>OZ010789.1:596836767-597582767 GCA_963932465.1 Maratus speciosus | reverse complement strand
AATTAATAATGCAATAAATTTATATTTTAAAGCCATGTTTACCGCTGTCTGATGGTGACCCGTGGACATGCATTAATGGTACAATTTGTTAAGAATGTTTAATTACAATTTTATAAAAGCAGATTTGAATTCGTGTAAGGTAATGTAAAGAAGATTTAAATAATTCTCGATTCACTATGCATATCCTTAATCACTATCCACAAGTAAAAATTTTAAAGGTAATAATACTCCTTTATATAATATTCCTAATATATAATAATAATATAATAATAATAATAATAATAATAATAATAATAATAATAATAATAATAATAATAATAATACTCAAAGCTGTTGTTGACATAGAACGGCAAGTCTTCTTTTAAAATAAGATTATTCATAATTCAAAGTATTACGTATTTTTTCGTTTTGGTATTATTTTAAGCGTTATGGAGAAAACGTAAAAGTAGAAAGAGACTGTGCATCCTGAAAATAAAACTCCTGAAAAAGTTTCTTTAGTCGAGGAAACTCACAGAATAGTAGAAATTCTAAAACGGAAAAGGAATCTGTAACATTACATGTTCTATTAAAAAAATAAATAAATAAATAAAGAGATTCAAAAAGTTGAATTTCCACATGTGAACTCTTCGTCGCACAGAGAATATCAAGCCTTTATAGATTTTAAACTCAGGATTTCGTTTTTCATATAAACTTTCGCGGAAATAAAAATATGACGAAAACATTTCTGATAATTAGACAACGGCGATTAATTTTCTCTCTCTTAAAATAAAGTTTTCAGAATATAATGATATTTTCTCATGAGAATGCCCCGAGCACATTTCAGGGTAAAATTAAATTTTCTTTAATGATATAATTCTTATGATCACAATCAATCTCATTAATTTGAGCAATGAATTAAGGATATTAGAGTGAGTCAGGGATTGTTTCCCCTTTTACGCCTCCCCTAAGATTTATTTTTATAGTAATGCTATTTGCAATGCAGCTATAACCAATGTATTGCATAGGTTATCTTGAATATCATAAAAGCACTTAGTTTAATGTAAAACCCCGATAAAATGGGATTTTTATGAAATTAGTGAATGATTTTGGCCATCTATCCCGGGCTTCAAGATTACACACTCTACTTGATCGTAATAGATACTCCAACCAGTAGCTCTGTAAATAGAAGAATATGGTTGCAACCTGTAAACTAACAAAATATTCGATACCTGTTTAACGTGTAATTGGAGACGGGAGTCAAAATGACTCCGTGTTATCCTTTGGTTCTGATTATCATGTGGTTTTTCTTCTTGAATAAAATCATCTCCTCAGTACCGCCAAATTGTTCTTTTATCATTTCATGATTTCCAGAATATATTGCGTTTCCAAAATAAATTCCAATGCTGTTTACAAAAGGTAAAAAAGAAAAATGACATTGGAGTATTTTTGACTCTATGTCTCTGATCGCGTAAGGAAATTCATGTCTCCGATTACGAGTTAAAGAACATTCACTAAGTATTTCAGACAGAATCTCTAATAAATATATTATATTGCATCTGCTACTATCCCTATCTTATGATCTTATGAGAACATATAACAAAAGCCAAACTTACCTTATATGATGAATATAACTTTTATTGGAAGAAATAAATCTCTGTAACTTTGCCTACTAAGCTTTTTTATAACGATCGAGGGTAGAAGAACGTCACTAGCTCTGTCACACGTCCAATATCTTAAATACAGTGACTGGGGTATCTAACTCAAATTTACACTAATTTCTTTTTAGTTAAGAAAGTTTGCATCTTACAAACACAAGGAAATGCCTTCAATTGCGAAACCTTTTCATACCATACCACCAATTATGCACCTATTAATAAAATGCAATAAGTAACTATATTTCCAAGATAATGTCGCTGATATGATAACGTCAAGAAATTTAAAATTTGTATTTTGATATCTTCATCTATGTAATATTACCCATGTTTAGGTCAACTTGCAAAATATTTAATGTTATAAAATTTCCAATTTATAAAGTATTCGTGAATTATATTGTAAAATGCACACTATCGTGTTAAAAAAGAACTATCAGTTTTAAATAACTTTTTAAAATCTCTTACACAAACATACGCATTTCGTGTTTGTTATCACCTATACATAATATTTTACTGTATTAGTTGGGAAAAATGCTATAATCTTTATTCTATATAACCCTTTAGTAAACTATACGAAGCAAATGACAATATGAGAGCAGGCATGTAATATACTTTATTATTTTAATGTTATTTTTAATATCCAATGTTTCCCATATGCAATATCAGAAATTACAAATAACTTGAATGGGATAAACATATATCCCAATGTCCGATGGAATAAATTCTAAAAGTTTTAAAACACATCTGTTATTATATTAAATGTTTAAAATCGTTTACCAATGCCAACCCATTTGAGCAAAAGATAATAAATATAGTATATAGCTTTTCTATTCATTGATTTTATGATTAGTGTTTGTCCACTTTACTTAATGGACTCTATATAACTAAATCAGACGATGAATGATTTTGAGCACCTTTAGAAAGGTTTTATGTTTTAAAGATGAGACTAAATGAAATCCTTTCATAAGTTTATGGGTGTAGATAATATATAACATTAAAGTTTATTGCATTGTTTCTTATAAATGTTTATTTCTAATAAATTGTAAATTACGTTTATTGTATTATATATATATAATGTAAAATGCGCTTGGAAATATGTAAATTATCGTTTTTAAAATTTGTGTTTTTATTCAACCTCATATAATCTGCTCAACAAGAAAGGGGTCGCCCTTATTTGATAAGTAACCAACGCATCGCCATCTGTCTTATTAAGTTGTAATCATTATTTCGTGCTCTTATGTTTACTTTGCCAATAATTGCCAATAATATTTTTCCAAAGTCGCCCAGTGGCAAGACAACGCTTGTCCACGTACAGCTTGACTCTTGCAGCAATGTCTATTATGATATAACGCTCCCAAGTCTAAGGTGTTTTGGATACCAGTATTTTAGTTTAGAAAATGTTGTTTTATTTAATCGGAGTCATTCTGCAATTTAAAATAACAATATTTTCTCTAAGAAAATACTGGTGTGCGAAACGACCGACACTTAGCAAGTCTAAACGTCCTTCAATGGCCTGCAAGGGCACCAAGATCTTGATCCAATTGAGCATGTTTGGAACATGTTGGGTAGGCAACTTGAGCAGCCTCTGAATGCCACCGAAATTGTCGATCAGTTGCTACACTTACGGCAGAATGTACCACAGAGGTACATCGGAAACTTAATGGACTCCTTGCTCCTATCGGCTTGCATAGCCTCTAGGCGTGGCTTTAAAACCTACTGAAATTGTATTCACTTTACGGCTACCAATCAATATTTCTTTTTCTGAATTTGTAATCATTTGTTCATCTACTCAAACACTATACACAAGCCGAGTTTCATTCGCGGATTTCCGGTTTTTTCTGGGTGCATATATTTTTTTGCACCAGATTGTTTGTATATAAATCCTCTAATTAAAAAAAAACTTTATGAAATTACATTTCATCCATGAACAACTTAATGTAAAATACCATGGTGTATCTCACTCATTAATTACTTTAATTCGGATATCAAAAGCATAACTTAATTTAAAAATAGAAACACTACTTCAGAAATTAATTATTTACAAGTGATATGAAAGGCTTTTGAATGTTTTATAAGACACTAGCAAACCCCTCGACTTTGCTCGCGTAATATTTGAAATATGCCAAGGGATATTTATATGTCTAATTTTTATTAAAATCTACTAACTAAATTTTATTTTATTAAAAGGTAATATTTTATTTTATTAAAAGGTTTTTTTTATTAAAAGGTACTTATTACTTTTAGGAATAAATCAAAAAATAATATTTAAAACACCGTTTGACTAAACATCATTATTACGCTCCATTATGCAGAAATGAGACTTAAATTAATAAAACGAAATAAAACTAAATTAATAATAATTTAGAAAATATTTTGAAACTTTTATGCTCAATTAATACGCTTATTTCAGTATTCATTTGAAGTTTTGAATTTTTTAGAAACCATCTTCTTACATCTTAAAATTAACTATCATGTCAAATTCGAAGTCCTACCACCTCTCTCAACATAAAGGCTATGTGGAAAAGGCAACTGTCACCATTAATTTGCCAACATTAATTTTTAAATCAGTTTGTTATTTCCTAATATTCAACAGAAACTTAATTTAGAAAGCTTTTAAAGGCCTTTTTTAAAACGTTTGTGGTTCCTGTGAACCTCAGGTAGTAGAATCATCGGCATAAAATATAGCCTGTGTAGGATCAAAGACTGTTACCAATGATTCGCAACTATGACTTTTATAATCAGTTTATATTCCCTGAAATTGTATGGAAATCGTGATTTAGGACTTTTTTAGAGCATTTTTCGCACCTCCCCTTCACTTCACCCCTTTTTAATTCGAATTTATTTTCGACAGTCCTTCTAGGGTATTTATATTTTATAAGTAACTACCATGTCATATTTAAAGTTTCTAGCCACTTCAATATCACAGAAATCGCAATTTAGAAAGTTTTTTTGCTCCTGAAACCTTCTGGTGGTAGTGGCACAGACATAAAATATAGCTTATGATTGAGCAGGTTCTATCACCAACAATTTGTCATCATTATTTTTTATATCGGTTTGGTATTTGATAAGATTGCATAAAAATTGTAATTTAGAACGCGTTTCGCTCACTTCATCCTTTTAAATTTGGAATTTTCTTTCGACTGTTTTTAGAAAGCAGTTGTAACTTGTAAGTAAATATCTTGCCATATTTCAAAATGTTAAACCCTCAGTTATGCAAAAAATGCAAATTAGAACATGTTTCGCTCTTGCAACCGCCAGATGGTAGTGACAGCAACATAAAATATAGCCAATGTTGGAGCAGGGACTGTTACCATCAATTTGCAACCATTACTTTTGAAATAGCTTTATATATCCTGAGATTGAGTAGAAATCGCAATTTATAACGTTTTTAGAATGCTTTTCGCGCATTTTCACCCCCCTTTTTTTAAATTTCCAATTGTTCCGAAACTGTTCTTAAAGATCGTTTATATCTAAATAAATAGGTACCTTTCCTAATTTCAAGTTGCTAGCCCCAACCGATCACAAAAATCGAAATTTAGAATGTTTTTTGCTCCTGCAACCTCCAGGTGATAGTGACACCGACAGGAAATAGCGTCTATATTAGAGCAGAGGCTGTCAGCAACAATTTCCTGCCGTTACTTTTGAAATCAGTTTGATTCTTCCTGAGATTGCTTACAAATCGGCATTTAGAACGGTTTTAGAACGCTTTTCACGCATTTTCACCCTGTTTAAATTTCAAATGTAAAAAAAAATGTTCTTAGAGATCATTTATATCTAATAAACATATGCCATTCAAAATTCAATGAATCTAAGTCCTTCCATAATTCAAAAATCACATTTTTAGAACGTTTTTTGCTCCTGCGCACAATTTGGGGTAGTGGCACCGACATAAAACATAGCCTATGTTAGAGCAAGGATTGTCACCCTCATTTTGACACCATTATTTTTTTGAATCGGTTTGATATTTCGCGAGATTGTGTAGAAACCACCATTTAGAACGTTTTTTAGAACGCTTTTTGCTCATTTTTGCCCCTTTTGAATTTCGAATTGTTCAAGAACTGTTCTTAGAAATCCTTTATATCTAATAACTAATATTCCAAATTTCGTATTTCTAGGCCCTTCCGTAATTCAAAAATTGCATTTTTAGAACGTTTTTTGCTCCTGAACCCGCTTTGGGGTAGTGGCACCGACATAAAATATAGACTATGTTCTAAGTTGGACTAACACCATCATTTTGATACCATTACTTTTTTAATCGGTTCGGTAGCTCCAGAGATTACCTCTAACAAACAAACAAACTTTACTTCTTTATAATATTAGTATAGATTAAAGCTACGCAAATGTATCTAGTTAAAGGAACTCAACAAAATCAAATAAATACGTCATTTAAGCGTTTCTGAGAAAAGAATTTCGGATTTTGAAATAATCTTGAAATGGTTTATTGCTTCTGGTCTTTTAAAGTTTTGATGCGATGTACTTGCTGAATATTTTTTGTCTACTTTCAACAAATGATTTAAAAACACTTGAATACAAATCTATATCAAATGCGACGAACTTCAGTAATAAATTTTAAAAATATGAGTATGTACCGTACCAAAAAAGCAACGACATACTCACACTGTCGAAAAAATTCGTCTTTATACATTAATAAATTATTCGTCATTTTCAACAAATGATTTCCGCACTCCTAGAAAACATGCTTTTCCCGTTATTTCTTCCCGGAAGTCTTAAGAAAAAGTGGGAAATTCCGTTTATTCCTTGCACGCATGCGCATTGGCTGTATTAAAACAGAAGTTAGTATTTATTTTTAAAAGGAGAAACCAAAAATTCAGAAAATTAAAATTTCTAATGAATTTAAAAACAATCAAACAAAATTAATGCTTTCGAATTTTAAAAAGTGTCAATATTCTCCTTCTTTTACTTATTCGCAATTTATTTTTCAGAGTACTAAAATATATTCGCATGTAAAATATATTTTAAACGAACCCATTTAAAAAATATATTGTAGTGCAAAGAAGCTAAAAAATTCGATTTTACTCAAAAAAACAAAAAATTTTTCTTGGATTTATTTCAAAATATAATATTCATTAGAGTCAAAACACTGTATTAAACACTACTGCCATGAAGGAAATTTTCACCTTGTTATTAATAAACAATATAACGTACTTATAACTACTTAAAAGGTGACTCAAATAATTATGGTGACATTAAATTTGACATTAAATTAAAGGTGACATTAAATTTTGAGTCACCTTTTAATTAGTTATAAGTATGTTATATTGTTTATAATATTCATATTTTACATCTAACAATCAAATTATGTCATATTAAAAATATGTCTAATATGTAATAATTTTTTCCCATTTTTCTATAAGTATTAAAACACCAACCATTATTTCATAATGACGAAATGTCCCTGCAAATTTCGGAGCATTCTGAACAGGAAATTTTACAAGCCTTACCAATCATCCATTTGAAGAAAACCCGCACCTTTATTTTAAACTAGTCCTCGAACAATTGCCCGCTGGCCGAGTGGTTATGATGCTCGATTCGAAACGCGCGGTCCCAGGTTCAAATCGAAGTGGACCCACGGAAGAACGAATAACGCATTTCTTAAAAAACTCCTTTTCAAATTCCGAAAATTTCCTGACCTAGAACGGAAAAAAAGAATGAAAATTTGTTCAATTCTCGGATATATACCGGTAGCACTGCTGCCAGGAATGTATCCCTCAATTAAAGAAAGCATTTCTGAGAATGCCGCTTTGAGAAACGTTTATAATAAATTCACAAAAAGTGTCATTAGATCTGGTAGAAATTTAGTTTTTTGTATGTGAATGCAATTTATAAAATGAATGCTGTCTACATATCAAAAAGTGTTACTATTTTTTTTTCGAATGGTAATACCCATTTTTGGAATTATATTTGGACATCATATCTGTATCCTTGAATGTACCCAACCAAACAATTTAATTGCAAAAATGAATTTGAAAATTAAAATATAGATTGAAGACTGTATGAATTAATTTTTACATTAAAAAATGTCCTACTGAAAAACACGACTGTAAAAATTATTGCATAGTTGATTTTTTTTAATATAGACAAATTAATTATCAAAGGTCTAACCATACACTAATATTGTTTAACGAAATATAAGATAATCTTAAAGTGCAATGAGGAAATTAGGCTTTCTATGGATAATTTAAAAAAAAACTTCTTCAAAATAAATTGTTAAAACGATCAAAGATTTCCCCTATTTATGGTTTTAAATAAGCGTGCGTGTTTTTGTAGGTATTTTAATGTGATGCATAAAAGTTGTATAGGGGGGGGGGAGGGGGTAGTACACAGTGAGACGAAAATTATTATTACTTAACGAATGGCGACGATTTTTTTAAATCATTTTGATCATTGTTTTTGAAAAAAAAATTTGCTACATCTTTAAGCTACACAAATGCGCTACACATTAATGTATAAATGGTTTTAAAAAGTTATTTATAAAAACACAGAAGCAGCATAACGGAGTATCGAAAACTGTCTCACTGTGTACCACAAGTAGTACACAGTGACACAGTGTATATATTTTCCTAAATCATACATTTTTACACTCTATCAATAATTTTCTGCAGTTTATGATTTCTAATTAATATTTCTAGATTTTCAAAATATTAAAAATATGAGCCTTGGGTGGACAATGGCAGACCTTGTGCTACCTTCATGCAAATTTTCAGCCTCTTACGTTTAGTAAATTTCCCCAGCCATCGTACGCCCATACACAGAGAGAGAAAGAGAGAGGGAAAAGAAAACCTACTTATATAAATAAATAACTTTTTTAACATCAGAACCACATAGTAGGTACACAATAAGACACGTCTCACTGTGTACCATAACTGTGTGTCTCACTCTGTACTTTCCTCATGTTGTAACAAAATGGATGCCACATCTGTTACAATAATTTCATAGCTTTAAAAAGTTTATGTCGTTTTGCCGAAACAATGTATTATTAGATATAGCTAGGTTTGGTTAAGTAAATATATGTCATATTGAAGTAAATCAACTCTAAATTAGACGTTTATGTAACTTTAAGCACTCTAAAATGAGGAATTATTTACTATTTTGTCTGAAGAGTTACTGAAGTGCCGAAACTACATCCACGTGTTGCATAAGACGAGGCCGTTATGTGTGTGGTTCAGCTTGAAGAAAAAGTTACAAATATATGTCAAAGTGGCTGCTGTCTCACTGTGCACCATGTCCCACTGTGTACTCCCCTACCCAATGTAAAAAAAGATAAACATTTGAATGAATTAATAGTGTTTGTTTCAGAAACATCGTGTTAGAAAGACTACAAAATCTACAACTGAGTGAGTTAAAATTGCTTGTATTCTGTCAAACACTCTAGGATAAACAAATTAATTACTAAATGAGTTTCCAATTTCTTCAAATAAATTTGGGCATTGAGTATAGTAGATTAAATGTCACAAGGGAGATTTTCATTTAAATATATTTATTTTTATTAAAATAATTTTTCAAGTATTTCTATTTCTAAAACACTTTGCTAAATATTCTTTTGTATTACATAATTTCTACCAAATGGTTATTTCATAAAATACAAAAAAAAAGACAAGTTATTTAATTTTTCTTACATTTTCACATTGATATAACCCAAATAAAAAATAAGAAATATTTTCTAGAACTAAGAATGGATTGTAATTATGTTACAAAACCTTGTAAAATGTAATAAAATAACTACATTTTATTTTTTAAATGATAAATGTGGTAAAACAATATTTAACTTTCGTACCTATTCAAACGGTTTAAGAGATTTTGGTGAGAAATGGAGATAAATAGAGGAAAATTTAGGTCATAAGCGCTCTTCAGTTATGCTAAAACATTTCTAGAAAAAACTAATGTATAAAGATTTTTTTTTTATAATTGGCAAAATTATTTAGAGAAATGTTTTAATATATAAAATTTAAAATCCAGTATATTTTTTTAATACTGTAGTTGTTATCAATTATATTTTCTCGGTATAGTTTTATAACTTTTTTCTGTATGAAACAAATTACAAGATTGTCATAATTAGTTGTCTGAGCGAAGCGAAGGCTAATACTCAGCGAAATGTTACTGTCCAGACACGTTACAGCTACGATGGATATTAACGCCATGTCCTACTAAAAAAAAAGCCTAATAAAAACCTTTCGTCAAGCATAGCTCACAAAATATTTATCGGATTTCGTTTCTGATTGCACCAGAAAGTACCTACGAGGGCCACCTACTGAATGCACCCACTATGAAAAATAGGTTCCAAACCGTTTAAAAATTATATTAAAAAAAAAACTGATAAAAAACACAATTTATCTGCATATGTCACAGAAATTTCGTGTGCGTCACTTTCACTCGCTGATGTTTTCGTAGATAACAGGTTTGAACACATGGAGCAAATAAAAAAATACGCACGCGGTAATATTGAATAGATCAGTTTCAAACACGTGATCACAAACCTTGCAACAACCCGTGGCAACCAGTTTTGGTGGGGAAACAAATAATAATACAGTATTCCGTGCCACGGTGACCATTTTTAGCCTTTTGTATAAAATCTGGCCTGCTGTATGACATACAACAGGCGAAAAACTCAGGCTAAAAGATAGTTGTCAGTCTATCGACTGGAAATTAACAGATTTTTTTAATACTCGTATAACGAAATTTAGAAACGATTGTGGATGATTAAAAGAAAAGGCATGAGTGTCCATTTCTCCTTTAGGTAATCTTTCTCTGGATGTCTGTCTGTCTATCCTACAGCATGCAATTTTCTTGTAAAGGATGATATTATTATGCAGTAAAACCTCCATAACGGACATACCCGATTAGTGGACTAGTGGACACCTCTATTTAGCGGGCATTTTTTCGATTACCAACTCTTAAATAATATAAGCAAAAATATTACGTCTGAAATCCATCTTTAAAATATTTACATTAAAATCACAGACAATACATAAAACAATTAAAATTATTACATAAAAACACTAAAAACATATTAAAATTGGGACGTTTCGGATCATCACGATCCCTCCTCCGCCAATTATAAACGTTAAGTCAATACTGTCAACAGTTACAAGAAAAACACAACAGAAAGTCATCAATTTCAGGTTACAGTTAAAATAAAATAGAATACTCGGCCGGCACAGATGTAGCTTCGTTAATCGCTAAATCCTCGGTTTTAGTATGCCAGGCCTCTAAAAACACTCTCCCTGCGTAATTGTTGCAGCCGGATCGGATCACAAAAGCTTTATTAAAATCTGGAAAATGGTCGGTTGCAATAGTATGCTGAACGATCTTTGAATTCAAATTTCTACATCTAAATGCCTGTTTATGCTCTTTAAGCCGTATTTCAAGTGTCCTGAATCTAGCAGGAACATATAAATGAAACATATAAATGGCTTTTGTATCTGTACATCTAATGCTAATATTATACAGCGTTATAATATTATAAAGTGTATAATATTATTAATGATTGTACGTTTGTGAGGTGTTATCTCTGGCCAACTTAAAAAAAAATGTTGGTGGCCATCTCTGCTCCGAAAAAAAGACTGTATTTTATGTCAGTGCAAGAACCTACATCGCTGCAGGAGCAAAAAAGTTCTAAAATTGTGATTTTTGCAATATTGATTGGGTTAGAAACTTTAAATTTGGAGCGGTAGTTACTTTTAAGACGTAAATACTCGTAATGAACGCTCGCAATTTGACGGATAAACATAAAAAATTCTAGAATGGTTCTAAACTATGATTTATTTGGAATACTGAAATTTTTGGGATACTGTTGGGGTTAGAAACTAGAACTTCGGCATGATAGTAATTTATAAGATGTAAATGCTCGTTGTAGAACGAATTCTAAAAAATCGATAGACTAAACAAAGCGGAAAAAGATCTAAAGATGATCTAAGTAACGAAGTACATGGAATTGTTAGGAATATAAACATGAAAATTGACATGGCTGTGGGAATGCGGGATTTCATATTTTTACATTAAAATGTTTAACTTTCGTTTATATAACGGTTGCTTGTATGAATAATTAGCACCTTGATGATCGAGCTTCACTCGAAACATATGTAAAAAACTGCTTGTGTGGCTTGCGTGTTTAAAGCCATCATTACTTAACTTTTATAACTGCAATACAGTTATAACAATGTTGCTGTTAGTATTGCTCTTGTTTGATGTCAACCTTGCTTGTGTATCTGAATACGAATTATTGGCCATTAATCTTGCACAAAGTGTGGTTATAACATAATTGTTTCATTTTGCATAGTAAGTTTACCAATTGCTATATTGATAGTTTTACGTTTGTCAAGCACAGGTAATAAATTGCCAATATTTTTTCCATACCATATTCATCTTGCATTCATTTCATTTAAAATATAAACCTTTCATTCACTTGATTTAAAATATACGCTTTTAACTAATTTCACTTTACTTTAACAACATCACATTGCCTTGGCGTTTTTTAAGTTTTGTGCAGTTTTGGCTTCATTAAGTGAGATTTGTTACAAAAAGATACAAACCTGACAATTTATTACAAACCCGATGAACGTTTATGCATTTTTTTTTTTAAAAATAAATATAAATTTTTTTTGCACAGATGTCATATACGCACCATGTTGGCGCGATGTTTTTTCTGACGCCAATTTGGCGAAAACCTCGTTTTCGAATACCAGTTACATATATGTTTTTAAAAAGGGAATAACAATAAATAAAAAATGTTTAATTAATAACTATAGAACAGAACAATTTATATAATTTAAAAAAAGAAAATAAAAGTTAATAAACAAATTATTAATTAATAAACAACAACATCTAGGTTACCATATTAAGCAAAATAATGACACTTTGGCGCTAGTTGAGTACCCCGGTGCGTATATGACATTGTCGTCAGAAACAAATCGCGTCAACATAGCGCGTATATGACATCTGTGCGTAAATGTCTTGTGTACACTAAATGAATTGCTTAAATCTTTAAAAAAAATTGTTGGGTACATGAAACAATGAGTAGGTTGCAAGAAAATATGCATGAAAAGTTTACTTCTCTCGCCAAAGACATTTTCTTTACGAATAAGACGCCTATTCTGGAAAAGTACAAATTTCGGTACTTGTTAGTTATCCTGTCGACCAAATTACTGTCGCCAAATTGTAAGATTGAATGCCAATAATGGTTGATCGTAAATGTCACATTCACTTGACAACACGTGTTTACGTCATCAAGTGATTTTTATTTCGACGTTTTATTTGTATTTTTATTAATTTTATACTAATTATATTTGTTCATTCGTTATTTAAAATAAAAATCATGTCAATTTGTATAATTTGGCGGGTGGTTTTGCGATTTATATAATTTGGCAAAATTGGTCGACGAGATAACTAACAAGTACCAAAATTTCACTTGAAATACTAAAAAGAAAAAAAAATTAATTAAGAATAAATGATAACACAAATCAAAATTCTTTATTTAAACATCAAATACCTGATTCGAATTTTTACACGCAAAATATAAATGTTGTTTTTGGCGATTAAAAATGCTATTGGATAGATTATCGTAAAATCTGAAACCCTAAGTTATTATGGCTAATAATCTATATAATATGGCCTTTTTTCTTTGAAATAGAAAAAAAAATTGAGATTTCTTTTCCTGTTTGATTAAATTTAAATATGTTTTATTGCACTTTAATATTAGTGCGTGCATATTTTCTTTGGTCCATGTGCTTTAATTCGGTTTTCTACGAAAACATCCAGCCAGTGAAAATGGCATACAATAAATTTCCGTGACGTATGTAGATAAATTTTGCTTTTTTATCAGTTTTTTTATTATAATTTTTAAACGAATCGGAACTTATTTTTCATAGAAGGTGCATTCAGTAGGTTACCCTCATAGGTACATTCTGGATCAATCAGAATCGAAATCCTACAAATATTTTTTGAGTTATGCTTGACGAAAGGTTTTATGAAAGATTTTAATATCCATCGTAGCTGTTTTTTGCGCGGAAAGTAATATTACGCTGTGTATTAGCCTTCGCTTTGCTCAGACAATTAATTCTAAATAACTTAAATATTTTAAAGAACAAATAAATTAGTATAACATTAATAAAAATACAAATAAAACGTCGAAATTAAAATCACTCGATGACGTAAACACGTGTTGTCAAGTGAATGTGACATTTACGATCAACCATTATTGTCATTTAATCTTACAATTTGGCAACAGTAATTTGGTCGACGGGATAACTAACAAGTACCGAAATTTGTACTTTTCCAGAATAGGCGTCTTATAGTTAAAGAAAATGGGTTTGGCGAGAGAAGTAAACTTTTCATGCATATTTTCTGGTAACCTACTCATTGTTTCAGGTACCCAAGCAATTTTTTAAAGATTTAAATAATTAATTTAGTGTAAACAAGACATTTACGCACAGAAGGCACATGCGCACCACGTCGGCGCGATTTTTTCTGACGCCAATGTCATATAGGCACCGGGGTACTTAACTGGCGCCAAAGTTTCGTTATTTTGCTTGATAGTAACCTAGATGTTGTTGTTTATTTATTAATAAATTGTTTATTTACTTTTGTTTTCTTTTTTTAAATTATGTAAATTATTTTGTTCTATAGTTATTATTAAACTTTTTTTATTTATTGTTATTCCCTTTTTAAAAATATATATGTAACTGGTATTCGAAAACGAGGTTTTCGCCAAATTAGCGTCAGAAAAAAATCGCGCCAACGTGGTGCGTATGTGACATCTGTGCCAAAAATATTTATATTTATTTGTAAAAAATAAACATAAACGTTCATCGGGTTTGTAATAAATTGTCAGGTTTGTATCTTTTTGTAACAAATTTCACTTTCTGAAGCCAAAACTGCATAAAGCTTTAAAAAAAAAAAAAAAAAAAAAAAAAAAAAAAACGCCAATGCAAAGTAATGTTGTTAAAATATAGTGGAATTAGTTAAAAACGTGTATTTTAAATGAAGTGAATGAAAGCTTTATATTTTAAATGAAATGAATGCAAGATGAATATAACAAGGAAAAAATATTGTCAATTGATCACCTGCGCTTGACTAACTTAAAAGTATCAATATTGCAATCGGTACATGCTATGCAAAATGAAACAATTATGTTATAACAACTCTTCGTGCAAGAAAAATGGCCAATAATTCGTATTCAGATACACAGGCAAGGTTGACGTCAAACAAGAGTAGTACTAACAGCAACATTGTTATAACGGACGGAGTTATAATAGCTAAGTAATAATGGCTTTAAGCACACATACCACACAAGCAGTTTTTTACATATGTTTCGAGTGAAGCTCGATCATCAAAGTGCTAATTAGTCATACAATCAACCGTTGCGTAATCGAAAGTTTAAAATTTAAATGTAAATATATGCAATCTCACATTCTCCCCCCCCCCCCCCCTAAAAAAAAAACAAAAACAAATAAATAAATAAAAAGCAATTTACCAAATTATAACGACCATTTGGAAAACGATATTTTTTAAGACTAAAATTTAAGACATAAAAAATCGCACGGAGTTGATCATACATTACGTACGCCATGAATTAAACACTAATAGTGTTATTACACGTAAAAATTACAAGCCAAAAATATCGCCTGCGACCAGTCAGATTTCATGAAACTTAAATATTATCCACCTGAAACTTACATAAGTATCCAAGCATGTCATTGGCTGTTCGGGAAAAGGCTTTTCCATCGTCCGATTTCAAGAAATCTGACTGCCCATTTTAAATGAAATTTCATTCTTAAACTTCTAAACATCCGACAATATTACTTTTTACACCGTCGGATAGAGAAAAAAATGTCCTTTTAAATGCAATTTGTTTGAAAGCTGTATATCAATTTGTTTGTGAGTTATTACATTTTTTTTTGTAGTTTTTATTACTTTTTTGTCATAGTGGCAACAGAAAGTATCCATCGTTGTTGAAGTTAAAGGGAAATACAGATTACTGTATAGACCAATCAGAAAACGAATAAATTGAGGATTAAACCAATGAAAACCTTCAGATATGCTTTTCATTTCAAATCCTGACGAGAACAATAACCATTTTTCCAAATTGTTAATAAAAATAAAATGTTACAGCAATGAAATTTAATTGGAGCTAAGCGAAGCTTTTTAAAATACGATATTGGTTGAAACAAGATTACGGAATATTCCTATAATATTTGAATTAATCATGGTACATTTTTTTTAGCCGGGTTCAGGTTTTGCCAAGAGTATTTTATTTTTATTTTTTGTCAATAGCCGCCTTTTTTCCCCGCAAGTGTAACTTGTGTTGATGTTGAAATAAAGGTTTTGACTTATGCTATTATCTCTTCTTATTATTTTTATTTATTTACTTATTATTATTTTTCATTAAATGAGTCAAATCGTGTTTATAAATTTATTTAATGTGTGTTTTAAATTAAAAGAATGCATTACGAAAGATGGCGATAAGAACAATATTTGATGATTTAACAATTGCGCTGACCTAAATGCTTTATTACCATGTGTTTAATTCCCTTCATGGAATTTCATTGTTATATGGACTTTGCTTTTTTTAAAAAAGCTTGAAGCAATTCGAGTTTAAGAAAGTGAGATTTTTTGTCAAATGATATAAACGACTATTAAAATAAAACTGAAGGAGTATTATACTGGTTTATGTATTTTAAAAAATGCAAAAATGTTGGTATGAAACAGCGAATAGGTTGTCCGAAAGTACTTGTAAATGTGCTCCTTTTCTAGGCTATTTTATCTCTTGCCAGGGCCCTTAACATATGGAGGAGCTGGTTTAAAATTGATATGGATTTTTTTTCAGGTTCATTAATCTAGATATTTCATCATTTAAATTAGTAACCATTATATGGCCAATTAAAGATAGTATCTCATTTTCTTTACTTGCAACAAGTTATTATTAAATCTATGTACTCGGCAATATCGCTCAGACTAATCCCTCTGAGGGAAGTCCTAGTACTCAGCGAAATATTACTGTCCGGACACATTACAGCTACGATGGATATTAACGCCGTGTCCTACTAAAAAAAGCCTAAAAAAACCTTTCGTCAGGCATAACTCAGAAAATATTTGTCGGATTTCGTTTCTGATTGCATCAGAAGGTACTTATGAGGGCCGCCTACTGAACGCACTTACTATGAAAAATAAGTTCCAAACCGTTTAAAAATTATATTAAACTAGTTGGATGTGCCAATCCCAAAACTTTCTTCTATCTTATACATCTTAATATTTCAAAACCTATTTACACATGTTAATACTTCAATATTATTAGTTCAATACTATATCAACTTTGATTTTCATCTTAAATTTCTGCTCAAGTCAATCAAACGGACTAAAAACGAGTTAATCTATATCATGATATTTGTTAAAATTATTAATTTTTTCTTATTCTGTCGTTATCAGCTGTTTGCGAATAGCCGGCATAGCAGGAAGCGAGTTCCCGCCGCTGCATGAGCCGCGAAGCACAATACAAGTACGAAAAATCAAGAAAAGTATACAAAAATCGCTAGCACGGAGCCCCTTTACCGCGCAATATTTCCAAATTCAAAGAGAACCTGTTGGCCAAAGCCAAAAAAAAGCACAAACATTTTCGTTCAATTGTATGCATAATTTTATACGCTGTTCGATGGTACAATAAAGAAAATGGCACAGAGATCGGAATTATAGCGCCCCCTTCTTTCGGAATTTTTTCAAGTTCAGGGAGGACTTGTTTGCCATAGCCAGAAACATGCACAAAAAATTAGGTTCAATTATATGGATAACTTCATACACTTTTCGATGGTACAATAATGAAAATGGTACAGACATCGCAATTATAGTGCCCCCTTCCGGTAGAATTTTTCCAAATTCAGGGAGGACCTTCGTGACATGACCAAAAATAAACACATAAAATTTGGTTCAATTCTATGCATAACTTCATACACTTTTCGGCGGTACAATATTCAAAATGGCACAAAAATTGTACAAAAATCGCTATTACAGCGCCCTCTACGAGCGATTTTTTTACAAATTAAGGGAGGACCTCCTTAACATAGCCAAGAACTTAATTTTTTTTTTTTTTTTGGTTCAATTCTATGCATAACTTCATACACTTTTCGATGGTGCAATATTCAAAATCGCACAAAAATCGCTATTACAGCGCCCCCTAACGGCGAATTTTTTGCAAATTCATGGAGCACCTGCTTGCCATATCCAAAAACTTAAAATAAAAATTTGGTTTAATTCTATGCATACCTTCATACACTTTTGGATGGTACAATATTCAAAATCGCACAAAAATCGCTATTACAGCGCCCCCTACCGGCGAATTTTTTCCAAATTCAGGAAGGACCTGCTTGCCATAGCCAAAAACTTAAAATAAAATTTTGGTTTAATTCTATGCATAACTTCATACACTTTTGGACGGTACAATATTCCAAATCGCACAAAAATCGCTATTACAGCGCCCCCTACCGGCGAATTTTTTCCAAATTCAGGGAGGACCTGCTTGCCATAGCCAAAAACTTAAAATAAAAATTTGGTTCATTTCTATGCATAACTTCATACACTTTTCGATGGTACAATATTCAAAATCGGACAAAAAACGTATTTACAGCGCCCCCTACCGGCGAATTTTTTCCAAATTTAGGGAGGACCTGCTTGTCATATCCAAAAACTTAAACTAAAAATTTGGTTCAATTCTATGCATAACTCCATACACTTTTGGATGGTACAATATTCAAAATCGCACAAAAATTATTATATCAGCGCCCCCTACCGGCGAATTTTTTCCAAATTCCGGGAGGACCTGCTTGCCATAGCCAAAAGCTTATAATAAAATTTTGGTTTAATTCTATACATAACTTCATACACTTTTTGATGGTACAATGGCGACAGACAGACGGACAGACGGACGGACGGACAGACGGGCACACAGACAGACAGACATTTTCTATAAACATGTTTTTTGGAATCTCTGACCCCTAAAACATGCAAATCCGTCGAAAACCGGAAGTCGAAAAAAATTTCGATTACAATACTTTCTTCTATTGAAGATAGAAGAAAGTAAAAACTGCTAAAAAAGCATTTGCATACGTCACAGAAATTTGGTGTGCGTCACTTTCACCGGTGGATGTTTTCGTAGACAACTGGTTTGAACACTTGGAGCAAATACAAAAAAATACGGATGCTGTAATATTGAATAGATCAGTTTCAACCACGTGATCACAAACCTTGCAACAACCCGTGGCAACCAGTTTTGGTGGGCAAACAAATACTAATAATACAGTACTCCGTACCACGGTGACCGTTTTTAGCCTGTTGTATAAAATCTGCCTGTTGTATGACATACAATTGTGGATGATTAAAACAAAATACATGAGTGTTTATTGCTCCGGGAGGTTATCTTTCTTTGGATTTCTGTCTGTCTATCATACAGCATGCAATTTTCTTGTAAAGGATGATATTATTATGCAGTAAAACCTCCATAACGGACACACCCGATTAGTGGACACCTCTATTTAGCGGGCATTTTTTCGATTACCAACCCTAAATAACTGTACATTTTTTACTCTTAGTACCGTACACCTCCAAATAACGGACAAACTCTGTCCTCCCGAGGTGTTCGCTATTCAGAGGTTTTGCTGCTAAAACCTCCATAACGGACACACCCGATTAGCGCATACCTCTATTTAGCGGACATTTTTTCGATTACCAACACTTAAATAACTGTACATGTTTTACTCTCAGTAGCGGACACCTCCAAATAGAGGACAAATTCTGCATTCTCGAAGTGTCTGCTATTCAGAGGTTTTACTGTATATATTATTGATAGTTATTTTACAGGGCCGCACAAAAAAATAAGAATATATGAAAAGATTAAAAACTAAATTCGGGATTGGTAGCTCGCTGATGGTAATGTAATTTCAGGATGTTGTTACAGTTATCCGCAGCATGTTTTTTGAGTTTCGTTCATCTAACGAAACCCTACGTGTCTCACTCCTTTGTCTGTCTGTCTGTCCGTCTGTCACAGAGCCTGTTCTCACAAACTGTATATGTCGAAGACATGAAAATTTGCATACTTACAGCTGAACACCACACATCAAACGGCAATTAATAAAATTTTGAAAAAGTCTAATATTTAACCCTCTAGGCTATAACTTGTGTATTCTAAGCAATTTTTCTAAGTCAGCCCCTAATTAAGTTGGAAACATGAAATTTTGCATACTTATAGCTGAACACCTCAGATCAAATGATAAATAGTAAAATTTTGAAAAAGTTCTAATATTTAACCCCCTGGGCTCTAAGATTTTTAAGCAATTTTTCTAACTCAGCCCCTAATTAAGTTGGAGACATGAAAGTTTGCGTACTTATAGCTGAACACTTGCGATAACACGATAAATCATAAAATTCTGAAAATGTCATATTTAACCCTCCGGTCTCTAATTTCTGTATTGTAAGCAATTTTTCTAACTCAGCCCCTAATTAAGTTCGAGACATGAAATTTTGCATACTTATATCTGAACACCTCACATTAAACGACAAATGATAAAATTCTGAAAAAGTCTAATATTCAACAATCTGGGTTCTAACTTGTGTATTTTAAACAATTTTTCTAACTTAGCCTCTAATTAAGTTGGAGACATGACATTTTGCATACTTATAGCTGAACACCTCACATCAAACGTCAAATAATAAAATTTTGAAAAAGTCTAATATTTAACCCTCTGGGCTCTAACTTATGTATTTTAAACAATTTTTCTAACTGAGCCCCTAATTAAGTTGGATACATGAAATTTTGCATACTTATAGCTGAACAACTCACATAAAACGACAAATAATAAAATTTTGAAAAAGTCTATTATTTAACCCTCTGGGCTCTAAATCGTGTATCTTTAACCATTTTTCACACTCTGCCCCAAATAAAGTTGAAGACATGAAATTTTGCATACTTATAGCTGAACACCTCACATCAAACGACAAATAATAAAATTTTGAAAAAATCTAATAATTAAACTCTAATATTTTGTCTCGAGCAATTTTTAAACGGTTTTGCAATACTATTTTTTGTTCAATTTGCATAATAAGTGTAATGTGACGTAATTTCTTATATTTCAGACTTCTAACGCATGTTAATGAATTTATTTTACAATATACTTTCTCTTTTAAAATTCACATGCAAATATAGTTTTTATGGCGTAATTTCCAATAAGTGCCTGCTTTTTATACCTATTTATTTAATTCTAATTTGAAGGGTTTTTTTCTGTTTTTAATATAACGTGTAAATATATATTTTTTTTTATTTGAAGCAAACATTATTGTTTGCGCTGTTTATACAGTTCTCAACAGTTTAAATTAATACCATTTTCTAAAATATGTAAAAAATATCTCTCGAAAAGCTGAATATTTAATTTAAAATAGAAATAAAATTTCAAAAAATGAGTCAAATTAAAAAATAATAATGGAATCTGCACACCGGGATCTTCTATTAAATAAAATGATCTAAAAATGTTTAAATTCCCATGTATAGTTTTTGCCCCTATAAAACTTTTTTAATGGAACGATTTTGTCCAACTTTAGCATTAAATATCACTTAAAATAACTCTTCGATTTGAAAACTGTATGCATTAGCGTGTTGATCAAACATTTCGCTATAATACCACCGATTTTCATATTTTTGTGTGCAATAGTTTTCTTAATATTAACGAAGAAATTCCTCCGGTCACAAAAAATTCAAAACGGCGACGTCGGCGGTGACAGCGTTAGTTACTTTTTTTAGAATAGAGAGATATATAAAAATGAAAACTTGTCTATCTGTCTCTTTGTACTTCTATAAAAATCCACAATTTGGAAGCCAAAATTGTGAAAAGATACGTACATGTGTATTAAAACATGGCCGAGGCAACTAAAGTAATCCGGAATCTAAATAATTTATAGCTTATTTTTAATTAATAAAAAAAAACACCAATTTAACAGCAATTTGTTTTGAAATTTAAACATTTTTCGTTATAGCAGTTGCCAACAATTAAAAAACACAATAAAATTATTACTACAACAATTAATTTTCTACTGTAAGGTTTCCACATGAAAAATGAAAAAGAAATAAATAGTTTGCTGAATTTAAAAAAAGGTGAATATTACGTCATAACTTTTCTATTGCAAGATATTCGCGTGAAAAATGAAAATGAAATAAATAGTTTGACAAATATAAATGAAAGTGAATATAACTTCATAACATTTCTATTTCAAGGTTTCTACGTGAAAGAGGAAAATATTACGTCATATTGGAAATATAAAGGACGTGGTGGATATAGTATAACATCAGATGAGTGTGAAAAATGTATTGAAGCATCATAAAAACCCGATTAGTGAAATATTGGCGTATGTTAACATTATTGCTTCAATTATAAATTGAAATAAGTTCATTTATAGCTGTATTCTTTTGCGTCTGTTATATACATTTATACATTTTTATATAGCGTTTTCATATGATTCATTCATACAGTATTTCGACTACTTTTTTTTAATGTTTGTTTTGTGTTGTATGTTAAATTTTGAAATTGATTTTTCAGAACAAACATCCTTCAAATTCTGGACAACGCCGGGCACTTTAGTTTGTAACAGATAAATGGCTTTTGTATCTGTACATCTAATGCTAATATTATAAAGCGTCATAATAGTATAAAGTGTATAATGTTATTAATGCTTGTACGTTTTTGAGGTGTTATCTCTGAAACTACATAGCCAACTTAAAATAATGTTGGTGGCCATCTCTGCTCCAAAAAAAAGTCTATTTTATGTCAGTGCAACAACGTACATCGCTGCAGGAGCAAAATGTTCTAAAATTGCGATTTCTGCGATATTGGTTGGGTTAGAAGCTTTAAATTTGGTGCGGTAGTTACTTTTAAGATGTAAATGCTCGTAATGAACGCTCTCTAAAAGGTTCAATTTGACGGATAAACGTAAAAATTTCTAGAACTTTTTGTATATTGTTGGGGTTAGAAACCTGAACTTTGGCATGGTAGTAATTAATAAGATGTAAATGCTCGTTCTAGAACGAATTCTAAAAAAATCGAAAGACTACACAAAGCGGAAAAAAATCTAAAGATGATCTAAGTAACGAAGTACATGGAATTGTTAGGAATATAAACATGAAAGTTGACATGGCTGTATTTATCATGACGTAAATTCTCGCAATAGAAGAATTTCTAAAAATGTCGCTGTATAAAATAGTGCAGAAACAAAAAAACTTCCGAAAATTTTCTATTTCTGTGTTACTGCTGAGCCCAAAATCTTGAAATTTTGATTCGTGTTAGTTTTAAAAAATACAATTGTCTCTATGAATGGTTTCTAAAAAATTTAAAATTTAAAAAGATGAAATTACCGGAAAGCGATCTCAATTACCATTAATTTGGAATTATTAGGTACAGCAACTTTAAATATTTCATAATGCTGCATTTCCTCCGCAAAACATGCAATTTAAATGCAACAAAACTGATAGATACACACCTAGCATTAAATAAATTGTGTAAATATTGAATAAAGACCTGTATGAAACAGTGAGTAGGTTGCCCGAAAGTACTTGTTAAAGTGTTCCTTCTCTAGGCTTTTCTCTATCTCGCCAAGGCCACTAACAGAGGGAAGTGCCGTTTTAAATGTTATATGAATTTTTTACCCGATTCATTTTTCTAGACATTTTATCATGAGGTCATATTCTCAATTATCATTAGTAGATTTTTTATATATTAACTTATTATGGTGAAATTTCATAATCGGGCTCATATTGTCGTATGTTAGTTTGCTTGATTTGCTGAATAAATATGTATGGATTTGTAAATTACTTCAAATGACACTTTGACAGCTCAAAAGTTATGCAGACGATATATTCAGATCTTCGGTCATACTTTATGTTGTAATCATTGTCGATTCCTTTTATTTAATACATGCTAAATACAGCTCAACTTGTGCAGAATATGTTTGAAAACAAAACAATACAGCGTATGTACTTACCAGCATACACTCATCTTTTAAATCCGATCGAGCATATCTCAAACACGCTCTAACGGAGCATTGCATGCCACTGTTGATGTATTCGGTACTTTGATACTATATCAGATTTTGAGGAGAGAATTCCTTAAATGTTATCGACAACCTCATTGCTTCCATGGAAAACAGATATTGTACAATATTAACTATTCCGGGGGAGCACATACCATATAAAATATAGTCCATTCTTTTTAAACATCATATATTTGTCATTTAAAGTTACTCAAATTGGTGCGGAGCGTCTGATTATGCTCTTGACATCATTTTATACAGTTAAAAATCCGTTATAAGTAATTTAGTGTTTCATTTTCTATTTTACTTTTAATATATTGCATACTATCAATTTTATATCCATGCATGGCTGTCTTGAATGGTTTGATTTCCCATTTTTTTAAACAGTGTATACGGATTTATATTTAAGATTTTGTAATTCTACGATTCGTTTATTTTCATCATTTCAGTTTATCGCAGTATATGGACAATTAAAGATAACATCACATTTTCTTTGCTTCCACATGTTATTGTTAAATCTATGTTCTCAGCAATATAGCTCAGATTAATCCCTCTGAGGGAAGTCCTAGTATTTGCATATTTTCTATGAAATCTTTTTAGGTGCTAGAGCTTTAGTTTTATATATAAGTAGCACATATAATTGTCGTCTGTTCCGGCCGTCTGTCTGCCTGCCGAATGGTTTGAAATTCGCTATATATAATCGTTGCAGAATTATGTCGAGTCATTTCGAATTTTCTGAATATTGAATCAAAACTTAAAAATATATTAATAATTTTTTCTTCATTCTATTAAATCATATCATACGTAATAAAATCAATGATATCCCGTGATTGGTAATGATTCTAGTGTGCCATGGTGATTCCGTGCTATTTAAAAACGAGTCATATTATTTTGTATCACTGAATTTAATATACATAATCGTAATAATTTTTGTATTCATGCATTTTTACATAAGAATGCAGCAGCTATTGCACCAAGATCTGAATATTTATAAACCTAGTTACTGCACGAACGCACATCATTTGCCACGTTTGACGCGCAATTTCCGACTTGTTTTCATTACATTCATAAAGAAACGATAGCCCTTTTAATTAGCAACGAAATGTGTTATTATAAACGTTTTTAATATATTTATTAAATTCTTTTTTTTAGCTGTGCATTCCAAAGAAACAAGATAAATCTTTTTGTAGAACAAAAGAGAATCTTTTATGCTATTTTTCCATAGAAGTACACATGCTGTAGGTGCTTTTTTATCTTGAAGTATTTTTATATGCTTTTTAATACAATGTCTTTGCGCTGAATAACTACGCTTCTTTGCTTATCGTAAAAACATATTATTTTTAGATGTTACGGATCTTTTTCTTAGGAACTTGCATGTTATTTTTTTCTATGGAATCTTATTTTCTGTAAGATGTTTTTCAACAACTGATAAGATTGTTATCTTTAGTATTAGAAAGGAAAACAATTCCTTCTTTTTTATTTTTACTTCTTTTGTGTTCTTCTACTTAACACATTGCGAAATTGTTTAGATTTTCTTTTTACTTTGGCAAATGTTACTCAGAAGGATTAAATAAAAAGGAGGTTTTGTAATTGCTAAGAAATAGACAAATGTCTGCTCTTAATTTTCTCTGTGATATTTTTCTAAGATTTGCTGTTTTGTATATTAGGACATACAGGTTACGCTTAATGTATACATGACATTAAAGTATATTTGGCAACGTAGGTGTACGATTTTTCATTTCCTTATATTAAAATAAATTTAATTTCGGGTCAATATACAGTTAGTAAGTTCCTCAAACGACACATTATATAGAAAACTCAATCATGAAAAGCCAAAAAATGAATAAGAGACAACAGTGATCAAGCTAAAGAATGAACGGCAAAGCCCTTTTTCTGTGCCAAAGTGTAATGATGGATCTTGCTGACAGGACTATTGCAATTTCTTCGAAATTTATGAATTTCGTCGACGATTTTGTTCGCCAAATACTTATTTCGAAATTTTGAGAAACTGGAGCTATACCTGGTAAATTTCGAAAATTTATAATTTCCAGGAGTACGTAATCCCAATTCATATCATAAAAATATCTATACATAAAAATTTGCAGCAGACAGCCCAGACATTCGATCTTTTTTAAAGACAACGGCTGCTTAGTGCATAACAATAATTATCTGTATTCTGATAATGCTATTACCCATATTATGGTGAGAATAGAGTTTAATTACAGTTATTTAACTGTTAAGAAAACGGTGCAATGAATTGACAGTTTGCAGAAAACTTTTAGCAGTTTAAATACGAGAGAAAACCAGTTCACTTTTAGTTTGAAGGCAATAAAGTTTGAGAGTCGTGTGTGGACCAGTGAAAGTTTTGTTTTGCTTAATTTTATTACGCTGTCTCTCTGAATAAATTGTAATAAAGATTATAATATTTATGTTGTGTCTCTGGAATGTGTGTAAAATGATTCCCGTTCATCGACAAGTAATCTGCCTTTTTTGTATGTCACGCAGATTGGTATTCCGATCGTGTAGGGATTTTTGTAGTGGAAGAAGACAACATGCGCTTGACATGACCAGGTCGTGACATGTCGTCAGTATTGCCTCTTCCACTACGAAGATCCCTACACCATCGGAATACCGTGCCATACACATTTTGCATTCGACGATAGATTTCACGAGTATTCATATTTTCCGCTGTTAAAAGTTGGCCGACCGCGCGTTGACACCGTTTGGAGACATCCATGATGCGCACAATACCTTTTATCGTGCCCCCAAGCTATCACACACGTATCTGACGAGATCTGACGATATCGCATACATTCCTAGCACTCTAAGCCCTCTATAGGAGCATGCACAGTCATCTTTCTCTTCAAATGGTGGAATGTTTATAGCAATGCTACTTTCATTTGGGCGACACACATATATGCATATAAAATAGATTCAAAACATATGAAATAGAGCTTTTACTATTTAAAATGTAAGCATAATTTATGTATACCGATCTCATTGAAAGATAATGTTTGGATAAAGGCTTCGCAGGATGAGTCTCGTTAGTTTTATTATTATTATTTATGCGTTTAAATTACCAGGCATAGCTTTTGGTAAGCTGGCAAAGATATAAGTGGTGTTTTTACCATTAAAACAAATTCTGCTAAATATTAAAAAGTTTCATTTTAATTAAGTTTTTGAAAAAAAAAAAACATTTCAGTCAGGCTAAAACATTTTACGTAACAGCTATACGTATTCGAAAAGGAAATATACGTGGACTACTGATTTCATTCGAAATCCTCTTATATGAATTATTTATTTCAGTAAATAAATAAATAGAAATGTTTAAATAATCTTTAAAAAGTTAAAATTAAACTTACATTATGTGCATAACTACTTAAAAGATGAGACAATATTTAAAAAAGATGCTAAATTAGGGGAGAGGGGGGTACGTTTGAACTGGGGGCACCTTTGCACTGGGGACACCTTTGAACACTGTAAATATTTTCCTTTAAATATATAAGGCAGCACAGTACTAGTGCTTCAGTGTAACAAGAATACAAAGCTTTGCTATTTTGCATGCACACTACTGTCTAAGCAAGATATGTATATTTTGCTTTCTTGAATCTAAACTTAACAAAATAAAGTTGTAAGCTTTTTGTTGATAATCTTGTATCCCTAAAATTATAATTTAGTATTTAATATATAAACAAGGATGTTAGCTTTAACTTATAAGGTTTGTTGCATTCAAATTCTCAAACCTAATTGAGTAAATAGTTATAATGCTAAACTCCATGTGATGGGGCACCATTGAAAGGAAAAGTTGGGGCACCATTGAACAATTAAAACTATGAAGTAAAGAGTTGTAGATGTATCTAAATATTATTATTGTTTATTCTTTTTAATATGAAAATTAAGAGATTAATTAAGTGTTGTTATGCTTCATATGACTGTTGTACTCATGCAGGGCTTCAACTACAGGCAAATTCAGGACACACAACAATAATTCATGATTTAACAGATTTGTATAACAAACCCTATACTGTTTCATTTACAGTGGTAAACATTATTTCTGCATTTCATAAAACAGGGTTTTATCCATTTTCTACAACAATTTGGATGTAGATGGTTTCCTTTTAGTTCAATTTCATGCAAAAAGAACTCTGCATTACGTTGGTCAGATTAAATTGCTTAATGTCGGGTTTCTTCGTAAAGTAGAACATATATATTTTCCAGAGGCATCAGATATCTGTTTGGTGGATTTTAAGGATATTATATAAAAAAGTAGCCAAAATTAAACATAATTGGAGGGATTATCCATTCTATCTCAACAATATGCTTTGATGGATACAAATTTGGTTAATTAATAAAAAAAAAATAAGTAGTATAATTTCAGTTAAATGTAATCGTGTAATTTCTTCGTATTATTTTATATTTTGGAAAGATACGCAGTTTTTAATAAAAACTGTCAATATTTTCATATTTTGTTAATGAGTTCAAAGGTGTCCCTAGCTTGTTGAAAGGTACCCCTACATGGGGCAGGTTTGAACAGAAAACTTTCAGCTTTTTAAAGCCTCACAACATATTCAATTTATCTGAAAAACTGTAATTTTTTATTTTATATGATACAGAATTAAATTCTTTCTTTCACGAAATATTTAAAATTCAATAAATATAATTCAAGTAAGAAATATGTGGATTCTTTAAAAAAAACGTTCAAAGATGACCCCCCTCTCCCCCCCCTGTCCCATACCTTAGTACTTTCAACTATAAAAACAGTCTTCGTCAGAGAAATATAAGAAATACTACCCTTATTAACGTCTAATTTTCAAAATTCACGTAGATGGTGACGAAAGAAGTGAAAGTGGAAGTCAATTTTTAGCTCCGTTAAACATTGGGAAAATAAAACATGGATATAGGGAAGTGGAATATTACTTGTTTTGTGATTCTTTAAGCAAACTGAGCCAAATTCTGGGTATGTTGTAGGATAAAACGTCATTACAAACAGTATTTTCTTCAGTAATAATTTCTATTGATTCGCGGATAATTAAATCATGATAATTCTTTGAGGGTTATATAATTTTTGTGTCTTCGAAATGAACTTGTATATTTTATTATTTAGATTATTTTAATTATTATTTATCCTCTTATATCTTCTTTATTTTATCTTAAATTTAAAATACTCTTATATAAATAGGAGCTTTATTGAAATAAATGCAGATTTTGAATTACAGTTCTTATTTTCGAATTATTTATTGTTTATTTTAATATATTAATAATATCATATGTTTAATCACATAATTAAATATAATAAACTTCTTTTCAAAATGAAACATATTATGCGGATATTTTATAGTATTTCTCAGAGGTGGGAAATGCAAATTAAATATTACGAGCTGAATATAAATAAGATGCAAAAAATAACTCCCTAAGAGGGGAATAAAAACAATTTTAGATATCTTATTTAGATGTTTAAAAACGCTTTCTATGTAGTATATGTCAAAATAATTATATTATGAAGATATTTTTTTTTACATTAATATGACGCACATAAAAATTTCGTCTTTCATATGAATTTTAAGAGTTCATAAAAAATTAATAAAAAAATTTCCAAACATTTGTACGGATATTATTTAAATTACACTGCACACAAATATATTCAATTTCATGATGTAATTTTGAAAAAAATGCAGATGTTGAATTACAGTTATTAACTTCAAATTAATTATTGTTTATTTTAATATATTAATAATAACATAATTAAATTTAATAAAAACTTCTTTTGGATATGAAGTATTCTATTTGGATATTTTAGAGTATTTCTCAGACGTGGTAAATGTAAATAAAATGTTATGAGCAGAACATAAATAAAATGCAAAAAATAGATCAGTAAAAAGGGAATAAGAAAAACAAGTTTAGATATCATATTTCGATTTTTAAAACCACATTATATGTAATATGTGTCAAAAACATTATACAGTCGAACCTCGTTAAGACGAAGTCGAAGAGCAGCAAAAAGCTTTTCGTATTAACCGATAAAACAGCAAAATGCATTTAAGATCATTTTAAAAATAAATCACTAAAACAAAGATATCAAAGAATGTAAATGATATCTTCAGAGAAATATTTTATAGTCATTTTATGTTAATCTGTATTTTTCTGCAAAAATATACGTTTCTAACATTATCATAAAAACACATAACCCGTACTCACACAGATACACACATGACGATACTAGTGGCATATGTACATTGTACAGTAAGATTCTTATAAAAAAGTAAACGAGTAAGGAGAAATAAAATGTAAAAATAATATATATACCTCTTTAAGTCAGACTTTTAAAAAATCTTTTGTTGCTTTCTATTTCAAATTTTCTATTCTGTAATTGTTTATAAAGATATCCACTTTTTCCAAATTATCCAAAGCACAATTGGTCTTTTCTTGTTGAAGCAGAAACCACTGAACTGTTTTTAAAGTCTCTGTCGCTTCATTGAAGGAAAACGGAAGGGATTTCGACCTCTACATCAGCCTCCATTTTATTCAGCTGTTCCTTTTCATTCTCCTTTTCAGTTAAATCGGTCAGAATATCTTCATCTGTCATGGGTTGTGATGTCATAAAATTTTCATCAAATCAAACGTAATCCTCAAACGACAGGGGTGAAATAATTCCTCTTTTTGCAGCTTCTTCTGCCGCATCGTCCATTTCTGTTTCATCTGTTGCGCAACATCTGCCTCTGAAGAACCACCATGCCTGAAGCCGCTTTTTTTTATAACAGTGGGATTAATAGAGTTCCATGCACTTCTTAGGAAACACATTGCTTCTAAGATATCGATAGAAAATGGTGTCTGTTTGTCAAAGCACTCGATACGTTTTTTTTTATGACTTCTTACCTATAGCGAGTTTTTAAACACTGAATAACGCCGTGGTCGCATGGCTGAAGCTTTGCTGTAGTATTTGGAGAGAGGGGAACACATGTTATTGATTTTAGCCCTTTTTACATCTTTGTGGGCTGTACAAGTGTCCAACAAAATGCATATTTTGATATTTTGATTGGTAAGTCTTGATCCTAATTCTAATAACCAATTTTGTAAAAATTTCCTTATTTATCCAAGCATTTTTAGTGGATGTGTACAGATCAGGCACACGCTTAAACTTTACACGCTTAAAGCAACGTGGTTTTGCGAATTTTTCGATAATATAGATAGGTAATTTTTCACTACAATCCATACTGCAGGCTACCAGTACTGTGACTCTTTCTTTATTGCATTGTCCACCGGAACATTTATCCGCTTTAAAAGTTAATGTAGATGAAGGTTGTGCTTTATAAATAAGCGCAGTTCCATCTGCATTGAATGTATTGCGGGGTTCATAATCTCTTTTAGTAGCTGGTCATTCTGTAGAGAAAAAGAAATCTACACTAACCTGATTAATTTCTGACTTTTCACCACATATCCTTTTGGACACAATACCATGGTGTTCTTGAAACCTTGACAGCCATCTATTTGAGCATGTAAAATCATCGACACCAAGAGCTTCTGCAAAACAGTTTGCTTTTTCTTGTAAAACAGCACCAGTTAAAATGATATTCTGGTTTCTAGCTTCTCTTATCCATTTTAATAAAGCAACTTCAATTTCTCCATTCTTAGCATTTCTCATACGTTTTCTTTCAGATTCGAACTGATTGATAGCACAAGCTGTTTCAATTTGTTTTCGATTCTTAATAACTGTCGAATAATTATCAGTTATTCCGTACTTTGCTGCTATCTCTGATTTTTTAAAATTCTATCACTAACATCGCATAAGATTTTCTGCTCAGTTTCCAAACTAAGAGCCCTTTTCTCCAACTCATTTTCACAGCTAGAGATCTCCAATACGACTAGAATTCAATCAATAAAACATTTGTAGCAAAGAACTTTATTCACATCATGTAATCAACCACGTGCGAGCAATGAAATGAATCGCTCACAAAAGAATTTCAACATCAGCAGAGAAAGAATGAAACTCTTTTCTTTTCCCTGCGGACATCACTACCCCACCTCTTTTCACCCACCACAGTTCCAAATACAAACGCATAGCCTCCCTCCTTCAATTCAGAAAAAGCGATAAACTTGTTTCAAGGTGAAAGGTCGCGATGAGGAAATTTTTTTGTCAGATGCAATATTTACTTCGTCTTAAACGGGAGAAGTTTGTCTTCACGTTCGTATTAAGCGGTGCAATTATTATTGTTTTTCAAGATAACGTGATGGGGAAACTATTTCCTACGTCGTAAACGAAATTTCGTATTAAGCGTTTTTGTCTTAATGAGGTTCGTCAGTAATATGAACATAATTTGTTTTTACATATATATATATATATATATTTACGTTTGTTATATTTAATACTAGAAAGGTAGCCCGTCAAAAATGACGGAAATTTAGATATAAAGATATGTACAACTCATGTGCAAGAATATGAGTTTTCTCGCTGGTTCCGCAGTGATAGATGAAAATAACACATTTTAAGAACGAAAATCATTTATGAAAAATTGTGTACAGTAGAAGACCACTAATCTGCACAGTTTGGTTCCAAGTTTTATGCAGATTTGAGGCTTTTTGCGGTCATGTCTATTCAATCTTTGTTTACATTTTTTTAAATTCATATGTTGGACAATTTAGATTGTTGAGCCTTAAAAATAAATAAATAACACACTTTAAGTAAGGTTAAAAACTATTAAATTACCTATACGATTTCATGAAATGGTATTATATGTGTGTGCTTCACGATCTTGGTTACGACGCGACGTTGGCGAAATTGGCTGCAACTTGTCATAATCCTAATAGTGTGGGCCGCTATAACAAAAAAGTAACCAGTTTTTAGTACAATTTCTGATATAAAGTAGCTTCCAAAAACTTGTGTAAAATTGCAGGCCGTTCTCGTGTTATGTCAGTCTTAGGAATAATATTTCTAACACTGAAGATTTTCCATGTATATGTGGAATTTAGAAAAGCTTCTCCAAAAGAAAGGTCCTGAAATGTCATTGTAATTCCTCTAACTTCAAAGTTTAATCGGGCCCTGATGTTGAGTACTGAAATCTAATAAATACAGTTATTTTGAATATTACAACATAATTAAACAGTGAAACTTATTTAACTTAAATCCGCTGTTACTTCCCGATGTTATTTTTTAATATTAAGAAAGAAACTTATTTAAAATTTTCAAATCATGCATTTATGATTTTTTTCCGTCTTTAATAACTAAATAAGGAAAAAATAGGCTTTCGTTCTGAGCTCATAAATATGACAATAAAATAATGTAACTAAGAGACATTGCAAAATTCAATCTTTGTGATTACAAACCATAAACAAACGATACCGCCACCCTTTTACCTACTATGACGTCATTAGAATATTGCCCATTGATTGTTGGAGAACTTACTTTGTGAACCTCAATGATTTAATATTTTTGACGTTTTACGATGAATGAATCACTTGTGTTTGTCTAGGTTTATAGAATGAGATATTAAGCTGTGAACCTAATTTCAATTGAAATTGAAGTTATCCAAGAATAATGCATTGATCTCGAAATAAAAAGTTTTAGTTTGTATAATTTGTTATTTCTGTTAATTATTTATTCAAGTACTTTTCCATTATAGCGCATTTTTAAAAAAAAACTTGGCGCGATTCGGGCATCAGAAGGCGAGATATGTTGCGAAAATATATAAACAGCTATGAAAACAAATCTAATGAACTTTTATCTTTGTTTATATATGCACTTATATACATAAAAAATCGTTTCTAAATATATATAATTTTTTTTATATACAAATTACGGCACAGATTTCAGATATGAACCGGGATACCTAACTGGCGCCAAAATGGTGTTATTTTGCCTGCTATGGTAACCCGGCTATTGTTTTTTATTTATTAATAAATTGTTTATTTACTTTTATTTTCTGTTTTTTAATTATATAAACTGCTTTGTTCTATAGTTATTATTTAAACTTTTATTTATTTATAGTTATTTCCTTTTCAAAATGATAGCTAATAATTGAAAAATATATAAGTAACTGGTATTCGAAAGCGAGATTTCTGCCAAATTGGCGTCATAGAAAAATAACGCCAACCCCCATGCGTATATGACATCTGTGCAAAAATTACTTCTGTTTCTTTATAAAAATGGGTAAATAGCTTTTTTTATATTAAATTGTCAGCACAGATGTCATATACGCCCATATTGGCGCGATTTTTTTTGACGCCGATGCCATATACGCACCGGGTACTTAACTGGGGCCAAAGTTTCATTATTTTGCTTGTAATGGTAACCCAAATGTTGTTTATGCTATTGATGTTTTCGCCAAATTGGCGTCGGAAAAAAATCGCGCCATTTTTGGCGCGATTTTTTCCGACGCCAATTTAGCGAAAACATCAACAGCATAAACAACAACATCCGGATTACCATATCAAGCAAAATTGCGACACTTTGGCGCCAGTTAAGTACCCGTTGTGTATATGACATTGGCGTCAGAAAAAAATCGCGCCAATATATGACATCTGTGCCGAAACTTTAATATTTAATGTTTAACCTCTTCGCTCCACTCCCTTTGCATATAGTACAAACTATAACACGGATAGCGCAAAATAATAGACAGTTTGGTACTTTTCCACTGTAGGGACTTTGGCATTTTTTAAAAAAAACTTGGTGTAATTTGGGCATCAGAAAGTGAGATTTGGGTACTTTTCCGTTATGCGGACACCATCGTCGCCAAGCGTAATAGTTGGCGCAAAATCGTGAACTGAAGCATTTGAAAAATAAAAGAAAAACCATTGTCGATACTAAAGTGAGCATTTAAAAAATATAACATTTAAAAATTCCAAATTTTTACGAACTATTTCATCAAATCACAAATATATACTTAAAATAAGTGAACAAATAACTGCTATAAAATACAGCAATACAATAAAACTAATATTAAACTGCTGGCATAAAATTACAAATATCTTTTAGCATTTTGAAATAATTGGCGCATTAGCATACATTTTGGCATGGTGTCCGTATAACGGAAAAATATCGAGATTTGTTGTCAAATCATATAAACAGCTATAAAAACAAATTTGATGAGCGTTTTTGTTTGTTTTATATGTATATTATTGATGTTTTTATGTACAAATTACATCTGTTTCTGTATAAAATTAGAGAAACTACTTTTTTATGTTAAATAAATCGTATAAATATCGAAAAAATGCGTGTGTATATAAAATGAAACAGTGAATAGGTTCCCGGAAAATATGTTACCAAATTTCCTTTTTCGCCAAGGCACCTATACTGGAAAAGTACCTAAAGCACATTAAAATCGCGCAATTAGGAGCTCACACAGTACACCGTTGTCTATTGGCGGTTATTTTATTAGTAGCATCATGAGGAAGATGTAAAGATGTACTTTAAATTCTCACTCATAGATTTCGAAAAAATATCTTAAAAGAGTGGAGTTTAAATTAAATTTCGGTGACCTCCATTATGAAAGATTAATGGTTTTAAATTGGAATTTCGCCAAATAAGCCAGCTATCGCCAAGTTGGCTAACATTTGGCGCTACTGTGGTAACCCTGCATTAATATTTTTCAACAATTACTCATTTCAATGAGGCGGTCCTACCGGAATAGTGAGGGACACACAGAGACTTGGATTTTATATAAATAGATGACACATATTGTAATTTCGTCTTTCATATAAATTAAAAGGTACTACACCAAATGAATAAAAAAAAAAGTTCCAAACATTTGTAGGGATATTATTTAAAATACATTGCACACAAATATATCCAATTTCAAAATGTAAATGCTCAAAACGTGAATGCCTTGAAGTTCACTTATGAAAACATGAGTGAAAAATCTTCAAGGCGACGGATGTGAATGGTATCTAGCGAAAATTATGTTTTATTTATACATGTTATGGAGTGAGTCAATTTAAAAATATTCAGTGTTTTCTAAATTTCGACAATACATTTACGTATTCACTTTCAAGGATTTTCGCAACTGTATTTTAGTCTTCCTTGTTGCAATTTCTTTATATTTGAATGTCCTGAAACGATTGTCACTTAAAAATTATAATAATGAGTTGTCTAAGGTCCTTTTTTCTGCACATTTAATGACGGCTTCCAATCCTTTTCTGATATCCAAAGTATTTTCAGTATTTTCTTTGTTAGATTTCAATTATATAGTAAACTAGAAAATGGAAACTTTAGAAAAATAAAATGGTGCAAAACCTTTTAATTTTCATTAAATTACGCAAGCCCTGAGGGTGTGTTTGCAATAGAATTTTCTTTTGTATTTACATATTTTCAAATGCGTTGAAACGAATGGTGTTTAAATAAAGATTGATAGTATCGCTCGACTTGATTCCATTTAATGGCATGCTAAAACTCCTTCATAATGTTCAAATTAAATATTTTCGTTATTCAGCTAAGTTTATCTGCTAGTGTGCTAAGTATGAAATGATGCAATAAAGGAACTTCTTGATTTACATGTATATGATCACATCTGTGGAACTTCGCCTGTGTCGCTAGGCTGGTATATTCCAAACAAACTTGAAGTTCTTGGGGGGCCCACTGCGGTCTCGAAATAAGCAATCCTTGAAATTTTTAGATTCTTTAATTCTTTATTTCGACCCATGATGAATTAGATTTTTCATCCTCGTGTTTCAGGCTGCTAAGGGGCAATTTGGCATTTTGCAAAACGAAGTTTAATCACGGCGGTTGAAAAATTCTGATAGTTTTTGTTTTGTTTTTTTGGTCTCAGAAAAACTGGTAAAAAAATATTAGCGAAGCGTGATGAAAAGCATAAATCCAAAGGCATAAAAACTTGCAAATAATTTAAAAATCAACCAAATTCATTATATTGGGCTAAAATATTCAAAACAAATTCGGTTCACGGATCTCTAAAAATCACTGGAAAATGCGAAATACGCAAAAGCGATGAACCTTGCATAAACAATTCGCAAATAAATAAAAAATTCGCGGATCATAAAATTTACAATGTTGGGCTAAGTTTGAAACCAAATTATTTTTATGAATGTTATAAAAATCCCCCCGCGAAACGCGAAAAAACGCAAATATCGAGAAAGACTAAAAAAACGAAGAGGAGAATATGCACTATAATAGGATTATAACCACTTTCGTTTTACGAACATAAGAAAATTGCCACATCGAAAATGCAATAAAATTCATATTAAAAATGGAGTAAAATTCAAAAATTACAATTTTCGACTAAAAGAACGAAATCGGATTACTTTTCGAAAGTCAAAAAATCGAATCTTTACGAATCGAACCCTTTTGCAAAATTTAAACGAGAAAAAGTACAAAAAATCCCATAAAAAAATTCGCAAAATATACAAAAATCTCTGCACGAACATAAAATACGTAATATGAAATGGGACTAAACTAATAAAAGAGATGTCACAGTTTAAAAATAAACATTTTATTTAAAAATTTCTTATTACTTTCAGGCTTACAAAGCCCTTCATCAGAGAATATTATAATAACTAACTGCTGTTTATTTAAATAAACACGTTACCTAAAACGTGACTAAAATAATAAAAGAGATGTTACAATTTAAAAATATAAATTTTGTTTAAAAACTTCTTAGTGCTTTCAGGCTTCAAGATTCTCTGATGAAGGGCCTGGTAAGCCTGAAAGTACTAACAAGTTTTTAAATAAAATGTATATTTTTAAATTGTAATATCTTATTTGTTATTGTAGTCGCCTTTTACGTAAAACAGAAAATTTTTAATGTCATATTACATATTTTTTTGTTTGAATCAAGGTGAAATATTGCGTTTCGTTTTATGATTTTATCTCTGTAGGAATTCTGATTAAATTTTATGAGGACGAAATTTATTCTGTCACGCTAAAAAATTGTTATCGAGTTTCTTTTATTTATTTTGAAAAATCCCGTCAAAACACGGAAGACTTTTAAAATCCAATGGAAAAAACTTAAATTTCTAATAATAAATCTTAAAATGACTTCGAGATTCATAATTTCAGATACAAAGGTACCTTTTTTCCAAATCTTGTAGTTTATCGCGGCGTTTCTTGAGAACATAGGACATATGCATAGAGACAGAAAAAGTTCCGATTTTTTTTTTACTTGTACGTGAAGATAATTGGTATGTATAATTTCGTTTATTACCTATCAAGTGTCATGTTGTAATACATTAAAACTTCAAGCAAATGATTTTCTTTTTTTTGTCGTTGTTTGTATGTGTATAATTAGTATTATCCCTCACAGTTGTAAAGGGAGAAGAAATGTTTTTAAAACTTCGACATTTGGCTGATGTTTAAACGTGGATTATGTACCATGTAATTTTTAATCCTGTCAAGTTTATATATTTATGTTTTATATAAATAAAATTATATTAAAATAAAAATAAAAATATTTGTTAATTTGCTATAAAAAAAAGTACTCTTAATATTTAATAACCAAATTCATCATTCAAAACAAGTTCGCTATGATTTTGAAGTCTATGCTTCACATACTTGAGACGTCATTTCTTCTCTATAATATGCATTGCTTTGTCTGGCAATTATACCTAAATTGAAAAAAAAAAAAAAAAAAAGTAACAAAGAATTTAAAATTCGTAAAAAATGATCGCATCTTTTGTTTAAATTGGAAAGAAAAATGGTTTTTGTTTGTTTTTCAGGTACAGATTATTTCGAATTCAATTTCCATTATTTTATTTTTTTTTAAGAAACGTATAACACCGCTAATTTTATCAAAAGTTAGGCCTTTGTGCAGTTTTATCTAGTAATCTATTAAAGAATTCGTATCATCAATAGCATATCATTAATAGTTTATCATTAAAAAAATCTCATGAAAGCAGTAATGCCAGATTGTGAAGTTTTATTTAAAATGTGTATCACATTTTTATAGGGACTTTTTTTAATTTAACTAATGACTTTTATTAAATGAAGCGAAGATTGCTATATTGAAATACTGATATATATCTTGAAAAAAAAATCCCAGCATGGCAACATATGTATTTTTAAATATTTTATTGACATTTTAAACGATTTAATTGAAAAATAACTACTAATGTAATGATTTAAAATGGATTTTTGTATATCCTATTAAAAAATAACTGAAAAATATACAAAAGACACCAATTTATTAGAGTTTTCTAGGTTTATAATAGCTTCGAGAATGTGAATCTTAGTTTTTAAAACACACAAACTTTTTTTATATCTCTACGCATAATATAAAGGAACGATGTATAAATAGTGATACACGTTTCAAGGACATATGTTTATATGTTGCATACGTGGTTTAAATAGAATTGGACAGACTTGAAAGCGGAACTCGACCCAATAAAAACATCTAAGACTTAATCAGGATTAGAATCTGTCACTTCCGGAGTTAGCCCGAAGGCATTAACTTTTATACAAATGAAACAAAGTTTTGACTCACTCCTTTAAGTTATAATTTATTGCTTCTGAAACACGCATTTTTGTTCTTATTCTTTAAAGTGTTCGGTCACAGTATTTTGTAAAATGTTTTATAATTTGTAAAATGGTATAGTAAAAAATTCAATATTTATTTATCGACTTAGTTTTAAAAAAATACGTACAATTGCGTCAAAATATCTCAGTTTTTGCTTAGGATAAAATTACAATAAATCCAGTGTAAAGGTAACTTTACAGAATCTTATTACAGAAAATTTAAAAATAAAAATACAGTGTGATGTAAAATGTTTTCTAAAAGATATAGTTAGAATATTAATGCACAAAACTTTGATTTTTGTAGCTACATTTGATTGTTAACGATTAAATTTCATTTTTTTTTTTTTTTTTACTTAATATAATCTTTAAAATGTAATATTTTAAGCCATTTTTTTAAATATTTATTTAAATTTGTACATGAAAGTTTTACAAATATTAATTTTAATATGTAATGCAAGACAGTTTCAAACTAATTTTCTATCTTATTATATTGCCCATTTATAAAAAGCCACCTATAAAGTTTTTAAAAGTTTTTAACATTAAAACGTGTCACGCTTGAATTCATATCAAGTTAAAAACTAGATTTCGGTTAAAGATTTTAACTTTAAACATTTTTTTCTTATTTGCACACACTCACAAATAGTTGATATATTTTTTAAATTGCCCTTTATATTTATGCATGTTTATGACACTACCCGTGCGTTTATAATGCAATATGAAATTACGTAAATTGATAAAAAGAGAGATTCTTTGTGTTTGGTTTAGTATAATTTTTTTTTTTTTAAATTTACATAGATTTTATTATAAAAGGCAGAATTTTTAGTTGAAAGAAAACTAGTTGCTACAGATTCTGTTTAATTATATGCTGATTCCTTTAATCATGAGACTTAAGAGAGAAATATATTTGTTATTATTGCAAGTTTAATTTCTATAAATTTTGTATAAAGAAAATACTATTTTAAATTATTTAAAAATGTTTTTAACCACTATAAAATACATCTAAAACCACGTACTTTCAATCATGCGAATGCTCATCATCAGGGTTAAAATGTAAAAGTCAGAGGTTGAGTTATTTTATACTAGATATACTGTTCAGAAGTATAACGGAACTTAACCTGTAGCTTTTAACGTCTTAACCCCGATGATGTGCATGTACATGCTGATAAGTACTTTGTTTTAGATGTATTTTAATGTGAATAAAAACACATTTAAGTGTTTTAAAATAGTGTTTTGTTTTCCAAAAATTTTATACAACTTGTTATATGAAGGTGACTTTAGGGATTTCAAGAAACTTGATATGATTCAGATCATTTTATTAATGCATATCCAAGTATTTTATTTTTATTCTTAAGATTAACCGCTAATGTATAATGTGGATCATGTTAATTATACTTTCTAATATTTGGTTTAATATATAAAGCTTTCATTAAAGTATAATGATATGTATTTTCTGGTTAAATGTAAAAGAAAACATATTTAAATTTCCTATATATTTCTAAAGATTTCTTTATAAATAGATAATTGTTATGAAAACTTTTTGTTGCTTTTTATCAAATAAAATAAGCATGGTTTACACGTTTACATAAAGAAAAGATTTTTTCCATGAAATACTAAGCGTCAAATCAAATTAAATATTTATCCTTGCATAAAAATAATTGGGAATATTTTATGTAAGTTTTAGGGTATGTTCCTTGTCCGTCTTCAACAATTTTTTGATAATAGGTAAAGACAGTATATATTGACGATTATGAAGCTGTAAAATCCTAAAGTCGAATGTTTATTGATAATTGAGAGAGTTGCTAAATTATTTTCAATAAAAAAAAGATGACATTTATAAAAAAGCCCGTGGAAAGAAAAACTGCCATAAAAGCATTCTTTGTGACTGTAGGGGTTGCTTTGTGACATTTTTCTAGTTTTCGTATTTTGAATGCCTCGCCCTGTCCGCGATGGCATGAAAGCAAACAGCACTGTCACCTCCTAGTACGGTGTGTCACGTCGTCACCTAACGACCATTGAACGAAGCTACAATACTTCGTTGATTCTCTCTGACCTCTCTCGCAATATGCTCTTGCGTTGTCGCCTCGAAAACCGGATACTTTGTGTTTTAACCCTCTTAGTGTTTGGGGCGTAATATTCCGTTCACTAAACTCCAGGTTTCACAGCAATACAAGCAATACAAGCAATACTTAAATTAATATAATTCTATAGATTTAATGAATTTTAAATACATTGAAGGATGATTAACACCCTCAAGGATTACATTCATATTTGTAATTGAGTTTCTTTTATAATGTTGAAAGAATCATATTTTCTTAGCATTTAAAACAAAATGCAAAGAAAACAACATTACAATTTTACCCTTTAGCAAGACGCTCGAATGGTTAAAGCGTGTGAGAACCTCATAACACAGGTCAGTAATCTTTGTTGCTATTGTGACAGTTGGACTGAAGAGTAATAGAATCTTTGTCAAGTGATATTTCTATGAGATAAACATGATCAAAATAAAGACACTCGATGGAGCTTCTTTGTGACACAACGACACTCTCGAAAATTAACACCATAAGGATATATTTTGTATTTTCAAGTTTCAGGATGGGCGAAAAACATTATGAGACGGCAAAATGAGCCAAAGGCAATCATCGGGGGCAAATTAAGCTCTCATATAGGTCTAGAACTACCACATCTTTGTGGGAAAATAACATTAAGTTCATCTCGCACTCCCTCCAAATTCGACTCATATATTGCAGTCGCTTCACATGGCATTTTTCCATTCCCTAAAATGCTACTGGAAAGAGGTGTTGTCGAATTAAAAAATAAATAACCTCTAGCTGTAGATGCACAAACGTAGGAAAGGACAAATTTACGCGTTTTCAAAAAGAGCTCATGTAAAGAAAAATCTGTATTCGGTATTTCGGCAGATCGGAATATATCCCATAAATATAAACAAAGTTTTGAAACGGCTTTAAAGAGCAGCCCCCGAAGAAAACTTAGGATCGATGACGGAACACGTTGGAAAGTGTTCTTGTAAGATTTGAACAAGAAGAGGGAAGAAATAACAAAATGTGGAGTAAGGAGAGAGATAAAAAGTTGAAAGTTCCGCTTGATGGAACATTAGGGCTACTGATGTCCAAAAATTCATTGGAAGCGACGTGGCTACGACGAATATAGGAAACAAACAGGCGATTTCTCTACCGAAAGGGAGGAAAATAAAGAGAAAGACGCAACCTTTCAGAAAAAATCTCAAAATTTCCCCTTAACATTTTTCATTAAGAAAAGTTCTGAATACGTTTCAGATGAGATTCGGCACATTCTCAGGATTTTTCGTCTTCGTCTGAAGACATATAGTTTATGCAGGAACATCTTATTCCTGTTTAGGGGCAGGGGTGCTTGGAAAAATCTTAAGTATCAGGGGTTTTGATAAAACCAATTTTGGAGCTTTATCCATTTTTGCCTCGACTGAAAACAAAAACATTAATTCTACTGTTTTTTTCATTTCGTATAGTTTGTACACTCTTATTTACTACAACATAAAACAGAATTGTATATCTTGTTGAATGTTTCATTATATTATATAATTTTATTGTTTTCTTTATAATCTTTATTTTCCCATTAGTTAATAGTCATTATATTGTGCAGTTCTTTTGTTTTGTATGACTTCCAAAAAAATTCCAACCTGCTATTTTTTTATTATAAAATTTGGAATATCGAATCAAAGATGATCTGCTAATTTTTAAGAGAAAATATGTGTATGAATTGTTATGAAAGCGTCATGAGATGGATTTACAGGAAACTGCAAAACGCTATTCAATACTTTGCAGAGAACTAAAGTGGATCAATGGGACAAATCAATAACATATAAATTTTATTTAGCAGTTTAAGCGGTTTACCGCATTTTTTGAAGAGTCGATATCATTCACGAATTTTATCTCTTACGTTTTAACCCGGGAGAACTCGCTAGTGAGAATGCCCAATTGCTTTTCTTTTACTTTACATTCATATAATATCAACTTTTTTTGGTTGGCTTAGTACTTTTATTCACAAAATAGGTAAAATAATTGAAAAACATTTTGAAATTTTAATTAAAATGAAAAATGATTTAAATAAGAGTCTTAAAAAAGTACGACTGTGAGAGAAAATCTCATGCAGCGAGTTCTCCCGGGTTAAGGCAAAAACACATATCACAAAGTAACCTCACCCGATGTGGTAACTATCTTTAAACCTATATTTCTCAGTTGAAATTAAAGATTAAGATTCGTGCTATATAGCGTTATGTAGCAAAAGATATCTCAATATTTAGCAATACTCAGTTTTGGGTTACTTATAAAACATACCGGCTGGTGTGAGAAAAACTTGAAAATGTGTCACAAAGTAATCCCGTCTTACGGTAGTACTCATTAAATACACAATATCTTGTATGCTATCAAAAATGTTTTCTATGCGTATATTATCCTCTAAACAATCACATTTATTATGTTTCAAAACATCTACATAACACATGAATTTATTCTGAAAACATTATACATCGTAACTGAAGAATATTCTTTAAAGTAAAGGAAAATTTTATGTAAAAGCATGCTTCCATGCATATCTGAATTTTATCATACACATTTTGTTTGAAGAATTTACTTGACATGTACGATAAGACATATACTTTTCTCCGGATTTATATTCAGAAATCCTTGAATGGAATATTGACATCTGAAAAGCAGAAATAGATTTCTAAAGAATTCTATTTGCCTTAAAGCAATTGCCAGTAGCTGAGGAAATGTATTGAATTAAACAGACGGTAGTATTCAGCGCTTATTTAGATTTTAAATATCTTTATAGGATTCATTTTAGACAGTCTTTATATTGTTTGATGGTTAAGTGAAAGTTTATTAATTTCAATAATATTATTGTTCTTGAATATGTGTACATAACATATAAAAAATATATACCCATGTCATGATTGAAGGGGTCATGGCGGTCTTTCGACTTAAAAAAGCGTATTAAGATTAAAGACAGTAGGAGAAAAATAAATGTATGTACGTTGTTCAGTAATACCTCTCATTATTTTAACTTAAAAAAAAACATGTTTGTGTTAAATTGTATTTCAAAATACGCCTTTTTGAGTCATTTCAACTTAACGTTCCGATGCGTGTAACGGTCGGATTGCACTTAAAGCTCGATATTTACTAAAGATAAAACAATAATGTTTTTATTGTTACCCACTATTTAGCTCGAGTTAAGATAATCGCAGTAAAGTCCAATGAAATACCAATAAAAGTTAACTATTGGCTTTTTTTTATATTTTGCTAAGTAAAAGGCACTGTTTTAAAATACATTCGATGTAACTTATTATACAATAAATAAGTACTTTTACAAAGTAAAGACGATCGTGACACATTTTCTGCTTCAATCACGTATTAATTTATCAAAAAGTAAATATTACAAGCATTCCAATAAAATTTAAAAAAAATAATATATCATGAAAACTATTAAAAGTATGGAGGCATATTAAAAAAAATAAAAAAATCTTTCACAAGATTCAAAGAAAGATATTATTAATTTTTCTATCAAATTTACTTGCACATAATTGTATATATATATATGCTGGTGGACAAACTTAAGGACCAAGATGAAATGTACACCTAAATGAGAATCTACGTGAGATTGTGGGTCAAGAAGAAAACAATAGAATTAACAGAATGTTACACATGATTTAATATAACAATTTTGTTGAAAGGATGTATACAAGGGATGTATACAGTACATATTACTAGAGGTTCTTTTACTGAAACGTGAATATTGTCCGAAAACATGAATGTACAAAAGAAAGCAAAATACTCACAATTAACAATCGTCAGTGCCATATCAGTAAGGGATATGGCCACCGTGTAATGCGAGACAAGTTTCAAAACGGCGTGGCATACACCGAACATCATGATTCGGTGACAAATGGTTCGAATGGGGCAAGTTGTCCCATTCCTCCTTCACTGCACGGATGAGGGTTTCCTTTTTTGTGGGAGTAATTTGTCGACCAGCAATACATCTCCCAAGGCATCCCATACATTTTCAAATAGATTCAAGTCAGGGGAACGTGCTGGCCAGTCTATGCGATGGATATCTTCGACATCAAGGCAGTATTGTACGGACTGTATGCGATGACAAGTTCCGTTATGGTACATAAAACGAAACTTTTCGCCGGCTGCACCTCGAAAAAGTCGAACATGTGAAAGCCGAACGTCTTCAATGTACCGTCCACCGGTCATGGACCCCCAATTGTGCGTTTTTTTGGGTAAATTTTGATTTTAAAATTAAAAATCTCACATCGAGGGTGTACGTTTACGACAGCAGTAGGGTCCCCGACAGGAAATTCGTAAAGAGAGACACTTGTTTTAAAATATAAAATCGAAACTGGCGGGAGAGTTGGTACCACGCTCGTAAAACGCACAAATTCAAACAAATACCAGTTTGTGCGCTGTTGGGGAGATCCAGGTCCATTTACCGGAACCAACTTAACTACCCAAACATACCTTGGAAGTGGGGGAAAATAAGTATGGTAAATGGGGGAAGATTACCATAAAGAGAAAGAGAGGTTAACTACTCCTCAATTACTGAACCTGAAATACCTGAATTATTATAGTGGGTATTTAAACATTACAATTTATAGACAAACATTTGTGATCGTAATTATATAATACTGGTCCTGGCTATTCCTGATAATTAAACTAACCTTAATTATCTTAAATTGAGGCGGAAGGAAACACATCTCCAAAACGCCCCAAGCTGCGTTGTGTAATTTTAGTGAAGAAATAGCGTATAGACCGCGCAGTTGTATCTAAATAAAACCTATCTAAACTACGCATAAATAGCATCATAGAGCAGACTGTCATCTGAAATAAAACTTACATTAAAGTAAAACAATGGACTCATGTTGTATTAAAAACATAGCCAAAAGTTAACAATAAACAAAAGGTTTATTTACAGTTAATGTACATATTTACAAAATAATAAAATAAACAAAATAGAATTGTGTCATAAGACACCAGCGTTCCAAAGAACGAAACTGAATTAGTAATTACATTAAATTTACCTTTTAAATTAACATTACAATTAATACTTAATTGCTTGAGTACCATAAATTGTACCTCCCTAATACAACATAAATTATTAAAACAATGGGAATACAAAAAAGTTAAAGAGAACATACCTTCTGTAGAGAGGGATCACTTGTGGTTAAGGTCACACTTGAATCCTTGGCACATTGAGTGATCTTTGTTTTACACTCTCGGTAACGTTCACTAATTTAAAACACTTAATGATGAAGCAATGTCCGAGGACAGTTTATCATAGGGCCATCCCTTAATGGGAAAACACGACCCGAATAAGTCGTCATCGTCGTAGAATTTCTTTTAAAACACTTAGGACATTGAAGCTGAACTCAATCATTTGCAAACCATCCCGGGTGAGAGAGCTGGAACGCGTCTCTGGAAAACATCATAGTCTGGGAGCTCGCTTTCATCTCTGTTCAGACATCATAGTTCAGGAACTCGCATCACTCTCTTTATTTCTAAGACTTCATATTTTAAGAACTCGAATCGGAATCTTTATTTTAAGTCATCATGGTTTAGGAACTCAAACTGAACTCATTGTCACTTCTTCCTTCAGTTACGACATCACCTCGTGATGACAATGTGGAGGAGGTTGCTCTGCCCCCTTCGTCGAATGGACGGTCAGCCTTGCTAACCCCCTCTTTTCCCTTCAACCTGCAAACCTCTGATTCGGTATTGCGCTTTTTCCGGGGTATACCATACTCCGCCCCTTGAGCTTCAGCGATCTTGGTTTCTGGACTCCGGGTCTCGCCTGTGTGGTCTGTTTTATTAGGTATCATAAATAAAGTAGTATCCCGTCATAAATACGACTTGGCATTTTATGTCAAGCTATTGTCAGGCTTGCAGACTCCGTGACTCGCTTAAAAGATCCCCTCTACAGATAGGACTCACTGTGTGGTCCTTCTCTTATTAAGACCTTATAGCATAAATACATATATGAGTATATTTATATTAAATAATAATAATAATAATCAAAATAACTACACGTAAGAACACACTCTAAATATATATATGCATTTTATAAAATAATAATAATAATCAAAATATATAAATAATAGTGTTTTTTTATGCCAATAAAATAAAATAATAACCTGCTGAAGTGGTATCAAGTACCTATTACATTCATATAAACTTCCTGGCCCACATCTAAAGTCTTAACTTCCTGGAGATCGCTTTCCTTAATATACTCGGTCATTATTTTCTGTTGCTTTGCAATGGCTTGTCGGTGGGCCTCTTTCATGTGCTCGATCCTATTTTTGACAAACGTCTGGGTGCACGTTAAATCCGGGGAATTAAGGATCGTAAATTGATTTTTGATTTCCCGACCAAAAAATAATTTTGATGGCGAATAGCCAAGAGCTCTGTGCACGGTGGTGTTGAAGTTTAATTTGAAATAGTCTAGTCTCGTATCCCATTCAAGGGTGGAGTTGGACATTGCGATTAATGATGCCTTGAGCAGCTTGTGGTTGATCTCTGTCAAACCAATGCCGGTCGGCTTGTACACGGAAGTAAAACGAAGATCTATGTTTAGAGCCTTCGTGTACTCTTTAAAGACCGCACTCCGGAAGTACTGGGCATTGTCTGCAATAATTGTGGAGCACAAACCATATGCACCGAAGTATTTATTTAGTACATTCAAGATAGTTTGGAATTCCACATTTCTGAGGGGAACTGCTTCTAAGAATCGGGATCCCGCATCGACAATAGTTAGGATAAAACAGTTTTTTCTGAATGTTAAAGGCAATTTTCCCACTATGTCAATATGCAGGGTCGCCCCAATTTGAAGATCCCTTTCCATTTTTTCCAGAGGGACTTTAATTGTCTGATGCTGTTTACTGCAGTTACATCTGACACAAATTGCGCAGTAGTTCTTGACATTCCATACCAGAATAACCTTGTCTTAATGGTTTCGTATGTCTTTCTGAAACCAAAATGAGGGCCATGTGCCTCTGCCATGACTGTCATTTTCAGTTCCTCCGGCACACCGATGAGCTCCGGATTTTTTGAATTTTGTTTTAATACTAATGTCTTATTTTCATTCAAAGCATATTTTCTTGTTAATCTATTATTTTTATTAGTTTCAATTTTCTTTATGATGGCCATTAATTTTTGTTCAGCGTACTGTTTCGCTCTTATATTGTTTTCACTTAATTGGCTATTTACTTTGAATAAATTATTTTGTATTCGTTATCGTGGTAATGTTTTGTACTAAATTCCTTGACAAAAAGTCTCAAGGGTTAATTTTTCCTTCGATGTAATCTATTGAATAGTCAAAATCACTTAAGTTCAGGATCCATCTCGTAACGATGTCAGCCTGATTTTCCACCTTTAAAGGATAAGTTAAGGACTTGCTGTCTGTCAAAATTGTGAACTTACGGCCTAATAACAGGTGTTTAAAGTGCATGACTGAATCATGAATCGCCAATAATTCGAATTTCATGCTGGGAAAAACCATTTCCGTTTGTTTAAGTTTGCGCCCATAAAATTCAATGAGAACAAGGAATCCGTTCTCCTCTTGGGCCAAAACACCTGATATGGCTACCTTCGATCCATCTGTAATAAGAAAAAATTATTTGTCGAATTTTGGAGGTTTCAGAGTTGGATTACTGATGATGGCTTCCTGTATATTCAGAAAGGCTCTTTCGGTTTCATCCGTCCATTTGAATTTAAACTTTTCTTTTGTAAGTTCAACCAGAGGGTTGACGATCTCTGCGTAGTTTTGTATGAGCGAGCGGAAATAATTAGCAAGTCCAAGTAACGACGTTACTCCTCTCTTGTTCTTTGGGCGCGCCAAACGTTGGACATTTCCAACATTTTTCTCAGAGGGAGCGTATCCGTCCTTGTTCACTTTAAAACCTAAAAATTCGATTTCCGACTTGCAAATTTGAACTTTAGACGGTTCGACTGTGAGATTATGGTTTATTAGTGTTTGTAAGACCTCTTGTAATAAATGAAGCATTTCTTGAGGAGAGTCAGTTGTCAGAATTACATCAGCGATAATGTACCCCACCTTATCCTTTGAGAAGTGTCCTAGCACCTTATCCATTAATTCTGCGAATTTTGTGGGGCTAATTTTTAACCCGAAATTAAGGCAGCACGGGGAATATTTGCCAAACTCGGTCACAAACGCTAATTTATGACAGTCCTCAGGCCGTAAATTTATTTGAAAGAACGCGGAGTGGAGATCCAGGACTGAAAAGCATTTTTCCCCATTGATAGCTTGTAGTATATCCTTTACGTCTGGCACTGGATACGGGAAACCTTCTAAAATCTCGTTAACAGTTCTGTAATCTACCGCTAGGCGGTAACGGACTTTGTCTTTCTCTGTACTTTTCTTTTTTACAAATAATACTGGAAATGCATAATCGGAGTCAGACTTTTGTATTATCTTCGCTTCCAAAAGTTTACGAATTTCCCCCTTTGCATATTCTTTAACCGCTTGAGGTTTTTGTATGGTTTATGCTGAATCGGGAAATCGTGCTTAAATTTACTTTTGGAGTCACTAACGAAGTCTGACCTAACGATTTATAGGATTTAGAGAATGCGTACGCATGACTCAGTAATAGGTGTTCCATTTTCTTTTTAAAATCTTCTGTCAGATGCTCCAAATTAAAATCTCCTATTTCTAGCTCCGCCTGTCTCAAGGCCCGAACTTCACTTAAATTTAAGCTGTTTATGGGGTATATCTTACCCTCCTCTATATCGTCCTGAGCTAAATTAGTTTTACTAGTAAAGTCCTGAATTATGACTGCCACATGTGAGTTTCGTTTCAATATACATTTTTTTCCGAGTTGTTTGTCATAATCATGTTAATCCCATGGTTGTCTGCCACTTCGTGAATCGAACACTCTGGCACTAATTCTATAAGATCCTCTTTCGGTTGCAGCAGTATAAACTGTTTAGGTTCAATTGTATCCGGACATCTTAAAGGAATAATTCGTGTTTCCCCAGGGTAGAGATGCGTATCCTTATCTATGACAGCAAATATCTCACTTTGTTTATTTTCTGTTTTACCCTGATTAATTACATTAACCCCCGAACTCTGTAGATTATTCACTTTCTGAACTATTTTATTTACATCCTGTGATTCTAGAGAAATTTTTGTATTCTTAAATTTTAATATCTTTTTGTCAAAATCAAGAATCATTTTATTCGTTTTCAAGAAATCAAAACTCAATAGCATCTGATATTCCCCATGAAAATTCTGTGTAGTCACATAAAAAGTGCCCGTGACAAAATCATTTTTAATTTTAAAAGTCATTTTAACGCATTGCTTAAAGGGGATGATAGAATTGTCGAAAGTTTGTATTGTGATTCTGTTTCCCAAATATTTTATCTTAGCATTCGTCTGCTTAAGTTTTTCGAGTATCCCTGGAGACAGGAGCGATACAGCCGCACCGCAATCACAGAGGGTGGCGACTTTAACCCCAAATACATCTAAATCAATGATAGGTAACCTATCGTCCCTCTTTAAATTTACACACGCTATTGTGTAAGCGGTTCCCTTAAATTGCTCATCGCTGGTGCGACACCTCTTAGCTCTGTCACGCGAATCCTTATTTCTAACCCTAGAGTTCCTATAATTCTGCCTTTGCTGTGCAAAATTTCCATTATTATGACTCTTGGGATAAAAATTATCATCCGTACAATACTCAGAATTATACCCTGAAAAATTCCGATTTCCTTGAAAATTATCATAATAATTCTTTCTATTAGATTCATCAAAATTCCCATACCTAAAATTATGTTGTAAGTAACCATGATTATTATCATACTGTTGATTGTTATGATAATTTGGTATAAAATTAGGTGTAAAATTGGGATTAGAATTGGAATTAAAATTGGGATAAAAATTGGGATATCCCTGAACACTTGGAGATAGATACCCGAAACCTGCAATAAATCTGTTATAATCACTTCTAGGATTAAAATTTTCAGAATTCTGCTTTCTAAGAAAATTAGGTTTATTTGTATTCATTTTACCATTAAAATAACAATTTTGTAAATCGTGCTTACTAGTTTTACAGATCGCGCAATAATTTTCCTGAACTCTTTAGTCTTTATTTTCGCACTTTTCTTTACCTTTAATGCATTCAATTGGTCTGACAATTGTGCGATGTATTTTAATTGATCTTTATTTTGCTCCAATAAATTCTCATAAATTTTCTCTTTACTCTCTACATTTTCCGTCACATTATTAACTTGTTCAATTTTTGTAGAATTGAAAACATTTTCAAAGTGCAATGCTTTTTCGCATAATTTAGATAATTCTTTTATGTCTAATTTCCTTAGTTCCAAAGAAATATTCGGAGAAATTCCGTCCAGAAATTTATTTATTTTAATTAATTCAAAGAATTCCTTCGCGCCTTTATTGGTATCATACCCTGTCGTTTGTAAATATTTATAGGCCAAGATGTTAAAGTCTTCTATAAAGTCTTTAACCGATTGATTAGGCTTTTGTTTTATTTGGTTAAATTTTGTCTGATGTTCCGAAAAAGGTTCTCTTTTTGAGAAAACATCCAAAATTTTCTGCTTAAATTTAGAATAATCTTGCTCAGAATTTAAATCGTCATTTTGCACCAATTTTTCATGTGCAACTCCTACAAATTTTGATTTTAGAATCTGTAGCCTAAAATCCTCTTTTATATTTGTCCTATCCAGGAACTGATCAAATTCTTTTAAATAGAATTTTACATTCGGAATTTTCTTTATATCAAAAGGGTTGATTAAACTCAACACCTGAGATAATAAATTTTCCTCTTTTTCGTGGGACATATTTGATTCTAATTGTTTAGCTGCCTCTCTGAATTGTTTACGCGTACTAACTTTTGAATTAGAATTATCTTTACTTTTGCGATAATTTCTATTTGTCATTAAGTAAATTTTCTAAAATCCTATACACATAAATACACAATAATACACAATAATTTTCGTGATTTTCCCCCAAAATGCACAAATAATACACAATAACACATAAATCAATAAATTCTTTGTACTAAAATCAATAAATTTTTTCTCAATACCATGAATACACTCCAATAATTTTTCAAAAATACTCAGCACTTCTAACTGATTTTAGACACAACCATGAATTACTTTTCAATACTGTATGATTTTTCTTTATCATACTTTAATAATTACAATTTATATATGAAAAAGATTTTTCTCTTTTCATTTCAATGTTTCATTATTTTCAAAATTTTCACAAAGTAATTGCAAATTTTTACTGAATAAATGCAACTTTTTCTAGTAATAATCATAATCTGAAATTCCCTATACACACAGTATATGCTACACTTCAATTTTAATATATTGTGTCATGACAATACTTTTTCTTTTTCAAAATATAAAATTGTTGAGCCATACACTTTTTGGGAAAAACAAGTCAGAAATAATTCATACAATTCATTGGTACCAAGACTAATTTTAGAATTTATTTTAAAGTTAGCAAACATGAGTAACGCGTTTTTATATATTTTTTACTAAAAATACCACTATAATAAAATAATATTAACTCCATATAACGGGTAATATTAACAATAACCACAGGCGCTCCGCAAAGGAACGGTACCACGCAAGTTAATGAATTGTATATATATTTTTATATATATAGATGAAATAAGTTTGAAATTTAGTATTAATGTTAAAGTAAATTAACAGACTCATAATGACGCATGCTAAAATTTAACATTTAATTACAAGTATATTTTAAGTTAAATAAATTATTTACCAAAACAAAATCGAAGGGCATTGCAAAGAACGAAATTGAATTGGTAATTACATTAAATTTACCTTTTAAATTAACATTACAATTAATACTTAATTGCTTGAGTACCATAAATTGTACCTCCCTAATACAACATAAATTATTAAAACAATGGCAATACAAAATAGTTAAAGAGAACAAACCTTCTGTAGAGAGGGATCACTTGTGGTTAAGGTCACACTTGAATCCTTGGCACATTGAGTGATCTTTGTTTTACACTCTCGGTAACGTTCATTAATTTAAAACACTTAATGATGAAGCAATGTCCGAGGACAGTTTATCATAGGGCCATCCCTTAACGGGAAAACACGACCCGAATAAGTCGTCATCGTCGTAGAATTTCTTTTAAAACACATAGGACATTGAAGCTGAACTCAATCATTTGCAAACCATCCCGGGTGAGAGAGCTGGAACGCGTCTCTGGGAAACATCATAGTCTGGGAGCTCGCCTTCATCTCTGTTCAGACATCATTGTTCAGGAACTAGCATCACTCTCTTTATTTCTAAGACTTCATATTTTAAGAACTCGAACCGGAATCTTTATTTTAAGTCATCATGGTTTAGGAACTCAAACTGAACTCATTGTCACTTCTTCCTTCAGTTACGGCATCACCTCGTGATGGCAATGTGGTGGAGGTTGCTCTGCCCCCTTCGTCGAATGGACGGTCAGCCTTGCTGACCCCCTCTTTTCCCTTCAACCTGCAAACCTCTGATCCGGTATTGCACTTTTTCCGGGGTATACCATACTCCGCCCCTTGAGCTTCAGCTATCTTGGTTTCTGGACTCCGGGTCTCGCCTGTGTGGTCTGTTTTATTAGGTATAATAAATAAAGTAGTATCCCGTCATAAATACGACTTGGCATTTTATGTCAAGCTATTGTCAGGCTTGCAGACTTCGTAACCCGCTGAAAAGATCCCCTCTACAGATAGGACTCACTGTGTGGTCCTTCTCTTATTAAGACCTTATAGCATAAATACATATATGAGTATATTTATATTAAATAATAATAATAATAATCAAAATAACTACACGTAAGAACACACTCTAAATATATATATGCATTTTATAAAATAATAATAATAATCAAAATATATAAATAATAGTATTTTTTTATGCCAATAAAATAAAATAATAACCTGCTGAAGTGGTATCAAGGGTGTTTATGTATGTTACAAGATACACTTCCATCATGCGCTGCGGATGTCAGTGATACTCCCAATATCAGGCTCGTTCGGGAAAATATCTGTTGTCTGAGCGAAGCGAAGGCTAATACTCAACGCAATATTACAGCTACGATTGATATTAAGGCCATGTCCTACTAAAAAAAAAGCCCCAATAAAAACTTTCGTCAAGCATAACTCAAAAAATATTTGCCGGATTTCGTTTCTGATTGCACCAGAAGGCACCTATGAAGGTCGCCTACTGAATGCACCTACTATGAAAAATAAGTTCCAAACCACTTAAAAATTATACAAAAAAAAAAAAACTGATAAAAAAGCAAAATTTATAATTGTTGTGCGTCACTTTCACTGGTAGATGTTTCCGTAGACAACTGGTTTGAACACATAGAGTAAATAATTTTAAAAAAACGCACGCAGTAATAATGAAGTGCAATAAAAAATTTAAATTTAATCAAACAGGAAAAGAAATCTGTTTGTTATTCCATTAAAAAGAAAAAAGGCTTAAAAACTTTGATATGAGATTTTGCGATAATCTTTCAATAGCATTTTTTAATCGCCAAAAGCATATTTTATATTTCGCGTGTGAAAATTAGAAACAATTATATCATGTTTAATAAAATACCTATGTATAGGAGGAAATGAGACAGACCTAAATCTAACTAATAACATAAAAATAGAAAGCTGTAAACATTATAGATATTTAGGTGTAGACATTAATAGAAAAGGAAGAGACTCATAGGAAATTAAATACAGAATTTGTTAGGGGAAAAAGGCTGTAAAAATATTAAATTCTATTTGGTGGAGTAAGGAGATCTCTAGGAAAAGAAAGTATAATATATACAACTCTATTGTAAAGAGCATATTGTTATATGGAGCAGAAGGATGGAGAATTATGGAGACAGAAAGAAAGAAATTAGCGGAGGTAGAAATGCACGCCCTAAGAAGATCATGCAGGATATCAAGAATAGAAAGAGTAAGAAATGACAGAATCAAGGAAATGATGAAAATAAAGGGAACCATACTAGATGATATTAAAAAAAAAGCAATTAATCTGGTATGGTCATGTCAAAAGAATGAATAATGAAAGACTACCAAAAATAACATTCAACTATGAAACAAACAAAAAAAGGAAACGGGGAAGACCACGAAAAACCTGGATGAATGATATCCAAAAGCAATGAGGGATAGAGGTCTGGAAGAGGAATGGACCCTTGACCGGAAGAAATGGAAAAAGACTCTTGAGGATTCTTCGGATGGCGGCATCTGACGCCATAAACCGAGTTTATATATCCTTCTATATATAAAAAAAAGTTTTGATTTGGAAATGGACCAATGAAAATCTGCGTAGATATACCGGGTAGAACTCATCCAATTTAAATGCTTAAGCCGAGGCCTCCTTATAGAAATAACAGGCCTCGCAATCGCTAAGTCTCCTTTGTCCGCTGTACACGTGGTTAGAAACCACATGGTTTCCCGTGACTAGCGCCATCTAACGTGAGAAACAGAAATATTTTTTAATTTGTTTTCCATTTGTCTTTTACCATTTTCTTTACGATGTGCTTTGTAGTTTGCAAATGATAGTTGTTAATCTTAAAATTTTTATATGTTCTAGACATTTTATTTAAAAAATGAACTTATTTTACTGTTAAACAAAAAATGTTTACTGCTGTATTCCGTTATGTAAATAAATGATGATAATAATAATAATAATAATCAGGAAAGAAAATTATTTTTTACCATGAATTTCTCAGTGATATTAGTTATTGAAATAAATGGATAGCATCTAGATCCGGAAAATGTAAAATATTTCATTTTCTCTTTTATATTTTCAAATATGTGATTTATTTTATTTCTGCTATTTCCTTTCTTTTCACAATTAATTTCACCTTACAGTATTAATTTAACATCGCTCCTTCAATTTGTTTCAATGCACAGTCTCATTTATTTATTTATTGGCCTATCATTTGTTTTATTTTTGAAGGTGTGGGGGATCATTTCAGTTTAACATAGTTTAGATGAGGGCTTCACTGTTTTTTCATATAAAGTTTGTATGTATTAATCTATGGAATGTTTCATAATTGGCTCCACAGCCAATTGGCATATCTTGGCGGGAATAGTTTGGTGCGTAATTAATTTCCTTGTTTTAAATCACATATGTTATGTAAGTTTTACTAAAATGTATCAAAGTATTTTAGGAAAGTTAAAACACGCATAGATACACACAAAAAAAACAGACTGAAGCCATAAACACTTAAAAAATTGGAAAAATAAAGTTTAATAATCACTTAAATTTATACATGTCCCTCAACTTTCCGCAAATACCGTATTCTTGTCATGCTACGATTTTGGTGTTTGTAAATCTTAATTTGAGTATTCTTCCTTAATCAAACCTACAGCCAATTGGCGTAAGTGTAGTTTGGCGCAAAATTAATTTTATTTTTAAACCGTATACTTGATACCACATTATTCCAGCATCGCGTTTTTGCAGTCAACTTTGACTGTGGAACAGATTAGAGAACATTAGCTAATACTACATTATATAATAATAAATCGGTATTTTTCAAGTATAGGGGCCTTGGCGAGAGAAGAAAATTTGGCAACGTAATTTCTGGAAGCATATTCACTGTTTCACATAAAGAAGCAACATTTTCCAATATTTGTACAATTTATTTAATATAAAAAAGGCATTTATCTATTTTATATACAAATATAAACAAATTGTATATAAAAAAAATAATAATATCAAAAAACTAAATTTATTCATGTAAATTCGGCACAGATGTCATATTGGCGCGATTTTTTTCTATCGCCAATGTCATATACGCACAGGATACTTAACTGGCACCAAATTGTCGTTATTTTGCTTGATATGGTTATCCGGATATACATGATATGGTAACGAGGTTTTCGCAAAATTGGCGTCGGAAAAAAATCGCGCCAATATGGGTCGTATATGACATCTGTGCCGTAGATTCTTATAAAACAAGCTGACAGTTCATAAGTTTTGTTTTCCTAACTGTCTATATCAATCGGCAACAAATCGCTCTTTCCGAAGCCCAAATTGTGCCAAGATTTAAAAAAAAAAGAACCCGCAAAGTCCTATATACTGAAAATGGTACTTGTTAGCTATCCCGTCGACCAAATTACTGTCGCCAAATTGTAAGATTAAGTGCCAGTACTGGTTTGCCATAAAGTAATTAATTTTAAGATTAAATACCAATAATGGCCAACAAAACCAATATTTCTACGTTTTATTTGTATTTTTATTAATGTTATACTAATTTATTTGTTTTTTCGTTATTTAAAATAAGAAATTGTGTCAATTTGTAGAACTTGGCGAGTAGTTTGGCGATTTATATAATTTGGCGAAATTGGTCGACGGGATAACTAACAAGTAACCTGAAAAAATATCAATAAATCTTATATTTAAATCTTCATTTTTGATATGTTTCATTTTTTAAAGCCAGAACATAATTGTGCGAAATATTTTTTTTACGCCTTTATTTTACTGGAATTCGAAAAATATTTTAATACAATTTTGCCAATAACACAACATTTTCAATTTTTTACTATGCATTTGTTTATGGAGTATTACCAGGAATATACACCAGGTGGCGTAACTTACGGGACAAAGTCAGCTAATAAGTTGGCAATTATCGGGGACATTTTCACCCATAGACTTTCTCCGGATTGTCAAGTCTGTTTTATGATAAGGGAGTCTTGGCTTAAGCATGGCCATAGCCTACTATGATATATAACGGCCCGCGCATTTCGCCGAAAAAGTGAAGTCGGATCCAACTTCAAACCCTGAACCAAAACTTCACAACGTGCTCTTTGTTTACATTTATACCCTGCCCAGATAGAAGCTTGTTTCTCATCGTCGAGGTTTCAGAATCATTGATCGTATTTTCATGTAATAAATTAAATATTTATTTTCTTCAATTTCCTTCGATTTAAAAGGCTATTTTACACAAATTGTAGCATTTTAGTGTTACACATACTTTTAAGATTAGCTAAATTATTTATTGTTTAACTTGATCGTTTGGTTCATTCATGAAAAATGCCGGTTCTGTTATTCTTTTTTAATGTCCCGTATTTATATAAAAATAGCTTGGTTTCATATACACGTTTTAAAATTAAAATTTGATTTTTATCAAACTACAGTTCTCATAACTGACTTGAAGCAGCTATTTTTGATTAATTTACTGTTGCCGGTAAAATATTTGTTTTTAATATCGCTCGAACCAAGAAGAAGAAAAAAAAAAGCCGATCTTCCTTAAACATTAAATATTCTTATTTTTAATCAGAGAAAGAAATGGTGATCACGGATTTAAATATCTTTGCAATATTCTATGTTATCCAAGAAATTTTGATTAAATCATGTAAGGGTATTTGTTACTTAGTAAATTGCATTTATTAAATATTACAAGGAATTGTATGAGTATTTTAATATATTATAAAAAATTTCCATCAGTTTTATTGTTTCTGCAGTGAAAATAGTAAATAAATGGTACTTAGTTATCCGGTCGACCAAAAATCTATCTCCAAACTATAAGATTAAATGCCAATAATGCTTGATCGTAAATGTCACATTCACTTGACTGTAAGCAAGTTACATGTGTTTATGTCATCAAGTGATTTTTATTTCGACGTTTTATTTGTATATTTATTAATGTTATACTAATTTATTTGTTCTTTCGTTATTTAAAATAAAAATTATGTCAATTTGTATAATTTGGCGAGTGATTTAGCGATTTATATAATTTGGCGAAATTGGTCGACGGGATAACTAAGTGGTACCAAATAAATTTGTGACATTGATGTTTTAGTTTAAGCATGTGTTTTTTTATTTATATATTTTTATGTGTGTTGGTTTAACAGTTTTAAAGAGAAACACATTATATTAGTCACTTAAATAAATAGAACTTTACATTTACATTGATATGGACAGTTTATAATAACCCTTAACAGCTGTATTCCAATTAGCTGTCATTTCTAAGCTTGATTGGAATGTCAGCAGAATTGTAAACGTAACCATGGCGACATGACGTAATTTTGGTGTTTGTTTACATATCTACCCTTCCCAGGTTGTTTCAGTTACGGTCAGAGTCAAATTTCAATTTTGGGCAGGGTATCAGAGTCCTCTGGCGAGCGACTTCATACATTAAACTCAAATCAGTCTGCCTGTAGTAGTATCTAAGTATGCCTTGAGCATGGCCTTTCTTCGTTAATATTAAAAAAACTGTCTTATACAAAAATATGGAAATCGGTGGTATTATAAAGAAATATTTGATAAACACGCTGATGCAGACAGTTTTGAAATCGAAGAATTACTTTCAGAGATATTTAATGCTAAATTTGGACAAAATCGTTCCATTAAAAAAGTTTTATTGGAGCAAAAACTGTACATGAGAATTTAATCATTTTTAGATCATTTTATAGGTTATAAGTTTCCGGTGTGCAGATTGCATTTATTTTTTTTTCTATTTGACTATTTTTTGAGGTTTTATTTTTATTTTAAATGCAAATTTTCAGTATTTCGAGAGATATTTTTTACAAATTTAAAAAATGTTATTAATTTAAACAGTTGCCAACTTTCTAAACAGCGCAAACAATAATGTTTACTTCAAATTAAAAATTTATTTACACGGGACTATTGTAAACAGAAAAAAAAAATTAAATTAGAATTAAATGGTTACATGTTAAAAGCAGGAAAATTGCGTCATAAGAAACATATTTACACTGGAATTTTAAAAGAGAAACAAAATGTTAAAATAAGAAAATCATTACTATGCGTTAAAACCTGTAAATGGAGGAAATTACGTCATATTTAAAATGGCCAAAAAATATGGCAAAACAATTTAAATTAAAAAATATATCTGCGCGAGACATTTATTTGATATTTTGAGATAATATTTTCAACTATTATCGTGAATTCGAAGACAACGCAAATAATATTTCCTTCTAACAACAAAAGTATTTTCACGTGAATATTAATAAGAGAAATACAATTTTGGTGTAAATTACGTCAGATTTAAAACGATACATTTAAAATGAATTATTTAAAAGAACTATTTTATAGCGCTGTTAAAAAATACCGGGAGACTTTGACACTGTTTACTTAATTCATTTTACATTAGCTTATTTTCGAATGTTTAACTAATTTTTTTTAATTAAATACGAAAACAGCCATTGTATCTTTTAACAGCAGCAGATATGGTCTTAAAAATCCCCAATCCAAGAAAAACGAATGAAAACCCGTTTACAGAGAGATCGCTACTGTTTTTTTTAAATTATTTTAATTCAATATTTTTAAAGCCGATCAAATTAGCCGTGCTTTTTGGATTTTGGTGTCCCTGAACGGGGGTTTGCGAGCGTAGCTCGTAGGGGGCAGATCCCTCTAGTATATAATAAAATATTTTGCTTTATAGCATCATTTTTTCTTATTTTCTTTATTTTTTAGGGTTTCGTACATCCAGTGATCGAACAGTGGCGCAGAAGTTGTGCGATTGTCACCACTAAATTTTAACAGTATTCATCTGCCTGAAAAATCTCAGAAATTCTGTCCTGAAATAAGACTATGAATACAATTTAAATTTAGCGGTGTCAATTGATTCTCTGCTGCTACACTGTTTCATCACTGCGTACATCTGACAAAATCCTATTCGTCTCGCTCCTCTGTCTATCTATCCGTCTGTCACAAAGCCCGTTCTCAGAAACTATACATGTTTGAGACATGAAATTTTGCATGCTTATAGCTGAACACCTCACATAAATAACAAACTATAAAATTTTGAAAAAGTCGTTCATTTAACCCTTTGAGATCCCACATATGTATTTTAAACAATTCTTTCTAAGTGAGCCCTAATTAGGTTAGAGGCGTGAAATTTTACATACTTATAGCGAACACCTCACATCAAATGACAAACTATAAAATTTTTAAAAAGTCGTTCATTTAACCCTTTGAGCTCCCACATATGTACTTTAAACAATTATTTCTAAGTGAGCCCTAATTAGGTTGGCGGCGTGAAATTTTGCATACTTATAGCTGAACACCTCGCATCAAATGACAAACTATAAAATTTTGAAAAAGTCGCACATTTAACTCTTTGGGCTCCCACATGGGCACTTTAAGCAATTCTTTCTAAGTGAATACTTAATTAGGTTGGAGGCGTGAAATTTTGCATACTTATAGCTGAACACCACATACCATACGACAAATAATAAATTTTTGAAAAAATCGTACATTTAACCCTTTGTGCTCCCACATGCGTAATTTAAGCAATTCTTTCTAACTGAGAAATTGGAGATTTGAAAATTTGCATACTTATAGCAGAACATCTGAGACCAGGCGACAAATCATAAAATCTTGAAAAAGTCTTACGTTTAACCCTTTGAGCTACCACATATGTATTTTAAGCAATTCTTTCTAAGAGAGCCCCTAATTAAGTTGGAGATATGAATTTTTGCATACGTATAGCTGAATACCTCAGACCACCAAGCAAGTCATAAAATTTTCAAAAAGTCTTATATTATTTACTCCTCCGGGCTCTAACTTGTGTATTTTAAGCAATTTTTCTAACCTCCGCCCTTTTCACCCGGGGAGCATCTTTTCCAACTTTTGCCGACACTCCTTTGACCATTCTTTCATATTATGCACCATACCCTTACATGTTTTAGTCCCACTTTTTACCGCCAGGGGCGCCTTCTTATCTCGGGTGCTATCGGCCCAATCCCCTCGACAAATATATCTACGGATATTCTATAAAACGGAGTTTCGTTCGGATAGAGGTTTGTTTAGAATAGAGTGCGCCTCTGATTGCGAAATGTGGAACTAAGAGATTTTTCAAAAGGATAAAGTGTTTTGAAAGGAATATTAAACGAAACCCTCTGTGCGATCTGTGATCACACTTACCTACTTGTTCACTATATTTATGCATACTATAAAGTGCGTATAAATGCTATAGTTCATATACAGGGCTACAAAAATGAATTCCTAAAGGTTACTGAGTATGAGCATAAATTGCTTAAAGGTGGGTTTTAAAGGAGTTATGCATTTTTACGCTGAACTGAATTTAGTGTATTAAGAAATATTTGTAGAATATAGATAAAATGATATACAGGGCCACGCAATGAATTGGATACGTGGCCGTCTATGGGTGATAACTTCTGGAAATGTAATTTCAGTAGTTTTAAGCGTGTTTTAGTTTGAATTAAATTTTAGGTAATAGTGGCATGTAATAAAGGTACTAGGTAAACTACAAGGCTGTACAAATGTATTCAAGTATGTTTTCATCTATTAGTATAAATTGCTGAAAGATGAATTTCAACCTGTTATGCATCTTCTTGCTAAACTAAATTTTCCCATTATATAGTATATATATCAACATACAGATCTAATACAGCGGTGTTCAAAAGAACTGGAATACATACTTGGCTATGGGCTGTAACTACTGAAATCAGATTTTTAAATGTTTACTTAGTTATCTTATTTACCCTATTTCCTAAGTAACGAAGTTTCGTTAAAGCTTTCAGGGAGTGTTGGAAAGTGTTTCATAATCTATGCTGTACGCATGATTTTTCTTACTTGTTTTAATGATTGTTTTATGTTGTATGTTAAATTTTGAAATTAATTTTTCGGAACAAACATTCTTGAAATTCTGGGCAATGCCGGAATCTTTAGTTTGTAACAGATAAATGGCTTCTGTATTTGTACATCTATGCTAATATTATAAAGCGATATAATATTATAAAGTGTATAATATTAATAATGTTCGCGCGTTTGTGAGGTGTTAAGTCTGAAACTACATAGCCAACTTAAAAAAATGTTGATGGCCATTTCTGCTCCAAAGAAAAGACTATATTTTATGTCAGTGCAACAACCTACATCACTGCGGGAGCAAAAGAATTCTAAAATTGCGATTTCTGTGATAGTGATTGGTTTAGAATCTTTAAATTCGGTGTGATGGTTACTTCTAAGATGTAAATATTCGTTATGAACGCTCTCTAAAAGGTTCAAAAATTCAATTTGACAGATAAACATAAAAATTTCAAGAAAGGTTTTAAATTATGATTTATTTGGAGTACGGAAAGTTCCGGGATACTGTTGGGGTTAGAAACTAGAACTTTGGCATGGCAGTAATTTATATGATGTAAATGCTCGTTGTAGAGTGAATTCTAAAAAATCGAAAGACTAAACAAAGAGAAAAAAAAGATCTAAAGATGATCCAAGTAACAAAGTACATGGAATTGTTAGGAATATAAACATGAAAATTGACATGGCTGTATTTGTCATGACGTAAATTCTCGCAATAGAACAGTTTCTAAAAATGTCGCTATATAAAACACTGCAGAAAAAAAAAACTTTCGAAAATTCCCTATTTCTGTGTTACTGCTGAGCCCAAAACCTTGAAATTTTGCTTTGGGTTAGTTTTATTAAAATTTAAAATTGTCTCTGTGAATGCTTTCTAATAAACTTTAAAACTAAAAAGATGAAATGAACGGAAAGCGTTCTCAATTAACATTAATTTGGAATTATTAGGTATAGAAACTTTAAATATTTCATAATGCCGCATTTCCTCCACAAAACATGCAATTTAAATGCAACAAAACAGATAGATATCCACCTAGCATTAAATAAATTGTGTAAATGTCAAATAAAGACCTGTATGAAACAGTGAGTATGTTGCCCGAAAGTACTTGTTAAAGTGTTCCTTCTCGAGGCTTTTCTCTCTCTCGCCAAGACCACTAACAGCGGGAAGTGCAGTTTTAAAATTGATATGATTTTATTTTTCTGATTCACTTTTCTAGAGATTTTATCATAAGGTCATATTCTCCATTGTCATTAGTAGATTTTTTTTATATATTAACTTATTCTTGTGAAATTTCGTAATCGGGTTCATATGAGCGTATTTTAGCTTGCATGATTTGCTGAAAAAAATATGTATGGATTTGTAAATTACTTCAAATGACACTTTGACAGCTCAAAGGTTATGCAGACGATATATTCAGATTTTGTGTCATACTTTATGCTGCAATCATTGCCTATTTCTTTTATTTAATGCATGCTAAATTCAGCTCAACTTGTGCAGAATATGTTTGAAAACAAAACGATACAGCGTATGTAGTGGCCAGCAAGCATTCATCATTTAAATCTGATCGAGCATATCTAAAACAGACTCTAACGATGCATTGAATGCCACTATTGATGTGTTCGGTACTTTGATACTACATCAGATTTAGAAGAGAAAATTCCTTAATTCTTATCCACAACCTCATTGCATGCGTGGGAAACAGATGTTGTACAATATTAACTTTTCCGGGGGAGCACACACTATATAAAGTATAGTCCATTCTTTTCAAACATCACATATTTGTCATTTAAAGTTACTCAAATTGGTGTAGAGCGTCTGATTGTGCTTTTGACATCATTTTATACAGTTACAATTACGATATAAAATAATTTAGAGTTTCATTTTCTATTTTGCTTTTAATATATTTCGTACTTACAATTTTATATCCATGCATGTCTGTCCTGCATGGTTTGCTTTCCCATTTTTTTAAACAGTGCATACGAATTTATATATAAGATTTTGTAATTCTACGACTCGTTTGTTTTCATCATCTCAATTTATCGCAGTATATGGACAATTAAAGATAACATCTCACTTTCATTGCTTCCACATGTTATTATTAAATCTATGTTCTCAGCAATATCGCTCAGACTAATCCCTCAAAGGGAAGTCCTAGTTTAAAAATATAAAATATGTAAACATTGATTTTAGGTACTTTTAAGGTTATATCCACGACTGCGGGGAATGCCAGAGCTTCACATAGCAAATTATTATAATAGTACAAGTATATAATAAAGTTTTGGGATGTCCAATCATACATTTTCATTACGCTAATATTTTTATATTAGAATGATATAGAAGAAAGTTTCTCGATAGCCGCCTTATACTGTTTTTCATTTTTAAGTTGGTTTAATTTAGTATCTATCTTTTATTAATTTTGTTTTATTTACACGAAACACTGACGTACTTTCATCTAAATCTAACCAATATATATAAAATCCTAATGAAACGAATTTATGAAACGGAAGTATGAAACGGAAGTATGAAACGGAAGTATGAATCGACTGATTAAATAACTGATTATGTTTCACGCCGATTTCTCCTAAAATATGGAATAATTTGCGATGAAATTAACACCAAAAACCAATATTGATCCGCAGATTTCAAAACTGGTATTAGAATTTTTAAATTCGAATTAGTTTTCGAAATATTAATTTTTTCCTAATTTTATATACATTTTTCTAATGATGGCAACTCAAATTTTAATCAAACAGATATTTTTTTATATATATTTCAGAAAAGGTTGACATGGTAACCCGGCTATTGTTGTTTATTTGATAATAAATGTTTATTTACTTTTATTTCTTTTTACAAATTACATAAATTATTTTGTTCTATGATTATTAATTATTTTTTATATTTACTTTAGAAAATAATAGAAAGTAATTAAGAAATACAGTACTACTTAGTTATTCCGTCGACCAATTTCGAATAATTATATAAATCGCCAAAACACTCGCCAAATTATACAAATTGACGTAATTTTTATTTTAAATAACGAAAGAACAAATAAATTAGTATAACATTAATAAATATACGAAAAAAGCTTCGAAATAAAAATCACTTGATGACGCAAACACGTGTAACTTGCTTAAAGTCAAGTGAATGTGACATTTACGATCAACCCTTTTTGGCATTTAATCTTATAATTTGGCGATAGACTTTTGGTCGTCAGGATATCTAAGGAATACCAAAAATACATATGTAACTGGTATTTGAAAACGAGGTTTTCGCCAAATTTTCGTAAAAAAATAAAAATCACGCCAAACCTGCGGTGCGTATCTGGCCAAATATTACCACTCGAAAAAAAAAAAAAATGCTAACTGGCGATTGAAAAAAAGCTATTGGCGAGATTTGCATCCTGTTAGCGTAACAGTACCTAGAATTCTTTTTAAATAAAATTTGATTTATTAATCAAAATGGATAACTTACCGTCCCATATTGGCGCGATTTTTTTTCTGACGTCGATGTCATATACGGAACGGGCACATAACTGGCGCCAAAGTATCGTTATTTTGCTTGATATGGTAAGCCGGATGTTGCTGTTTATGCTGTTGATGAGTTCCACAAATTGGCGTTGTTGAAAAATCACGCCAATATGGGACGCATATGACATCTTTGCCAAACTTTCATATGAGCGGCGAAGGGATCAGACCGTATTTGGTTATGACAGTTGACGACTTGAACTATTATAATATAGATGAAATGATGGCGATAGAATAATATTTGACGACTTTTCACATGTGTCTGTCTAACGTTAAAGTACCAAAATGGCACCTAGAGTATAAAAAACGAGGTGGTCCGCCAGGAACTGTTGATGATAGTCAAATGACTTAGGCTATTGTTATAGAGATTGTTTTAAAATACCGGGAGACAAAGACTCTTATACTTAATTAATTTTATTTTAGCTTATTTTCAAATGTTTAACTGATCCTCTTTAATCAAAAACGAAAACGACCATTGGATGTCTTAACAGCAACTGATTCGCCCTTAAGTTTTTGCAATCAAAGGTAATTGAATGGAAACCCGTTTACAGGGAAATCTGCACAGCTTTTTTCAGTACAATTCAATCTTCTCTAATATTTTAAAAATCCATCAGATTAGCGTGTTTTTAGATTCTGCGGTGTCTGAACAGGGGTTGGCGAGCGTAGCTTGCAGCGGGCAGAGCCCCCTAGTATAATATATTGTTTTAATACTCTTACATATTCGCAATTGTTTTAATACTTTTATCCACCAATGCATAATTCAATATTTGAAATATGGGTACATTTTTTTAATCCTGTACAGTGTACACTGTAAAAAAATCTCTAAAATTAATACAATGTTTCTAGGAAACTCGGATTTCTAGAATTGTTTATGTAACGGCAACAACAAAAATTCATGTCACAAATACACTTTTGCACCGTAAATCAAAAAATCTGTCAGGTTCCTCGGAATTTTTTAGAAAACTTGGATTCCTAGAACATTTTATGTAACTGCATCCCAGGTTACAGGTAACATTTTAGTAAGATTGCAGTAATTTTAGTGGAGTCTTTTGAAAAGCTACAGGTTTATGTAGTTTTACAAAAACTAGTTTTATAGATTTATATCTGTTTTTGTGTAGTGTACAGATAAAACTTTAGTAGGCATACAGATTTCTCTAACTTTACATATGTAGTATTACTGATTTTTTTTTTTTTTTTTTTTTTTTTTTTTTTTACAGTGTACTTACACTTAAATCGCTCAAGCTATTATTGTTTATTTTTTTAACTAAAAAAAAAAAAAAAAAAAAAAAAAAAAAAAAAAAAAAAATTAATTAAACGACAAACCTTTAAATTAAAATTTTAAATAATTTCCATTTTCCATCCAAAGTTTTCAAATAAAAAAAATTCGTGCCAAAAAATGGTCACAAATTTAAAACAGACGACATTTTCAAAAACTTTACTAATCTTATCAAATTTAGCATGTGACTAATTTTTACTTTCTTCTATCTTTACAAGAAGAAAGTATTGGATTCGTGAAATTTTTCGTCTTCCGGTTTTAGACGGATATACACGTTTTAGGCGTCAGAGATACCGAAAAAGATGCTTTTACAAAATGTCTGTCTGTCTGTCTGCCTATCTTTTCGTCTGTCTACCTGTCTGTATGTGACACAAATTTTGTGGGCGCTCTATCTCAAGAACTAATGTACGGAATTTAATAAAAATTTATATTCAGCTACTGCCTAATATAAATTGGTGCTGATTAGTTTTTGGTTTAAATCGCTAAAGAGGTGGCGCTGTTATACAGCATTTTTCGCGATTTCTGAAATAGTTAATATCTCAAAAACTAATGCACGGATTTTTATCAAATTAACTGAATCTGAATTCAATTAGTCCTTTATATGAATTGGTGCGGATAATGTTTTGATGTAAATAGTTCAACAGATGGCGCGGCTATGCTGCATTTTTCAGGATTTAAACGATTTTCGCTGTAGCTCTATCTCAAAAACTAATGCACGGATTTTCATCAAACTTCAGATTCTGTTAGTCCTTGATAGGAATTTGTGCTTATTACGTGTTGGTGTAAATCGCCCCACAGGGGCGCTGCTGTACTCATTTTTTTACGATTCCTGCAATAGCTCTATCACAAGATTAATACCCGAATTTTGACATTGACACAAATTGTTGCTGATTAATTTTTAGTGTTGATCGCCCAATTGGTGACGCTGCTATGGTGAAATTCCGCGATTTTTGCAATATCTCTATCTGAAGAACTAAAGCACGGATTTCTTCAAACTTCAGATTCAGTCAGACGTTGACATAAGTTGTTGCTGATTAGGTTTTGGTATAAATTACCCAATAGGTGGGGCTGCTTGGCTGTATTTTGATGGCTTTACACGATTTCAGCGATAGTCATATCTCAAGCACGGAAATTCATATCATTAGAATCCTCATGAGGGGCATATATTCCCATTTTATTTTGACAGTGCGATAGCGAATTTTGAATTATTAACATGTGTGAGACTGAAGAAAGTTTTGAGATTGGTACATCCGACTAGTTAAATTTTAAGTATGAGTGTGATTTTTAATTTGTGTTAGATTAATATTAAATACGCAATCACTTACATCAATTTACAGTGCAAGCAAAGCTTAGTGAACTTTTGAACGGAATTGGATCGCTTAAATTTTCATAATTTCACTTTCAATAATACGCATAATCGCACACATAGTAGAAAAATCAATTGTTTCCCCTTTGCATTATTTAAATAAAAGAATTCCCAATAATGCCCAAAAGGCCGTATCGGAAGAACTCCCCTTTAAATATTTTTAAATAAAACATTAGCTGACAATACCAAATGCTCAATTTCAAAAAATATTTTTAAAAGTGTCGTAGCTCTGAACATCAATAATTTATGTATTTTATTTTTACGAATGTTCAAAGTGATACATTGAAATTGTGCTAAAGTGTCCGGAAGAAGATCAAATTTGCGGTAGATCGTCGTCATATTCAAATTAAGCCTCATTTGCATTTCTCTTAAATTATGTCGTATCAAGTATGTGAGTAAATGGTTGAGAAAATATTCATTTAAAAATATATTTAGCGTTTAAAATTGGCTGTGATATCTAACTATTTAATTCCCTTGTCACCGGGAGGTAAATTTTAGGAACGAATGAAATATGTTTTTTTTTAAAGCTAAGAAAATTATTTTTTTATATTTATCTGTTCTTTCTGAACGACATATTTTATATTTCCTATTTCTAGGGATTATTGAAATTTAAGACTTAGTGACTTGCTTTAAAATCGCAAAATTCAACGCATGATCATGAGTGATCTGTCTTAACTGTTTCGCCATGTGAATCATGTATACGAGGCGTATAAAATGCTGATAATCCTTGATTGTTATTACCAGTAATTTTTAAGGAAAACAGTTTTTCTTATTTAATCAAAGAAATTCTACGTAAATCAATTAGGCCAATATTTCTATTTTCAAAAATCGGAGATAAATAATAAAAAGGAAAAAAAAACGCATTAAAATTGATCTTTTTTATCTATACACGGCGTCGCTTTTTAACGTTCACCAACAGTTATTTTCGAAATTTAGGGATTTGAGATGTAGTATCAACTGCAAAAATATTTGTTTTTGATCAAATAAAAATCCATTTGCGTAAAAAAATATATTTTTTAAATTTATAATTTGTAAATTTCTACAATGTTCCTGTGTTCTATATGCAGCATTTAGATGTTTTTTTTTTTTGTTGTTGTTGTTGTTCGAAAAAATACAAACACAAAATCCCCATTTTTGCAAGACCAAATTTTACTCAGGTATAATATTCTTCAATTTTATGAATTACCAGTGTTTTTAGACTTAAAAGAAAAGCGTTTTGAAAAATAAGAAGAGAGAATATAGCCTTAAAAATTTTCGTCCATCGAAATTAACTTACGCATACATTTACTGAAGTATCGAGAATCGAGACAGTATAAGAATATATATATTATTTCTAATGCATCTCAGAAAATGTGTAAGTTAGGAACATATTTATATTATAATTTGAAGTTACCTTTTCAAAATATCTAACTTTATGTATCCAAACTTTCTGTAAGTAAGCTGTAAGTTTCCTCAGAGTTTCAAACTTTAGGATATGTATAATTACTTATTGATTTCAAATCCCGAGCTGTCTTTTACTGTTAAAATTAAAATGACGTGAAATATTCTTCAAGAATAAATTAGAGGAAAGTTCGTGAGAGATAGAACTATTTGAGAGATAGAACTATTTGAGAGATAGATTTATAACTTTGTGACAGAATACCTTAATATAGTAATTCGCAGAATCAGTAACGGACTAAATACTGAAATTTTTAAAAAAATATAATTAAACAATACAACACTTTATAATATAGACAATAGTTTTCCTTTAATTTTCTGTAAGAGACTGTAAGAGTAAACATTTGGAAAATTAGGAAATTAAATGTAGGGGTTTGCGAAATTGAAAAGCTGAAAAAAAAAATAAAACTTAAGAACATTAAAGCAATAGTTCTCTAAATCTACAATCGCCGATCATGAAAATTGTTAACATTAAAACGTAAGTATAATTTTTGTCTTTGTTTTCCTTTGTACTCTACCTGTATAAAACGGCATTTTGATGTGATTGTATTAGATAGAAAATTACCAAAGTACCCTCTCAACAGTTTTTACATTATATGTTTAAGTTTTATTTTTTCCTCAAAGTCAATGCATGAGTATTGTACTATATGTCATTATTGTCATTGTATTATATGTTTTACTTTTTTTTTTTTTTTTTTTTTTTTTTTAACAAAGAATAAACAAATTTTTAACAAACAGCTATATTATTTCTTTATTTTTTTTTTTTCAAATTTACTTACGAACACTTCATTCCAAAATTTAGATACGTGAGGTAAAAAATTATAGAAAAATGATAAAATTTTAAATACAAAAGAATTAGAAGAAGAAAAGCTGCTAACAAACGTGCATTTCATCATTTCGTTTCTACTTTAAGATATCTGACTACGACTTAAGTGACCTTGCACCTTTTAAATGCGTCGAAAATTAACTTAAAACTTCAAAATTTGAATTAGTCTATCTTCAAAATCTTTTTATGTATAAAAGTGAAATTTTGGATATTGATTAAACAGATTGTGCTTTCTAATATGCTACCATTACAAATTACAGAATTTGTGTATTGTTGAAATCAAAATAGCTCTTTTTTTAATCCAGAAGTCATTGCGCTCATGATATCTTGAGAAAAAATGGATTGTTCTTGTATGGATTGTCATGAAACATGGTAAAGATACTAAACAAATACGTGTCTTTAAAATGAACTACTTTTGGGTATTTACAATGGTAATATTTTTAATTATGACTATTTTTATTCATTAAAATGATATATTATTTTTTTCTTTTATAAAAATATTTTTTATATAGTTAAGGAAATAATTTTCGCCTAAGAGTAGTTACTTTTAAACACACATATATGTTTAGTATCTTTACCAAATTTCATGACAATCCATACATACGTTCTCAAGATATCACGTGCGCAATGACTTATGGAGTAAAAAAAAGAGCTATTTTGATTTCAACAATACACAAATTCTGTAAAAGGCTAATAAATTTCTAATGATAGCATATTAGAAAGCACAATCTGCTTAATCAATATCCGAAATTTTATGTTTATACATAAAAAGTTTTTGAAGATAGACTAATTCAAACTTTAAATTTTTTTGTTAAATTTCGTCCCGTTTAAAAGGTACAAGACACCTTAAGGAGGTCTGGGACAAATTTCTATGTAACTTTTATTTAAGTTAAAATTTTTATTTTTTGTGATTGTTAAGCACATTATTTGTAAAGAAAATCACATGCTAAAACTTCTCATAATAAAAAAACCGTCAAAATATAAAAAAATATATATATATATAAAGTGGGGCGATTTAAAATCGTTATAACTAGAAGTATTATTTGTAAAATTTCATTTTTTATAATTTAAATAAACAGAAATGTATAAGTTTTAATTTAGATTCAGCATTTTTAAAAATATTAATTTAAATAAAAATTAAATATATTTAAAGTAAAAATTTAAGACAAAAATGATGTAACTTTAAAAACATATTTTCAAACATAAGTATTTTTTTTTTCAAATTTTCTGGAACAAAATTAAGGTAAAACAATTGAAAGAGGCATGTTCCAAGTTTAAAGAATTTACCTTTAATGGTTCTTGACTTATAACAATTTAAATACGGTAAATGGTGAAAATCCCATCATGAAGAAAAGCACATTTCATCTCTTCCGTGGCAACAGTTACTTGAAAGCTAGATTTTAAAAACAAACCAAAACGAAAAAATTAATATTTCCTGTTCCAATTAAGATAGAAACGTGGTTTAAACGTCCTTTTAAGCATATAAAAACCGGGAAATTTTTAATGCAATAAATCTTTTTAGAAAATTTGAAGATTTTTTTTTTTGTTTCGGACCCCCTTAATATGTAAAATTCGACCAAAAGTTGTAGTTTCTTTACTTGACATTTTGTTAAAGCCTAATCCACTATCTTTGCAAACCTGTGCTTAATTTTAGTGTACTCTAAATAAAACTTGAGTTATACTGATTTAAAAACTACTTGACAGATATCAATGAAACCGGAAGTGCCAAAAGTTTCAGTGCAAAGCGGTTTTTTTTTTTTTTTTTTTTTTTTTTTTTCCGCTACATAAAAAAATTGCCAAATACTGATTTCTAAATAATAAAAGAAGTCTTAGAACTAAAGGAAAATCCATTATTTATAACTCCACTAAAATTCAGATACACATAAATGTAAATACTTTTGGTAAAACATAAATGTAAACTTTAAAAGCATTTTATGGAAAATGCGCTTTTCAGTGACAATACCATACTCAAAACATAATTTCTCAGAAACTCAATATGTCAATAAAATTGAAACTGTAGGTTATTGAACTCTCTTGTGCAGGCATTAAGCTAAACATTAATTTCAGAAAAATATAATTTTTGTTGATTTAGGTGTTTTAGACGATTGCCAACTATGAATTAAAAAAATGCATGTAAAGAGATGTGGTATGCCATAAATTTATAATGCATCTTGGAACTCAGTTTATTGTCTACACCATTTTCATACAGATTACGTGTATTCCGAAAATGCATATATATACGATAGATTATTCCGCAGAGTGTTTTGCGTAATATGATCAGTTTCACAAAATTTTACCACAAATTCCTCAATTTACTAAAACGTAATCAATATATGGAATATATTTTTAGGTAGATTTCATAAGAAATACTACCTATTGCAGTCGTTACCATGGTGCGACTTTTGAAAAATTCCTTCATAACTTTTCATTATAGGACCACAGGAACCCAAAACCACCCCCACCTAAAAAGTTTATATATATATATATATATATATATATATATATATATATATATATGTATGTACTAAATTTTGTCCGCACGATAAAAGTCGCAATTATGCACGGATCGTCTTCAAACTCGCCAACAACTTTGAGATGGCTAACATCTCGGCGGGGATTGAAAATGGATAAAATCGGACCAAGGGAATGGAAATGGGGAGGGTTCAAAAATTTGAATACCATCTTAACATGATTCCGATAAAATCAGCTCTTACACAACAATAACAGAAAAAAATAAATATTTTTCATTATTGCAGTTGCCAACAATTAAGAAAAAAGCAATAAAATTCTCACCACAACAATTGCTTTTCTTTTGCGAGAATTTCACGTGAAAAATTAAATTAAATTAAATAGTTTGACGAATTGAAAACAAATTGAATATTACGTCATAAGTTTCCTAGAGCAAGATTTCCGCATGAAAACTCAAAATGAAATAAATAGTTTGACAAATTAAAAAACAACAACAAAATATTGCGTCATATTGGAAATAAAATGGACCTCAGCAGGTGAATATGTATCGTCATGTGAGTTTGAAGAAACTCATTAAAACATGATAAAAACCCGACTATGGAAATATTAACTTATTTATCACTTTGAGGTTCTCTGAATTTGCTTTAGCTATTTTTTAAACCTATTCCATATGCACGCGTGTCTGTATTCGTGTATATTAGAATTTTCACAAAATGTTTAGCTCCCTAGAGCTCATTCTTAGTGGGAGGAACTGGGTTTATCTCTAATCTTGATTTAAATTTTGTTGGTTAATTTAGTACTTAACTTCGAAATCTACCTCCGCCTGTAGGCCCGAGCCGGCAGGAATTTTTTTTTTTTTTTTGCTTTTCTGGGTCGTTTTGATTTACAATCTTCCAAAAAAAATTGTTTAAACTATAATTAAAGATATTTCTGTTAGAAAGTTGCTCCTCACGTAGTCAGATACCATAAATAATCAGATTTCTTTGTTAAATCCAATGATTCATGCAGTAGCTTCCCAATTACTTAAGCATATCGCTTCAAAGAGATTAATTTTGTTTTTAAATTACTACTATATAATCAAATTAAAATGTATAATGTAAATAGAAAGAGGGAATAAATAGAAAGCTCCATTAAAAGAATAGATTAACATGAAAATCTTTTTTATACTTTTTTCAATAAAACGGCCTATTAATCTATCCAGAGATAAATTAATTTATTCCAAAGAATTTATTTCACTTTTCGTTTGCTATTCGTTTATCTTCTAATCATTTCAAATTGCTTTTATAAATGAAGTGAAAATCACTCGAAATTTTATTCATTTTTAGGGTTCCGTACTTAAAAAGTAAAAACGGAACCATTATTAGATCACTGTTGTGTCTGTCTGTCACAGCCCTTTTACTCGTAAACTATGCAACGTGGAAAGTTCAAATTGGGGGAATTAATAAAGATTATTGACTCACATATTTACAAATTAATAAATATCCATAAATATAATTTGGGAAAATGCAGAAGGGCTAATTAAGATACTTAAAAAAATATTTTCTTTGTATATCGTGTGGAGTATCGTGTGAAATCTTTCGTAACGCTGAAATCAAAAATATATTTCATTTAATTTTACGTATTATATATTCAAAGTTATAGTGGAAAATGTAGTGCAAAAATGTGTCCCCCCCCTATCTAATTCCGAATCTATTCAAACTAAAATTATGAAAAAATTAGGGGTTGTAGACATTAATTTAAACCTTGCAGGAAAATTATAGCGATTAGCCTAGGTCAAATAGTTTTTGAGAAAATCGCATTTTTCCGTTACACTCAAATTTCGATTTACGGACTTTTGCAAAAGTGTTGAGCAGAGCTGAAGGTACCTATCATAGCATAAGTATAAAAGCATTGTTTATCATGAATTTCGGAAAAAATCGTCGGTAATTAGCCGAGATATTAACCCTTAAAGACATGGACGATTTGGACATACATAATGACAGGGACGGCGTACTTTATGCTCCATTGGCTTTTAAAGCATAGATAACAAATTTTAAGGATATATTTATGTAATGCAATGCCCAGTAGCAGTATAAAAGCAATAAACGTCAAATTGTTAAAAACAGACTAATTTAATGAGAATTAATCGCATAAATACTATGGGTTTCGCGACTAGTTTCCATTGAATGGCTCTCTCAGTACACCTACTATGTCTTTAAAGGTTAACTAAAAATCTATATGGAATAACATATATACAGAATATCTATATTTGCTATTATATAGGTTCCATATATCTTTGAACTTTTATGGTATATCCATTTATACTTTTCTAATATACAGGGTGCAAAGGAAAGTCCCTTTAACCTGAAAATACTTGCGAACGGAGAGAGCTACAGCTATGCAAGTGAGGTAACGGTATAGTAAAGCGACTACGGCCGATTTAATGAAAACGGCAGCAGCGCGCCTAGTGGCGAAATTTGGAAGATAGCCACTGCAAATCGAAAACGAAAAGTGATAGAGCAAAATTTCCAGTTAGAAAGTTTTAAAGCATCAATTAATTAAAAGAATGCGACATTTGATTTACATGGATAATATAAATTTTCTCCTATTTACCCAACGATGTCCGAAATCGATGCACTCCATTTTGTGTAAACGTTTGAATGGAGTCAGAAGTATGAAAAAATACGCACAATTTCTGCTATAAATACGTATTTATGTCAATACATTTTGATAACATCACGCAAAAAAAAGGACAAACTGTCTCACAGTGATAAAAAGTCAATATACAGTATGTTCGAAAAGTTCACCATTGCTCACGATACGCGTTTGTATTCGTGAGAGTAATTCTGCATGCACATTTCTCAGTATTTGAACGTCTATCGCAAGCCTCTTCAATACGACGGCATAGATTTAACCCTTTGAATAGCGGTGGCTAGACGGTCTTGCCACATGATTTTAATTCCAAAACTGACAAATGGCACCATGAATATTTTAATAAAATTTTGCCTTTGTAATGAAAGTGCAAATTAGCGGGGTTTTGTTTTCTGAGAAATTCGTTTGAATGTTCTAGTGTCAGTCAATTATTTCAACAGTTTACAAACAGAATCCTTCTGACCCTGAAAGGGTTATTCTAAAATTTTAAATGCATTGGAAATTAAATCTTTACTAATATTACAGCACAGTACAACGTCACAATCAGCAATTGTGCACTGCTACATTTCCGGAATGTGAATAGGCAAAGTAGAATCGTCGCTCATTGTTTTCGGACAGTTTTAGGTGCATGCAGACGACGATTTATCTTATCCGTGTGAACCTAATGTCATTTCGTACTAATTAATTGATGCTTTAAAACTTTCTATCTGGAAAATTTGTTCTACCTCTTTTCCTTTTCTATTTGCAATGGCTATCTTCCAAATTTTCCCAGTAGGTGTGCTGCTGTCGTTTGCATTAGGTCGAACGTAGTCGCTTTACTGTACCGTTACCTCACTTGTATAGCTGTAGCTCTCGCCGTTCTCAAGTATTTTCAGGTTAAAGGGACTTCCTTTGCACCCTGTATACTATACAGCTATATCCAAACCTACGTTGTATAGTTTTTACAAAGTCTTAGTATTCTTTTAGCAGCGGTATTTTTTTTTTAATAATTCACTTACTAATTCATATATTATTGTACGGAACCCTCTGTGCGTGAGTAATACTCGCATTTGACCGTTTATTACATTTAGTTTACTTGGTAATGGTACAATTCGTGATATGATGTACAACGAAAATATTACAATTCGTGACATATAGAAAAAGTTTTTGCATATAGAAAAAAAACAGAATACTTCCTGTTGTGAATCAGATAATTTTATTTATCTCGCTTATAATATTGATGGCTCAACATAAGAATGAACAAGAAGAAAAAATCAGGCATTAGGAATGGTTTATAAAAGAGATTTTTAACACTGTAAGAATATTATTACGAACTTTCCCTTTTTTCTTAAATGAAAAGTGATATCGAAATGAGCAATTTTAATAAAATTCAACATAAACGATTTTTTTTTTCAGGAAGTCCATAATGCAGTAGAATTCTTTTGCGCAATTCTGTAGACGGAATATAAATGCTAAAAAATTTGTTTTGCTCGGCAATTTCCTACAATAAACCTCACTATCTTATACGATAAAAAACATTACACTACAATTTTCAGTTTGACATCTGCATAGCGACACAAAGAGGTTTTCCCTTTTTTCACTGTTGTGTAATGTAAGAAGAAAACCGGTTTGTAGAGGTAATTGAAAAAGAAAATCCGCATTATTTGGTGTATCAGTTAGTATCTATTCAAATATAAACAATAAATCCTAATCAGACAAGTAAACAAATCCCCTGTCATGTCTCAAATCTTGAGGCCGACAAATTTACTTTTACAAAATAGAAATAAAATACTATAGATATTCCGATTTTCCATCAAGAAATACTATTCTGAATATTTAGTTCAATCTATTATTATTTATCTTTTTTAAAAACAAGTAATTCTACAGAAAAATCTAATCTGTGAATGTCGAGATTCTTTTATTTTCCATTTGTGATTCGGAGCAAGGAATGAAAAATAAAGTCTTTAGAGAAAGCAAAAGGACAAATTAAATATTAAAGGATGCATCTGTCAAATTCATTTCAAAACATGGAGCTATCTGAACGACATCTTAGAAAGCGCAATTGGAAGAGTGTTGGAAATTAAAGCCAAAGTTTCTGGGTGACATGGCTGACTTGTGAATCGGATTTTATGTAAGCGAATTAAAGCAGGTACAGGAAGGCAAACGGACAGATGGAATATCAGACAGTGAAACTGAGTTCATAAACATATTTAAACTCTGTCTGAGAGAGTTAGGAAGAAGAACTAAGTGACATGAAATGTTTGTTCTCGTTAAAATTTCTCGATCACTAAGATCTGAAATTCCCCTTTTCTTCGAGTTCTCTCATGTTTACCATGAAGCTAAGAATGCGTTCATATTTTTAAAAAATCTCCTGTGGCAGTTAAATTTAACTTAATAAAGGATTAAGTGAATTAAGGATTACATGTTTTTATACATGTTTTTAATAAAGGATCTTTCAAACCTTTTGTCAATATATTTCTAAACTATATTTTTAATTTTTATTTCTAATTTTAAACACAACTTTTTATCTCGCAATTCCACTAAGAATTTAACTCGTTAATTATGAAATTCAGTATAAACTTACAAAACCTGTGCAACTAGAAAACAAATAAAAGTTCTTCATGAACAGTATGCATAAATAATAAGTTCAATATATATTAGTTTTTGACAAGTAATTTCAATATAAGAGCGCATTGCAATCACGTATGATTAACATTTGACAAGGGTGTCGAAAATGTGAAATAAAAGGCAGGTGGCGCTGCTAATTCGATAACCCCCACTTTGAAGGGAAATGAAGAAAACACTTTAGTTCTTGTTGTTGAACCACCGATGTAACGATTTTGTGTAATGTTCGCTTCAAGAAGAAGCTATGAAGGAGAGATCCTTATAATATCTTGGAGTACTCATGACGAAGTAAATGCGAATAAAATATGTTGTTAAGTATAAGAAGCCACTATATCATTTTAGAAGTAACACATCTTATGTAAATATCTACACCCGGCACAAATTGGAACGAAGCCAATTTGGGTTTCTATATGGTGCAACCGGCCGGGAAGGAAGTAAGGTTATTTAAATATTTTGATTGAAAACATTTTATTCGCAATAAATAACAAAAAAGTAACTTTGTTAAGTAATAGAAAAAAAAAAATATGCTGTTTTGTTTTGAAGATAAATTCTTGTTCTGATGCATTTTATTTTGAAAACGAAAGTGATCATTCGAATTCAATAATGTGATATAAGAAAAAAAAAAGCTGTATAATTTAATGATTAGAAACTTAATTATTTATTCCGATTGATATACAGTGTAAGTAAATAAACATCAATGATTTACTGAAACTTAAGAAAGAAAGGGCTGTTTTGAGAACAGCAGTAACTAAGTATATAAATAAATTGGAAAGTGATGATTTGGAAAAATGTGCAGAGAGCTCGCTAAAAGAATATGTTGGTTATTTAGATCAAATGAGTAAAGAATTAAAAACCTTTGATAACGAAATTAAAAATTTAATTAATGAAGATAAACAGTTCGAGAGTGAAGTCCAGAAAGCTATTGAATATAATAAAAAAATAACGACTTGGATTAGCAGAATTAATGCGAGGATAAAAATTATTAAAGAATCGAAACAAATTAAGCTTCCCAGTCCTGATAGTACACCGCAAAGGGTTATATCTAATAAACCTAGCGAATCACCTGAAAATGCAGGAAATAATAGTTTAAACTTTAATAATGTAACAGTGAAATTGCGTAAAATCGCGATTGCAAAATATTATGGTGATCCATGTTTGTGGATGGAATTTTGGAATCAGTTTCAAAGCTCTATTGATAAAAACAAAAATTTGTCAAAAATAGATATATTTTCATATTTAAAAACTCTTTTAGGAGGAGTCGCGTTCAATGTTGTAAACGGATTTGCTTTGTCAGAGGAAAATTATGAAAAAGCAATAAAATTACTAAAACAAAGATTTGGTATACAGGAATTAGTTGTTAACGGGCATATGTCAAAATTGTTAAACCTTAATCTCGTCAAGGACTCAACTAATATATGTGAGTTAAGAAAATTATATGACATTGTTGAAATTCAAATTCGAAGTTTAGAGTCGTTAAATGTAACGACTGAAATGTACGGTCATCTTTTGTATCACATTCTGATTAGATTAATCCCAGATGATCTCGCTCTAAATTTTAATAGAAAACGTTTAGAAAAATCAGATGAAAATGAGTTTAATGTTTTAGAACTATTGATATATTTAAAAATTGAAATTGAGTGTCGGGAATCTTCTCTTATGCTAAATTATTTTAAAGATACTAAACGAAAGTATACAGGTCTCCCCGATAAGCAAGGTAGTAAAAATTATTTTAAGGGTTCGAGTTCTGCTAGCGCTCTTAATGCACAAATTCTATCATGCATATATTGTTCTTCTCCCCATGATTCATTCAAATGTAGCTTGCCCCCGCAAGATAAGTTTAAGATATTGAAAAATTCTAGTCGCTGTTTTAAATGCTTTAAACTTTTTCACAACAGCAAAAAGTGTAGAAGTAAATTGTCTTGCTTTAAATGTAAAAATCAATATCACCATGGTTCTATTTGCACAAAAGACAGCAGAGGGTTAAATGCCGCTCGGGAGGATAAAATAAGCTATACGCGGCAAAATTCTGAATCTCCTAATTATGGATTTGAGGCGACAGTAAATGCGAACAATTCTAGTTCCGAATTTGTTAGTTCTGTTTCGTATTGTAATAATAATGTGACGCATTCTAAAAATGTATATTTGCAGACATGTAAAGTAGTTGCGAGTCCCGATTTCAATTCAAAGTTAACTAGAATACTTTTAGATAATGCGGTCATTTGTCAGTGAAGCATTAGTGGATGCTTTGAATTTAAAGCCAGTAGGTCAGGAGATTTTATCAGTGTATTCTTTCGGAATGCAAAGTGCGGTAGAGAAAGTATATCCAATAGTAGATATAGAAATTAAAAGATTAGATCAATCTTTCAAAGTGAAAGTCCGAGCGCTTGTTGTTCCTCGGATATCTGGCGCCGATATGTACGAACCGTCGTTACAAATTAGGGAATTTATGAGGGATAATAAAATGGAAATGGCTGATGCTTGTGTAGGAAAAGATTTGATGAATGCTGAAATACTAATTGGATCAGATTTGTTTTGGGAATTTATTTTAAACGAACGCATATCCATTAATAATGACTCAGGAGCTATAAAAACGGTTTTTGGATGGGTAATTACAGGACAGGAATTTAGAAAAGGAAATAGTTGTTCTCAAAATATTGCAGTAATGAAAAATGCGGTTGAATTAAATGATTTAAGAATATTTTGGGAAATTGATTCTATCGGAATTTTGGACGAGAGTTATGAATTATCTCAAAAGGATAAATAGTTAACAGAAGAGTTTGAGAGAAAATTGCAATACAAAAATAATAGGTACACAACTAGTCTTATTTGGGATTCAGGTTCACATGAAATTAATAATAATTTTTGCATTGCTAAAAAGCGGATCGATAATTTGAAATAAAAATTGAATAAAAATATAGTTGTATGCGCTGAGTATAAGAAAGTTATCGATGAGCAGTTTCGTGAGGGAATTGTAGAAGAATCTAAAAATGATGCGTTATTGTCTGGATACTATACGCCTCATAGGGCTGTTTTAAGGCCAGATAAAGAAACTATGCGCGTGAGGATAGTTTTTGATGCGTCATCAAAGGGAAACCATTCGAAATTTTTAAATGATGTTTTGGTATCAGGTCCAAATTTAAATCCTAATTTATTAGACATGATACTTAAATTTCGAACATATGAAGTTGCTTTTTCTTCCGACATTGAGAAAGCATACTTAATGATAGAAATAGCAAAAGAAGATAGAAAATACTTAAAATTTCTTTGGTTTAATAATGGTGACTCTAACTCCTTTAGGGTAATGAATATGACACGTTTAACTTTTGGAATTAGGTGTAGCGCTTTTGTCTTAGCGGCCACAATGAAGGCGCACATTAAAAAATATAAAGAATTTTATCCTGAGGTTTTTGAAATGTTAAATAACTCCATGTACGTTGATGATCTTTATTCTGGGGCAAATACAGCTGAAAATGCTTTTAGCCTTCCATCCAGTGCTAACACTATACTTCAGGACGCTAGCATGAACTTGCGTAAATTTAATTAAAATTCAACTGAGTTAAAAGAATTGTGGCAACAAAACGGTATGTTAGATAACCCATCTGAGCGGTCTATGTTATTGGGACTGGAATGGGACACTAATGAAGACATTATAAAAATTTATTCATTGGAATTTCAGAATGTTACAAGTAACACTAATTTGGCCACTAAAAGATCAGTCCTGCGTGCTGCATCAAAAATCTATGATCCCGCTGAATATATAGCCCCCTTTATAATCGGAATTAAGCTGTTAATGCAGAAAATATAGCAAAAAGGGCTAGGATTTGACGAAGAACTTCCCGATGACCTAGATATTGAATTTAGAAACTGGTTAGTGGACGTTCAAGATTTGAAAAACATATCAGTCGATAGAAAATATTTTCTGGAAGGAGCCTATCCAACAGAAGTAACTATACATAGTTTTTGTGATGATAGTGACAAAGCATATGGAGCTGTCGCATACTTCAGATACATAAACAAAAGCGGAAAAGATTTCGAAACTTGAAGCTGTCTAAACGACATTTCATCTAGTGTAATTGGAAGAGTATTAACAATCAAAGCCAAAGGTTCTGAGTTCGAGTCAAGCCTGGACATATTTTCACCCAGTTGGAAAAATTACCACTCGTAATCACAATATGTTTGATTGTGTTAAAATAGTAAAATGTAATAATTATGTATTCTTTATTCATTGGGGTTCTTTTACAGGCTGTTTATTCTGTAAAGCTGTTTTAAATAACATACCAGATGTCAATATCAAATGTTTAATGTTAAGTGAATTGTATTGGCTGTGATGTCCTATAGATATCTAAATCGGAAGAGCATTGACAATTAAAGCCGGTTCGATTACCATCATGGGCAATTTTCACTTAGTTAAAAAAATCACCACTTATATGATATAGAACTCTTTAAATAATATTGTATATTTCTCCGAGTATTTTTTTTTCATAAACTATTTAAAATTTTTAAAAAATTTCACTTTATTTTTTCTTATTTCTTTCTATTCATAAATATATTTCTCCGTGATATGTTACACAATTTAAAGTGTTATACAATGTATGGTTTAATACACGGGGATAATATTATAAAGAATTTTTCACGATTTATTTCTTTAGAGTATTTTCTATACTTTATTTTCAGAAAAATATCAAACGTTTAAGTAATATGAATGTGAAAAACGCTACCATAAAACACGAAAGAAAATGTTAAATGCAAAGATTTATTTCAATAAATGATAAAATATATAACACTTTAGGGATTCAATTGAAGAGGAATATTTAAGTACTTAATATAGTTCTACAACAAGGATACTTTTTTTCAAAATTCTATTTTTTCCGTATGGATAAAAAAGTCTTTTTTTAAGTGTAAAAGTGTATGATTTTGAAACGCATTATTAAAATTTACATAATTAAAAGAATAAAAACAATTTCAAAATATGCAACTTAATTCACTGAAAAACAAATTTAGATTTTTTCTCTTGTTAGTTTTAAATAGATAAAAACCTAGAATGTTAAGATAAGCATAATCATTTAAAAACACATATGCATTTTTTGTAATTCAAAGAAAAAAAAAATGATTTTTTCTTAGATGTTTGCTTATAATCATAAATTATTATGTCTTTAAAGCCTAATGTTGATTGCAGAAAAACTTTCGCAGACCATTTTTTGTTCTACATTTTTTTCTATTTGTATTTAAATTAAAATAATTTTCAGCGTTATACACAACACTATTAGTTGAGTAAGTTAACTTGTGATTACTCTGCTGCATTTCTATTAATTTAAATAAAGTAAAAAATTGTATTTGTGGTTAATATGATTCATTTATATTGCCTATAACAGTATTCAGGTTATAGTTTATGGCATAACAAAATATTTTAATAATGAATTCGAACACTATCAATAAACACTAAGATGTACAGAATATAGATTTAGATAATATAATAATATTTTGTCACGATAAATTAAAAAAAAAAAGAATACGATAAATATATGATATATTAAATACTATTTTTAATGTAAAATTACAGAGATAATATAGGGGACACTAGGAAGTGTTGACCCAATTTTACAAAATGATTTTTTATTTATAAATATTGAACGTAGGATAAAGTTTTGTATATCATTTTATTTGTTATACAATCAGTTATCAAAATAAAATTCCTACATAAGTTAACCCCACATCCCCACAGTCAAACCACATCCCCACAGAAATGCGGTTTGACCTACTACATGGGAGGCTTCACCAACTTTGTTTTATATTGAAATATTTGTGAAGAGAAATAAAATCATTTTTTAAAAAAGCAAAATAATTTTATGCCACATGCTTTAATTATTATAAAAAATATTTTTGATAAAATGATGCTTAAACAGACCTGTCTAGACACAATCGCTACTCAATAAAAATTTTAACATTTAAGACAGTATTAGTTTAGAGACAAATTCCGTTTTCATAGGATTTCATGTATTATTATGTCTGGATTTAAGAACCACTGTCCCTCTTTTTTTTTTGTCCGCCTCATGAGCATTTAACTTGTCATTAACATATTTTAACCCTTTCAGGGTTTAATTAGTGCTTTCCCAACTAAGAGGCAGATATAAAGTCTTGCACCGGAATTTACGAGCAAATTTATTTGGAAATACGGAAAAGGTTATATTCACATCCATATTAAATGGAAAAGATTTTAGAAAAATTCTGGTGCCATTGTGGCGTTTGGGAATTGAAATTAAGTGGTTTCATAAAAATACCACTGAACCTGAAAGGGTTGAGACTGCTGATATTATACTATCTAGTCCTTTCTAGACTTTTATACTGTTTATATTTACCTATTGTAAGTAATATTTAGATGGGAAAAAGTTCCTAGCGACTTTCCCATTTATATTTCATTAATTTTATTCTTGCAGTGGATACTATAGCAATTTTTTACATCTTTCTTTAACCAGTTTTAAACATTTTATTTTTCATCACCCTATTTTACTGTAGCTTTACAGAACAAATTTAAACTGTTTTATAGGGAAGTCTAGGGAAGGTTGACCCACTTTTTACAAAATGATTATTTTTTTTAAATATTGAGCGTAGAACAAAATTTTATATATCATTTTATTCGCTATACAATCAGTTATCAAAATAAAAATGCTATATAAGAGTAATATATAATAAATTTGATATACTAAATGTATATATAGATAACAATTAACCTTTCAATATCCACAGTGTATAATAAAAAGTTTTCCAAAACCATTTAATTAAGGGAGCCTTGAGCATCTGGTCAACCCTCCTTCACTTAGACTGGGCAAAGCGTCCCCAAATAACCCTTTTCTAATGAATAGCACATTACTGTGTTAAACCTAACTTACTGTACAATCTTTATGCCTGGAATGAAAGCTCGATATTTCTGCATTATATAAAACCTACTTACTTAAATTTCTATGATATATTTTATCTGAAAAAAGCTTACAAAATATTTCTAAAAAACACAGCTTTTAGGTTGAAAACGCCTCATAATTGATTTTTCCACACCTATTTCGATTATCTCTATAAAACAAAGACTATTGCTTGAGCATTCCACTATGTTTCGTTGACACCTACACTGTAAAAAAAAAATCTGTGAAGTTACTAAAGTTTTTCTAGGAAACTGGGATTCCTAGAACTTTTCATGAAACGGCAACAACAAAATTTCATGTAACAGACACACTTTTGCGCCGAAAATCAAAAAATCTGTAAGGTTACTAAGAATTTTTTTGGAAACTGGGATTCCGAGAACTTTTCATGTAACTGCAGCCAGGGTTACAAATAAGAGTTTAGTAAGATTACTGAAATTTTAGCAGATTCATTTGTAAAGTTACAAATTTTTGTAGCTTTACAAAAACTAGTTTTGTAGATTTGCAGCTTTTTTCGTACAGTTACAGTTGAAAGTTTAGTAAGCATGTAACTTTACATCAGTAGAACTACAGATTTTTTTTTACAGTGTATTGATAAAACTGATTTTTTTTTTTTTAAATATGAAAAAATATGGCTGGGTCAAGCCTCACCTATGGTCAACCCTCTCTAGTTTCCCCTACATTAAAATTATATTTATTTTTTACGTGTAATATTATATTTCGTTTTTTTTTATAACTTAGTAAATACGTGTAAGTAATTCATTAGAAAAATCCTTACAAGAAAATCAAAAGATATAATTTAATAAGTTCCTTAATTTAATAAAAACAAATGCAATTTCATTTCATTACATTAGATATATAAAAAAACCTATTTCAGAAGATACAAAAAAAAAAAAAAAAAAATCAAGCAAAAATTATAAAGCACTTTCTAACAATTTCAGAATATTTAAATAAAATTGATTTTTCGTAATATGAAATAACATACCTCAATAAACAATTTCAAAACAAATAATTATGTTAAAATCATTCTACATTAATTTCTTTCTATACATGATAACGTTTGTAAATTTGTTCTTGCAGCGCTCTGTATGAACCACAAAATTTATACACACCACGAAATACATTAAAAATCTGTTACATTAAAACTGCATACCACTGCTGATATCGCACTCCAGAAGATATCGCTAAAAGATAATTCGGTACTTACGATAATTAGTTACAAATAGCATCGATAGATGGTGTTGCAAGCAGTAACCGCTAACTCCTGGTTCGATTTTTTGCCTATCTATTCTTCCATGCGAAAAAAGTAATTAAATAGTATTGAATGGATCCCAAAGTACCAAAAATCTGGTCTGGACTGAGCGCCTATTGCTCTCAGCGCCATCTCTTTCTTGAAATGCTAAATGAAATCAAGAATCACAGTAAAAAAATTACTGTCATCATACATAACCCTCCTGCAAGAATGTTTCAAATATATGTCACCATTTGAAAGTTACTGAATTCTAAAATCCATCAGTCATTTTTGGGACACCCGGTATATATATATATATATATATATATATATATATATATATAATGTACTGAAACAAAGTGAAATCAATTTCAAAAAATACGTTTAATTCACCAGACTATTCCAGTAGTTGCACAATGGTTATACTGCATTCAATCAATCAGACAAATCAATAGAAATTCATTTTTAAATAATCCATTATAAGATTTGAAATTTTCCAAGTGGGTGAAAAAGGGATTCTAACGAGGCATGTGATGGCTGAAGCCGCCAATGCTCCACCAACTGAGACATTCCGGACAAATTTGGAGGACTAATTAACTCAACTAACCCTTAACGATCACATCATCTGGTCTGATATCTGAATCAGCTCAACAGAATAAATACAGACAGAATAAATCTATACCTTGGAACAAAAATGGGCAATGTCCATTTTTCTCAAATGGCAGAAAACACAGTTTAAGATTGGCACATTATTTTAACAGTAAGTGACATTGGCCTCGACAAAATATTTTGTTTTCAATGATCTAATATTGGGAGGACTTTGGCCCTTTTGACAATTACTTTACATCACATCCTGAATTCATTTGTGCATTTAACTCAAATTTCTCAATTTTGGACATTGGTCCTTTTTGTTCCAAGGTACAGAAATACATCCCTGGTTTTTAGGTGCAGATTCACTGTCGCCATTCGCAACATGGCGACTATAGTTTTTGATGTGGCCTCTAAATTTCAGTATCTAAGTAGCCATAGTTTTTTTTATAAATAATATTTCTTATAGAAAAACAAATGTACGTCTGAGGTGTGTATTTTGATTTTTATAGTGTGAAATATTCTCACATATCCACAGATTTTTTTATACGTTCTTTTGTATGACAAAATCAAAATAAGAAATTATTTTCCTGCTATTCTGCATAACCATGATTGCTTAGCCTTATTTTTATACATATTTTATGCATATTCTTTAACTGTATCTAATCTTGCCCAACTTTATCTTCTGGCTGTACATAGTTTAATATTTAATTTATATCCAAATTAAAAGAATTGTATGATAAAACGAAATATATACACATTTGATGAAATTAGTTCGTGTTTTGTTGTACATGCGTATATGGGGCATTCTCACAATCTTTTGACTTTTGGGGGAAAAAATTGACAAAACTAAACTTGCTAAAATAACATTTTAGTCTGATAGACGAATGCCTTAATGATTCAAAATGAGGAAAAAATGGTCAGCAGCGAAAATTTTTTATTTAACTGAGGTTTAACCCCCTCACTGACAAGCCCGTGTTAATACGTTCACTAAGCTCCAGGTTTCACCGCAATACAAGCAATATTTAAAGTAATATAATTCTATTGACTTAATGTATTTTTAATACATTGAACAATGATTAATACTTCCAAGGATTGCATTTATATTCGTTTTTAAGTTTTTTTATAAAATGTTCAAAGAATCATTTTTTTTTTTTAGCATTTAAAACAAAATGCAGAGAAAACAACATTACAATTTTGCCCTTTTCCAAGACAGTCGGAGGGGTAAGTTAAACGTGCGAGTTTAATTTTCCTTACCATTTTACCCCTATAACTTTTTATTTTCTTCTAAATTTTTATCTATAATAAATTTGCATAGTACCCACAGGACATTCAAATAAGAAATAATAACAATGTAGTACTTTTAATACAGAATTTTTGTATAACACTGTCTTAAAGGGGTGTTAAAGAAGGGACGTTAAGGTAAAAAAAGGGGATGGTATTGGAAAAAAGGGATGAAATGATAAAAAAAGGGACGGTAAGGATGGAACGGTAAAGAAAATTACCACCTATTTTTAGGAAAATCATGTTAAGACTAGGTGATAGCCACAATGTTCATTGATTTTTAGAAACAGTTGTTAAAATTGGATTAAATTATTTTTTTTGTTTTTAAATTTACCACGAAAAGTGCAGGAATAAACCTTGGGGACGGTGAGACAACCAATAAAGCCACGATGCTTGAAAGTGATATTTAAATGCTGATTTAAATTCTACAGTAAATTTCCTGCCAAAAATATTTAGACATTATTTCTCTAGCATACTTCTGCATGAGAAAAAACTTGAAAAAAATTCTGTGGCTGCAACTGAAATGATTTTCTGTATAATTTTAGAAGAGGGATGGTAAGGAATCTAAAACCCAGGTTATAGAATTTAAAAAATAATAACAACCCTAAAAGTGTGTGCAGGTTAATTTTAAGCTACATATTTATATAAAACAATAGTTCCAGTTTCAGAAAAAAATTACCTGGAATTATTTTTATTGAAACAATTTTATCCAGACAGCTCCAAACTTAAAAATCAGCATCTGGGACACGGGACGGTAGATGAGATTTCCTGGTATTTGGACCCCGAAAAAACTTATTTATCTCGTTAATAATGCTATGCAATCATGCAATGGGGTGTTCCCCAGTATATGAAATTTAAAAAAAAACATAAAAAAGTGCATTAAATAAAAAAAAAATATTATTCAGGGACATGAAAGCCAAACGATTGTGAGAATGCCCCATATATATATTAAATAGACTATTTTTCCTTTTAATTCCTGAGTTTATTGTGTATTTTCCTAATATAAATGCTATTTTTTTTTTTTTACGTGTTTGTTTCACAATGTGGCCACTGAAGTTTTTGGTTTTAGGAGCCACTGGATCCTTACAAATTTTGGGAATCTGCACCTATACCCTGGTTCGAATCTTGGCCCGGACTTTTTTCACCCACTTGGAAAAATAAAAACTCTTATGATTTACTTACCAACTGAATAATTGTGTTAAAAATTAATCTAATACTGACCATTATACTTAAAAACTCTTAAAGTACGCAGTGCTATTTTACAAACTTTATTAAATTCAGAGTATGTTGAAAAAAATAAAACAAATATTCATTGTGACAGAAAATAAATAAATAAAAACTTTCTGATAAATAACATATTAAGAAGGGTTTTTAAATGATGGGGAATAAGAAGATTTCAATGTTGAAAATATGTTCTTAATTTACTTTTAATTAAAGAATATCTGTTTTTCAATTGATTAAAAAATAATTATTTATCTCAACAGTTCTAAAAGATGTTTTATAATGAGTTACTTAATGGATTTAATTAATTCAGTTCCCTTTCAATAGATAACAAACAAAAGAATCTCGTTTTATAGAAAACAAAGATAAGGTTTAGTTTTTTTATAAAATGATATTAATTTTTATGGATTTTTTTATGATATAAAAATTATTTTTTCATTTCATTTTATCTCTGATATAACTTATTATTGCAGCATGTTGTTCTATCTTTTTCATGAACAAGTGAAGTAATATATTGTATTTTTTAAGAAAACCTTTCATTCTTTTTTTTTCTTTTTCTTTTTGTTGTTGTAAAAAAGCCTTGTAACAAAGGATGAAAAAAATTGTTTTTTTTTAATTTATTTATTTATTTTTTTTTTAATGATTTATACTGTTTCTATATGTTGGATTTTATGACAATTAATACAGTAAACCAGCCTGAGTTTTCAATCCATTTCAAACAATTTGTGCATTCAACATTAAAAATAATATTTTTCATTTCATAAATAAATTGTTTTAAGTAATAAACTATTCACAATCTAATTTGACAAATTTAATTATGGGAATCATCGTACATATTGCTTATTTTTTAGAATACTCTTTTTGTATTGTTAAATATAAAGATACCTCATATGGAATGCATGTTACATAATGTAAGTTTAATTTTTTCTTCGTTTTTACAAAGAACTGACATGTACTCTTTGAGTGTTGTAGGCATCAATAGTATTAACTCTTTATATAGCATTCAGCCTAAATCACGCTTGCTGACAAAGTAAAAAATAAAAGAAAATTTATAATTATTTTTTTAAAGAAAATTCCTATTTACAGTCAGTATTTGGAATTACAATTTAAAAATGAATTAACTCAAAATTTTTTTTAAATAAAACAAATCTATATTTTTTTTATTCTCTTTATTTTTTATAATCTTCTTCTTTGTAAAGCATGAGCAAAATGCATTTTAAATGTGTTTTCAAGTTATATAAGAAAACACTTTTTTAGACTAGTATTATACATGTAACTGCCAGGTAACGTGATTTTCAGCCATTATGACGTGTCAAACAATGTTAAATGTAGTTTCTAAAACACTCATGCGACAACTTTTGTGAGTTTTCAAAATGTAACATTTACATTTCTCCAATGGCCCCACCAGTTGCCGAGAGGTTCTGCTCTCGAAGCTGGTAGACGGGAGGTGCTGGGTTTGATCCCAATTGCACCCGTCGGCCTAATCGTTCGGAGTTTTCGTAGTTTTCTTCGAACCTTGGATTTCCAAGCTTTAAACGGGTTAGGTTCCCTTAGAAAGACCCCCACGAAGGGCACCCCTTAGGGCCTATATCCTCGTGTTGATAATTGGCCATCATAGGCACAGCCAGCCATTTCTCCAATAATATTTTTGTTTAAAGTTAAAACATCTTAAGAATATTATATGCGTAATTAGGATTTTAAACCAGAAAAAAAACTGATTATTTTTAGATATAAAAACCCCTTAGAGCAAAAGGGAAACATTTTACTTATTCATTTTGAATTCCAGACAAAAAAAAAAAAAAAAAAAAAAAAAAAAAAAAAAAAAGTTGTATATTGTACATTTTAAAGAATTCCCGAAACATCTTTCCTTAGGCTGGTACGTATTCATGGTTCGTTGATTAGAGCATTAATGGGTCATTTTCAAAATCTGTTCATGTTTTGGAATAACAAAATCAAATTTTTAGAAATAATGAGAAAGTTTTAAATTTTTTGTAAATACCTTACCACATGAACATTAATATACAAGCATTAGCAGAGACCAAATTACTATAACATTTTAAAACTAATTTTTAAATTTTAATGAACTTGGTAATGAACATATGTGAATACGGTAATGACATCTGAGGTAATGACAAATTAAGAAAAATATTTTTTTATTTTTCCCCAGGCATAAATGGCAGCCATTATATTTTCTGGCCCATACAATGGTTCTCTATTTCTTATATAATAAAAGCAGATTAAGAAATAAAAGTTCATTTAATTATCAATTAGAAATGGGTATGGTAATGACGTACAAAAATTACTCCCCAAAATATTCAAGGTCTTTGCTTGTTTTATTGAAACTTTAAAACTATTTACTCTATTCGCCTAAACCTGGTAACAAGTTAAATTTAAGGAGTATTTTTGCCTTGATAAAAAGGCATGTGCTGCCATCTAAAAAATTTCAGATGAACTTTTTGTCAGAAGCATGGCGATGACACTCTTTCTTAGGACACGGTTTAAAATAATTATTATAAATTATAAATAAGTTTAATTATTGAAAATAAATATTTTTTTAATTAGTAGCAATAAAAAATAAAAATGTATAAAGAAATATAACCATCTGTTTTAAATGAAACTTAATGAAATCTTTACCTAATAAATTGCTTGTTGGGACAACCTACGGAAATGACATTTTGAAAACAAAAAAATGTATTTTTAATTTTTATTTTTTTTTTATAAATAATAATATATCTGTAAATTATTATTACAAAAACCTTAGAGTTAAAATGCAATAATTAAAATTATGATATTTAACTATTTTTCTGTGCAAATATGAAAGTGCAGTAAAACACGACACTTTTTGAAAATCACCCTACTGCGATCCCAAGACATTTTTAACTATTACAAAAAACCTCACAACCCGAATAAATACATACATATTTTACGTATTTAGAAAAATTATAAAGCATAAAAAGTGGGGAAGTGCCAATATATTAAGAAAAAGAAACAACGTATAAGGGCACAAATAAAATGTGTTTAAAAGCATACAGCTGTTTCAAAACCTCTAAGGTTTCCTCATCAGTGCTTAAAATAAAAGTTAAATTAAAACTAAAACATTGTGTAAAAACGGGGGGGGGGCAGAGAGTCAGAAAAGCGTACCTTTCAGCTCTACTGCCAACTATGAATTTTTTTTTTTTTTTTTTTTTTTTTTTTTTTTTTTTTTTTTTTTTTTGCAGTAGAGTTGAAATGTACGCTTTTCTGACTCTCTGTCCACCTCCCCCTCTTTTTACACAATGTTTTAGTTTTAATTTAACTTTTATTTTAAGCACTGATGAGGAAACCTTAGAGGTTTTGAAACAGCTGTATGCTTTTAAACACATTTTATTTGTGCCCTTATACGTTGTTTCTTTTTCTTAAAATTATAAAGCATTTGAATATTGTGAAACGCATTTAAATTATTGTATGCACATGTATTAAAATATTAAATATTAAATATTGTATATTATTTAATATTATAAATTTATAATATTAAATTCGGTATTCTTTAATCACCATAAATAGTTCCATTCTAATTACATTTCAGGGAGTTGAAAAACGTAAATGCTTCCATATGAGATGTAAAAAACAGAAGCTAAATCGATAGTCAGCTATTAGAACACATTATATAAAATTTAAAAATATAAATTAAAACAGCTGTGTTCCAGTGTATCCATTATCGTGAATTTTCAGAAAGAAATATTTCAACCTCACAATACATAATTTTGTTTACCGTTAAAATTTGCTGTCGATATGTGGGAATATATTGTCAAAATATAAAAGTGTGTTTGTGTGTTTTTGCTTGTTTTTATTTTTGAGACATAACTTTATATTTTTAAAATACTATTAATGATCATTGCATACATTTGTTTAATATGAGGATCTTAAGTATCTATTATTAGAAATTGCTTGATTATTTTTAAAGTAATGTCTCCCAAGGATGCATTAGAAACATTTAATTTACTAGACTAATTTTTAACACAATTGTTTGATTTTCCACACACCTGGAAATTTACAAATGTTATTTAATGTATTGTTTTTTATACATATTTATCGTATTAAAATACATTAATTACGTTAATGATCTTAAAATCTATATTTATTCTATAATCCAGAGGTGAGATCCGTGGAACTGCTATTGTCCACGAGAAAATAATGGTGGTCCACAAAAAAATAAAATAAAAATAAAATAAAAATAAAAATCTGGACATTATTTGCATCGTGTTTTGTTTAATTAATAATAAAACAAAAATAAATTCGCTGGCGTCATTTGTTATCTTTTGCTATTTATCGAAATTATTCTTAACAGTTGCCGTAGAACGCGAATTAATCTGTAATAATCTTTAACAGGTTAGTTACTACTGTATTAATTATGTATATTGTAAATTGTATTTATTCTTTAAACATTGCGCTTGATAAAACTAGTGTAAATTGTTATATGAGAGTAGCTACTACTTACGCACGTTGATGATGTATGCAAAAATGTAAAATCGTTAGCTGTAAGAATCTTGCATGTATACATTTGAGGTCGTATCAAAAGTACAGGTGGTTAAAAATTTTAATCTGCCCTTCGTAACTGTGAAGTTAACAAAACACAGTTTTATTAAACAGATAATGCACATCACCAACATTATATAATTACACTGATAAACATAATTATTCAAATCAATTCCATTACAAATGGCTGCAGCTAAAGTTATTCTACTAGCCGCCAGCTTTCTTAGGCGTAACCATTTGAAGTTGTGATGAGTTTTTATTGTTTCTTTAGAAGAAAAATTAATAACTGAGCCAATAAATCAAAGCAGATTTTCTTAAAGTATAAACGAGGTTTTTTTTTGCCTTTGTTAACCTTCATTTGAAGTTGTGATGTGGAAAAACAATATTTTTACTCGACTGCCAAGAAGGGTTATGTGTTTCAAGCGTATCTGGGTATGTGGATTTTGTTATACCCTCGAAACATCCCAATGGCTGGATGGATTTTAATCAATGATGTCTCTATCGATTCGTTTTAACCGTCTGATGGTTATAGGCTAGGTTTTGTTTTTATAAATTCAAAATGGCGGTAGAGACCAAAAACAATTTTTTAGCACCATATTGCGTGGCATATCATTGGATAGGTCTTTCAAAATGAGGACGATGTTTCATTGACTATTTTACAGTCTGAAGCTCTGTTTAAATGTAACACAATCTGGAAATTGTGTAGGTAAGATCTCTAGCTTTACTGCAACTCTATCCATCATAGACATCTGTAGGCCTCATCAAAAAGGTGTTTATAGATAGGAACTAACAATTAAACACAACTTAAAATCATCAACACAAGTAAATAAAAAATAGCTAAGTAATATAAAGAAAAATACTTTCACATTGATGAGAAATAGTTAATTAGTTCGCTTTTTACGCAATCGGGTTTTTCGATTTTTTAAATTTAATTTTTACTTGTTAATTTAAATAAGTACCTAATATTACCCTAAATTTAATACAACATATTTTCTCAGCTACTGTCACTTACTTTAAGGGGAATCTAATTCTTTTGAAAATCATTTCTACTTTTCAGATGTAGATATTCCATAGAAGGATTTTTGAATATAAATCATTTGAAAAGTATATATCTTGTCTAACATATCAAGTGAAATCTTCAAACGAAATGTGCAAGATAAATTTCAGATATGCATTGATGCATAATTTTACTTTTGATTATCCGTTGTTTTGCTTATGATGTACATTCTTTAGAATAAACCCATGTGTTACTTAATTTTTTTGAAAGGGCATCGAGTGTTATACATAAGGCAAAAGTCGCATAGTATTAAATTTTAGAGGCGCACTTTTTATTAGTTTTATTTATTTATTTATATCTCTTAAAACTAATTTTTTTATATTGTTATAACAAGCGAATGCTTATGAATATTTTTTAGTTTATATAGAGGAGTGTCGCCATATTTGGACCGCCGCTTTAATTGGACGGTTGCCATTCTGCCGTTAATTACAGGAAGAGACGAATTCTACCACTGAAATCCTACTCATCAGAATGACTTAATTTTTTATTAGAAGAAGCACCTGCCTAACACGTGCTGTTTTCAGACAATTTTTAAAAACCTAAAGTTAGCTGTTTTGATCTAATTTTTTCCTACTAAACGTAAGTGAATACTTTAAAACTAAGGTAAGTTGTTGTGTTTCATATACATATCTAAATTCATCTGTATATTGCGCATATTTTTCACGCTGATTTGTTTGATTTCGTTTTTGTTCTTAGTCTTGGGATAATCCGTTTTTAAAAATGGCGCAGTTGCCTTAAATGTGTCAATAAAAGTTGCTTAAATTGGAACAGATATACGATCATAAATTTGGAAATTAAGAAATGAATTTGAGGGCGGTATGCTTTATATACTATTTTTTAATTTTTTAAAATATTTTATAATGGATTTCTATCTCCATACATATATTTTTGGTATATATGGATTAATGTCCTTATACTGTTTAGGCCTATATAAACATAAAAATATTTTTACATGCTTATGCAATAAATTTTCTTTGCAATTTCTTTTATCTTGTATGTATTTGTATTTATTTCCTTTGAATTCTTTATTCTTTACGGCGTTTTTGGCTTACAGAGTTCAATTCAAACATTTTACCCCTGAAGAATATTTGCGATTCCGTGATGTGGACGGGGGCAGACTTTTTGCAGTTCTGGATGGAATTACACTTTTTTGCTATTAAAACGCATAAAATCTCAAACCTTCCGTAGGCAGTGGTTATATCAAGGCTCCGGGAGGGGGGGAGGGGGGGTTCAACACCGTTTGAATATATAATGTTTGCGTTTCATTAATCATAGCGTACTTTTAAAACACTTTTTAAAATATGATGTTGAAACTGTTGAAAACGACACAGTTAAACTGTGTGGAAGAAAAGCAGACATGACAGCAAAAGTTGTTAAAGATATAGGAAACAAAAAGGAGAGAGTAAGATGCGAAGATATTGACCTGCAATAAGGCTGTTGCTACAAATTATCTCCCCCCTCCACCCCCACTCCCCTCCAAAAAAAGTCAAAATCTTTAGAAATGTTATCTCCCTTGCTAAATTCAGTTATATCAAAGTACAGCGGGAGGCAAAAAACAGTTGTGTTAACATATAAAGTTGCCATATAAAGTAAACCTTGAAATGAAAAAAAAAAAAAAAACGACAAAAACGAAGCTCTTACAGCACAAAAGCAATTTGAACATCAAGTTTAATAAAAAAAGTGTAATGCAATTGGAAAGAAAATGATGGAAGGAACATAATGTAAAGAAAATTTCTGTAGCAAAAAAAATGTCTAATAATTAGGAAACTAAAAAAGAAAAATCTAGACAGTGATGATTAGTTTTGCGTAATTTGTAAGAAAAATAAAATAGCAGAAATTCTTCAATGTTCAGATTGCCAAATGCGGTTCCATGTTGTGTGCGCTGGAAAAAAAAATCAATAAACGAAATTCATGTGTAAGCTTTGCATCACTTATTACATTATATTCAAGTAACTGGCAATTAGTTCCATAATTTCTATATTTAATTAATGATAACTTTGATTTATATTTTGATTACATTTTGATTTCAAACAATTAATCTTATTTTTAGATACTTTATTTCATTATATTTCGTTATATTCCATTGTTTGATTGTTTCATTAATAGCAAACTTTGCTTTTAATAAAATTAGTTATATTCCCCAGTCATTAAAACAACCTGATATTATAATAAAACACTCATACTACAATATATATTAAAACTCATGCACACATAAATAGCGCCTGCATTCAACAGTTGAAGGTATATATAAATATTATACAGACATACAAACAATAAATACAATAAACCCAACTGGAGTGAAAAATTAGCCAGAGCCAGGAATCGAACCCTGTATGTTTGTATGTCTGTATAATATTTATATATACCTCAACCTGATATTGTTTGGTCCAATTTGAGAGACTGGGGTCGAACATAGGCGACCAGTTGCTGAATTTGAACCACTTTTGACAAATTTTTGAAATTTAATTTAAATTTAAGATTTTTAAAAAGTAATTGATCTAAAGATTTATTTGGTTATTAGATGAATAGATTGAAACCGTGTAGTAATATTTTGAAGATATTCCAAAAATTAAGTGAGTTACACCTGAAAATAAGTGAAGTGGTTTGTCTACTCTCCCCTATACAAATTCATGCCAGTTATATTGTTTAAATAATCATCACAAAATCGGAAAGCTATATTTCAGTATTTTTAACTGTTTTATTTAGGATTATGTATTTTTTCCCTTTAGATACAACAACATGCCAGAGAAAGCAGGAAGAAAAAAAAATTAGTCACTTGATATCTGTCAAAAAAAAATTTAGTAACAACTTTATATAAAATATTCGCCATAAAGAATTCGTTATATAAAATATTTAAATTTTTAATAAGCTCTAAATACTGCTATACATTTAATTCAATACGTTACAATGTTCTAAAGTCGAATGAAAATCTTTTGTAAACTGTTTGAACATCTCAGATATAGATATACATTCAAAACTTTCTGAATATAAATCTGCTGATACGCACAAATATTTTCATACATGCCAAGTGAATTCTTCAAACAAAATGTGTAAAATAAACTTCAGATGTACAGTATTTATACATGCTTTTAGATTTGATTATTCTTTGCGTTGAAGGATATGCTATAAAGGGCTTTTGAAATAAAACTAAAAAAAAAAAAAAAAAAAAAAAAAAAAAACTTTTAAAAATTTGAGATACTGTAGATATATTCCTAATAAAATTCCTGTCAATTTCCTTTTATCTGTTTTTTTACTGAAAAATGTAATGTTGCATTTAAAAACAAAAGGAATAGATAGAGGTGAAAAAATAATATTTAAAACGTCTCAATTCAAAATTTTAAAATTCGACATTGTTTTGAAAATGCCCTCAACTCATTTAATTCAGTTGCATTTGTGAATGCAAAAGCTAAAAAGTTGAAAACGTCTACTAAATTATCACATCATTTATTTAACAGTTATATAAATAAAATATTACCTCCCATTTCCAAATACTATTTTGAAAGAACAATTTTGATAGTGGTATAGTTTTAAATATTTTGAGCTTTAAAAATATATGCATTTAATTCTATGAATGTAGAAAGTTAGATATGAGAATGACTTAAATGAAGTACTATTTTCACAATTGATTCTAGCATAAATCATCACGCATGTTCGATTTACACATTCAAGCTTGGTCTAATTTGAATTTTTTCTAGTATAATATCATTTAAGAAGAGCAGGCAGATTAGATATGGATGATTTATGAGTTTTTAAACGCATCAAAGATTATATTTGATTTATACATATTGTCAATATATCCGTATCAAATTTCTGAGGTTCATTTACAATATCCCATGAAAATGAAATGTGTGAAGTAATACATATTCCGTGTTTTAAACTTTTTTTTAAATTGCGAAAGTAGAAATTTCAAAAAATTTCCCTTCCTTAAGGGCTTGCATGGGTTAAAAAAAATCATTCTTTTTTCTAGTAGTACAAAATGCCTAGAATATTTTTTTGAAAGTTTCAATTCAAACGGAAAAATAGTTTAGGAAAGAGAGCCTTTGGAAATTCCCCTCATTTGACAAGACCGACCGGAATAGCGACGCAAGCATATCGCTTTTCTCTAAAAACACAATTTGGTTGTATACAAAAACATAAAGTTGGTGGAGAAGTTTTCTCAAAAACTAATGCACCGATTTTCTTGAAGTTTTGCGCACTTCTTCAAAATAGGATTGACTAGAGATTAAACGAAGGTTTTTTTTAGCCCACGGTACGGTATGCTATTTCTTTCTCGCAGCTTATTTTGTGTTCCCCAATAAATAACGTTACCTTACAGAAGCCAGCCGTAAAACAAAGCTGTACGATTAAATACTCTATAGCAGTTTTAAAAACTTCTAAGCATCGCACATTTTCAATTTTTATACCGTCGTATTGGAAAAGAAGTATTTTTAAATACAATTGGTTTGAAAACTGCATCTCCATTTATTTTTGAAATATTAATTTGTTTTTGTAGTTTTTGGAGCCATTTGCTTAATATTGGCAACGGAAGTACTCCATTTCTGCAGAAAGGTAAAGGTAATATAGTTGTAAAATATTAATTATAAATTTTTGTTGCACTTTTTTCATAACAACTCAAAGAAAACGTAATTAAAATACGTGCTGCTTTGGAAAAAAATATAAACGAATGATTTCTGTTAAAACATGGAGCTATTATAAACAATAATTAATTTTAAGTATCTTTATTAATGTTACAAACAAATGAAGGCCTATGAATCATTAGACAGCCGGTTTTTTTGTTTGTTTTATTTGTTGTTCTAGTTTCTTTAATGACGGCATCTTTTAGCTGCATTTGTGTATTATTTCGCGATAGTGACGTCCTATGTCTACTTTAATGTAGATGTTTAAGATTGGATCGTAAATGTGGAATTCTTAAGCGGATGCGAATGATGTCATTTCACATAAAATAAAAGCGTGTGCTGTAAGTCGTAAAATTGAAACATGTTTTGTACTGTTTGTATATACATATAATTCTTTTCATCGGAGCGACACTAAATTCTGAAAAAGCAGAATTCCTGTTTTCTAGTTTTTTTTTTTTTTTTTTTTTTTTTGGCTGCAAGTAATTTTTCAAGGCTATACGTAGTGTAAATTGTACCAAAATTTGTTCTGTTTTGCATACAACTCTGCCAAAAATTCAAATTTCAATTCTTATTTAACTCCTTCGTTCAATTACGAGCTATATGTATCTTCTAACAGAAAACTTAAAAAAAAAAAAAAAAGAAAAAAAAAGAAAGAAAGAAATCGGATAAAGCTATTATGAGCTATTCTGACCACACATCTCTTCTGTTTCCGGTGTATCCCACCGACTGAATTTTCCAAATTTTTGAATGAAAATTTTATAAAATACTAGGGGATCGTACCCGGGCTTCCCGGGTTAAAGAATGTGAAAACATTTTTTTAATTAAAAACTAATAATTTCTTTATATGCAATAAATTTTTTAGATGCCCACTTACATTAAAAAAGCATTTTTCATATGGAAAATTCGAAATATACAATGAAATAAATTTTTGAAATTTATCAAAAGCGATGTTTTCTTATTAGCCGCATGCTAAGAGTTATTTGCCAAGATTTTCCTACTTATGGCATCCTTTTATATTCTGATAATTTCAGAGCTTATACATGTCTGGTAAATTTGTGTTTTATTTATATTATTTTATATATTTATTTATAGGGAAGTTTTTTAATGGATATTAGTCGTAAGAAAATGATGAACTCTTTATTTTGTTTTAAGGGCAAACGGATTAATCTTCCGTAATCGAGCTCCACGCGATATAGATAAATAAAAAAATATTTCATGCTTTAAAATTGTTTTTAAAATCATGGACAATCAGTAAACAGAGATTAACTTTGCAAACAAATTCCATTAAAAAAAATCCTATTTGGTGATCTAAAAATTTAAATTGTACGATTACAAATATGTTAGAATTTATTTTTTCAATATTATTCTTTCATTTGTTTATAAAAGAAATATTAATTTCGTTAATTCGTCTTTCACAAATATGTTTGATTGGTGGTTTTTTTAATATTATTCTTTTACTTTTTAATAAAGGAAGTATTTTTTCGGTATGCAAAAATAGTCAGAAACAAATGCTGAAAAAATTTTTGTTGCTTTATGTGCAAAATGTTTATTATTATTATGTTTTGAAAGCAGCACGTGAGAAGATAAACTTTAAAAAAAAATCATGCTTAAAAATTCTTTTAGAAAATATAATACATACAGTTTTTAAACAAATTACATTTGAAAGTAAATTTTTGTTCCTATGAGACGAAAATTGAAAATGTACGATGGCCAGAAGATTAAAAAACTGCAGTACCGAAAATTTCAAGATCGAAATTTGATCGTGAATTGTTGCCATTCGCAAAATGACGTCAGCGTTACGCACAGATACGTTTGTTCTTTATAATATAGATACTTAGTCAGTAAAATATAATAAAGATAAGTTATTAGGATGTGGTTAGCAATTGAGGCTCTTATGCTTGGATTTCCGGAATGAAAACAGCAATTTTCACCTTCTCAAAATTTGCATACGCACTTCTCGTATCCATATTCATCATTTTTAAAAAAAATGTATTTTGTTTGATCATTTAAAAATCAATTTAACTCAAAACTTGAAGTCACGATTGCCAGCAACATCGTTTATGTGAACAGACGCACTCTTTACTTGAGATTCTAATCTCAATTCCGGAGCGTAAAAATTTCTGTAATTTATGTTTTTTAGGCGCATTTGTGTTAAAATGTTTAGTTTTGTTTAAGAAAATGATCGTTTTCTTTTAAATATGACTTCATTTTCACTTAAATAAGCATTTCGCCTAGTGTATGAAACTTAGTATCAGTACACATGCAGAAGGAAAAACAATATAGAAAATTTATGAGGAAAAATGCGTGTTTTCAAAAGCAGTATGGCATTTTCCGTTATTATGCCTCTAATATAATATTCTGCTCCTAATGGGATTTTGCGACACTAAACCCTATACAACAATTTTTATCAACAATTTTGAATTTTTTTCAGAAAATAGCATGAATAAAGTTAAAAATACCTCATTATTTCTCTCTTGTCTGAAATAATGAAAGCTATCTAATTTTCATCATTTTGAAGAAATTTCATAAAATTCTTTTAAAATTAAAATATAAAAGTGGGGATATTTAAAAAAAAAGCAGATAGTGCAATCACATCTACAAAGGAAGAGCTTTCAATTAAAAAAAAAAAAAATATTTGTAAAATTTGTTCAGCAGAAAGATCAGGGCAGATGTCAAAAAACACACTGGTGTTTTAAATATATAGATTATATAAAATTAGGAAAAATTAAATTAAGCAAATCATATTATTTTTAACAATTATAGTAGAATGCCCTAAAGAATAGCATTAAAATTTTATTATTCGAGAGAATTTTCGACCAAAACTTCACGAACACGATATTATTTTAAACCACGAATTATTTGTTTGCTTGTCTAACTCGGTGAAGCAAATCCATGCAGGCGAGAATCATCAAATTCTGTAATATAAATCGCTATATTTGATTGTCACCTCTCTTTTATAAAGACACTCTAAATTTTTGTAAAACATTGCGTTTTATCAGTGTGTGATTTTGATTACATTATTTTCAAAAGTGAAGCATTTTCACCTGTGAAGAATTTCATAGCAGCTGGGCTGTGAAAATGACGCACTTCTACAAAACATAATTCAGGTTTAAGAATTAAAATACACGCTTTTTTATAAAATGACGTCATTTGCATCTGCTAAAGCAATCCACTTTTAAAATTCAGTCTCAAACTTCGTCTAGAGAAAAGTGTGCATATGACGTCATTATCACGGAATAACAGACAATATTCTTGACGTAGCCCATATTTTAATTTCATTTTTTTTTTTCAGGTTTTATGAGAAAATGGCAACAAAAAGATATAGTATCTCCTATTTTTGACTATTTTCCGTTTACTTTCAATAGCTTTCAATAGGAATGAGGTACCTTTGTTGCCACGATAAGAAAAATGATATTAAAAACTACAAAAAAATTAATATCTCAAAAATAAATTTAGATACAGCTTCTAAACAAATTGCATTTAAAAGAACATTTTTTTCCTTATACGACGGTGTAAAAATTTAAAATGTGCGATGTTTAGAAGTTTAAAAATTTGCAGTAGAGAAAATTGCAAAACCAAAATTTTATTTCAAATTTCAAAGTGTTGCCATTCGTAAAATGACGTATGCGTTACGCACAGATATGTTTGTCCTTTATAATATAGATTGTTTAAATGTTGCTCTTTTATATGGTTAAAATTTTCAATAAAATAATTTCTTTATTAAATATATTAAAAAAATAGAGGAAAAAAGCTTTTTTTATTAACCTTCGATACCCATGTAGCCCTTAATTCACAATTGAAATTTTATATAAAAAAGAAAAGACCGACCTATCTCAACCCAACGTGTAGAAAAGCATCAGAAACATCTGAAGTGTCGTGTCTCTATTCTAAAAAATGTAACCAACACTGTCACTGCCGTAAATGATTTTTATTTTTAACCGGAAGATTTATCCGGATAATATTAAGAAAATTGTTGCATATTAAAATATAAAAATGATTAGTTTTATAGAAAATTGTTCAATAAACATATTAAAGCAAACAGTTCTTAAATGAAAGTAATATTTTGAGTTTTTTACTGTTAGAGTCGGCCAAAATATTCCCGTTAATCAAGTTTTCTAGGAACAAAAACTGTGCATAGGAGTTTAACATGTTTTTGCAGGGACATGCTACACAAATTTGCGGTGTGGAGTGTGTTATTTTTTTATTTAACAAAAATTTGTGGGTGTTTTTTTCTTTTCCAAAAATTAATCATTTTAGTAGAGATTTATTTGAATTTTCCAAAAGCCATTTTTTACATCATTACCAAATTGTAAAACAGCTCAAAGAATAATATTTTTTTCAATGAGAAAATTTATTTATACACGACTATTAAAAAAAGAAAGAAAAGTTTAAAATAATAATACAATGATGACGTGTTAAAAATAGTAAATGGCGAAAATTACGTCATTATAAAGCTATTAACACAAGCATATGAAAAACAAAAAGAAAGCATTATAATAATAATAAATTATTACGCGGTAAAAGCAGCAAATGGGGAAAATTATGGCACATTCAAATTCCCAAACAGAAATATTGCCGAATATTTTCAATTTGAAAATATATTTACACGAGTGATTTATTTCATATTTGGAGATGGTCTTTTTAACTGTTGTTTCCGATTCTAAAATAGCGCAGATAATAATATTTCCTTCGAATAAAAAAACATAATTTCACATGAATATTAAAAATAGATACGCATCTTTGGTGAAAATTACACCAGTTTTTTAATTGATACATTTTAAATGTCTTATTTTAAAAAAAATTCTCATAGTGTCTTAAAAAATTCAGGAAGAGATTGACGTTATTTACTTAGCCGTTTTATAGAAACTGATATTCAAACGTGTGATTAATCTTATTTAATCAATCACGGAAATAGCCGATATTTGTCTCGACAGCAGTTGATTCGCCCTTAAAATTCCTCAATCAGAAGGAAATGAGTGGAAACACGATTACAGAAGATCGGCAATTACAATTCAATCTTCGGTATCAATGTTAAAGGAGATCAAACTGTCGAGTTCTTAGAGTGTGCCATGTCTAGACAATGGTTGGAGAGTGTAGCTCGTAGAAAACAAAGCGCCTATATATATATATATATACAGTAAAGCGAGGAGAGTTCGCGCAGTAGGAGAGATTACGCACTAAGAGATTCGACGGGAAGGAGTAGTGTGCGCGCCCAGCGACTCCAGGTAGTTGTACAGCAGCATTAGTGCGGTGTCTACATGAATGTGCATATTGATTGTTCCAAGCGTCTTGTATAAAGCAGTGCTATTTTTTTTTCCCAAAGTAAGTGCTTGAATTTTCATATCTGTTCGTCAGAATTTTTATAGAGCGTCAATAATACAAAATATTTTGAACTTAAACGATTTCTTATAAACTACTAACCTGGACTAAGTATGCAAACACCAAAAATTCATTTTAGAAGTGGCCATATTTAAATAACAGGCCGCGCAATCTCTCCTACCAAAATAGGAGAGTTTGCGCATCTGCTACTTAGGAGAGATTGCGCATTTCCCCATAAGTTTAAGTGCTAGGAGAGATTGCACAGCTTATTGGTAAATTTGCATGAATTACACATTACGTGTGAAACATATGAATGAATCAATTTTGAAATAATTTCGGAAAAACACATAATTATCAAAACTAAATTTGGCAACAAATTAATTTGCAAAAAAATACTTTTACAGATAAAAATTGTATTAATAAATTAATAATACAGTTGTTATTAAATAAATTTTATGTAATTATTTATGTTAATAAATTAATAATATATTTGTTAATAATTTAATTAAATATTTATATATTTTTTTTAATTTATGAGCAATTAATTTGCTAATAAATTAATTTTGTTAACTAAAATAAATTTTCTAATACAATGTTTTGGAAAAGCTTTCATCCATTTCAAGTAGTGTAATGCCATCGAAATCAAGAGGAAACAGAGTGCAACTAATGTTACTGATCCACAAAATATACATGAAAAAAGACTTAAGAAGGATGCCGCTACAAAAAAACAGCTGAAGATAAGGTGCTTCCACAAAAAGTAGGATAAAAAATCCAAGGAAAAGAACCGAAGGTCAATGAGGATGAGTGCACTGAATGTCTGTAACCGTACCAGGAGACAACTTCGACAACTGACTGGATTCAATGTATTGCTTATTTCAAGTGATTGCACGAGAGATGCACTATTTACAACCATAAGTGCAATGATTGTGGACGACGACAACTTCGGTTCGAAAACAAAATACAATGAAACTGTGGAAATGGAAATGAAGTAATTTTCAAGTTAAACATGTTATCAACTAGAATAATGTTATTTTGTAATCTTAGTAGGGCTTGCTTTTTCTGATATTTTAATCTTCTTAAATTAAAATTTTTAACTGTTGTTTAAATAATTCTTTCTTTTATTTATTATTTAAACATTTGGTTGAAACATTCACTCCTAATGCAATAATATTTACTCACAAAACCTTTCAACAATGTCGATTAAGTGTAATTATTATTGTTAACAATTTAATTTTAGTTATTATTAATAACAATCTCTTCTACCTATGTGCGCAATCTCTCCTACCCATGTGCGCGTACTCTCCTACACTGTAAGGAGAGACTGCGCAAAATAGTTTTCTTGGTTTTATTACTGTTGTTCTATTAAATTACAGTATAACAACAAAATAACAATGGAAATGCATAAAAAAACAAATGAAGTCAAAATTATTCATGCATAGTTTAGCAAAATATTAATATTTAGATTTTTTATTATTATTCTTTTGAAATGTGCGCAGACTCTCCTCGCTTTACTATATATATATATATATATATATATATATATATATTTACATTTTTATATGTATATATCTCAACGAGTTTTCCTTTATGACATGTTTTGATTAAAAATGTAACAATACGCCGTAAATTTTTTTCTAGGTTATTTATAAAAGTTTAATCCATCAAAAATACCTCAAAGCTTGTTTTAAGAATGCAATTTCGTGCCAAATTAAAAAAAAAAAAAAAAAAAAAAAAAAAAAAAAAAAAAAAAGAAGATTATTTCAAAATTACCAGAGAAAATGTTCTATAAACAACCATATTTATATTTTAGCTTGATGTTAATTATATCTTGACATTCATTTTAAAATATATAACTACCAATCTTTATATCTGATGTGAGTTTCGTTGGGGACATTTTCAAAACAGAATAATATTTATTCATAAATTATGGATCCCTCATAAAAAGTTCCGTTTTACTATTAAGTGAAAACGGTTTGAAATACTCCTTATGAACAAATATAAGAAAATGTAATCCAGGATGTAAATGGATAATTTGGTACTGAATGCCTTACTATAACGGGTTGTTGCAAATTATTATCCAGGTTTCTTTGAGTTTATAAAACTATCTTTAAAAACGCTTTGGGTCTCTTTAAAAGGGGTGACATTTCAGGAGTATATACACTGACGGAAAAAGAAATCCCAACACCAAGAAAGACTTATGTTAGATAAACGAAATTTGGTAGGCTTGTTTATACATCTGAAAGATGACATCGATTGAAATTTCGCGCTTCGCGCATAAGTGTGGCGCTAGTAGCGCCACTCAGAACTTGCATATCAGGTTTAATTTAAATGCGTGCTGTAAAGTTCATGGGCGTTATTTAGCTTCGAAATGTGACGTATTGAGTTGATGTTAGCCAAAAATATCTTTAACAAGACAAAGAAGCCACTGTCAACAGCTCATCGAGTTAAAACGAGGTCGCATATTCGGTCTACGAGAAGGTGGATCTTCTTTCCGTAATATTGCAGAAAAAGTTGGCTGGAATGTATCCACTGTGCATAATTGTTGGAAGCAGTGGTCAAGGGATGGTATTGCCTCAAGAAGACCATGTTCTAGGCGGCCACGTGGTACTCCTGAGAGGGAAGATCGCCGTATTCGGCGTACGACTGTGGCGCATCGTACTGCGTCTGCAGCAGAAATTCGAGCTGCAGTTGGTACCACAGTGACACAACGAACTGTTATAAATCGGTTACTTTAAGGACAGCTCCGAGCCAGGCTCCCTGTAGTGTGCATTCTACTGACTTCAAGCCATTGCCGTTTGCGACGCCATTGGTGTGAGTCCAGAGCTCATTGGAGAACGGAGTGGAAATCTGTTCTGTTTTCTGATGAAAAAGAAACACAACACATCTCCACTCCGCCCACCAATGATCTCTGGCTTGACACGAATGTCGTCGCAAACGGCAATGGCTTGGAGTCAGTAGTATGTACGCTACAGGGCGCCTGACTCGGAGCTGTCCTTGAAGTAATCGATTTCTAACAGTTCGTTGTGTCACTGTGGTATCAACTGCAGGTCGAATTTCTGCCACAGACGCAGTACGATGCGCCACAGTCGTACGCCGAATACGGCGATCTTCCCTCTCAGGAGTGCCACGTGGCCGCCTGGAACCTGGTCTTCTTGAGGTAGTATCATCCTTTGACCACTGCTTCCAACAATCATGCACAGTGGATAAATTCCATCCAAGTCTTTCTGCAATATCGCGGAAAGAAAATCCACCTTCTCGTAGCCCGAATATGCGACCTTGTTCCAACTCGTTGAGCTGTTGACGGTGGCTTCTTCGTCTTGTTAAACGCATTCTTGGCTAACATGAACTAAATACGTCACATTTCGAAGCTAAATGACGCCTACGAACTGTACAGCACGAATTTAAAGTAAACCTGATCTGCAAGTTCTGAGTGGCGCTACTAGTGCGACACTTATGCGCGAATCGCGAAATTTCAATCGATGTCATCTTTCAGATGTATAAACACGCCTACCAAATTTCGTTTATCTAACACAAGTCTTTCTTGGTGTTGGGATTTTTTTTTCCGCCAGTGTATATAATTCCATTTATCAGAGATTTGTTGCGAATTATTATCCAGGTTTCTTTGAGTTTATAAAGCTATCTTTAAAAGCGCTTTGGGTCTCTTTAGAAGGGGTGACATTTCAGGAGTATATATATAATTCCATTTATCAGAGATGTCAGAAATTATTTTGTAGGTATGACCAAAAGGAAATATAGTATTAGATGTAAGGAGCATGTTACAGACGTAGAATACAATAGGAAAATACGAGTTTATTAAGACATAGTAAAAAAGAGAATATAAACATTCTAATCAATTAAAGTAAATTGATTTATTGAACAAATTATTATTTACAACTATTTATATGGGAATCAATTGAAATATATATAAGATGTTCGTAGGTATGTAATGATACGTTGTCAATTCCATTTCCGAAAATTTGATTTAAATGTTTGTGCAACATTATCTAGCAGACTGTAGAGGGATCTACGAGCAGTGTTGATAGTACGGGTGTTGGTGTACAATAGAGTATACGGGCAGGTTGTCTTCGCTATATAAGAGGGGCTGATCTCACATACCAATGTTTTATGTACATTTTACTTATGTTTTATATCTGTTTTGCCAATGACTGAGTGAACCAATAGAAACATGTCAATATTTTAATGTTTTTATTGCTATTTGACATTGTTATAGCAGGATTAACGCGTTTACAGTACCTTTGCATAGATTAATTAAAGATAGAGAAACTCGCAACACCATCTTTTGAGAAATTAAAGTGGTTTAAGTATATATTTTGAAGTTTTATAGAATATATATTTTATTGAGTTGCCTTACTATAGTTACTTTTTTATATTCGAACTAAATAAACAAAAGTTAGATGTCCCATTTTCAAAAAAGTAGCCACATAACAGAAATTTAACGAGCTAACGAGAGGAATATAATTTTGAAAGGATAACTGAATATAACTGTGATTGAATTCTCTTTATAAAATACCTTTGAAGAGAGAAATACAAGTTCAGGGAAATATTTGCATTTTTTAAGTTTGTAGATTTATAATATATCCTTTTGTTTAACGTTTTTAGCATGGCGTTGGGATACTGTAAATACCGGTGACTATTTATATTTTTTAATTATAACACTTTTAGAAAAATGATCTCTGTCATACACTTATACGAGAAACCGTCCAAAAAATATCCATCGAAAGATTTTTTTTTTTTTGCAAATTGTGGTTCAAATAAATGAAAAAATTATTGCATGTTCTGGACTGTATTGAAAAGTTTAAACATAGCTTTTGTTTCAGTGTTTATTTGTAAAATTCCTAATAAAATATTTTTCCTCAGATTTCTCTCATTTTCTTATCTAAATTATTTATTAGAAATTTAGTTAAGCGAAAAAATTAATTGCATCGAATTTGCATCGAATAATAAATCAGAGTATATAATCCATTTGGCCTTTAGTAATTACTTTTCTACTGTAAGTAAATAGATTTCTTTGCAAAAGAACGATCTAAGTTGACGTTTTTCACTTACTTGAGCATTTTGCTCTATCGATCGTAATTTTTTTTTTAAATATACTATAATGTAATTAAATTCGAATATATTTTGTTATCCAAATAAGTATTAAAAGCTCTAGTGGAAAGAGCAATTACCTGTTAAGCATTTTTTTTAAACATTTCTCGGAAAAAAAAAAAACAACAACAAAAAAAAAACACCATTACGTTTGTTCAAATGCAAAACTTATTTATTCAAATTCTTGATTTAAATTATTTTCTGATTGCTGTTTTTTTTAAACATACTAAATTTTCATTTAAAAAAAATCATTGAAAACTATTCATTTTTGTTTAAAAGTCACTTCTATTAGATAACAGTTATTGGAAACTAAATAACAGTGTATAAAAATAGCAAATAAAGCCTTTGTGCAACAATATTAAAAAGCAGAAAAAAAAATAACGTGTAAAAATGTACCAAATAATACACGAAAAGCAGCAAACAGCTGTATCGAATCTATTAGCGAGATTCCTCTTCAGTGCAAGATTGGGAAAAAGGAACAGCGTGCTAGAAAAAGCAAGGCTCAGTCTTTCTTTTTCTAGCATGAGCCTTGAAGCAGCCTTGCTTTGCCTCTAGTAGATTCGAAACAGCTCTTTGCTGCTTTTCATGTATTATTTGTGCATTTTTAAACAGTCTTGCTTTTTCTAGCACGCTGTTCCTTTTTCCCTAACTTGCACTGAAGAAGAATCTTACTAATAGATTCTTAACAGCTGTTTTCTGAATTTCATCTATTATTTGTGCATTTTTTAAACGTTGGTTTTCCTGCTGTTTAATAAATAACATTGTTCTGCACACTTATAGAATTGAAAGCTAAAATGTATTTTTAAAAATAATAAATAAGCGGAGATAATTTTCTGTTATACTTTTAATTTTTGTTTATTTATTTATTTATTTTATCTTATTTTACTTTTATTATTTATTTATTTATTTATTTATTTATTTATTTATTTTTTATTTATTTATTTTTTTTTTTTTTTTTTTGGTTTCGCAAAGAATTATTTTACTAATTTGCGATATGGAGCCAATTTTCTGTCGATAAAAATATCCGATGTCATAGTTTAATATATAGTTTTGCTACGATAGAAAGATATGAAAATAAATTTACCCAAGACTCATTTTTTTAACGAAAATCTTTAGTGTCCTGTCACCTTAATCAGACAATGAAGACCTCTGTAATAGCTGACCTGATTTTTAAAATATTTGTTATGGCATTGTTTGGTAAAATGCAACAGTTTTACATTGTGACCGGCGATTTTGCGAAAAGAACTTACTACCAAACAATACTGGATCAAAATTGACTATACTTTAGCTGAATAATCTAGGTTAAGCATGTAATATTGGTCAAACATTGAAATATTTTTTTCAGTTTAAAAATGTTATACAAATGTCAGCAAGACAAATTTCGCCTACTTTAATTCAATATAACCAATATTTCTGCAGTAATGGAAATTCATTGAAAATCTTTCCTATGTTAAATCAATATTTCCTTAGTACTAATATATCAATGTAAATATTTAACCAGGACTCGAAACATTCTTATATTATTCTAGCATTCGTACCACAAATTCAGATCAATAATTTTCGTTGCAGATTCTTTTAATATAGGGTAACTCTAGGATAGATGACCATAGATTTTAAAGATTGAAATAAAAATTCTTAGAATGCAAATACAAGAAATATTGATGCATTTTTAAAATTCTTATACCTATACTCTTTATATTTTCTGCAAAAAATAATTAAGTATTGAAAACAAAAAGTGTTAAACAACATTGAAATTTAAATGGCAGATGGCCATTAGGCCATTAGGCAGATGGCTCCTTGTAGCCGAGGAGATATGGCCATTCAATACCAGAAAGAAAAAGTGAAGTTAAATAGCAAAAAAATAATACATTTTATATATTTAAGCATGTAAAAGATATAGCAATTTGTAAAGATGCAGTTATATGATGGAAAATGAGTGAATGAAACTCGAATAAACAAAATTTGAAGTATAATTTCAGTACTTCACTTTTCGTAAAATCTTACCATACATTTGGCAAATGTCTTGATAATTTGTACATGTTTCATGGAACCACTTCAAGTACTTTATGCATTGTATCTAGGCATCCTTTTTGGATGTGATATTAGATTGTTTTGCACAAACAACACAGTGATCCTAATCCAATTCTATTTACTCGGAATCTGTAGAATCTGATAAGTTAAACGCATTTCGTTTTTTTCGCTACTGGAAATGTCGTGCTTTCTTCTCGCGTTAAGTTTAGGCTTATTACGTTAATTCAGTTTATTTATCAAATTTATCAGTCTCTGTTATGACAGTTTCTGATTGTTTTCAGTATTTTCTGAAACAAATAAATCATTCGGTCTTATTACATTATTATTATTATTATTATTAAAATATTTATATTAGTTAAAATTTAAATAATTATATCAATCAATATATTTATAAACGTAAAAGTTGTACATTTATTTTATATTTAATTATATTTAGTTAAAATAATCATTCCGTATAATTTTGAAATATTGTTTAAAGGTGGCCATCTCTCCCAGATTTCATGCGGCCGTCTCTCCTGAAATTGAAGGACTGATGGTCGCCCAATTTAGAACATCAATAGACAATGTACGTCTTTGTTTTAGGCTTAGAAGTAAGATTAGGTTATATACGTGCCTTAAAAGTCCATATAGTAAAAAATATATATAACGTACGTACTGCAAAACATCCAGATACCTGTCAAAAAACTCAACCACTAGATTAAATAAACATTAAAATCACATTTACTTTTTATAATCGAAAAACAAAACTGCACGTTACAATAAATAATCTCGTTGAACTATTCTATACAAACAAAGTTTATGTTCCAATCTATGATCAAGTTTTAAAAATATTTAGACTGTCCATCTCTCCTAGAGTTACCCTATGCCATAAAAATTTATGACGAAAATTATTGTTACTTAATAATGGTTGCAAACACAGGCAATCGTATGAACGCTGTAACATCTGATTTAAAATAAATCTGTACTTAAGCAATATCTTATTTAATTGCAAATGTTTACAACAAATGCGAACAACAAACTCGAGTTGCGTTTTGCGTGAGTCGAAATGCGTTTAAACAAACTCGAGTACAATTCAACACAGAATAGTTTATTAATAAGGACGATAAAAAATAAATAAAACCCTGAATATGAATATACAAAAGAATTTTAAGTAACGCATGATTTTTTGCACATTTTGGTACTGACTCCCTGTCATTCTTAAAATATACTGATTTTAAGCTTTCATTAAATCTCATTCAAAATATTATAAACGTCTTCAAAATAGCCATTTATGGTACATTTGGGGTCAAATAATAAAGAAGCTTCTTTTTCAGTTTCTTGATTGCATAGGGAAACGATAAGCAAAGAATATGTGATTATACTATGAAACGCGCTGTTTATTTTTTAGGGAGAAAAAGAAAAAAAAAAACACATAATGTGAGAGACGAAGTCTGGCAAAATGATTTGTCACACGGATCAAGAAAAAAAAAAAGTTCTTTCCTCTTCCGTTTTTGGTAATGGAAGTAAAGTACGGATCACTATGGAAAACCTAAATGTAAATTACACATCACAGCATGCATTTGTCAAAATCATTTGAGGAAAACAAAATAAAATCAGACAAGCCAATGATATATCATTTGAGTATCAAAGTTTGATGTATAGCAAATATTCGGTTTTAAAATAATAGTGTAGATTTTCCATTGAAAAATATACTCTAAAAATGTCTTTCCGTAAAAAAAAAAATAATAATAATAATTATATTTTGAGAAGCGTTTTATACTCTCAGAAGAAAATAAAGAAAAGAAAACTTTTAGAAATCTCCATTTCTTTTTATTTTGTTTAAAATTTATTTTTATCAATGCATTTCTTTGTAAAATTTTAGACAGTTTAATTTCTTACATAAAAGAACACGCACTTATCTGCGTTAAGATACAAGGAAAGAATAAGATATTGAGATTTTCAAGACATCCTTTCTTTACTAAAATATTTTTTTAGGAAGGTACACCAATGACATTGAATTTGAAACATTTACCAAAAAGTACGGAAGAAAACGTTAAAATTATTTTTTGTACCGATTAAAAAAGAAGAAAAGAGAATAATTTAATTATTTCATTGAATAAGTAACATTTAGCTATTTCTCTCTCTATAATAGAAAAGCATTGTTGATAATGATTTTCGAAAAAAAAATTTCGGTAATTAGCCGAGATATTATCCGTTAAAGACAAGGACGCTTTGGACATACATAATGACAGGGGCGGCGTACTCTGTGTACCATCGGCTTTTAAAGCCAAATATTAACATTTAATGATATATTTGTGTAATGCAATGCCCAGTAGCAATAAATACAAGTAGCATAAAAGAAACATCAAATAAACGTCATAAATAATGAACGGATAATAAACGTCAAATTGTTAAAAACAGCAAATTATTTGGAATTAATCACATAAATGCTATGGGATTCGCGACTAGTTTAAATTGAGTGGATCTCTCAATACAACTCCCGTGCCTTTAAAAGTTAATTACAAACCTATCTGAAAAAACACGGCACGGACCAAGGCGGAGCTGCAACTTTGCGACTTCCTTTCCAAGCCCGCTTAGTACAACGTCAAGTTTAAACTTTGAACAGGTGGTTTGGTTTAGCTACACTGTTAAAAATTTGCAGCATTCTGTCCAGTCATTTGACCGTTTTTATAGATAACGTGTACACAGCTATAATTTAACACTATTATGACCATATTATAGGATATTTTATGGTCAGAATATAGTTAAATTACGGTTATGAAACCGTTTTTTTCAAAAAACGGTCGAATGACTGGACAGAATGCTGCAAAATTTTAACAGTGTACACTGTACAAAAAAAAAAAAAAAAAAAAAAAAAAAAAAGTTAGAACTCTGAATTTAGTTTTATGAAATGCGAAATTAAGTTTAAATATGCAGTACTTTTATTGTCAGTACCGAATTAAGTTCATCATAAACAGGATAAGATATGATTAAAAAAAGAGTTATACAGAATAGCAATATTTGATACTTTTTAGGCTTCATATCTCTTCGAACTTTTATGGTATAGCCATTCATACTTTTCTTATATATAGAGCTATACCCAACCCAACGTTGTAATTTTTTTTTTTTTACAAAGTCTTATTATTCTTAAATAATGCAGTTAATAATTCATATATTTATTGTACGAAACCCTCTGAGGGCGAGTAATACTCGCACTTGGCCGTTTATTTTACATCTTGTAAAAGGTATGGGCATTTTGAATTTTATTAGGTATTTTCCTTAAATATAAAAGTATATTACATTTTTATTAAAAACTATATATTATTAAATTTTAAAGTAGACTTTTAAATTCCCCTATATGATTTCTTCTATAACTTTATTCCTTTGGTAAATTTTAAAGCACACTTTTAACTTTCCGTATTTGATATTTCTGCTATATCGTTATTCCGTTGGTAAATTTTTAATTATTTCTTATAAACCCATAAAATTCCAACATTCATAAGTTGATATTATAATGTAAGACTGACACACACCAGTGTTCGCAAAAACCCGGGTTTTTGTTTGAAAAAACCCAACCCACATGGGTTTTTTCGGAGTTTTTCATGAAAAACCCAATTTTCCCCGGGGAAAATCGGTTTTTTTCAAAAGTATAATATATACGTATGCGAAGTTACATTATTGTATACTATATTATTTATATTATATACACTATACATACATTAAAAAAAATACAATCTATACAATATAAATGTAATGGTATTTTACAAGTTATAAATTGTATAAATTATATGAATTTAAATTAAGTGTCAGTGTTTCACACATCACACAAATTGGTTTTAAATATAATAGAAGATATAAAATTGTTAATTTGCTTTCAAATCAAATAATGAATAGAATATTAAAATATATAAGTAGGAAGAAAAAAAGGGGTAAACTAGCCGGATGTGCCAATCGCAAAACTTTCTTCTATCTCATGTATGTTAATAATTCAAAATTCGCTATCACAGTGCCAAAATTAAATTACAATTTATGCCCATCATGAGGAATGTTAAATATAGGTTCATTGAATTGGATGTATTTAACAAGGAGATGTAAGTATCCCCTGCTGTGCAATTTACAACAAAACCTGATCGATCAGTAACAGTTACGTCAACGTCTAACTGAATCTGAAGTTCGATGAAAATCCATGTCATGTTCTTGAGATAAAGTTATTGCAAAAAGTGAGATAAATGCAGCACAACAGTGCCACTGTTGTGCTGGAGGTCTAACTGAATCTAAATCTTTATTCAATTCCGTACATTAGTTCTTGAGATAAGAGTTATTGCTGAAATCGCGAAAAATGCAGCATAGCAGCACTACCTGTTGGGCGATATGCACCAAAACTTAATAAGCAAAACTTACTAATAAAACTTGTAACTGAATCTGAAGTTTTATGAAAATCTGCGCATTAGTTCTTGAGATAAAGCTATTGCAAAAATTGAGATAAATGCAGCATAGCAGCGCCACCTGTTGGGCAATATACATCGAAAACTAATCAGCACTAGTTTACATCAAGGTCTAACTCAATCTAAACTTTTGTGAAATTCTGTACATTAGTTATTGAGATAGTGCACCCACAAAATGTTTTTCACATACAGACACATTTTCTAAAAACCATCAAATTGTCTTCAGGACCTTTTTAAAACATATAAATCCATCATAAACTAGAAGTCGAAATTTTTCATGAATCAAATACTTCTTGTAACGATAGAAGAAAGTAAAAATACATATTTTTTATTTCCATGAATATAGATGACTTGAATTTTTTTTTGTATAAAGCAGAGTTTCCCCCAGACAGTTTCAGGAGGTTGTTGCACCCTACCTGCCCTTAGATTTACAAAATAGCACCCCTCTTGCCCCACATAAAAAAATTAGCTCCCTTGTTGCCCCCACCTGAAAAAAGTGCTTTTACTCCTTTGTTTATTAAAAAATTTACTTGCATAGTAAAAACTGACTCATTGCTGTCTTTAAAATAGTTTTCTGTCTATTAAATATTAAAAGGTAGTTTTAAAAATCAAAAGAATGCCTTTAAAAATTTCAAGAAATGCCCTTAAGAATCCAAAACATGCCCATCGGAATCTAAAAGTACCCTTTTCCCACAAACAGCACCCTGCCCTTTTTTAAACCTGGGGGAAACTCTGTATAAAGACACACTTATGTTATACCTTTACCTATAATTATGTACTATGTATGTTGCCTACTAGGTTCTATGTTAGTAAAGTATTTCAATGTGCTGAAATACATTTTTATTTTACTTCGGGTGTGTATGTAACTGCTTTATATATATTTTTTTTCAAAATTAACTGAAATGACTTAAATTCATTAAATGTATATGTTGTTTAAACTTTTAAATATTTCTGAAAATTGAAAAAACCCACATTATGGGTTTTTTAGTGGGCTTTTTCAAGTGGGCACATTCTGAAAAAAACCACTGGGTTTTTTCGAACTGGGCCCAGCTTTGCGAACCCTGAAACACACCGCTAAATATTAAATAAAAAACTCGTTTCAAACTCGAAAACGTTTCACGCAAAGAAAAAAAAGTAGTCCTAAATTATTTTTAAGACATTTTTATTTTAACCATGAGTTAAATACATATTGATAATGTTTCACGTTTATCTGATTAAACACTATTCTTTACCATTATGCATGCAACTACCAGCAACTAAGTCGATACTCAGAACACACTGAATAAAGTTAAACGTAATTACTAGAACAACTGCGCCATTTTCGTGAATTTCTCTAATACTATTCACATTTCGCGAAATGTGTGTGTGCCTAATGTTATTTTTTAAACCTTACGACATTACGTGTTTGTTTTTCTTTTGTATTTTTTCTTTTATTTTAAAAGGGATGAGTTTTATATTTTAAAGTGATATTAATGGTTATTTTTTAAACTTTTTTATATGTGGAATACTTTTGATTCTACCATTAGAAAATTTCTGATCGTTTTTAAAGCTAATGCGTTTTTCCAAAAAAAGGGGTTCTATTATGTTTATTTATTTATTTGTTTATCAGTTTATCCTCCTCTAATGGTTTTATGATATAATTTTTAAATAATTCTAAAAGCATCTTTTCTTAGACTAATTCGTATTGTGAAATTCTCATATTGGTGCAACTGATAAAAGCGTACCTCAATATATCCATTTTTACGTACTTAAAATATACTTAATGTATCTATTTATGTAAAATGCAGTCTCTATATGTCCCTCACAATTCCGGTTGGACAGCCTCATTGATCGCGCCCACGTCAGAGTTCGGCTTCCTATAGGGAAATCGGTACCAGATTTAACAATGAGTAATTGTTGAAAAGTACTAATTGCAGGGTTGCCACAATAGCGCCAAATTTTGATTAGCTTGGCAAAATACCGCCAAATTTGGCGACAAAAATAAGCTGCCATTTAGGAAGCGAACTTGGCGATACATGGATAATTTTGTGACATCCCCATTGAAAACCCATTAATCTTTCATAATCGAGCTCACAGATCTTTTATTTAAACTCCTCTTATTGAAGGATTTTTTCAAAATCTATGGGTCAAAATTTAAAGTGTAATATATACGTAAATGACGTCTTAACCTTTTCATCACGATGCCAACAATAAAATAACCGTCACTAGACGCCGCTGTGGTATCTGAGCTCTTAACTGCCCAATTTTTATATTCTTTACATGGCCAGATACAAAAATTAAATTATTGGTATTTTTCCAGTATAGAGGCCTTGGCAAAATCTACTGTCAAAAAGAAGAAGAAACTCTTGGCAACATATTTCCACATTTTAAAATGTGTTATTTTCATGCATCACTGTGGAACAAGCGAGAAAAAATACTCATATTCTTGCATATGTGTTGTATATAACTTTATGTATAATTTTTCGTGACTTTTGAAGGGCTATCTTTCCAGTTTACAATAATAATGTTTATTTATGATAGAAATATTATATAACTAACGTTTAATCTCCTCTCCGTTGATTATGACTCCACGTCAATATTGAAAACATGATATATATTTTATTTTTGGGGAGTTTTTAATTAGTGCAATACATTTCAAATAATCCCTACTTTCCCACGAACATATTTCAAGGTATTTTGGAAAATTTTCAAGTAGGCACTTTGAAACATTCTTTATTTAAGTAACACAAATTCAATAATCAATTCCTGTTCTGTTATAGTTTCGTTTCCTGAAATTTTATGCCGATCGACTATTAACATTCGTAAATATCCCCTGGCTATTAATGCGTATTAAAAGAAATTATGGAAAGTTTTCAAGTATACAGTGTAAACTCTATCTTTTAACAATTGATACATTTGTAGAATGAAAGTCCATGTTGAAAGATATATGCAAACGTGGAAGCAATTGTTCGGATATCATGTTCAGTAAAAATCTGAAGTTTATATAAAAAATATTAATAGCTATTATTGACTGAAAAATTCCTGAAAGTAATATTGCATCATATATTTCTGCCTATTAATAATAGCATTATACTTAAAATATGCATTTATCTGTGTTTCAGGTTAATATAAATTTAAAAATTACTACATAATATGCATTAAACATCTGAAACATTACTTAAGGTTCTGTTTATTTTCTATAATTAGAAAAATAGCTAGCAGTTTTTAAGGTTCCTAATGTACTATATTTTAGCTTGCTGCATATTAAAAATAATTTTTAAAATATCATTTGTATAAATGTGTGTCAAATACTGTTAGTAAATGTTCATAAATATCACAAGAAGAAATATGGATAACTGAAGTTACCGCTATGGTATTCAAATAAAATGTGTGATTAATTTTCAGGAATTAAATTTCTAGCGAAAACGTCTTACTTAAAAAAAATAAAGGTTGTTTTGCATTGAAAAATCAATGAAGTTTTTAATATACTAGCCGTCTCCTATGTCCGCACATATTCCAAAAATGCATTACAACAAATTGTCGTTTCGGAATTTAGTCTTGCACAAAAAATCATGTCACATTTTTTTCTTGTTTTTGTGAAAAAATAGAAATCTTAAAATTTTTATTGATATCTTTTACGACACTATAAACGTGGACTTTTTAAAGATAAGAGGTATAGAGATTATACAACAGTATTTATTTGTTCTCAAAATATGTACAAATAAATACCTGATTTATAAGTTAAATATTCCTAATGTGACTTCAGGGAAGCAGATCGACCATAAAGAAATTAACTAGGATATAATTGGAAGAAATATTGGGTTTAATGTAACAGTTCTTTAAAATTAGATTTCTTGTGAAATCATATATATATATATATATATATATATGTTCTTACATATCCAGTGTGTCCCAAAATTCCCTAACACATTTGAAAATTGAGTATAAAATAAAATAATTGTTGTACAGAAATGCGATTTTGCCTAAAATGCTTCTCACGATGAAAAGTTTTCTACAAGTGAGTTAAAAAATTATATATTCCATATTTCGATCATAGACGGCACCATTTGTCCATGTTTTTGGTTTTAAACAAGCGCTTTTTCTGATATCCAGATTAGTTTTGTCGCTGTGACATAGAAACGACACCCAGAGAAAAACCTAATAGCGTTGGTCGGAACTACGATACCAAATCGAAATAAAATCTGAAAATCAGAAAAAAAACATATATGAAACCAAACATACGCACAAGTGCCGCCATATATGATCGAAGTTTGGAACTAATGTTTTTCATTCGCTTGAAGAAAACCTTTCATCTTGAGACGCATTTTAGTTCAAAACGCACTCCTATACCACAGTTACGTGATTTTATAGTGAATTTTAAAATGTGTCTGGGTCTTTTGTGACACCCTGTATATTTATTAACGAAAAACCCAATTTACCGAACAAATAAAATAAAAACAAATTTATTTCCTATATTATTTAAGCTCGAGAAGGGACAGATATTAAGATATTTCATTCAGTTAGTTTTACATTTAATGTTAAATTTTTGTAACAAATGAGTTAAACCAAGAGAACGTTAAAGAATAAAAATGAAATTCAAACAATATGATATTTAAAACACCCTAAAAACTTCGATTCTGTTCAAACGAAATCGAAAAAAAAATCTTAGACTTTTTTCCAAATTTAAGTTGCAAATATTTGTATTGCTGCTTTTGTATTATGTTTACGGTAGGTGAAAACAAATGATTAAGTACATCTAAAATACAAACCTTCCAAAAAAAAATCTAAGATTTATTTCGATTTCGTTTAAACGGGAACTAAGTTTTTAGGGTGCTTATGTATCATATTGTTTTAATTTCATTTTTTATTTTTTAATGTTATACTGAAGATAGATTTAAATTAATAACATTAATGGTTATATAGTTTTATGGCCCTTGTCAATGAATTCCTACACGTGCGCCCATCATTTCACGGAGAATATAAACTCCTTACTCGATTTCACGCCATTTACGGGTAAGCATGTCGGCATCCACAGCGACTATTGCGGTTGTAATCCTCGACTTTAGGTCATCAATGTTCGACACTTTCCTCGTGTAAACGATTTCCTTCACAAATACCCAAATGAAAAAGTCAAGTGATGTGTGTTATACAGGGTGTCCGGTCTCAACGGTGTCCAATGGCTAACTCCTAAACCGTTAGTCATAGACATACAGTTCCAATTGCAAAAATGTTTTAAATGAGGTAAAGAAGTATTTTTAAAGTGATTTCGGTCAAGAAAAACATTTATTAAAAAATTACGAAATTAAAATTTTTATACGGTCCCCAGGTCCTAGAAGTGATATTTAGTAAAAGTATCCTATTGCACTGACAAGTAATACAAAAAAAGTCCCATTCCTCTGCGATTAAAACTGACTGAGTAATAGATGTTTAAAGTTGGAGTCTCTTTTTTTCTGCAAAATAGGGGTCAGTCACAAATTTACTAGAAATAAAAATAATCGTCAGATATAAATTTAACATTAAACATTGAGAGTAAATTAACATTACAAATATATTTTGAGATTTTTATTCATTCTGACATATTAAAACAAAATATACAACTTGTACTAAAAATATAAGTAAAAAAAAAGTAACAGAAATTTTGTTAAATGATTATAAAAGCAACAGTCACAACTCTTTATAAAATGATACATAGTTAGATTACCTAATCTAAAACTTAATTAATAAAAATTAAGGTTATCTTAAAACGTGCTCGAAGTGACATCCCTTCGGCTACAATGCAGAAATGTACATATGAAATAAATTCTTCTACTTTTTTCAACATTGTAGGTGTTACAGATCTCCACGCCATAGCAATACGATTCCACAAATCTGCTCGACTAGTGGATTCTCTTTCATATACCTTATTTTTCAGAAAACCCCAAAGAAAAAAATCTAAAAGATTCAAATCTGGCAACCTGGGAGGCCACTTAATACGACCTCCATATCCGATAATATTATTTCCAAAACTACTGCTTTGATTTTGGTCTCTAAAATATTTTTTTTCAAACAAGTTTTTATAAAGAACTGAAAAGTTGAATTTGAAAACAGCATAATATCATCAAAATGTATAATAAACAATCCCTGCTCATACATCGTAATGTATCTGACTTCTTTTGTGCGGCACTGTATAAAAAATATAAACGCAACGCACTTTCATTTGGAAAAATTACATTGTGAATCTCGATGCCTTACATAAATGTTACTGATTTTTATTTTAAAATTTGTGTTTGTAGGCAATAATATATACAAAATTTTTGGAGTGGTCCTGTAAAATAAATATAAATGGTACGTACATAAAATCATATTAATATTACATTGTCATTAGATTTACATAATTATGCAAAATTTAATCTTGAGCGGATATTTCGAAGAGAGTTAAAATTGGAATAAAAATTTTGAATTAGGAAGACATTACATACGAACATCGTAAGTTAAAAGCTTATAAAATTAATACAACTTTTTAAAATAAAATCATCAAAAGAAACACACTCATTTCCTTACCAAAAAAAAAAAAAAAAAATGTCAAATTTCAATTGAGGACATCAGTTTCGAAACTCGCCTTATCCGAAATTTTAAAAATCGTGTTTCTCTATCAATCTATTCTATTGGTATAACTGTACCAATCAAACACTACAATCTCCAAATTTTCAATGAATACCAATGGGCGCATTTAACGATTTTATGCGATTTCCCAAAATTTGATTTTCTCGATAAGGCGAGTTTTGAAACTCATTTCTTCAATTATTTTAACCTGTCTGAAAGTTAATTATTAAAAATTAACACTACCGTAATATTTATAGGGGGCAGCACCTTCAGTTAAATCGCTTTGAAAATACTTCTTTATATTATTTAAAACCTTTTTGTAATTGGAACTATATGTCTTAGACTAACGGTTTAGGGATTAGCCATTGAACATCGTTTAGGTGGACGCCCTTTATAATACTTTAAGCACTTCGTGTTCGACCCCTGAAAGCTTGGTCCAACTCATCTGCTTTCGGTTACAGAAAAGTGGTTTAAGTCATAAAATTGAAAATGTCATAACTCGGTCAATTTTAGTGTTAGATGAATGGGACTTTTTTTGCCGTACTTGTTAGAGAAATAGGAAAAGTTTACTAAATATCACTTATAGAACCGAGGGACCGTATAAAAATTTAAATTTCGTAATTTTTAAATAAATGTTTTTCTTGACCTAAATCGCTTTAAAAATACTTCTTTACCTCATTTAAAACATTTTTCTAATTGGAACTATATGTCTATGATTAACGGTTTAGGAATTAGCAATTGGACACCGTTGAGACCGGACACCCTGTATAAGGTTATCTGGGTGGCCAAAAATTAAACTCGGCCCCGCAACAGTCGTCCGATGGCTTCGCACCCCCCCCCCTCCCTTTTTGATGCATTCAATATTTCGAATTTCGCCTATAAATTTGTCCGGTGACGTTCTTTTATTGTTCATGTTCATAATTTTTTTCTCGGTTAGGTCAAGTGTCGGTAAGTTAATAGTTTACTTTCCCATAAAGAAAATCTCATGAATATAGAAAATATTTTTATAAAATATAAAAACAAATTTTCATGAATTTACGAATTTCGTTCTTAATAAAACTTAGGAAACCGATTATGATAAATTATTATGAATTAAAAAAAATTTCATCAGTAAAATTTTCATCAGAATTAATCTACCATGAACGTTGCATTTCTTAACTGTAACATTTCTTAATTTTAAAAAGGAAAAAAAGTTAGGAAAAAAGAAAGGTATAAAGAATTTAAATAAAGTAAATAAAAAGCCTTTTTTATTTACTTTATTTAAATATTTATTTTAATTTTGAAAAAATCGGTATTTCGTTTATCTCAGGATATTAAATAAGCATATTCTTCTTACAGGGTGAAAATTATTGAACTATATGAAATTAAACCGTCATAACTTCTAAACAATTTGCATGATGAAGTTCAAACTTCGTCGTTGGCCGCAGAGCATAATGGGAATTAGTATGCGCACGCAACTTGTATCCAATTTCGTAAATAAGCAAAATTGACACATTTGGGGGACTGAGAATTTGCATTTCGCGATCGAGAAGTCTCTCCACCCGCAACGGGTGACTGTGTGGTGTGCAATGTCCAGTCACGGAATAAGCAGTCCGATATTCATTGACGGCACGGTGACTACTGAACGATACGTGAAAGTTTTGGAAAATGGTTTCATCCCCATTATCCAAAGAGACCCTGATTTCGACAAGATGTGGTTCATGCAAAACTGAACTGGACCCCATCGAACCAAGAAAATGTTTGATGTCTCGGAGGAGCACTTTGGGAACCGCATTCCGCTTCTGGGGTACCCAGGTGCCACTGGAATGGGACTCGCTTGGCCGCCATATTCTCCGGAAAAAACCCCAAAACCATATCTGAGCTGAAAACTGCCATTCAGAGGTCATCAACAGCATCGATGTCTCTCTTCAGCGGGTCATGCAGTATTTTGCTATTCGTCTGCGCCACATCATAACCAATGATTGCAGCCATATCGGACATGTCATAATCTAAATCCGAATATCTGTAGTGCTGTTTACATGTTGAATAAAGTTTGTTCACTCAGTAGTTTATAAATAATTTATGTTTTAATTCATATAGTTCAATAATTGTCACTTTGTAATATACTTTTTAAATATTTTTTGAAAAATAAAACAAAATACTTAAGATTGAGAATGCCATTAATTTTTTTTAAGCATTTTGTAATCTATACATAACCAGGGATTTTGTTTCTGTGTTTCTATTTCACCCTTTTTAGCTCCTCCGCCCCCCCCCCCCCTTTGGCTACTAATAAACGACCTGTAGGATGCATAGAAAACATATTTTTAGAATATTAATATAAAAAAACTACCTTGAAATCAATTTAAGCATGTGAAATCTGCGTTTTTTCCATATCAAATGGTTTAGTCTGTAATATATAAAAATACATAATTTCAAAAATACATAAAGAGAATTTTTTTATATTCTATTGAGCGATGATTTAAAAACCTTTCAAAAGTCACATTTCAATTTACTCCAGAATATCAAGAATCTTTTTAATATTTAATGGCATTAAACTTATATGTAAACGTTCGTAGATAGCGATTTTTAATTACAGCGACGAAATTTCTCAAAATCATGGCTAAAATTTGAATAATTCCCTGCTTTTCAGAGTCTTTTTTTTACAAGCTAATAACAAGCTAATTACAAGCTATATTTTTACAAGTCAAAATGGACTGAGTTATTGAGTAAATGTACATCTACCTTTTATTAAACGTAGATTTCATTTATAGCATAAGTGTAATTGCATGGTTCTCAATGCAAAATGCAAAAAATTCAATGTATTTATTGAGTGAAATAATAAAATAATAAAACAGCATTTTTTTCCTTAAAAAGGCTGATGAAAGCTTTCAATTTTATTAATGCAGTACAGAAAAAAATGCAATTTGTTTCTCATAATTCATTATTTCTCCAGGATATGGTGGATTACTGAGATTTTCCCAGACAAATATAAATCGAAATTTGGTATTATTCGTTATATGTGAGCTTTTCTTACTATACATTGTCTAAGCATACAATCAAAATAGATCGATTTACTGAAACAAAAATTATCCTAAAAGATCAAGAAGTAACGTTATTTTTTTATTTTTAACACTTTCCAACAAAGTTGAAAAGTGTTTATAATTTCTGTTTGTCTGTCCGTCTGTCCGTTTTTCCGTCTGTCTCTAACACGCTCTAACTCTCGTAATTATGCTCGGATAGTTCTGAAATTTTTGGATGTTAGTGACCTCTACCATAGCACGTTCCCTATTTCAAATGAAGTTTGTAGCATGTTCAGTTCATTTACAGGGACAGTCAAAAGTTTTCCGTTATTACGGCCAATGGGAGAAAATCGTTTCAAATGACTTTTAATGGTGTTACACTGTTTCAAACATAGTAAAATTAATATTCATTTATGAAGTACACTAAAATATGCATTCTGTTGAATATGTGGTGCAAAGAATAGTTATTGTTCATTTACAGGGCCACACAAAAGAATTCCGTTCATAATGGTGTAGGAGAAATTATTTGCGGTGTATTTGAAAATATTTCAGGTACTATATTCTATCCGAATTACTATGTATTAGTAATGATTGCTCGAAATGCATTTTAATTATGATATGCGCTTTTTTTAGGGTTTCGTACATCTGATGAAACCCTATTCGTGCCGCTCCACTGTCTGTCTGTCTGTCTGTCCGTCTGTCACAGAGCCCGTTCTCAGAAACTATACATGTTGGAGACTTGAAATTTTGCATACTTATAGCTGAATTCCACACATCATACGACAAATCATAAAATTTTGAAAGAGTCGTACATTTAACCCTTTGGGCTCCCACATGTGTATTTTAAACAATTCTTTCTAAGTAAGCCCCTAATTAGGTTGGAGGCGTGAAATGTTACATACTTATAGCTGAACACCTCACATCAAAAAACAAATCATAAAATTTTGAAAAAGTTGTACATTTAACCCTTTGGGCTCCCACATGTGTATTTTAAACAATTCTTTCTAAGTGAGTCCTAATTAGGTGGAAGCGTAAAATTTTGCATACTTATAGCTCAACACCTCACATCAAATGACAAACCATAAATTTGAAAAAGTCTTACTTTTAACCCTTTGAGCTCCCACATGTGTATTTTAAACAATTATTTCTAAGTGAGCCCCTATTCAGGTTGGAGACGTGAAATTTTGCGTACTTATAGCTGAACACCACATATCATACGACAAATCATACAATTTTGAAAAAATCGAACATTTAACCCTTTGGGCTCCCACATGCGTATTTTAAGCAAATCTTTCTAACTGAGCCCCTTATTAAATTGTAGATTTGAAATTTTGCATACTTATAGCAGAACACCGAGGCCAGGCGACAAATCATAAAATTTTGAAAAAGTCTTATGTTTAACCATTTGAGCTACCACATATGTATTTTAAGCAATTATTTCTAAGAGAGCCCTTAATTAAGTCGGAGACATGAATTTTTACATACGTATAGCTGAATACCCCAGATTACACGGCAAATCATAAAATTTTTAAAAAAGTCCTTTATTATTTACTCCTCCGGGCTCTAACTTGTGTGTTTTAAGCAATTTTTCTAACCTCCGCCTTTTTCATCCGGGGAGCCAACTTTTGCCGACACCCCTTTGACCATTCTTTCAGATTATGCACCATAGCCTTATATATTATAGTTGCACTTTTTACCGCCAGTTGGCGCCTACTTATCTCGGGTGCTATCGGCCCAATCCCCTCGACGAATATATCAACGGATAGTATATAAAACGGAGTTTCGTTCGGATATAGGTTTGTTTAGAATAGAGTGCGCTCCTGGTTGCGAAATGTGGAACTAACAGATTTTTCAAAAGGATAAAATGTTTTGAAAGGAATATTAAACGAAATCCTCTATGCGGTCTGTGATCACACTTATCTACTTTTCACTATATTTATGCGTACTATAAAGTACGTATAAATGCTATAGTTCATATACAAAGCTACATAAATGAATTCGTAAAGGTTACTGAGTATGAGCATAGATTGCTTAAAGGTGGGTTTTAATGGAGATATGCATTTTTACACTGAATTGAATTTAGTGTACCAAGAAATTTTTGTAGAATATAGATAAAATGAAATACAGGGCAACGCAAAGAGTTGGATACATGGCCGTCTATGGGTGATAATTTCTGGAAATGTAATTTCAGTAGTTTTAAGCGTGTTTTAGTTTGAATTAAATTTTAGATATATAGTGGCATGTAATAAAGGTAATAGATAAATTACAGGTCTGTACAAAAGTATTCAAGTATGTTTACATCTATTAGTATAAATTGCTGAAAAATGAATTTCAACCTGTTATGCATTTTCTTGCTAAATTTTCCCATTATATAGTATATATATCAACATAAAGATCGAATACAGGGCTGTTCAAAAGAATTGAAATACATATTTGGCTATGGGCGATAACTACTGAAATCAGTTTTTAAATGTTTACTTAGTTATCTTTTTTACCTTATTTCCCTAAACAACGAAGTTTCGTTAAAGCTTTCAGGGAGTGTTGGAAAGTGTTTCATAAACTATGCTGTACGCATGATTTTTTTTACTTGTTTTATTTTTATTTTTATTTTAATTTTATTTTTTTGGCGTATGAGTGAAGTTAGTTAATTTTCGAAACGTTCCGCATCATGAAGTATGCATACAAATTAAAAATACTCATTTATTCTACACTTTAAGTACATTATATTTTGCCTCAGTTGAGCAAGGCAGATGTGAAAATTTAACTCCGAATCTTGGGCAGTGTCGTATAAAATTCCGTCGCTGTGCGTCGAGAAATTGTGATTTTCACAACAATTTGAATGTGCAATGCTGTAGCGAACCATCTAATACGAACATTTCCTCAAATAAATCTTTCTGCTAAAACTACTAAACAAAACCTCTATATATAACAAAATAAAACAACAAAAATATAACTAAGAAAAGGAAATTAAATTTGGATTTAAATTTCAAATTATGCGTCGATAAGCAGATCACTTTGGAAAAAAATAACAAAATTTTAGAACTGATTTCTAGACTGCAATTTTATTTTATAAATGAGAACCACCGTAGTAAAAAAGGAAATATGTTTATTCTTGTTTTATTTTAGTAACCACAAAAGTATTATTATTAACTTTGCACTTCATTCTATTCCTAAATGGGGCTTTAAAATTGTTATTATTAAACACATAGTTACAGTATTTAGAACCGGTTTTATTAATAAGACAGTTAATTGAAAAATCCCCAAGAGCAGAGTAATACGTAAGCGATTATCATGATGAAATACTATAATCTCCTTATGTAGCAACACTTAATGTTCTCGAGTAATTAATTTTATGGGCGCCATGTAATTAAGCAAGAAGGATAAGATTTTCGAAATAATTGATTATCAGATTTTAGGAGCTATGCTTTATAACTTGATTTTTTACTTTAATAAAGTTCACTGTTACAGATTAAAACATGCATTTTAGAGAATATGTAAGTATAGAAAATAACTCAGCTGCATCTTGAAAATATTTAGATTCAAGTTGCATCATGTGAAATTTTGAACCTTTAAGTTGATATGAGTTTTTGATCAATATTTTAGTTTAGTATGTTACACAATGTTTTGGCATGTTAGTGATTTTTTTTATAAAGTTGAATGGTTTTATTAAAGGGTCAGGGCCTTTGAAATTGTTTAATTGCATGTAAAAGTAACCGTAATATGTATTATAATGTCTCCTCATCTGATTAACTTTTGTATATGGAATTTTAAACACACATTAGAAGATGTATATGTTAACAGTTGAAATGCTCAAAAACAGCATAGATCAGATGTCACCAAACGGCGGAAAGTGGACCACTAGAGGTTCACGAGGGTATTTTGGCAGTTAATGTTGTTTACATTTTTTATAAATATTCTATTAATAATAAAACAAAAATAATGTTCTCATAAATTCTTATATTTATCAAATTTTATTTATTTGTTTAAAAATTTAAATTATAGCAAGCATTGGTGGTTATGTTAATAGAAGCAATTTGTTGTTTATTTGTAAAACAAATACATTTTAATTTTTGGCTCTACATAAAGTAAATACCTATTTCTGAGGGAAAAAGCATTGAACACTTCGATTCCGTTTTAAAAAAGATGTTTGTGTTAGAACATATATGTTAGGTAGCTTTCATAAAAAAAAAAGCTGCCTATTGCAGTCGTTCGGAGGAAAGCGATTTCAAAAAATTTTGGTATATTTTCATCGATCATGACCCCCAGACCCCGAAACCACCCTCCGTTCAAAATTGATATATATATATATATATATATATATATATATACATACAAACATATATGTATATCTGACCTATGTCACACTGTAACTCTTGTAATTATGAACCGATTTGGATGTAATTCGGTGTGTAGATAGTACATACCAATGTCTCGACCGAGTTCGTTGGCCAGCTTCATCCGCCATTTTGTTTCAAAATGGCGGCCATTTAAAAATTAAAAAAAATTAAAATTTGAAATGTTTGAAAATGGAAAAATATTTTTTTCTTATGTATTTAACCTTTATAGAAAGATTCCGCAGTTTTTGTTTCGTCTATATCTTAAAAAATGGCTAGTTTCTAGTTCGACAAGAACTTGCGTTAATTTCTCATGAAATTGCAAAAACATGCAATAGAAGGAACGGCGTTAAATTTTTTTTCCAAGAAACAAAAGACGTCAAAGTGGGGTTATAAAGCCACCTTTTTGACTTACTAGACTAATACAGATTCTTGTAAATGTTCTAGTTTAAAAAAAAGATCAACAACATATTTTTCTTTTTTTTTTTTTTTAATGAAAGAAAGAAAAAAACAACGCGGGTTTCATTTTGTATCACATTTCAAAACTTAGGCTGTTATTTTTCTGAACTAAACTAATTTGCTAAACTAATTGAACTCTGCTTTCACTTCTTTTTTCTTTTGTAGATTTCGATATTTTTAAATAGTTGTGCTTGAGTCTGCGCAAGCGGGGGCGGGGGGGACACCCCCCCTGGCTACGCCTATGGGATAGTATACATCAATATCTCGACCAAGTTCGCTGGACAGCTTCATCAGCCATCTTGTTTCAAAATGGCGGCCATTAAATTAAAAAAAAAATTATATTTAAAGTGAGGTGCAAAAAAATTAGAAATTGAAAAAGGTTTCTTTCTTAAGTATTTGAACTTGATATAAGGATTCAGGAGCATTTTTTGTTTGTCTTTATCTTAAAAAATGGCTCAGATATTGCAATTTCAATATCTAATGTGGGTGACATTTTGAAAAATCTGATTTTTTGCCTGCGAAAGCACTCGTATATATCAATCTATTCCGATGTGAGTGAGCATGTGCACAGCAATTACTAAGGTCTCGACCAACTTCAATGGTTAGCCTCATCCACCATGTTGTCTTAAAATGGCAGGCACTTTAAGAAATCGCCGAATTTGGCAGCCAAATATAAGTTACTTTAAATAAAAGCAGCTTTTATATAGCTGAATAATTTCGCGAAATTCTCATTCATAATGATTTAGTATTGATAAAAATTAGTATTGAATCTCCTATATTCGGTTTCCACTAAATTGAGCTTCTTGTGTTTGAATAATATAAGTTGGCTTTTTTAAAATAAGGAATATGAAAGTTACCTCTTTCTCCCGACACTGGCCGGAAGGACTTTTTTAATCTGATACAACATATAAATATCAGTACTGGTCTTGGCCTTAAATTAAAACGTCTCTTATCTTGCATTGGAACCAAAATTCCATGAACTTTATTCCAACAAACTGGAACAAATATCACACTAAAAATGTAGTCCTAAATAAGCGTAAAATATTTTGTAATAATTAAACTAATTTTAATAATTTTGTCACAATTAAAGAAATTTTAATTTTTTTGTTGTTATGATGAAATATGTGTTTACGATTTTTTTTTTTTTTTATAATTAAATAACCATTTGCAATTTTATGGCACTTTCGTTCCGTATTGATAAAATATGAATTTCGAATAGTTATTTTACAAATAGCATACTTGTGTTTTTAAAAAATCATATTAGTGGTCCCCAAGAAGTTTATTATGAGTTTACTTGTCTGTGAAGTCCAAAAGGTTTATGATCACTGCTCAAGAAGCATATAAAGTTTTTTAATTTAATTTAAAATTTAATGTTTTTGTAATAAATGAATTCGTCTTATATGATTTGCAAAAGGATTTATCATAATTAACTTATCCCAGTGAGCCAAAATAAATTATATAATAGAGTAGAGATATAAAGTGTATGCTTAAAATGATATTAACTGGAAAAATGTAATAATTAGTTCTTATGGATAAAATATTTAAAAAATACTTAAACTTTTAAATGTTAATAAAAAATACTCATAATTTCTAAATTTCTTACTTGATGAATTAAATACATACATCCATACTTACTGATTCTACAACCCATGAAGGATTACCCCCCCCCCCCCCTAATTATACCTCGCGAGACCTTCCGATTCCAGGCCTTTAATTTATAATTTATAATATGGTTTTGCTCTTCGTCTTTTTCTACCTCTTCTATACATCTATTTATGGGTCTACCAACACTCCAATCCCCTATTAATTCTCCATTATACATCTTCTTTGTGCTTCTATCAGCCCTTATTGCGATTAAATGGCCATTGAATAACCATTGAACTCTTCTTATTTTAATGATATTTATTACGTCTTTTTTGTTATATACATGTTTAATCTCCATATTTGATTTGATTCGCCGTGTATTGTCTTCCTTAATTTGTCAAAAAAATTCTCTTAATATCTTTCTTATCCATGTAATGAGTAATTTTTCATCTTTTTGTGTGGTGGTCCAAGAATGAATTAAATAATAGGTCATGATTGAATCTATATGGTCTTTACCTTTAGTGAAAATTTTATGAAATTATACGCACATATTTCTTAGAAATCAGGCGCTCAATGATGAAAATCACAGTTTTCAGAAAATTGACTCTAAAGATCAAATCGCCCCTTGATCATATAAAAAAGGCCTCGGACATAACTTCTGTTCTAAAGTGAATTTCTCAATGGTGTTTCTTTTTTAATGTTCCTAGAGAATCAATTTTCAACATAAGCTATAAAAAATACTTTTGGGACAGTTTAAAAGCTGCCTTACACTTTAAAAAGTTTTTATTTGACTATAAAAGCATAATATCTGATTTTTTTTTTTTTTTTTTTTTTTTTTTTTTTTTTTTTTTTTTTGTCATGAAATAAATTTTAATCATCAAATATCAGGGAAAGAAATACATATTAAATTACCATATTTATAAGAGAAACGTTCATTCCTTTATTTTTTAATTTCTAATTTTAAATTATAAATTTCAAAAATACATATAAATTAAATATAACATTAACTGCAGTTTAAAGAAACATTTAAAAAAGTATTCAAATTCACGTATTACAGTTTGTATGTTGTTTTAATTTCTTTGAAATTAAAACAAGAATTTTGAAATCTTTTAAAAAAAAGATTAACACACAATTTCCGTTTCAGTAATTTAAAAATAGGATTTAAACTTTTACTAGAGATAAAGGATATCTCTGCAATCTCTCAAAAATTTTCAATAATATTTTTAATTAGTATAGTTTCTGGAAATGACCAGTCTTTGTTCACTTTTCCTTTTTTAATTTGAAAACATTTACTTGTAAAATGCTTACTTTATAAGTAGTATAGCATTTCATATATTTCCTAAATAATCTCACATTATTTTTTTAAATTATTGTATTAAGCTATAACTGTAGGAAACACTAATATAAGACAGAAAAATATGCATGGCGCAAAGGTTATGTTTTTCTTTCCATTACTAGGATAACTGCTAGAAATTATTCTGTTTACAAATGCTTCAGTAAGCAGAGTGCCCATACTTCAAATAAATATGCTGCCTAGGAATTTGGAAAGTTCTATTGTTTAAAGTTTTTGCACAAATAGATGCTTGATCAATAAAGAATCTTTTTCATAACTATAGTTCTAAGATTCATAAAAATATTTAGTTAATCTAAAAAAAATATATATATATACACTGATTGTCATAAAAATTTGCGCACCAAGAAAAAGACGTCCAAATGAAACGAAATTTTACATGCGTAAGTACTACTGTGATATAAGTAAGTGAGTAGAAAACCAAAGAAAAAGGATCATTTGTTGCAGAAAAAAGTACAAATGAAAGGAAATTTTAGTACTCTGTTGGACCCCCTCTAGCGTGAATGCACGATGCGATACAAGTGGGCATTGATGCATACAAGTTCCGTATGATGTCCTGAGACATCTCGTTCCACAGTTGCTGCAAATGCAGCTCGAATTGGACCAAATTCGTAGGGTGTCCAACTTGCCGTCCCAAATGATCCCAGATATGCTCGATTGGTGACAATTCTGGGGATCGAGCAGGCTAGGAAAGGGTGGTAATGTGGCGGCGGCAGGCTTGTGACATCTTTGCTGTGTGTGGCCCAGCATTGTCTTGCTGAAAGATGGCTCCTGGGAGCCCTGACATGAGTGGCAACACATGTGGCTGAAGGATGTACTAGACGTACCACTGGACTGTCATTGTGCGACGGATCAATATTAGGGGTGACTGTGTATCGTACGCAATGGCACCCCATACCATCACATTAGCTGTGGGAGCGGTGTGTTGCTGTAAAGCGAAGGGAGGATTGACGCGTTCAACTTGGGGCCTCCACACACGAACAGGATTGTCATCGGTGCTCAAATTCAATCTAGACTCGTAGCTGAAGACAACCTGGTTGCACTCCGTTGCAGTCCAATCCTGTCGTGTGCGACACCACTCCAAACGGAGGCGTCGGTGGGTGGGTGTCATTGGCAGCACACATAATGGGCACGGCGATACCATGTGTCCTTCAGACAGGCGCCTTGCGATGGTTCGGGAAGACACAGGGGTCCTTAGTGAAGGTGCTGCCTGTGTCTGGATAGCGGCCAATGAGGCAGTTGACTCTACGCTTGCGTTTTGTATGATGTGACGGTCATCTTAACGACTGGTCTGTCGAGGGCGTCCCGAGCCTGGTCGCCGTGTAAATGACATCTCTTCAGTCCACTGGCCCCAAAACCTCCTCACAGTAAAATCAGAACGGTCTACTTGACGAACTACACGCCAAGCTGACCACCCAGCTTCCATCATCCCGATGATTCTTCCCCTCTCGAACTCTGACAGCTGCTCATATTGTCTTCGATGGCTGCGTAACGGTATGTCTACCTCAGTGTTTCCTTTGCAAAAGAAAAGATACACTCAGACTAGTTCTGCTTACCAGTTTTATACTCCAAGGAGGACAAAGTTCAACGCCCTATAGTGGAATTGCGCAATGCGCAATCACGCTGCATTTCTAATCATTTGCACATATTCTTGATATGTACCTTCATGCCAAGTTTCGTTTTGATCCCACAATTATTTCTTGGTGCGCAAATTTTTATGGCAATGAGTGTATATGCAACGTAAACGGCCATAGACTGTAACTTATTAGAACTCTTTTATGTTGCTGTTTATGTTTAATAGAATTACAAAAATATGCACATCTTTTAGAATACAGCCAAACTGTAATAAACGCACTAAAAGTCTTTAAGTAGAACATTTATTGCAAATGCTTTAACATTTATATTCAATAACTAAATTTATGTTGTACTTTTCTATATATATTATAACAAATACTATTAGTTTATCTTATAGTAGTAAAATATTCTTATTATATCACAAATATGATAAGCATGAATCATCTTTATAACCAATTTTTTTACAAGAGTATACTTTTTCTAAGGCTTAAAATGCCTCAAAAATATCCTATTTAAACTTTCTTAAACATCACCGTAACGTAATTTATTTATTTATTTATTTATTTTTTTTACCGAATATTTAAAGAACATTTTATAAAATCGTATGACGAAAATGGTCCTTTTTATCCGTTTATTTAATACTTTACTCCACTTTATACGCCAAAACTTTACCTTTTGAAAATTTCAATTTTCTAAATATCGTATATTTTGAAGTAAATACCTACCGCAGGAATTTTAGGTTGAATTATTTTGAATGTGGAATATTTTATTTTATATGACGTTTACATACGGAGTAAAGAAATGTGTACATTTTACTCAGCTAGCGTTAAAATGTGACTTTATAAGCTTTAGTATATCAAAGTAAGTAGACTTCAACTTTCAAAAATATTTCCCTGTTTATAAGAGTAAAAACTCTTTTCTCTAAACAAAGTATCTTATAACTGAGAAATACTAAAATATAGTGGCAAATAATAGAAAATTGTATTTTTTCTATTCGTCAACTATTAAAGTTATCTATTTATATAAAATCCAATTCTCTGTGTGTCCCTCACAATTCCGGTTTGACCGCCTCATTCATCGCGGCCATGTTAGGATTCCTGTGAAGAAATCGGTATGAGCTTCAACAATGAGTAATTGTTGAAAACTACCAATAGCAGTCACAATAGGTTACCATAATAGAGCGAAATTTTGACCAACTTTGCAAAATATCGCCAAATGTGGCGACAAAAGTAAGTTGTCATATATGACGGCAACTTGGCGATAGCTGGCTAATTTGGCAAAATTTCCACTGAAACCCACTATGTTTTCATAATCGAGCTCACCGAAATTTAATGTAAACTGCGCGCATTTAAGGTTTTTTTCCAAAACTATGGGTCAGAATTTAAAGTGTATAATGTACGAAAATGTACCACTTTACTTCATCAATCCGATGCTACTAATGAAATAACCGCCACTAGAAGGCGCTGTACTGTCTGAGCTCCTAACTGCTCGATTTCAATATGCTTTAAATGGCCGAATACATAAAATTAAATTCTCTGTACTTTTCCAGTATGGGGGACTTGGCGAAATAGAGAAAACTGTGTATATCTTGATACCTCATTTTCCGTCATTTTTGACGGTCTGTCTTTCTAGTTATATTATATTTACAGTAAAGTTTTAATGCGTTTTAAAAGAATAAGGAAACACTTTATAAAGTATAGTAATTGATACTAATATAGAAAACAGAAATTATTTTTGACGTTGATGGTTACCTATATTTCAGTAAATTTTACAAGGAGATGCTTCTGCTTAATTTTATTTCTGTGACATTGGGTATTTCATTAAAAGAAATATTACGCAATATAAATAGAGTTATAGCAGAGATATTTTGTTTCAGCGAATAAGAAGATTTAGAGACTTTAATAATGTTACATTCTCTATTAAGTATCAGATATCCAGTGCGTAATTATATATCGCACTCAAAAGAACATTTGTACTGCCTGTTTCACGACAATTTATTCCTAAAACCGAGAGGCCTAACCACTATGAAACGTAGCACAAATGTAGACAAGAAAATCATCGATATTATCTTGAATTAGAGTTTTTAAAAACATCATTTAGATTTATTTTAATACTATACCCACTATACAAATACTATACTATAACCCACTTCCTGTTCAGAGAGATAAAATTAAAAGTGACATTAAAAGCTCTATTTCCTAAATCTATAATAGTTATCAATATATTAATTTATATTAATCTATAATAGTACACAAATCTATAAAGAAATTAAAATGAATTATTAAATATTTTGATATGATTAATTAGTGTAATTTAAAGGATTTTAAACCATCGAAAACACAATTTCAAGCTATCGAAATTCCCCAATGACTCTTGACAATCGCAAATCTTAATTTAAAGGAAATATGTAGTGTGTATAAACTTTATGCGGTTTCATTTTATCATTTGGAATTATTCAAAGTTAATTAGAATCAGCAGTAAAATTCTCTGAAAAACCACTTTTCTGAAATAAATGCCTCACCACCGCAGTTTTAATTCTGCACTCGACTGAATTGTATTACGGATCATAGAGTCACTACACACCACTAACACCAAAAATTTTGTACTGTGTGTATTATTTTCGTTGAAGGTTAACTTAAAATAAAGAAATTTTGTAAATCAGTTTATAAACAAAATTGGATCCATGAAAATACATTCCTTTTTTATAATTTTTATCGTGTCAAGAACTATCACAGGCGTTATTTCCTTTAAGATTATTTTAAAGAAACGCAAATCAGATTATTGCCTGACGTAAAGTCGCTTTACCTATACAGCCTTATGATATTATAAATGCCAAAGTACACTGTAAAAAAATGCCAGTTTTCCAGGAATCGGAAAAATAGTTGCCCTTATCGTACCGGAATAATTTCCAACCCAGCTCGGAATAAAATCCGTAAAATACCGTTTTACTGACTATTTCATTATTTTTACGGATTTTATTCCGAGTTGGGTCGGAAATTATTCCGGTACGATAAGGGCAAATTTTTTCCGATTCCTACCGGAAAACTGGTACTATTTTTTTTTACAGTGTATTTGTGAAAGTTTGAATGAAGTCCACGTCAAAATGCATGAATTAATACTTTTGTATATTTGCCTATATGTAGATTATAATCTAGAAATGAACATGGCTGTGTTTAAGTTGTTTTAGTCAAATATTTTTTCTCAATAAATCAACATTTCATTATTTTTTACTGAAGAAAAATTTATAATTTTCCTATACACTGTAAAAAAAAATAATGCCAGTTTTCCGGTAGGAATCGGAAAAATTGTTGCCCTTATCGTACCGGAATAATTTCCAACCCAGCTTGGAATAAAATCCGTAAAATACCGTTTTACTGACTATTTCCTTATTTTTACGGATTTTATTCCGAGCTTGGTCGAAAATTATTCCGGTACGATAAGGGCAACTATTTTTCCGATTTCTACCGGAAAACTGGCAGTATTTTTTTTTTTATAGCGTACAATATAACCATATTTCTTTTTTCGTTGCAAAAAAATTAAAATCCGGAATAAAAATTTCTCCTCAATAATTAATTTTTGATTGAAAGATATTAAAGACATAAAGGAAAAAAATAAAGAAAGAAAGAAAAAAATAAAAACCTGGACATGACGTCATACGAGAAATAAAACGGATACGGTTTGATGTTGAATTAAAATGACCTTGTGCTATGGTATCAATTTTTTTTTTTTTTTTTTTTTTTTACTTATAGAAAATTACTATCATTACTTGACATTTTATCGTCTTCGCACGGTTAACATAGAAATTTCATTTTTAATTTAAAATTGAAATATGTTAAAAATTTGTTTAAAAAGACAATATATAAGGAATGTCAATAATATGCACCGGAAAATTATCCATGTTTTCTTTAAAATTATAAAATTAATTTGATAGCATATTTTTTTTAAAGGAATTTTAATTCTTATGTTCATTTCAGAAACTATCAATAAAAAGAATTTATTTTTTTTTAAAGAAAGTTGCATTCTCGTTCGTAAAACATAAATGTTTAATTTGATTGCGTCAAAGTAAAATTATTTCCTACGCCCAGTTCATAAATTAAATCTCGGGAGTTCAAAGTATATTGGAGATGTGTTTGTAAATCGAAGTTTAGCAATCTGATTTTAATTCCACATTTCTTTAAACTTTAAAAATTTTTAAATATTTTGTCATTTTTTAAAAACAGCTTTTTAAATATTTCTGTTAAAATGTACTTTTGTAAAGTCTTATAGAATGATATGAATACATCATATACAAATTTTACACCAAATACCACCTAAAATGCATTGTTGTAGTAGAACTCCCAGCGTTGTTTTTTCGTTTTACGAAGAATGATTAGGTGAATTCTACGATTTTACTTGACCCTCCCTTTTTCATTGAAAGCAATTTCATTTTGCCAATAGTTTATATTTATTTGTGCACAAAATTTCGCTTTTTTATGACTGATTTTCATGTCAATGCCCCCTACAAATAAGAAATTCCGCATTCTATCCCTTGAAATGCGTTAAAGAGTTGGTTACTTATACATGTGATTTAATTATCGGAAGTGAAATGTTTTGCTTAATTAATGCAATTTCTTTTAACGCTACTGTAACGAAGTCAAGGGAAACAGCTAGTCAGTAAATAAAATTTCTATGAAAATCTTACACTAGAATCTATATTCTATCCTTAACTCAGTCAATTTTAAGAATCAGCTGCTAAATATTTCATGGTTTAAAATATTGCGCTGCAAGCGATCTTTCGTAGAGGGCACGGCATCTGAGCATTGTTAATTTTATCTCAAAGAATACAATATATTCTGAAACACATAGAATGTTTTAAAAAAGCTTGTAATTATGAAGATGATTCGATTATACCAGTGATTGTCACTTATCCAACTATCAGCCATTCAGACATAAATATTTATTTTATCTTAACAAGTAATGTAATCCCATTCTACCATTTTCTTACTATCTGGCGCAAAATTATAAAGAGAAAAATGTTGAAATTGTTGGAAATACTTGATGTAAATTAGTCTGCAATTCGACGAATACATACATATATATATATTTTTTTTTTCATACTTTATTCATTAATGGAGAAAAACACTTTGGAAGAGTGTTAGAGAAAGAAAATAATTAAATAATCTTTATATTTCCTTTTTACTTTTTGTACCCCTTAATATCATTATTTTAATTTGTACTTTAAATAAACCATTTTAAATAAATATACTTCATTTTCAAATCATTTACTATTTAGGTTTTCATTTTAAGTGCATCACACTGGAAATTCTTATAAACATGAGTTTCCTGTTAAATTAAGATATTTCTCCTACACACCATTCTCTTGAAACTTCGAATAAAAATAAAATAAGCATAAAATCTTTAACAATAAACATTATTAAATTTAGTGTATATAATAACCAGATATCAGAATGTATATCATTCATGAATCGGAAATACAAAATTAGATGGTGTGATAGATTTGTTTCTTAGGATTGAGCTAAAAATAAAATGCTTTGTTAAAATAAAAAGAAAGTTTTCTTTTCAAACGTTATTATAATTAAATTATTTTAAATAATAATGTGATAACTTGTATTTTCAATTTAGCGCCTGCAATTTGCTTAAAATAATTGTTAAAATATAGTCTTCTTATTTCCGTTTCATCTCTAATTTTATTTTTACTAAAAAAAACATTTATGATATACATTATATATTCTTCATTTTAATTAATTCAACTAAAAATATTGTGCCAATAACGTTATAAAAATTGCATAATGATACCTAGAGAAAAAAATGTCTGTAAATTATATCGTTAATTTATATAATATATTTAGTCTCCACTAATATATTTATTCAGGCAAATATCTAGGTAAAATAATTTTAATTATTTCTTCAATAATCCGTTCTCCCTTAGTTTACAAAATAACTCGAAAAAATCGTCTTTTATCATATGCACAGTAAAATAAATATTAATAAAATAATGTAAAAAATAATTTATAAAATTAAAAGAACGCACTTTTGATATTGAAATACATTCTACTTATTATTATAATAATTAAAATTATTTTTCGGTTGCTACAATTAAAAGTATATTTTCATTTTCATTTGTTTTAAACACTCATATAATTGTTAAAATTAACTCACAGAAAGAATTCAGAGACTAAAAAAAATCACCAATTCCAGTAAACAGAGCAAAATTTCTATAATTTTTAATGAATTAAGCGTGTATACTTTAATGCTTTTGTTTATTAATGGTATGAAGAAAATTATTTAACAGAAAAGAAAATGAATGTCTACTAGTAATTAAAATAAATTATTCTTACAAAAATATCTTCCTAATTTGTTTTGTACACTGTGAATCTTTTTTTTTATCCTGAAGGCTTGGATAGGTAATTATTTAATAACTAAAATTAATGTGTTTTTTTGTCTAATCGTTTTAAAGCGAAACTAGAAAGTTTAATTTATTTCAGAAATGAATGCATTCCCTTAATTTCATATTTTAGGCTTAAAGTTTTAAGAAAAAAAAGAGTACGTTTAGGTTGTAAATTTAGGTTGTAGATTCTTACTCATCATATGTTTAAAAACATAAAAATAAGTGTCATTCTGTCTGCTACTTTATATCAATCCATTAAATGGCCATTGTTTAGAATATATATATATATATATATATATATATATATATATATATATTCTTTTTTAAGTCTAAAACCTAATTGCTAAACAATTATTTTGATATATAGTTTATTTTTATTTATTTATTAAATGTTCTTCTCCATTATATTTAAGATAATAAATTTCAAAACTGCTATTTTTGAAAAAATTTCAAAATATGAGTTTCAATGCAGACACTGATTCCTCTAATTTAGATTTTTCAAGTCCGTTTTCATGCGTAACAAATAACGCAAAACATATTTAATATTGTACAAAAGAGCAGATATTTAAATTTTAAAAATATTCATTGTTTTCTGATAATAAAAACGGAAAAATGTCTTCAAGGCAAACATTTTTCAGTAAATATATCTTAATATTTATATCAAAAAGGTTACTTAATTCTCTCGTATGTTTAATATTTTATATTCTTATAATTTATATGGTGTGGCCAATGAAAAAAAAGACTATGATTATAACGACACTACAAAAATGTATATTTTTCATTTAGACACAGTATACAGGGTGTCCACTCACAAGGATGTGCAATGGCTAATTCCTGAAACGTTAGTCATAGGCATATAGTTCCAATAACAAAAATAATTTAAATGAGGTAAGGAAGGTTTGTGGCTTGGCGGGATCATTTACAACCAGTTGTTCTTGATTAGATATCACTCCTTTTTGTAAGGTATTTCATTTGCATTATACATATTTCGTTATAATTCAGAAAAGAAAAGATAAACGGAAGATGATAGAACTAAAAAAAAATGGTTTAATAGTGATGCTATAAACTTTTCAAAAGTGTAATATATCTAGTAAGACATAATGCTGAACTTCTTAAAAATAATTCAAAACCATTTTATCGATCCTTACAAACCTCAGAAGAAATCTTTTACTGTTTAGAAATGATAAAATGTGCCGAACTAACCAAGACTATTTTTTGCTGTTGTTCTATAAGCTAAATGGTGATTCACTAACTCAGCAAGGATTTTATCCTAATAACTGTTGAAAAACGGACTTAACTTTTTCAAAATTCATATAATTTTACCAAAAATATGTAAAGACTTAAAAGCAGACTGAATAGTGAGCCTTTGTTTTATCACCGGGTGTGCTTGAAGTAATTTTTAAATAAAATTAGTTATTTTTAATTATTATTTCAGAAAATCCAACGTCTCTCCGATAAGCGCGGCAGAAACTCAGATTATCTTATTAAGCTTTTTTTATTCTTTTTAAATGTTTTCATAAGCTCTAACACTTGTTGGATTTTCTGAATTTTCAATGCATGTAACTTTTAAATTCCTAATTGTTTTTTACGTGACTAACAGGACATACTAAGTCGTATGCTTTCCAAGTATTTTCTCATGTATTTTGGATAATTCATACGATAAATTATAATTCATTTCAATAAAAGTTCATAATTCGATATTTAATCATTATGAAATGATTTTCCCTAATTTTGGTCGTATTAATAAATTTTTAAGTAGCTCTGTTATCTGATTAAAAATTAACTAAAAGCTATTTATGGCATATTGATAATATTCTTTAAATACCAAGTACAAATTAATAAGATCGATTAGTTCATAAATCCCCTTATTAATCTTATTAAATGAAAAGAAAAACGAAAAATTCCAATGAAACTGCTAAAAATTTATTTGCTATAAAAATGTTGTAAAAAAATGAAAAAAATATATAAACCAGACTGACTGTATTACCTTTATAAAATGGTTTAAACTGATTGCAAAGTTTGGAATGTTGAAAAAAATATTTGAGTATATGTGCGTTTTAGTATAAAAGCAATACAGAAGAGAGCATTTTCCCGATTATTTCAATATGATAAACAGTAATTCTAAAGTTCTGTCGAATCGTTTTCATGACTATCAGTACTCTGTGATACACTAAAATGCTTAAATTATCTTTCTGAGCGTGTTCTGTGGTTTTCCCTTAGTCGGTGATTACCTAGAAGCTTTCCATAATCGAGGTCCACTGGCACGTTTCAATAATCTAGTTTCTTCTCATGTATCAGCAGGACATTCCGAGATAATTATTGTGCGCAGTACCTTCGTCAAAATTCATTTCGATTTCGCACAAAATAAAATTTCATTTAATTGTTATTTAAATTTTTTGTGCAAAAGTACTTATATTATTGGAATTTTAAAAGTGTGTGTGCTGAAATCTAGAAGCATCTTTAATAAAGTGGATAATAGAAACATCTTTCATAAAGTATAAACCTGGATCGTTGATATTTTAGATGAACAAATCAAATTCATATTCAACTTTCAAGAAACATGATAAAATTTTCTAGAGATTGAAATAGTACACATTCATTAAAATCCAATCAGTAAATATCCATCGGTTCTAATGCAATTAAAAAATTTTAAGTTACTTTGTAAACGAACCGTAAATGTTTCAATGAGCCTTACAATACAGAGCTTAACTGGGTCGAATGCAATAACATCTATCCTACTAAAATCCGTGCGCGTATCTACCCATGTAATCTCCAAAACTTGGAAAGCACAGGATCCAGGGCTACAAAATTTGGCACACAAGTTACTTGTAGCGGGCCCATGGACGAAATGGGCCAAAAATACCAAAATTTTAAATAGGTATTTTTATTTTTTGTTTTTGTCGAATTTTTGCCTTTTTTATGTTCAACTTGTAATCTCGCGAGCAGCAGCGAGCGAAGAGAAAGGTGCTCCCGGAGAAAAGTTTCAATTTGGTGCCCTCCCCCATTCCAACTTTTCTTTCTGATAGGTTGCACAAAATTGAAAAGTTCAGAAACAGAAAGAAAGTCTAATGAATACATATTTCGTGTTTATTTTGAAATTTTAGGTTTAATTTTAATTCAGAAATTAAAAAATTTAAGTAACATAAGAGAAAATTGCACTTATATTTTGGAAAAAAAGATCTGGAAAATGGGGGGGGGGGGGGGGGGTTAGAAAAAATTTATCTAACAGCACAGTATAACAGTTTGGGATCCTTTTTTTATATTCCAAGAAAGAAACCACATGCTATTTTGATAGTACATGTTTTCGTCACAAGTACAGACTCACAACAGAGAAGGTTAACAAAAGAGACAAAGAAAAAAACCTGAAATAAGTTCAGAAAAGAAAGAAGCCCTGTATTTCGGTGTGAGGTAAAGGAGAATGCAATAACTTTGAAACGAAAAGTATATAAAAGAAATAAAAATAGTTGAAAACAGTAAAGAAAAGTATGTAAGTGTACTTTTTTTTTTACAAAAAAGAAGAAAAACACGAGGTTTGTAGTATAAATTTGGCGCCCCCAAATTTCCGCGCACATCGTCTGCCATTTCGTCTGTCCCTTTCGCCCCCCGCTTTGCACGGCACTGCGCGCGAGTTCTAACCAGTTCTAAATGTTTACTGAAATGTGGATATACATATTACATACCCCATGCTGCAATAAGTATAGATATACATATTACATACCCCATGCTGCAATAAGTATAGATATGCATATTACGTGCGCCACACTGGAATATAGGAATAAAATTCTTTAAACTGGTATAAATAAAAAACTAATTAATATTTTGACATAAAAATTTCAAAGATTTGAACTATTCATAATAGCAATTGAAAAGCTGTAATCTGCGTAAAAATTCGATAATTACACATTGCTGTAGCCCTGCAAATAGATTTTGGTCTGAACAAGTATTTAAAAGTGCAAAAAATAGCACTTTTAAAATCGCATTTACTAAAAACCTATTGGCCGGATTCCACTTTACTTTTGTTTTCTGAGTTACGTGCACGCCCCATACCATAGAAACAATAATTTTGTTTCTATCTTAAATAGAACTCGAGCTATAGAGGTGTCAAAATCCCGTTTAGGTAATTCCGGAAAATATAAACTAGACAGAGTACTTAAAAAAAATTGCAAAATCGTTTGGCATCAATTGGCGGAAATTCCTATCATTTACGTTCCAATGCACTGTTGTTTCTTTTGCTTGGCGAGAAACTCTGCCGAGTTTCTATGATACGTGTACGATCCTTCGACCACTTCCCCAACTCATCTGTATTCAGTTACAGAAAAATGGTTTAAGACATGTAATTAAATGTTTCATAACGAGGTCAATTTTAGTGTTATATTAATGGGACTTTTTTGTTATACTTGTAAGTGTAATTGAAATTTTTTTCTAAATATCACTTATAGGACTGAAGGACGGTATAAATGTTTTAATTTCGTAGTTTTTTAATACGTGTTTTCTTGACCCAAATCGCTTTAAAATAGGGTGGAACTTAAGCATAGGGTAAATAAAGAAACTTTTCTGTTTTAATGTGTAATAGTGGTAACTCTTTTCCTTTTTGGATGTCTAAACTATTGGCTAAAAAGGTTTTTTAAATTAATTTGTTTTCCGGTTCCTCAAGGACGTCAATGTTTTAAATTTCAGTATAAAGTACTTTAAAGAAAACAACGTATCTTTTAGCTCCTACCTGCTTATATTAATTAAATACTACCCAGAAGTCACCATGAGGAGGTGGCTAAATATCGACTTCTACCCTTCTTATCCTAACCTCCCTTTGTTATGGATTAATTCAATTGGATATTCAACCTACTGACTTATAATTTTCCTTAGGCAAACTTTGTCATTTCATTGAGGGAATTCAACTTTACTAATTTAAAGCCATCTCTTGCTTAATATTTAAAGACAGTTGACACATCTCGCGAGACTATTTTGACACATGTTTCCACTGTTTGAGTATGACATGGGAAATTTGAAATTCAGGTGTTTCCCTTGTTTGTACTTTTTTTTAAGCTCTTCATCCGATCAGTCCGTAAAGACGGGATCCATTTTTATAGTCTATAATTTTAATATGTTCGAATTTTTTCTAGTTACTTTCCTATTGGTCCAGAAAATTCTTTAGTACACGCAGTTTTTCTAGCAAGATATTGAAATAAGTATCTAAAGAAAAGTTCATTTGCATGTAATAAGCAAAGTTTTTACAGTCTTGCTTCCAATCTTTTCACAACTCCAGATTTGCGCCCTGCAACGATGGCGTTTCTGCTTCACCCAATAAATTTCAAACGTGGAATGTCCGTATTATTATTTTGAAAATACACCAAAATTGCTCTGGCTATATTAATATAAGAAGATACCAATGAAATATGACCTATATATTTTGATCTTGGTTGTAGAACTAACACCATGTGCTCTTCTTTAATGATTTTTCGTTAGCATTTATTCCCTGTGCTTCATTTATCGTAATGTTATCCTTTCCGCTATCAAAATACAAACCTTCTAAAATTAACTCATTTCGACTTTCTTGCTCTTTCAAATACATCCTTTTCTTTTTCTTTGTCTTCTCTAAATCTGTCTTTCAGTTATATTTTCTTTATTATCATCAGAAATACCCATATCTTCTGGGGTACCATTTTCAATAATATTTGCAGTTCCGGTTCTTTCACCTTGTTGATTGTCAAATTCAGGTTTAGAAAAACAACTGATTGAACTATTACCTTCTGAACTGTTTTCTTCATTTGGCGAGTCATTGAATCAAAATATCACTTTTTTGTTTTAAAATAACTTTTTCTTTTCTTGATATTGCCTTTTCCAGTCTTGCTACACGTTTTGTAGTTTTTTGTAGTTTTTATACCTATTGATCCTATTGTCATCACCCCATCTCTACTCGGTGTTTAAGAAAGTGACATTCTTGCTCTGATACAAGATAATATTTAGTGCATTTACACAAAGAAAAGTTTTCTGCACGATTACCTAACATTTTGCAATTTTATATTGGGCGTGGGTTCTCATTCCAATCTTAAAAATTTTCTTAGAGGATTTTGACATTTTTCACGATGGTCTAATCTTTTTTTATAAGCTGTGTATCAGAAATCGTTCGAATTGAAGGTCTCAGCAATACACTTTTAATTGTATCAGCATCAGCTTTAGATATTTCAGAAACAGTGTGTTCTAGATTCAGCTGGCAGATATTAAGTTAAATTGAACCCATAAATAATGTTTCATAACATCTTCATATGTTCGCCAAAGATGACTAATGTTAATTGTCTTGGCTCGCGAAATACAAGACACTTCAACAATTTTCTAGATTTAGGCACGTTAAACAACATTGCCACATTTGACACCGACTATTTATTGAAAGAAACTGTTACCACACGCTAAATCGGACTAACTTGGTACGAGTTACAGCCAAATAAATCATAGGCAATGAAAGCCGCCGCCCACTACGCTGACTTCTACAAAAGTCAAATATAAAGTAGGGTCGTCGTTTCCATGGCACTCAAAATAAGTTATTCTCTTTATTGCAGGACATTAACACTTCATTAATTTAATTTTGCAAAATATAAATTTAACAATAAGCTTAAAACACTTTTCATGCAATTATTGGCTTTTATTCATTTTTTAGGGAAAATCAGTCGCTTTGAGGAACCGGAAAATATAATTTTCAAAATAAAAGAATATATTTTCTTTTTACGGAGTTAAAAAGGGGAAAAAATATAATCACCATTAATGTATAAAATTCGAAACTTCGTTTTTTTAGTTAAACACTATTACCTAATTTCAAACATTTTTGTAATTAGAACCATACGTGTAGGACTAACGGTTTAAAAATTAGTCATTGGACATCATTGAGTGTGTACACCCTGTACAATTAAAATTGGTTGGTTGTGTTTATTAGGGCTAATTATCAACACGAGGGATTTAGGCCCTATGGGGAGGCGGAGTGCTCCCCGCGGGGCTCTTTCTAAGGGAACCTAACCCGTATTTACGCATGGAAATCCCCGGTTCGAAGAAAACCACGAAAACTCCAAACGATTAGGCCGACGGGCGCGATTGGGTTCGAACACAGCACCTCCCGTCTACCAGCTACGAGAGCAGAACATCTCGGCCACGGGTGGGGCCAGTTAAAATTGAATTAACAGTAAAGATTGAAATGTTAAGTTATATTAATTTAAGTTAATACTTTTTTTAATTATTAAAAATAATTAGAGTTTGACCATTTCAGATTGATCTGAAATTTTTTTCAAAAAACGTTCATATTTTAAAATATGAACATAATTTAAAATTCGAGAAACAAATACAAATGCAAGTGAGTAGTTAAGCATTGAAATTCAGTCTTCTCAGTACCCTCCCCCATCTCAAAAAAAAAAAAAAAAAAAAAAAAAGAGCAACCTACTTCTCATTTTTTTTGTTATATTTTGATTGTTTAATATTATGTTTTGATAAATTAAGTGCATATTTATTACCCTTAATTTATTGGTGCAAATTAGTTCTTGTTTGGAGATTGTTTAAATGTGTTTTAAAATATCTGCAGAAACATTTATTTATTCTAATGTGTTTCAATTTTACCAATTTTTATTTTTCGATACATAGGGCTTATAACACAGTTTCAGATTATTATGTATTTTATTTATTATGCGCACATCATCATATCAAAAATATATAAAAAAAATCAAATACATTAAAATTTTCTAAATAAATATTTGTTTCTGATTTTTTAAACAGATTAATATATATATATATATTGAATCAAAAATTTCAGAAAATGTAGCCATGTAAACTCAATTGCATGACTGCTAAATTTTATGGGGTTATTCTTTTACTACTAAAATTTAATATAAGTACAGTAGAGCGCCGATTATCCGGACGCCGATCAAACGTATTGTCAAATTAACTGGATCGATCAAATATCTTAACGTTTTCATCCGTCTTCTCCAAAATTTTTGAAGTGAAACTTGTTTAGGCGCGGTAGGGTAAATTTGGCTGGATGTCACGAAAGTTTACCGTTAAATAACCATTTCCTAATCCTGGAATAATAAAATTGCCAACAAGTGCAAAGAGAGCAAAGCAGAAAATCAACTTTTTCTTGAACCTAGAGAGTTCCATTTATAACGCGCGCGTGTCCCACGTATATATTTTCCAACGAAAATCCTCCTCTTTATCTTCATACAAAATTGAAAAATTGTTCCTTTTGTCCCTTAGTATCTCCGGAAAGAAGGATCCCCCCTCTCTTTCCGCTCATGTTTGTTCCTACAGTGTATGCATATATACATGTAATAATTCACATGTGTACTTCTATGCATAACTTTGTACCAATTTTGTAGATAATAAAATTTAAAAAAACCTTAAAAAATTAACTGCTAAACACACTATTTGTAATTTTTTAAATGGTGCACTACTACTATTGACTGTCTTACACCTGGAAAGAGTGAAAATAGAAGTAACTTAAATAACATTGTCATAGAATTTTTTTTTAATTTTCCGATTTTCCGGATTTTTTATTAACAGGATCGGCCAAGGTCCCAACTGGTCCAGATAATCGGTGCTCTACTGTATGGGCCTATTCATTTGAAGATTTCGGTGATCAAATTAGGCCAAATCTATTTATTTAGGGTAAAATTTGGCACCTCTGAAATCTGAGGAATCAAAAATGACCCTAACATGGAGCTAACAATCACTAGTTATGTACCCACGTCCAGGTAATTAAACAAGAAAAAAAAGTCATACATGCAACGTGACACTTTTCAACACTTCCAAAATACTGTAATGGAAAATCGTCGTTTAATAATGTCAAAGTATATATCTTAATTAAACAATTTAGAAAAAGGATAAGAACTCAAAATATACTTTAAAGAAAAAAACATCCATGGTATGTAGCCAATTATTTGCGTAGACCTGTACATGAATTTATTTACATTCAACAAACATTTCTTCTTATACTAAATTTAGTTCAGATGGAAAATGCGTAGCTACATGAAAAACACCCATTAGCAATTCACAAGCAAAATTGTAGTGCTTATGTATTACGTATTTTGTGTATCCCTGAATACGTTAAACGCATTTCCAGTATTTTTCACCTTAGACAGTATTGTAACTGTTTTTTTTTCAGTAACCCTGTAAGTGAATGATAAATATTATTCATTCCATATCCTACATAAAGCATCTTTTAGTGCACCTCATAAATTCATATTAATTTTATTATGCTTGAAATAGTATAATATCTTTAAAATACACAGCAAACTATTTTTTCCCAAAGAAGTATTATGATTTCTGTTTGTCTGTCTATTCTCTATCCGTGCTATAACTCTCTTAAATACACTCGTTGTGCCATGTAATTGCCAATTTATTGAGGTTCATTATGGCTTGTTCATAATTTAATGGATGGTTAAGAGTGCTCTTGTAAACGAATCAAAAATGCTACACACTCCATTTTCGATAGCAAACATGTCATAATAAACATCAATAACTTGGCGATTACAAGGCACGGCGAGTGCATTAACGAGTGTTAGAGCACGGACATTTTTAACATTTCTCAACTATGTGAGAAAGGGTTAAGAAATTGGATGTGGATAGAAAAGTCACCTGATTGGTAGTAATACAAAAAGGGGAGTAACGGCATAAGAAAGATATAAATAGTTTAAAAAATGGAGTCAACTTGCTGGTTATAAAAAGGCAGTTTATTTTACTAACTAATGGATTTTCCGTATTTCCACCTGTATGGTAAAGTCACAAGAATATATATATTTAAAAAAATTGCTGACCAATATTGTTATAAAGATATCTTATGACAAGAGTTTGTTAAAAAAAAATTTCCCTGCCGGCTCGAGCCTACAGGCGGAGGTAGATTTCGAAGTTAAGTACTAAATACACCAACAAAACATAAATCAAGATTAGAGATAAACCCAGTTCCTTCACTAAGAATGAGCTCTAAGAGAGCTAAACATTTAGTGAAAATTCTAATGTACACGAATACACACACGCATGTATATGGAATAGGTTTAAAAATGGCTAAAGCAAATTCAGAGAACCTCAAAGTGTTAAAATATGTTAATATTTCCATAGTCGGGTTTTTATCATGTTTTAATACGTTTCTTCAAACTCACATGACGTTACATATTCACCTACTGAGGTCCATTATATTTCCAATATGACGCAATATATATATATATATTTTTAATTTGTCAAACTATTTATTCCATTTTGAGTTTTCATGCGGAAATCTTGCTCTAGAAAACTTATGACGTAATATTTAATTTGTTTTCAATTCGTCAAACTGTTTATTTAATTTAATTTTTCACGTGAAATCTTGCAGTAGAATAGCAATTGTTGTGGTGAGAATTTTATTGCTTTTTTTTTTTAATTGTTGGCATCTGCTATAACGAAAATATATTTATTTTTTCCTGTCATTGTTGTGTAAGAGCTGGTTTTATCAGAATCATGTTAAGACGGTATTTTCAAAATTTTGAGCGCTCCCCATTTCCATTCCCTTGGGCCGATTTTGCTCATTTTCAATCCCCGCCGAGATATTAGCCATCTCAAAGTTGTTGGCGAGTTTGAACACGATCCGTGCATAATTGCGACTTTTAGCGTGCGGACAAAATTTAGTACATACAGTGGCGGTCAAAAGTTTCCGGCCAGTTACTTTTTTTTATTTGTTTGACAGAACGTTTTAGCAAAGAAGAAGTTCAATTGCTCCAAAAATTAGGAATAAGCAAATTACCTCTGACCACGTAATTATTTTGATTGGTTACTTAAGATACTGGATGCAAAGGGGAGGAATTCAAAATTCGCGCGTGCAAAAGTTTCCGGCCATTCGTCATTCATTAGTTTTTGCTATCGCTAAAGTGGTTTTTTGGCCATGTTTGTTAATTAATCAAGGTGAATAATGTATTTGAGATTAAAAATGAAAAGTTTAACAATTTTTTGTTCCTAAATGTGTGATTTGTTGGTCGCTAAAGGGACAATCCTTTCGTGAGATTGTGGCAAAGTTGTCGATCGGAAAATTCGCTGTAAACGATATTTTAAAAATATATTAAGAGGGTCATGGCCTTCGGAACTTGCCACGGTCCGGGGAACCCCGGAAAACGACTATTCTTGTGGACAGAATTATTAGAAGAAAAACAGTTGATGACCCGCGTAAAAATGCCTCTGCAATTCCGCGCCATTTATGGTGTTATGGTTATTGCTGAAACAAGTCTATCTACAGTGTCAAGACGCTTATGTAACGTAGAACTTTATGGAACAGTCGGTGTTAAAAATCCTTTCATAAATAAGAAAATTCAGAGGGCCCGACTGGCGTTTGCCAAGGAATACAAAGACTTTACAAGTGAAAACTGGAAAAAAGTACTATTTTCAGATGAATCGACGTTCAATCTTTTTGTGAGTGATAAAAGACATTACAACCGACGACCTAAAAACAAAAGATAAGGTTCCAGATATATTATTTCTACAATGAAGCACGGCGGAGGACACATTATGCTGTGGGGAGCATTTTCTGGAAAATGCGCCTGTCTGTTATTTGAAATCCGCAGCAAGATGAATAATGCAATGCATAAGGATATCTTGCAAGATCGTTTGCTGCCTTATTGGAGGAAAAATTGTGGTCGCAACTATTTGTTTCATCATGCTAACGACCAAAAGCATACATGCAAGCTCGTCAAGCAGTGGTTTTCGCACAAAAAACTTCGCTTTTGAAATGGACAGCCCAATCATCCGATCTGAATACAATAGAAAATCGTTGAAACTATCTTGAAAACGTGTGTGGATTTATATATATTCCAATTTAGCAGCATTTTCACAAAAATTGCAAGAACCGTGGACAAAATTTAAGATTGATGATCTACAACTGTTCATGAATCGATGCCACGTTGCTGCGCCGCAGTACTTATTGCTAAATGTATGAATACAAAATACTAATTGTAAATGTTCTTGATCCCCGTTATTTTCTTTTACAACACCATCTTTTTCCAAACTTGCCAAGGTGGCAGGAAACTTTTGAGAACATGCATTTTCATTTGAAATTAATTTTGTCAGTTAAATTTTTTAATATTTAATTTTTATTCCATAAATAAGTTCTTAACTGTTATGTCAATAAAGTGTATAAGTATCACTTTGAGATTCCTCTTCATATGGGTATACTTACAAATTAACCAAAAAATTTATTGGCCGGAAACTTTTGACCGCCACTGTACATATATATATATAAACTTTTTAGGTGGGGGTGGTTTTGGGTTCCTGGGGCCCTATAATGAAAAGTTATGAAGGAATTTTTCAAAAGTCACACCATGGTAACGACTGCAATAGGTAGTATTTCTTACGAAATCTACCTAAAATAGTCGAGAAACCATCATAAAAAGCATTTTTATTGTATTCTAAAGCGTTGAAAATTTATTGAAATTCACAAAATCTCCGAAAATTTAAATTTTAAACGTTCTTATACTTCCTAAGGTATACTTATCAAATACAAAATTTAATTAAATTTATGTATAATCTTTATTTTATAAATTAAAATTTATGTTCATAACAAATCATGTATATAACAGAATAATTTTGAAACAATGTTTTCATAACAAAAAAATCGCAAATTATTATTCCTAAATAATATAAATTTATCTGTATTTGAATTTGAAATACTTATCACAAATATTTAAATAATATTATGACGTTTGCTAACGTAGATGTGTTTTTTATACATTTATTTCATATTATACTGCTCTCGACTTGCATAAACTTAAAACTTTTTGAAAATCTAAATCTCCCGAGTTTCTGAAATATAAATAAATATGACATTTTTCTGTGGGTTATTTCTGGAAGGAATGCTTCATTTTGCAGTAATTTTATTTACAGAGGTATGTTTTTTTTATGTATTATTCAACAGGCATATACAAACTTTTTTATAAGCGTTACTTCATCAAAATAAGTATATTTCAACTTATTTAAAAGCGAAAGGTTACGTTTATTCAAAAATATTTTCCTGACTTTAAATCCCTTTTGCAAGAAGATGGATTTTTAAAGTAAATGAAATTTGCACACAGTAAATCTAATATTTTCTTATATAGTTCACATAAATCATCTTTTCAACAATATGCCCTATAGTGGTTTCTTTGTTTTAGTTTATGATTCAAAACAAAACATTGTTTCCCTTTTCATATATTTTAATCACGCAGCACACAAATGTGACAAGCACTAAACACTGATAAACACATAAAATATGAGGTGACTTTGGGGTGATAAACCGCTACATGATTAATTGAAGTTCATAAGACATTATGTTTGGAATATTCCAGCTATAATACAAACAGAATAATTGGGGATAAGACCCATTAAAAACACGACGTGCCACAATAGCACTGTTTCCAATGCATTTTTCAAAACCTCCTCGGAACGATCATTTATTTCCCCTGCACTGTTTCCAATGAAAAAGCCTGTTTGAAGGTTGGTTGGTGGGTTGATTTTTGACGGCCGATTATCTACTCTTGGGATATAGGCCCTAGGGGGAATGCCCTTCGTGGGGGTCTTTCTAAGGGAACCTAACCCGTATTTACGCATGGAAATCCACGGCTTCGAAGAAAACCACGAAAACTCCGAAACGGTTAGGCCGACGGGCGCGATTGGGTTCGAACCCAGCACCTCCCGTGTACCAGCTTCGAGAGCAGAACCTCTCAGCCACTGGTGGGGCCCTGTTTGAAGGAGAAACTAGCCTAGTAGTCCAGGCAATAGAGACCGTATAGGGGCTATAACTAGCAAAATTCATGGTAGTTCTGGAAAAAGGCTTACTATATGTTTTTTGGGTCGCTGAATCCGAATTTTCAACTTCCCACCAAAATTTCCCCTGGCAACCCCCCAAACTTTTGGTAAAAAGCCCCTGAAAAAGGTTTTTATTAAAAAAATCACATTTTTTATTGTTTTAGAGAAAAAGTATCTAGAAATTCAGAAAGCAGACAAAATTTGCAACAAATTACATATATGAAATTATAACTTAGGATGAAGGGGAAGGAGGGATCTGCCTCTAAACATGCGCGCGTTGCAGCTTGAACTAAGTTGCGCAATTCCACTTAACCACTCACACGTTTACATTCGCCCTCCCATCTCCCCTCCGAACTTTCTTTATAAGGTTTACTTTAAGTTTTTTGGGTCGCTGAATCCGAATTTTTAACTTCTCCCCAAAATTTTTCCTCCCGAATCCCCCCCCCAAAAAAAAAAGTTGCTTTTAACTTAAATTTTTTATTGTTTCAGGGGAAAAGCATTACGAAACTCATAAACTAAATTGATTTCCTCCAACTTTTCGCGAAATATTGTCTCAACACCCAAAGTGATAGCAAACCGCAATATCCCCAATTTTTTATCCACAGATCTAAAGTCTGCGCATTGACCCCCCCCCCCCCAACGTTCAACATTTCAGCCAATAAGAGATAGGCGGTTGATACGAATAGGTGATAAATATTAGTGGCTGGTACTAATAGTACTGGTTTTCCTCCAACTTTAGCAACGACAATTATAACCTTTTTTCTCCCTTTGTACGGGAAACACTTGAGGCTAAAATCGGCTGACAAGTTGGTTGCTCGAAAAATTGGTGAATCTCATAGCAGCTTTAGAAAATATTTGCAATTCGAATTTCGACGTAAGAAAAACGGTGGTAATTTTTCCTATTACTAAGAGAAAGATACAAATTTGAACGAACAGAGATTTTTTTAATCTATCTTTTAACAGATAAAATTGCAAACACATATAACTCAATAACATACATGAGTTTATTATTTTTTGAAATAATTTAACATTATTAAATATTCTATGAACAATTTTGACAGTGAAAATAGTTAGGCAATGACACATTCTTTTCTTAGATCCTAATAAAATTTATATGGGACAACCATCAAAAGTTATTTTTTAAAATAACTGCAAAAACAATTAAAAATGGAACATTCTTCAAGAAATATGCGTGTGCGCACTTTAAATTAATCTTTTTTAGAAACAAATTTTATAACGCAAAATAATACGAATTATGAAGCATGCCAGACAAGGAAATATGATTTTATGATATTGTTATTGGTATAAAGTAAATATATGAACTATGGTAAAATAGCGTTACTTGTATATTTAAATAAATGGATATTTGTTTTTTATTGTATTACAATATATGTAAATATAATGGTAATCATGTCTCCCATAACATTGATAACGTCATAAAACAGACTATAATATAGCTTTACAGTTCTAAATATTTTTCTTTTCCACTAGCAAGAAGTCAATATAAAAATTTATGAAACATGAAATGCATTATCTATTCATAATTTTTTCGAAAAAAATATAAAAACATTGCTTTGATTTAATCAGTTATTGATAAAATCTAAATATTTTATCGTAGCAAAAAGGATTTACTACTATGATTTTTATAAATACAAGGTTGACAAACCAGGGCTTTACGGATAACATAATATAGGTGAAAAGCACCATATACGAGGGTGCATCAATATGTTTTTGCCCTCACAGAGAAATAATTCAGTGAAATTTATGAAATTGCTACATTATATTAGTCCTTTTCTATAGTCACCGTGCACAGTAACACATTTCTGCTAACAGTATTTCAAAGAGGGGGGGGGATGTATTCCAGGAGACGCGATAGTAGACCCAAAGGGGATTATTTTTCTAACTTTTGACAACCTTAACATGCGCCATCTTGTTAAAAAGCCTCTGAACACTTATTCATGCTATGCTCCTTCCTCCCCCTACCCCCAAATTAGCACATCGGAGGCATGAATGATGTCCACAAAATTGAAAAGTGACCCCCGAAGGGCAAATTTGGGGGTTGGGGCTCGGGAGGTGCATAGCATTGATAAATGGTCACAGGCCTTTCCAACAATATGTCACATGTGGGAGTCGGTAAAAGTTAGAAAATGACCCCTTTGGGTCTATCATTGCGTCTCCTGGAATACATTCTCCCTCATCTCTTTGAAATACCATTTTCAGAAATGTGTTACTGTGCATGGTGACTAGATACAAAAGGACTAATACAATATAGCAATGTCATAAATTGCACTCAATTATTTCTAAGCGAGGGCAAAAACTTATTCATAGAACCTCGTAGTAGTTAACATAATATCGTACATGTCGTTCTAATGTTTTTCTCTCCATTTTTTGAAAAAATAATTTCTTAATTCATAAATTTATTAGTAAATTTTTTCAAAAAAATATTTTGAGATAAGTATTTTTAGTGTTTGTCATATTTATTATCGTTTAAATGTCTACTCTTTTCAAATGTAATATGTTTGGCAGATATTTGTTATATAAACTTTTGGTTAATGCGTAAGTTTCATAGTACCATTTATGGCTTTATAGCGATAATTCATATCGGAAAGTAAAAGGAAAATGAAGTAATGGTAACAATTTCATGTCAACGGGATTCTCTTTTAATGAATATCCGTTTACAGAGATGCAGAAATACATATCGCATTACTTTTTGAAGTACTTTTGCCAAAAGCTTTAATACGAAACTAATTGATTTAACTTTCGATTTTCTAAAATAATTGATTAACTTAGCAAGTAGCTCCAATAGTGAAACCACTTTCATGGTAAGTTAATTAAAGATATAAGTTCAAGTCTTATAAATTAAATCAAACTTTAGAAATCAAAGCTTCAATTCCCGCTATGGTAAACCACACTCATTGACCCTTTAAAATATAAATTTCGCATTTTGTATAAAAATAATAAAAGGATTCTTTAATATTTGAATTTAGTAACTTTGAGACAATGTATTATGGAGGTTTGATAAACATAAAATAAATTCATTGGAGAAGTCATTGTTAAAAAATGAGCAATAAATTAGATATTTTAACACTTACAACATTTAATGACTAATTACATTAATGTACTACAGCCAACGCACACTTGGTTCAAAGTAACAAAAAAGGGTAATCCTATAGGGAGATTATCAAAAGGTGGGATCATTAAACGTTAATAATATGTAATTTTTCAAATTTTCAAATTTAAGGTCAATTTTTCTTTAATAGTATAGTATTTTGTCTATAAATATAATATATTAATATTTTTAATAGTATGTCTACAAAATTATACACAAACATTAAAAGACAGCAACTATTCTGGAAAATTAATTATTAAAGCATTTAATTAGCAGTTGTGTACGTTACAAATTTTGGACATTTTTTCGCACGTACGTTACAGATTTTGGACATTGCGCTTAGTATTTAAAAAATTCTTAAGACTAAGAATGTAATAAATGTGTCCTATAATTGTATGTGTATACATATATATATGTATAATTAACTTTTTGTTATCCAGTAATAACAATAATAAAATCAAATGTTTTGTCGCGTACGTTACTTTCGGACATAACAAAATACAAAAAAATTCTTTATAGAAAAGTCCTTCTATCTTCAAAAAAGCAATAAATCAGCCTGCCGAAAATATTAACGAAATTATAAAAAAATCATCCATTTCCTTTATGCATTCGTTGTTTACCATTAGAACCACCTGGAAGCAAGTTAAAACTCTTTTTCCTGGTGGTACATTGGAGCAGTTAACGTTATGAATGTCCGAAATTGGCCTCTATAGCATAAAATAATAAAATTTTAAGATACTTATACAAAGCTTTTAAAATAAATTATGTCATTTTCTGTCTCTGAATAGAATTAAAAACTCAGTGTAAAAATAAATAAATAAATAAAGTCAATGATAATTAAAGTTATGTTTGAACGGCTTAATGTTATGACGTGTGTCCAGTGCCCACCTTTTGAGAATCGCCCTATAATTAAAATACATATAAAATCATAAATAATTTACAAGAATTACTTTCAGGTGCATACATATAATATAAAGGGCTATTTCCATGCGCACTTGTAGTGTATGTCATGCTACGATTTTTGGCTACCAGTATTTTAGAATGGAAAATGTGACGTATTTCACGGGAGATATGTCATTAATTGAATAAGGCCAAGCAAAAGTTTCCAAAATAACGGTGGCCAAGAAGCGTAAAAAATTATCAGCTATTTGACCTACACTACAAAAACACATGGAATTAGCCAAAGATATTTAAAATAAAAAATAAAAATATCTTAAATTACATTAGAAAAACCCAGAACCTTTTCAACCATTATAAGGTTGTCACCAATAGGATTTAAATGTTGTTATTATTATTTTTTTTTGCACTTATTCGAGAATTGTCCAGAAGAAAACATTATAATTTAAAGGTTGTACGTCAGATGAGATGTCAGATAAATGTATTCAAATTTTCAACAAGGCGAGCTTTTACCTATTATGCAGCAAATAAATCCATACTCTATGGATGTCGTATGGCTGAGCATCGTTGCATGCTGTATCTTTATTAGCAATTATTTCATTTGATTCTCTTATGATGACTTCCCGGTAATTATTTGTACGAAATATAATATTCCATTTATTGTAGCGATACACTATCTTAGGATATGCATGGAGTATGGAGATATTTGCTGCATAATAGATGAAAATTCGTTTTGTTGAAAATTTGAATAACTTTGTCTGGCATCTCATCTGATCTACAACCTTTAAATTATAATGTTTTTTTCTGGACAATTCTCGAATAAACACAAAGAAAATAATAAAAGCATTTAAATCCTACTGATGACACCCTTGTAATGGCTGAAAACGTTCGGGGTTTTTCTAATGTATTTTAAGATATTTTTAATTTGTATTTTAAATATCTTTATACTATATGTATGCACCTGAAATTATTTTTTGTACAAATATTTGTGCTTTTATATGTATTTTAATTATTTATCTCAAATTGAACATAGCACTAGAATTTTAACTTTCAATTATTGGGTAAACCTTTAGTTTTTAAGCGCTAAACTATAGAAGCGAAAAATTACAACGATCATTTGACTGACGATTACGTCTTAATTCGATCTATGTTAAAAAACAGTATCTTAGGAGCCAGTTTCCAAATTGTAATTTTAGCAAACATTGAAATATTCAGTTAGAACATCCAATTTTTACAGGATTTTTGGATTTTTTGATACATTTTACGTTAGGATACTAAACGTAAAATTATTCTTGGAAAACGTTTTGGAATTATACACTTGTAAATTTTCCGATTTAAATGCAGAGATAAATTCGCAATTTTAATTTTTTTTAACGCTTTTGCAACCGAAGAATAAATTGCAGATTTTTTTTTCAGAAATTTCGAATTCTCATCAGAAATTCTGATTTCTTTGCTTTTGCAATGACAGATGTTTCTTAATTACATAAAGTAAAAATTAATTTACCAGGATTTCTGAATAAAATAAAATGCCCAATTTGCAAAACTCACTGTATTGGCTAAGAAGCAGAATGAACTGTAATTTTAGATTTGCACATTTTAGCATCTAAAAATAGATTTCTGTTAAAATTTGATAACTAACAATTCATGCACTTTCAAATACTTTTTTTTTTTTTTCTGCAGAGAAATTTTACGTATCATTAATTAGATATGTAATGATTCATTTCCTATAATAACAGTAATGGAATTTCTTACAATTCGATTTTAGTTCAGGCTGTCATTTGTATTACTATATAGATGAATGTAAGTAATCATGTATGGACATTAAGCGCCAAAAAAAATATTAGTACTCTGCAATTCTGTAGTAATACGATATTGAAACTCTTCCGGATCTTTCATGACAGGAGATATACTTATATGCATGAACTCTGCAATTCTGTAGTAATACGATATTGAAACTCTTCCGGATCTTTCATGACAGGAGATATACTTCTATGCATGAACTCTGCAATTTACTTAAATAATTGAGGTATGATAATAGCCCATGCAAACAAAATAGCAGCTTTTACTTCCCTTGATTGAATGGTGATATTTTAGAGCTTTTAATGGATTATCCCATCTCGTTCCACAAACGCTGAATTGGGTTGAATTTGAGTGTTTTCAGTTTTAAACACACGTGTTGTTAGCTGATCAGTAATATATATCCTTTTCTCACTCTTCGTTCGAATGAATTATACAATATACATGTTGCATTTTGCATGTAGATGTTCAGAACTTCTTTATGTAAACAACATGCGAACCATTTGATGAGTTATGTATTTTAAGTGCTTTAAAATTATGTCTTAAGTCCAATAATCCGAGAACCACTATTTTTAGAGCGATCTATTGCGTGGAATTCAAGCTAATACCTACCGTAGGATATAAAAACAACGACAAGTTCATTGCTAGCACATTTACCAGGGATAACGAATCATACAGTGCATTTTCGACCTTCTTTCATAAAAAAACCTGTTTATGAGGAAATATCTCATATTTTCTAATGATAGTATAGTACTTGTGATCGCAGCTTAAGAGAGGTTTCATTTGTTTGAAATGTAAACAGAGTCTTCTTTGGATGGAATATTAACTATACTATGAAACTCAAAAGTGGAATTTATTCCGCATGTATTCAAATACGTAAGCTCAACAGTAAGTATTGCTTTTACAGCATTAAGGGGGTATTGGAACAGTTGAAACACGGAATCACGTTTCTCAAACAATACTTATAAAATTCTAGTCTGGTGTCAGGTGCATTGTTCTGCTAAAAATATCCATGAACATCAGGAATCATTATGGAGATAAACAGCTACACGTGGTAAGGAACGTGGTTCGGAGGGGGGGGGAGAATGGCCCAAGTGTATACTAACAAAATCCTCTAAGGTAGAGGTTCCCAAACTGTGCTCCGCGGAGCTTCCGATTTTTTTCACATTTTGCCCCCCTTACTCTGTGTTCTTTTGTTTTGATTATACTCTTCTGTGATTGGTTGCTGTCTCCTGATATTCTATTGGCTGTTGATTTCTAATTTCCTATTGGCTGTCTCTTTAGCTTGTTTTCCATTCCCTTCTCTCATTTCAGTCTTGCTGCTGCTTTCATTCTAGAATCACGTCTTTTTGCGCCTGACGAAGAAAGACTCAGATCTTTCGAAAGGCCTAGCGCATTTAAAGTTTTGATGGTGTTTTAAGAGATTATTTTAGATTGTGAAAGATAAACCGCCTGATTATTTTCAATATGAAGGGCAAAGTAATCTATGCATGCTTCAAAAGAAAATATCACAACACTATGACATATATGAAAAATATTAAAACAAATATGAAATGTCCTGTACGCTAATATCCGAACCCACATACGTGCAACACCTTGGCGAAAGACAGAGTGAGCGAAATGATTTCTGGAGAAGAGCGCTTTGAGCGCGTGTGCTCGCTGACATTGACATTACTGATAGCAAGTTTTCATGTTAATTCAAATGTTATCCTGTTTCCAAAAACTGTTTCACATCACTTAGAAATAGAGATTCAACGATTAAAAAATTATTATTATTATAAGAATGATTAGACTACCATTCACATTTATGGAAATTTACAATTTGTTCGCCTGTAATAAATGTATTAAAATAATTTATACCATTCACACACACGTAAATTGGAAATGGATATTTTAAAAACACAAGTAGAAATTGGTAAATTTGAATCAATTTATTTTATTATTGAGTTCAATAAATGCTGCTACTCAATTAAAAAATTAAAAGAAAAGTATATCTTCGGTACTAACAATGTAATGTGTTAATAAACAATGTATTTATTAAAATCATTTCAATGAATGCGAACTTTAAAAATAGCAAGAATTTTTAAATAGAAATGGAGTCTTCAAACATTCTTTTTATTTAACTATTTCTTTAATACATTATCTGGATTCATCTTAAATCAGTCAGACTATTAAACTACCAAATTGAAAACATTAAATCAATATTTAACATTCATTAAAAATATCCCCCCTCCAAAAATAAATAAATAAATAAATAAATAATAAATAAATTGCTCTGAAAATCCAACATTTAAATTGCACTTGCAATGATTCCACGTTGGGATGGTAAATTATTCAACATCAAATCAAAATGCTATTACGTGCTTGTTAAAGGTATGGAACTGTAATTTATGATAGAATTTCTAAACGTAAACTTATATTTTAAATGCATTTACTTGAACTGAAAAATAAGGAGGGAAAAAATATGTTACCATAAAAATATAAAAACAGCAATTAAACTTCAGCCTCTTAAACTATTTTTTTTGGTGATTAATAATCAAATCTCTGACCTGACACGAGAAAATTAAATAAATAAAAGAATATGAATAATATTAAAGTATAGGCTGTAGAGATAGAATTAAATAACACGCACACAGTTATTATTTTATTTGGTGTGAAATCATTTTACTTTCACAAGTCTTAATTGTCAATATTCTAATGATGTCTTATCTTAAAAGTGCATTATACAGTCATTCATAATAATACAACATATCTAAAAAGTATAAGATAATGTACAAAAACATTGAAGACATTTCACATACCTGTATTATAAGGCTGTAATAAATTCTCAACTGCTCCGCAAATAAGCGCAAAACGTTTTGACACATTTACAAATTCATTTTTTAACGGAAAGATATAATATTGGAAAGCCTGACCATGGACGCGATTTGGAATCGAATTGTGTTTTCCATTTTTGACAAATAAATTACCTATTGAGTTATAAGAGATTTTTAACACGTGACAAAAGCATTTTTTGTCTTTTCTTGAGGGGTTATTCTACTTTCGTGCGGAAATTCAGTTTAAAACGCCCACTTTGACTCTATTTTCTGAAAGCTCTATTTCGTTTGCAGAAAAAAAACCCATAAAAAGCTGTTCGATTACATAATTTCTGAACAACAACATCTGCTATTTTCATGCATTTCCGAACAAAAATACATTAAAACTTATGACATAAAATTCCCTCTTGGATTTGAGAACAGCCTTAAGTGAATAACCGCTTGAATTATGTTATTAACCATCAGAGGTGAAGTTCCTATGCTTTTATTATTCTTTATAGGCCATAAACGGCACTATTTAGCATAAAATAATCCCCCGTATCTGCATATGTACGCTGTAAGATCTGCCGTTTGAACTCACACACACCGAACTGAAAATAATGCAGCTGCGCACGCGCGGAAAATGCTCTTCTTTAAAAATCATTCGGCACTCTCCGTCTTTCGCCAAGATGTTGTACGTTTGAGGGTTCGGATATTAGCGTCCTGGACATAGGTCAGCCGCTGCAAGCGGCCCATCTTCGTCCGCAGCGCTTTATTCTTCTACTCTAGTCCGACTCTTTTGCGGAAGCAAGATACGTAGGTCCCCAGCCACGTCCCGAGTGAAAGACTCTCTAGCGAAAACCAGGTTGAAAAAAAAATCAGAAATTGAAACCGGACAAATTTAAAAGGGAAATTACACAAATTAAAGACACCGAAAAGCGGGAAGGGTTGGGTTCTAAGCGATGAAGCTACCGAACGACTCCTATCTACTTCGAGCCCATTATTAGTCTCGGTCGGGCCTGCGGTCGGGGATGGGGGGGGGGGGTCAACCGCCGCTACACACTGTAAAAAAAATTCCGCAACGTTCCTGGGAAAAAATGGGCAGCTGAGTTGCCCATTATTTCCAAGAAACATTTCTTGAAAATGACTGGTACTTTACTGTATATGTTAAAAACTTTCTACAGAAATGCCAGTAAGTTTCCTGCGAAATACCAAGAATATTTCTGTTGACAGCAAAACATTACTGACATATTCAAGGCTGGAGTAGCACAAGAGCGAAAAATGTCCAGACCAGGGATCGAACCTGGATACTTGGCGTGCCGTGCCAATGCCTTACCTGTTAGGCTATCCGGACCGATACCTGGCTGACATAATTCACTCTGGATGTTCGTTCCCTTCATTATGACATTACTGACATTTCACAGCATGCGGGATCCGCAGACGATTTTTACATTTCCAGTTGACAATTTTCGCTTTATTATCATTATTTGTTAGAATGAAAAAATATTTTGAAATTGACATCAAAATTATTATTTATAATTTACACGAAAAAATAAATTTTCAGTTAAAATTCAATAAAGTAAATATATATGTGATATATTGTTTCTGAACTTTGCTTAAAATATAAAAATATATAAATGTTAATAATAATTAGAAAAAAAAATCTAGACATAAAATATTTTGGATTTTCGTCAGTAATTATGTTAGTTTACAAGTTAGATAAAATACATATAAATTTTCATGAAAAAAAAACCTAAACGTAATTGTATATTTTTTCCGAAAATAAAAAAAAAAATTCAAATTTGCAGCAATTCAAAGTGTCAAATATATGTCAAATTTAAATCAAATTGTAATAAAGTGTTAAAATATAAAATTAATTAAAAAAGAAAAAAAAGTCAAGAGATAGCATCGAACCCGGGCCGTACGGGTGGCGTGCAAGCTTTCTGCGTCCACACCACGAAAGACACGTTGAGAGCTGCAAACTAATGGGTATTTGAAACGTATGCTAAAACTCGGCATCTAATTTCTGAAAATCTAAGGCCCATTTGAAGAAATCCTTTCACAAGAATAATTAGAGATAAGAACTCTAAAACATACTTTAAATTAATCAAAATAGGTGAGAATCATATTTGATTGTCCCCTGGTTAATGCAGATCCAAATAATAGGTGTATTTTTTTTACACAGTCAGCTCGTTAAAGATTTCACAGACAAGTACGAGAGATAATCTCTTAGTGATGTCACAGAGGTATTGTATTTTCATCTGAATTATCTTGACAATAGAGACGTAAAGGATTATGTCGTCTATTGATTTATTTGCATTCCATATTGATTTTTTTACATTCATTTAAGGAATTCGTTTTCGACACTCGCGCGCGAGCAACGGATTATAGGAAAAAAAAATAATAAATGGCGGCCGCAGCGTTTTGCTGTTTCCAACTTTTGTTCAGGAACGTTTCGGATAAGAAAACCAGAATTTCACAGGAAAGAGCTAAATTATTCTGAAAACCTGATAAAAGGCGAAACGTTCCTGGATTTTACATGGAAAGTTACCATTTTTTTTTTACAGTGCAACAAATTCGAAAATAGAACTAAAAGAACCATCTCTTAGCATCATGCAGAAATTCAAAAAACGATCCCACAATATACCGACGTGCAAGTAGCGACAAATTCACTTTCAAGGATGAAAAATTTCTTCGCGTCGCATGACATGCGACGCCGACCGTATGTGAACATAAACAATTAAATTTAAAAAGTCAAAAAGCCCGACTGCGTAAAAAGCGAACTAATTAATTATTTCTCATCAATGTGAAATTTTTTTTTCAATTCCTACTATTAGCTCACATCCTCCCTATATATATCTTGTTCAAATTTTCAGTTAATAAAATACTTATTATTCAACCAATCAAGCTCAAATAAAAATTTTTGAACTTGTAGTGGATAACACTTGACGTTAATCCTGTTATTATTAATTCATTTTTCATATATTATTTTCATATATTTTCATAATTTCATTTCATATATTAATTCATTAATTAAATTAAATTAAGTAATTTTCAATAATCGAGAGAGCCCTCTTCTTGATGAAGGCATTTTTAAGCTCCACTCAAGAGGAAAGAAGAATGGGAGAAAAAATTATCTTATTCACCTAAGTAGGAATTGACTTAAAATATTTTTTTTTTTATATTACTTGTTTATATTACTAATCTATTTTTTTTATTAACTTGTATTGATGGCATTTAAGTTGTGTTTAATTGTTAGTTCCTATCTATAAACACTGTTTTGATGAGGTCTATAGATGTCTATGATGGTTAGAGTTGCAGCAAAGCTAGATATCCTACATACACAACTTCCAGGTTGTATAATATTTTAACGGAGATTCTGACGTAAAATAGTCAATGAAACATCGTCTTCATTTTGAAAGACGTATCCAATAATATGCCACTCAATAAGGTGCGTAATTTTTTTCGTCTCTACCACCATTTTGTATTTTACGGCCACCATATTGAATTTATAAAAACAAAACCTAGCCTATAACCATCGGGCCGTTAAGACGAATTGATAGAGACATCATTCATTAAAATCCATCCAGCCGTTGGGTGTTTCGAGGGTATAAAGAAATTCACACATTCAGATACGCGTGAAACACATAACCCTTCTTTTCTGTCCGGTAAAAAACGCCGAACGTATAACATGTGATACCGACAGAGAAGGGGTTAAAATAATTTTACATTTTTTTCTGGATAGGCTTTTAATTTTGCTTCTTCTTATACTGAAAAAACAGTTGTAGGAACAATAAATTATATATATTTACTAATATAAAAATCTACTTGGTATATATTTATTGCATATGTTAACATGTCGAATGCGGTGGTACGCGAATACACTGTAAAAAAATCCCTGCCGGCTCGGGCCTACAGGCGGAGGTAGATTTCGATGTTAAGTACTAAATTCTCCAACAAAACTTAAATCAAGATTAGAGATAAAACCCAGTTTCTTCACAAAGAGCGAGCTGTAGGGAGCTAAACTTTTTGTGAAAATTATAATATACACGAATACACACACACATATATATGGAATAGGTTTAAAAAATGGCTACAAAAAATTCAGAGAACCTTAAAGTGTTAAAATATGTTAATATTTCCATAGTCGGGTTTTTATCATGTTTTAATACGTTTCTTCAAACTTACATGGCGTTACATATTCACCTGCTGAAGTCCATTATATTTCCAATATGACGCAATATACATATTTTTTTAATTCGTCAAACTATTTATTTTGAGTTTTCATGCTGAAATCTTGCTCTAGGAAACTTATGACGTAATATGCAATTTGTTTTCAATTTGTCAAACTATTTAATTTTACACGTGAAAATTTTGCAAAAGAAAAGTAATTGTTGTGGTGAGAATTTTATTATTTGTTATTTTTTTTAATTGTTGGCAACTGCTATAACGAAAAACTTTTATTTTTTCCTGCCATTGTTGTGTAAGAGCTGGTTTTATCAGAATCATGTCAAGACAGTATTCAAAATTTTGAACCCTCCCCATTTCCACCCTCTTGGGCCGATTTCGCCCATTTTCAATCCCCGCCGAGATATTAGCCATCTCAAAGTTGTTGGCGAGTTTGAAGATGATTCGTGCATAATTGCGACTTTTATCGTGCGGACAAAATTTAGTACATACATATATATATATATATATATATATATAAACTTTTTAGGTGGGGGTGGTTTTGGGTTCCTGGGGTCCTATAATGAAAAGTTATGAATGAATTTTTCAAAAGTCGCACCATGGTAACGACTGCAATAGGTAGTATTTCTTACGAAATCTACCTAAAATGCAGATATTTTTTGATTTACTAAAATGCATCATAATCACGAACAAAAATACGAAAATATACAATATCCTCTTCCAAGTCACCTAAGATTCCGAAAAGTGTTCATTTATCTACAGAAATGCCACAAAAGAATTTATCTTTGAAATTTAAAGATGAATTTGTAAAAATAAATTTTTATTAGTTGCCCGTAATTAAAAAAAAAAAAAAAAATGTTTCCGAGTAGCTTTTACAGTACATTAATCAGTTTTCTCTACTCAAAAAACTGGTTTTTTTTATGCTATTAGGGCTCAAGTAAATATTTTCATGTTCAGCAAACATGTTAAACTGGTAAACCTAAAAAATTAACAACATTAACATTAAAATTAATATTTTTCTGTTACAATCTATACACAATTTCAGTTAGGCAGCTAAAAACGGTTAGTAGAGATCTGACAGTATCCGAAAAACGATTTTTCGGGTAGAAAAATCTGATTAATGCATTGTATAACCTACTCCAAAATGTTTCCGAAAATTACGGGCAGCTGATAAAAATTTATTTTTATAAATTATTCTTTATATTTCGAAAGTAAATTATTTTCTGAGGTTTCTAAAGATAAAGGAACGCTTTTCGGAATATTGGGTGACTTAGAACAAATTACGGAATATTTTCACTCATGATTTTAATAATTGTTCGTAGTTTAAGAAATATCTGTCTTTTTTGCATTGTACTATCAAAATTTTCATTGAAGACAAGTTATTGCATGGCCCATTTGGCACACGAATACGTGATCCATCAATATTTTCACTGAAGAAATTTTATTACTATGGAACGGGACTACGGACAAATTACAAATTTTAAGATCTAATAGAAACAAAATAATTATATTATGAATATTTTACAGTGGATCAAGTGAGTCTAGCGATCAATGTGTTAAAGAAATTTATCTCGAAGATTATTGTTTGGGTATGCTGCTGGGAGCAATACCATTTCACTTCTTTGCTTCGAGGCCTGTTAATACGCTATCAACATATACAGTGAAACCTCCCTGTGCGATCACCTCAGTTAAGCGACCACCCCCATGAACGACCATTTTTTCATAGAACGAAATGTATCCCCATAGGCTCAATACTAATTTTACCTCTATTCAGAAATCACCCCAGTTGAAATCCCTCCATGAGCGACCCATTTCTTTGAAGAAAATGAAACAAAATCCGTTTTTTCCTTGTCTCGTGAAGAAGGTTTTATTAGAACAATAATTCCGGAGAGCGCATTATTGATCAAACTTCTAAACTAAGTATAAAACTTTTATTTATTCCGATAACTTTTAAGTGTTTAAACCCCTTTGTGACTTTTTAGCCAATGAATTTAACTCTGATGACAAATTAAAGATGATGATCGATAAACTCCCCTGCCCTATTCTGTCACGAAACTCCCAAAGAAATATATATAAATTAATGAAATCATCATAATTTGTTCCCGTCCAAAAAAAATGCATTTGTTTACTGAACATCGAAAGGACATTGTAATAAAAGTTATACAAGATAAAACTGTAAAATCAAAGCAAACGTCAATGTATTCATTTTTTAAACTCTTTAGAAATTAACTTATGTAATTAACTTTTGTTTTGATACTTAAATTTTCATATTGTTTCCTAATGTGAAAAATAATTTTTAGTAACATTAATTGTTACATTTTTTCAACATTTAAAATCTAGATTTAAACATGACCTCCATTAAGAGACCACCTCTCGGGGGGACATATTTTTATTGGAATGGAACGTGGTAGCTTTAGGGTGGTTTTACTGTAATGTGTTAAATATTTATTCATGTTAATTTAAAATAACTATCGTGTTTCGTTCTTACTATCTTTCATTTGAACATTTACAGCAATATCCTTTTTTGACATTAAATCTAAAACCTGTAATATTGCCATTCTAAGAGTTCATACATAACTGCATACCTACATCACCTGTAGAAATGAATTTGAAATGCGTAAAATTCTCTATATTCTGTTCTTCTTGATAATGGAATGAAGTATTGATCCGCAATAAACAGATGAAAAAGGATAAGGTAGCCATCAAAATCATCCGATAAAGACATTTTATGGATGCAAGAAAATATAAATACTCATTACAGAATGGTTTATAAAGTATTTGATCAAAAACCATTCCCATAAAAATGAGTAATACCTCTCATAAAGAAAGAGGGTGATAATAAAAATCTATCTGGTATATCTATTCTCTTGAAAGCTTTATATTTACGTAATTTCACTTTATGTTGTTTATCAAATCTTATGAATAGATAACTGTAATTGTGCACCATGCAGTTTTATGATTTCCGTTCACAGAATTTTAAGCTCCTCAATTTATTTAAGCGGAAAATGTAATACGCACTTCACATTTAAGGTCGAAAACTATATATGTTATCTGTTTTTATTTATTTAATGACAGAAAAAAATCAAGTTTATTAAAGCTTGAAATTCAAATATTTTAAAGCAGTGCGTTTTTGTCTATTAGTTTAAAAAAAGTAATTTCTTGTGTGGAAAAAAAAATATTCACTAAACGATATATTCCGAAACAAAATATCAGAATACATAAAAGAATTATTTTGTTTGAAATTTTAAAATCATACAGTGAGGTACGTAATTGTATTTAAAATATAATCATATGTTCTACAAAATATAAAAAGAGTCTTGCATCTTAAAGGTGGCAATTTATAAACATACCTAATTTTTATCGCACAATCACACAAAAGGAAAGCTTTATTTATTGATGAGATATTTAAAAGTTTCTCTTATTCCAAATATTTTTTATATGTTTCCCAATTTAAAAGTGGGAATAAATGCTATGAAAAACAACTATGAGAAATATAGAAAATAAGCTCCGAGAAATATGTAATCATGGCACGGTAATATGATTATATATTTTGAGTATCTAAATAGACAAACCCATAGTGTTAACAAAAATTTTACTATATTTTACTTATGAGATTGACAATATTTTAATCTTCATATTTCAAATTTACCCCTTTGATCTCTTCTTACGGAAAAATATGTATACAAGACTTAGATATTTCTGCCATACATAATATGATTACTATTTTTATAATATCTTCCATTCACGAATATTGTAGGCTTCTATGGGAGAAAAGTAACAATTTCACAAATTCAACTTATATAACCTTGAATGTAGTTTATTGATTGTCATCACAAAGTATGAAAATATTATAATATGAGGGTTACAACCATAGTAGACCTAAGTTCATTTAAAAAAAAAATGAGATTGTCCATTTTGAGGGTGCATAAAATCTGTTTTATCCACTCCTACAGTAAACCAAGTATATAAACAAATCACATTTGTGAGAAGGTATGTGGAAACAGATTTGGTTCACTATGGGAGTGGATTAAATACATTTTATGTAGCTTGTAAATGGAATACCTCATTTTTTTTATGAACATGATCTACTATGTTTGTGAGCCTCTCATATTACCTAGAATATTATGTTTTTTTTTCTTTACAAAAACAGGTCGAGATTGTTCTAAAATCAAATATTCTTTAAGTATCTATCCATTCCAATTGCATAAGAATTCTGTAGGGTGTAAACCAAACGAGTTTAGACGCTTTTAAGCATGTAGTAGAGTGCTTATGAGTGTGCAATAGTAAGCAAAAAACTTCGATTTCTTAGTATAACAATATTTTGAAGTAGTTTTCGGGTAATATATTGATGAAAACTTGCAGTAAAAATAATTTCTGCTAGGAATATAGAAGTCTTTTCAATTTCTTATGAAGATATACAGTGCCGATCGTGTTAATTGGAGATATGCCTCTAAAATTTGTATAAAACATTAATTGACTGCCTCGTTAACATCCACATAGTATCATTGCTTAGACATAACTGGCACTCACAAAACAATATTTAAAAACAATTCGAGAAAACTTTTCTATAAAATGTATACATTAATAATTAGATAAATTATAACGGTGAAGTTATTTCTACAACTCATTGGTTTGTTTTTCATAAAATTGTAAATAACAGGAATATATATTTTAAACACTCAATATATACATACGTAAAATTCCCTCGACAAAAACTCTGTGAATTGAGGCTATATGATATCAGTTGTATGTAGTATACATCATACAAAATGCAATACAATAATAGAATGCAATGAAAAATGTGTAATAACATACATAGCACATTTATATAACATGAAAATACATGATAACAATGTCCTGCGAAGAGGACATATTAAATTTATAAATAATATAATTTATTTAATTAATTTTTATTTTCCTTTGTGAATGGTTTTAATCTTTAATTTTACCCAAATTGTATAGCGCTAAAAACTAATTTTTAAAACATTTAATAGAATAAAAAATTAATTTCAAAGTTCGAAAAAAAAACAGATGATAGTTTTAACTGAGCATTTTCATTAATATTTTGTTGTACGTGTTAGTTATCCCGTCAACCAAATTACTGTCGCCAAATTGTAAAACTAAATACCAAAAATGATTGATCTTAAATGTCACATTCACTTGACATTAAGCAAGTTACACATGTTTAGGTCATCAAGTCATTTTTATTTCGACGTTTTATTTGTATTTTTATTAATGTTATACTAATTTACTTATTATTTCGTTATTTAAAATAAAATTTATGTCAATTTGTATAATTTGGCAAGTGGTTTGGCGATTTATATAATTTGGCGAAATTGATCGACGGGTTTACTAACAAGTACCATATTTACAGTACATATACATTTAACGTCTGAATTTAAAACCATTAAAACACCAAATAAAATAAACTAAGACAGACTTGAGCACAGATAAAAAATAAAATTTATAAAGACAATAAAAAACAATTAAAAATACAATATGTAAACGTTTCGCCAAGCGACACGCAAGGCATCATCAGTACAAAAAATATCCATTGCATTTCAAACGTCAGAACAAATCAAGAACAGTTACAGTTAGATATTTTAAAAACAAACAATATTCACTAGGGACAGAACGAGCATCATTCAAAGCATGCGACCGCAATTCAGTGAACCAAGCCTCAAGGAGCAATCTTATGTTAGTTGTTGCAACGAAATTTCAAATTACTGGCGTTCGCAATGAGCGGAATGTGATTCGTTTGAAGTGAATGCTGGACAATTTTTGAATTCAAATTACTCTTTTTTAAATCACCAGTATGTTCTTTTAGGCGAATTTCCAATGATCTACCAGTTTCACCAATATAAACACTATTGCAGTCTTTACAAGGAATAATATAAACAACACCGGGTAATTTAGACTTATCATATTGAAATTTATGCTTATTGAAAAATGAACTCAATTTATTAATAGGTTTAAAAGAAACCCCAATATTAAATGATTTTAGAATGCCAGAATTTTTTTCAGAAATGTTCTTATAATAAGGGATACAGATAAAGGAGCTAGGTTTACTACGTTGAAAAGGGGGGGGGGGGAGGGTAGAATTTACAAAATGTAAACTATTTTTAAAGATTTTTTTTAACAAGACCAATAGGATAGCTATTATTAACCAAATCACGATAAATTTTACATTTCTCTATTTCAAAATCGTTACTGGAACTGCAATATTTTATGGCTCTGAAAGCTAAAGTCTTAATAACGGTTATTTTATGGCTGAAAGGGCATATTGAATTGAAACTAGTCTACTGACCAGTAGAAGTAGGTTTTCTGTAAACTGTAGTGGTGACAGATTGAGAGATATCAGTCGTGAGTCTGCGGATTAGAATGTCGAGAAATGGTAATTCAGCATTATTTTCTATTTCAACAGTAAACTTAATAGGGTTACCAATAGAGTTAGAAATCGTGAGAATATCATTTAAGTCTGCTTCTTTCACTATCAAAAAAATATCGTCGACATAACGTCTCCAAAAAAGAATACGTGGACCAAGTTCAGAATTAATAATCTTTTCAATATTCTGCATTACAAGTTCAGGAATTACAACAGAGAGGGGGGATCCCATAGCGGTACCAGAAATTTGAATATAAAAACAGTTATTAAATACAAAACAGTTTGAGGTCAAACAAAACTTAACCAATTCAACAATCTCTTCGACATTAAAATCAGTAGGGTGTGTAGGAGTAGGTCAGATATCTTTAATAACTTTACAGACAAGATCAAAAGGGATTGAAGTAAACAGCGAAACAACATCGAGAGAAGCCATGATGTAACGCATAGGGAATACAAAACTCTGTAAATCATCAAGAAATTTGTAAGGTGAATTAAGACTGTAATTGGAGTTTAAAGTAAGAGGTTTAAGAAGTGCGGATAAGTAGCTAGAAAGATTATATAAAGTAAAAATTTCCACATATTGCATTCATTACTTTTTTAAATAGCTGCCTATATTAGTCAGCATTGACATGCCACACAAGTAGTCAGTTTTCTTAGAATGTTCTGAGAGATGTAAAACATATCTTTATTCGTTTTTCTAAATCCAAAACCAAATGATTTCTGGGAATGTAGATAACCAAATCCCTATAAATTTGAAGAATCAAGAGAAAAATAATGCCGTTATGCGCGTATCTTCAAATGTCTATTAGCCTACGCATCTTCAACTTTGCTTTGGAAAGGACTACCTTAATTTGTGCCGCCATTTGTGTTTACCAACTGTATCGCAGCTCATTTAAATTTTTCCGAATGCTTGTATGTTAATATATCCAATTGTATTCTATGCGTCATTAGTTCCAGAACTACTCTTTTCTAAAGGCAAATAACCTCTGCTAGAAAAAAAATATTAGTTTAACACTGCACAATTGGTAATGTACCATTCTTTAAAAAAAATATTTGAAACATAAAAGCAATATCACCCCCCAAAATAGCCACTAATGCATTACAACATCTCCTGTATATTCGGGCACAAGCTGAATGAACGATTTCTTGAAGTCCTTTTTCAGAATAATCGTTTGTTTAATGTGTTAGGTTATCAGATTGAGTACTCATTTCGTTACCTACTGCGTTCCTACTGGAAGAATTTATTTAGAACGGACAAAATTAATGTTAATTTCAAGGCGCGAGTCAAAGTGAATAAGAATGACAAGATTCTAACCGAAAATTTCGGCTAAATGACATATTGTTTTCCGTGATTCCTTAGTGTTACATAAAATTTCAGCTAACATACAACGGAGTCCACCTGTCATTTCAAGAAGTAGCTAATTTTATAATTTCCTTCTGTAGGGCTATCAATTAAAAATTTAATCTTTGATGTCATTTTTTTAAACAGTTGTTGAAGAAGTTAAAAACTTGAAATTCCAGAGTGACGAGGATCAGAAAAATATGTGGTTTAATTCACTGTTAAAATTTTTCAGCAAACTGTCCAATCATTCGACCGTTTTCTAGAAAACGGTTGCCTAAATATAGTTTAATATTATTCTGACCATAATATGGTCCACTAGGACTTCCCTCAGAGGGATTAGTCTGAGCGATATTACTGAGAACATAGATTTAATAATAACATGTGGAAGCAAAGAAAATGAGATGTTATCTTTAATTGTCCATATACTGCGAAAAATTGAAATGATGAAAATAAACGAATTGTAGAATTACAAAATCTTATATATAAATTCGTATACACTGTTTAAAAAAATGGGAAATCAAACCATTTAAGACAGCCATGCATGGAGATAAAATTGAAAGTACGCAATATATTAAAAGTAAAATAGAAAATGAAACATTCATTTACTTATATCGGAATTTTAACTGTATAAAATGATGTCAAGAGCATAATCAGACACTCCGCACCAATTTGAGTAACTTTAAATGACAAATATATGATGTTTTAAAAGAATGGACTATACTTTATATGGTGTGTGCTCCCCCGGAATAGTTAATATTGTACAATATCTGTTTTCCACGGATGCAATGATGTTGTCGATAACATTTAAGGAATTCTCTTCTCAAAATCTAATATAGTATCAAATTACCGAATACATCAAAAGTGGCATGCAATGCTTCGTTAGAGTGTGTTGATGTGCTCGAACGGACTTAAATGATGAGTGCTTGCTGGCCACTACATACGCTGTATTGTTTTGTTTTCAAACATATTCTGCACAAGTTGAGCTGTATTTAGCATGTATTAAATAAAAGAAATCGGCAATGATTACAACATAAAGTATGACATAAGATCTGAATATATCGTCTGCATAACTTTTGAGCTGTCAAAGTGTCATTTGAAGTAATTTACAAATCCATACATATTTATTCAGCAAATCATGCAAGCTAACATACGCCAATATGAACCCGATTACAAAATTTCACCAGAATAAGTTAATATATAAAAAATCTACTAATGATAATTGAGAATATGACCTTATGATAAAATGTCTAGAAAAATGAATCGGATAAAAAATTCATATCACATTTAAAACGGCACTTCCCTCTGTTAGCGGCCTTGGCGAGAGAGAGAAAAGCCTAGAGAAGGAACACTTTAACAAGTACATTCGGGCAACCTACTCACTGTTTCATACAGGTCTTTATTCAATATTTACACAATTTATTTAATGCTAGGTGGGTATCTATCAGTTTTGTTGCATTTAAATCGCATGTTTTGCGTAGGAAATGCAGCATTATGAAATATTTAAAGTTGCTGTACCTAATAATTCCAAATTAATGGTAATTGAGATCGCTTTCCGTTAATTTCATCTTTTTAAATTTTTTAGAAACCATTCATAGAGACAATTGTATATTTTAAAACTAACCCGAAGCAAAATTTCAAGATTTTGGGCTCAGCAGTAACAGAGAAATAGAAAGTTTTTGAAAGTTTTTTGTTTCTGCACTGTTTTATATAGCGACATTTTTAGAAATTGTTCTATTGCGAGAATTTACGTCATGATAAATACAGCTATGTCAATTTTCATGTTTATATTCCTAACAGTTCCATGTTTTTCGTTACTTAGATCATCTTTAGATCTTTTTCCGCTTTGTTTAGTCTTTCTATTTTTTAGAATTCGTTCTACAACGAGCATTTACATCTTATTAATTACTAATGCCAAAGTTCTAGTTTCTAACCCCAACAGTATCCCAAAAATTTCAGTATTCCAAATAAATCATAGTTTAGAACCTTTCTAGAAATTTTTACGTTTATCCGTCAAATTGAACCTTTTAGAGAGAGCGTTCATTACGAGTATGTACATCTTAAAAGTAACTACCGCACCAAATTTAAAGTTTCTAACCCAATCAATATCGCAGAAATCACAATTTTAGAACTTTTTTGCTCCTGCAGCGATGTAGGTTCTTGCACTGACATAAAATAGTCTTTTTTTCGGAGCAGAGATGGCCACCAACATGTTTTTAAGTTGGCTATGTAGTTTAAGAGATAACACCTCACAAACGTACAAGCATTAATAATATTATATACTTTATAATATTATAACACTTTAAAATATTAGCATTAGATGTACAGATACAAAAGCCATTTATCTGTTACAAACTAAAGTGCCTGGAGTTGCTTAGAATTTGAAGGATGTTTGTTCTGAAAAATCAATTTCAAAATTTAACATACAACACAAAACAAACATTAAAAAAGCAGTCGAAATGTTGTTGAATTAATCATATGAAAACGCTATATAAAAATGTATAAATGTATATAACAGACGCAAAAGAATACAGCTATAAATGAACATATTTCAATTTATAATTGGAGCAATAATGTTAAAATACGCCAATATTTCCCTAATCGGGCTTTTATCATGATTCAATACATTTTTCACACTCATATGACGTTATACTATATCCACCATGCCCTTTATATTTCCAATATGACGTAATATTTACCTCTTTCACGTGGAAACCTTGAAATAGAAAAGTTATGAAGTTATATTCACTTTCATTTAAATTCGTCAAACCATTTATTTCATTTTCATATTTCACGTGAATATCTTGCCATAGAAAAGTTATGACGTAATATTCACCTTTTTTTTTAAGTCCGAAAACTATTTATTTCATTTTCATTTTTCACGTGGAAATCTTGCAGTAGAAAATTAATTGATGTAGTAATAATTTTATTGTGTTTTTTAATTGTTGGCAACTGTTTTAAGGAAAAATGTTTAAATTTGATAAGAAATTGCTGTTAAATTGGTAGTTTTTTATTAATTAAAAATTAACTATAAGTTATTTCGATTCCGGATTACTTTAGTTGTCTCGGCCATGTTTTAATACACATGTACGTATCTCTTCACAATTTTGGCTTCCAAATTGTGGATTTTTTATACAATTACAGACAGACAGATAGACAAGTTTTCATTTTTATATATCTCTCTATTCTATAAAAAGAAACTAACGCTGTCACCGCCGCCGCCGGTTTTGAATATTTTGTGACCGGAGGTCTTTCTTCGTTAAAATTAAGAAATTTATTGCATACAAGTATATGAAAATTGGTGGTATTAGAGCGAAATGTTTGATCAACACACTAATGCATACAGTTTTCAAATTGAAGAATTATTTTAAGAGATATTTAATGCTAAAGTTGGACAAAATCGTTCCATTAAAAAAAAATTATAAGAACAAAATCTATGCATGGGAATTTAATCATTTTACATCATTTTATTCAATAGAAGATCCCGGTCTGCAGATTTCATTAATTTTTTTAATTTGACTCATTTTTTGAGGTTTTATTTCTATTTTAAATTCAAATATTCAGCATTTTGACAGATATTTTTTACATATTTTAGAAAATAGTATTAATTTAAAGTGTTGCCAACTGTATAAACAGCGCAAACAATAATGTTTGCTTCAAATAAAAAAATTATTTAAACGTTACTATTATAAACAGAAAAAACCTTCAAATTAGAATTAAATAATTAGGTATAAAAAGCACGCACTTATTGGAAATTACGCCATAAAAACTATATTTACATGTGAATTTTAAAAGAGAAAGGATATCGTAAAATAAATTCATTAACATGCGTTAGAAATCTGAAATAGAACAAATTACGTCACATTACACGTATTATGCAAAATGAACAAAAAATAGTATTGCAAAACAGTTTAAATTTAAAAATTGCGCGAGACAAAATATTAGAGGTTAAATATTAGATTTTTTCAAAATTTTATTATTTGTCGTTTGATGTGAGGTGTTCAGCTATAAGTATGCAAATTTTTATGTTTCCAACATAATTAGGGACTGAGTTAGAAAAATTGCTTTAAATACACAAGTTAGAGCCCAGAGGGTTAAATATTAGACTTTTTCAAAATTTTATTATTTGCTGTTTGATGTGAGGTGTTCAGCTATAAGTATGCAAAATTTCATACCTCCAACTTAATTAGGGGCTGAGTTAGAAAAATTGCTTAAAATACACAAGTTAGAGCCCAAAGGGTTAAATAATAGACTTTTTCAAAAATTTATTATTTGTCGTTTGATGTGAGGTGTTCAGCTATAAGTATGCAAAATGTCATGCTTAATTAGGGGCTGAGTTAGAAAAATTGCTTAAAATACACAAGTTAGAGCCCAGAGGGTTAAATAATAGACTTTTTCAAAATTTTATTATTTGTCGTTTGATGTCAGGTGTTCAGCTATAAGTATGCAAAATGTCATGTCTCCAACTTAATAGGGGCTGAGTTAGAAAAATTGCTTAAAATACAGAAGTTAGAGACCGGATTGTTAAATATCAGACATTTTTCAAAATGTTATTATTTGTCGTTTATGTGAGGATTTCAGCTATAAGTATGCGAAATTTCATGTCTCCAACTTAATTAGGGGCTGAGTTAGAAAAATTGTTTGAAATACATAAGTTAGAGCCCAGAGAGTTAAATATTACACTTTTTAAAAATTTTATTATTTGTCGTTTGATGTGAGGTGTTCAGCTATAAGTATGAAAAATGTCATGTCTCCAACTTAATTAGGGGCTGAGTTAGAAAAATTGCTTAAAATACAGAAGTTAGAGACCGGAGGGTTAAATATGACTTTTTCAAAATTTTATGATTTATCGTGTTATGGCAAGTGTTCAGCTGTAAGTATGCAAACTTTCAAGTCTCCAACTTAATTAGGGGCTGAGTTAGAAAAATTGCTTTAAATACACAAGTTAGAGCTCAAAGGGTTAAATATTAGACTTTTTCAAAATTTTATTATTTGCCGTTTGATGTGTGGTGTTCAGCTATAAGTGTGCAAATTTTCAAGTCTCCGACATATATCGTTTCTGAGAACGGGCTCTGTGACAGACGGACAAACAGACAGACAAAAGAGTGAGACAGGTAGGGTTTCGTTAGATGAACGAAACTCTAAAAACATGCTGCGGATGACTGTAACAACACCCTAAAATTACATTACCATCAGCGATCTACCAATCCCGAATTTAGTTTATATTCGTTTCATATATTCTTATTCTTTTGTGCGGCCCTGTAAAATAATTATCAATATTATATACAGTAAACCCTCTGAATAGCGGACACCCCGAGAATGCAGAATTTGTCCTCTATTTAGAGGTGACCGCTACTGAGAGTAAAACATGTACAGTTATTTAAGTGTTGGTAATCGAAAAAATGTCCGCTAAATAGAGGTATCCACTAATCGGGTGTGTCCGCTATGGAGGTTTTACCAGTAAATCTTCTGAATAGCGAACACCTCGGAGGGCAGAATTTGTCCTCTATTTGGAGGTGTCCGCTACTGAGAGTAAAAAATGTACAGTTATTTAAGGGTTGGTAATCGAAAAAATGCCCGCTAAATAGAGGTGTCCGTTATGGAGGTTTTACTGCATAATAATATCATCCTGTACAAGAAAATTGCATGCTGTATGATAGACAGACATCCAGAGAAAGATAACCTCCCGGATCAATAAACACTCGTGTCTTTTGTTTTAATAATCCACAATTGTATGTCATACAACATGCCAGATTTTATACAATAGGCTAAAAACGGTCACCGTGGTACGGAATACTGTATTATTATTTGTTTGCCCACCAAAACTGGTTGCCACGTGTTGTTGCAAGGTTTGTGATCACGGGGTTGAAACTGATCTATTGAATATTACTGCGTGCGTTTTTTTTTTTTTTATTTGCTCCATGTGTTCAAACCAGTTGTCTACGAAAACATCAACCGGTGAAAGTGACGCACACCAAATTTCTCTGACATATGCAGATAAATTGTGCTTTTTTAAGAGTTTTTTCTGCATAATTTTTAAACGGTTTGGAACTTATTTTCCATAGTAGGTGCATTCAGTAGGCGACTCTCATAGGTACCTTCTGGTGCAATCAGAAACGAAATCCGACAAATATTTTTTGAGTTATGCTTGACGAAAGTTTTTTATTAGGCTTTTTTTTTAGTAGGACATGGCGTTAATATCCATCGTAGTAGTAAAGTGTCCGGACAGTAATATTTCGCTGAGTATTAGCCTTCGCTTCGCTCAGACAATTATATGGTCAGATAAGTTTAATAATATGTTCAAGAAACTTTTAAAGACGGTCAAATGACTGGACAGTTTGCTGCGAATATTTAATAGTGTTAAGGAACGTCAAAGAAACTCTGATGAAGAACTCCGTGCTGGGTTAATTGAAGCAACAATCGCCAATGGGATATCTACCCTATATATATATAATCCTAATGTAACGGATTTATGAAACGGATATTATGAAACGACGGAAATGAAACGATTCTATGAAACGACTTATTAAACGACTGATTATGTTTCACGGAGATTTCTCCTAAAATATGGTATACTTTGCGATGAAATTAACACCAAAAATTCGTATTGATCCGCAGATCTCAAAACTGATGGTATTAGAATTTTTAAATTCGAATTAGTTTTTGAAATATTATTTTTTTTTCAAATTTTAAATACTTCTCTCTAATGATGGCAACGCAAATTTTAATCATAAGAGATTTTTTTTCATATTTAAGAAAATTTTATTATTTTAAACTGATTTGGCGACTAGTTTGACCACCCTTAAATGTATGCTAAGAAATGTATCATGTTACTTTTATTCTTAATTCAATTTACTTGAACAATCTTTCACCAAATCGAAAGATTCTGATAGAGAAATCAAGAACTCGGTTTTCTTATGTTAGTGGGACGCAGGTGATTTATCACCAAATATTTTTCCTGTCGCATTTTTTGTATTTCATTAATTTAATTTAAAATATAATTCTTTCATTCATTTTATTTAAAATACAAAACTTTCATTTAAAACTGAAACATTTAAAATTGACGGCTTTCACTTTTTTTTTTTTTTTTTTTTTTTTTTAACAAAACGAAAAGAAAAATATTAGGCTCAGATGTCATATACGCACCGGGGTACCTAATTTCCACCAAAATGGCATTATTTTGATTGATACGGTAAGCCGGCTATAGTTGTTTATTTAATAATAAATGTTTATTTACTTTTATTTTCCTTTTTTTAAATTATATAAATTGTTTTATTATATAGTTATTAATTTTTTGGGGTTATTTTCTTTTAAAAATAATAGAAAATAATTAAATCTACGGTACTACTTAGTTATTCCGTCGACCCATTTCGCCAATTTATATAAATCACCAAATTATACAAATTGATATAATTTTTATTTTGAATAACGAAAGAACAAGTAATCTAGTATAACATTAATAAATATATAAATAAAACCTCGAAATAAAAATCACTTGATCACGTAAACACGTATAACTTGCTTAAAGTAAAGTGAATGTGACATTTACGATCAACCATTATTGGCATTTAACCTTATAGTTTGGCGATAGATTTTTGGTCGACAGGATAACTAAGTATTACCAAAAATACGTATGTAACTGGTATTCGAAAACGAGGTTTTCGCTACATTTTCGCAAAAAAAATCACGCCAAACATATGAAACATATGACGCCGTATATGACATCTGGCCAAATATTAAATAATGCAACAAACCATGACATTTAATTTCAACTTCAAAGCAATGTTTTAATTTTCCACTCGAAAAATAAAATGCTAGCTGGCGAGTTTAAATAAAGCTATTAGCGAGATTTGCACCCGGCTAGCGTAACAGTACCAAGAATTCTTTGCGACCATTGGCAACTTTTATGTAGTTATATTAAAAAACAATTGATTTTTTAATGGAAATGGAAAACTTTCGGCACACATGTCATATACGGCCCCATATTGGCGCGATTTTTTTTCTGACGCTAATGTCATATACGAAACGGATACTTAACTGGCGCCAAAGTATCGTTATTTTGCTTGATATGATAAGCCGGATGTTGTTGTCACGCTAATATGGTAAGCCGGATGTTGTTGAAATTGCGCCAATATAGGCCATTATTAAAAATCGCACCGTTATTTTTAAAACTGATCAGATTAGCGTGCTTTTATATTCTTCGGTGTCTGAACGGGGGTTGGCGAGCGTAGCTTGCAGGGCGCAGAGCCCCCTAGTATACATATAACGTTCTATGTCTACATCGAGATTCACCTCTGCACATCATCTACAATCACAAAATTTAAAATTGCAATCTTCTAAAAAACAGCCAACGTCCTAAACATAGTATGGGATACGTACTCACTCCCGTAAATGTTTGGGGACTTTCTCTTTCCCAATTATTTGTCAGTCTGGTATAGTTTCAATTTCAATTCATTTTGTTAGTGTCGGTCATTGCGCTTGTTTAATGGTCTATTGTAAAGTACTTAAATGAAAATGTTAATCTTTGTATATCTAATGCTACCTCTAACTTAATTATTATCTTAAATACACAAATGAAGCGAATTATATACGAAAGGATAACGATTAACCCTTTTTTTAAATTTAAACCTTTTTCAAATTTAAAGTTTAAAAGTAAATGTTCAAAAATTAAAATTTTCAAATTTTATCTCACTTTTGAAAGACCGTAATGTAAACCTGATTTGCCCCTGTTAACTTTGTTTTCCAACAAAACATTTATCACTTTCATACTTCAAAAGTGATCTGCCTTTAAGAATAAAAATCACTGAGTAATCTCGATACTCCGTTTTTGTAGTCAGACCTAAATACCCCCGATGCCGAGCCCGTAAACGCGTCATGATGTCTGGATACTTTTTAGCCTACTAAAAGAGATCACCATTTCTTTAGTGTCGCAGTCTAGCGGAAATATTCTATATTTAAGAAGGGACAGCAAAAAACCTGCGGCTTTTTACGACCATGATTTTCTAAATTAACTATCCCCACTCGACAGCGCATTTTGGAATTTGGACCGTGACAACGCATAAAGCAACTGGACCTGATTTTTCAAAAGACAACCTGTAATTAAAAGGAAAAATAAAACCAGGTCCCAACGAACTCTATCTCCATTTTATTTGATGCCTATCTACTCACAATGAACAAGCCACCTCTAACAGAAGTGTAATGCCGTTCATCGAAACAGCCACAGATCATAAACGGCTTCGCCCCGTACCCGAATTTCTGAGCGATCCACACTGCTAAAGGTGGAATTCTACCCCGTGACCTCCGGGTATATTACATATATATTTTATATAAATTGAGTATTGAATGGAACATCGAACCTTTTCTGAATATATGTATAGAAAATTTTATATTGTTTGACATACTAAAATTAATTTTTCCTTGCATTAAAACTGAAAAATAATTCAGGTAACTCATTTCAAGTAATTCAGGTAACATTAGTCCAAAAAACGTGAGCAGTCAATACAATTAATCACCAACTTGCCCATAAGAAAACGGAAACAGCCCATCAACTGAAAATTATATTTTCTTTAATTTTTTTCTTAAAATATGGCTAATGGGTTCGTTTTCAAAGATTAATTGTACTACAATCTAAAATGTTCTGTACGAACGTAATATTTTGACGGCATATTTGTATTTTTCGGTAACTTATATTTGCAGATATCAAATGAACAATCATTTGGTTAAACAGTTTCTGGATTATGCAGTGCAAAATACCAAACTATTAATGTTAAATTTCAAACAAACAAAACAAACGGCAATGTGGGTAGTTCTAAAAATAGATCTACACAAATACAGGGTGCGGGAAAGTATTGATAGTAAAATCAGTCTCTACTACAAAGACATAGATACAAATATTTTAATAATTTTTATTGAGTTAGTTTAACAACTAAGTAACAACTGATATTTTATCATTCATTTTTGATTCGGTTTTAGTCCAAGAGCCGACAGCACAAAAACCTATTTTATTAAGCACAAGAAAAAAAACCTTTATTTTATGGAAGAGTAGAAGTAGAGTAATCTAATGATCCATGTCTGCCGGAAGTGCAGTGGTGCATAAGCCAAAAATTAAAACCACTAGAGGTTGACTCGTAGCTTTAAAATTGTGTTTGTCCTACAAACAAAGATAAGAAAACATGGAGGACTTAGAGCAGGAAATCACAATGATAAACCTACGAGTCAACCACTGGTGGTATAAATTTTTGGCTTATGCACCACTTCACTTCCGGCAGACATGGATCATTAGATTATCCTACTTCTACTCTTCCATAAAATAAAGGTTTTTCTTGTGCTTGATAACATAGGTTTTTGTGCTCCGGCTTTTGGAATATTTCCTTTTGCCTTGATAGGCTCGCGGAGACCACGCGAAGAGGCATCCGCAAGTAGTCCGCATCGAGACTGTTCCATTCACGTGTCAGAGCAGCTTTTAAAGAAGCGATATTCTTGTGAGGTTTAGCACAGGCTCTTGCTTGCAACACTCCCGATACTGAGTAGTCAAGTGGATTTAAATCCGGGCTATTTGGTGGCCAGTCTTGATAAGAAAAGAAATGAGAAGCAAATATCCCATTTGGTCTTTGTTGATGCTGGTGTCAAGATTAATCAGAACAATTATCTCAACGATATTCTGACAAAGAAGGTCCTTCCATGCCTAAATTCTCATTTTGGAAACAATCCATACGTGTCCCAACAAGATTCAGCACCAGCTCATTAGGCTCGCCAAACGCAACAGTCGTGCCAAACAAACTTTCGCGATTTCATTTCTTCTCAAGACTTTCCCTCGAATAGTCCGAATTTGTATCCACTTGATTTCTCAGTATGGAGAGTGTTGCAAGCATAATCCTGGGCCAAACCTCACAATAACACCGCTTCTTTAAAAGCTCTTACGCATGCTCTTACACGTGAATGGAACGGTCTCGATGCGGACTACTTGCGGCGCGCCGTGGATGCCATCCCGTGCCACCATCAGCGTATCAAGGCAAAATAAGACCGAATCGAAAATGAATGATAGAATATCAATTTTTACTTAGTTGTTAAACTTACTCAATAAAAATTATTGAAATGATTGTATCTATGGTGTTGTAGTAGAGATTAATTTTACTACCAATACTTTCTACGAACCCTGTTCTTGGCATAAAGATCTATAAGTTTGGATTATAATATCCGAAGCTCCAGAAGATCGATTTCTGTTAAATTTTTAATCGCTACGATTCATATTTTCTTTCGAAAATCATTTTCAAAATAAGTATCTGGAATTAATTTTATAGATGTGAAATATGACTTAGATTTCTTTAAAACAGAAATCGATTTCTAAAAGATTTAAATATGCAAACTGATATTTTTAACTGAATTCGCCAAGTAGGTATTAAGTGGTTTAAAAACTATCAGCATTGTAATCTGTTTTGGAATTTAACTTTATGGGTTACAAACTTTAAACATCAACATTACCTAATTTGTATCAAAGATCATAAACCAGATTTTTTTCTAAGGTAACATATAATAGAAAAAATCAAATATGCTGTAAAAATTGAACTGGGAGTTATATGTAATATTTCTGAGTTTGGTTTAATTTCAATTAAACTCGACACTCTAAACTCTAAATTTATCTGTTTAACATAATCTAAAAGAAGACATAACTTCCAGTCGAATGGCTATTTTTATTTTTGTTGGGACAATTTGGTGACTAAAATATATTTAGTTTTATCTTCTATTTTTCTTTTTAATTAATTATTTATTTATTGAGTAAACACTTTATGCACTTTACATAATGAATGAAACGTTATCATTGAAGATAAACATTTATGGTGCATTTTGTGTAAATTATGAAATCTCAAATAAATTCGTATTGAGACGTTTAAATACATTCTAATACAAATTAAATAGCGCTTTAATGTATTTTTTTAATAAAATGAATAACCTATCACTACCATTTATCAAGTAATTCTGAAATGTATATAAACGAGAATATATTTACCAATGAGAAGACCGTGGATAATGACACTTAAAAAATTCTCCGAACCGTTTATACCAGTGTTGGGAAATCAAATTTCTTTTAAACTGAGACATACAGCAACAGTACTTTATTTCAATTATTTCTTTTTGAAGCATCTTAAAAATACATATAATTGGGGGGGGGGGAATTAAAATTTTATTTTGATTTAAAATTTTGATATGCAATTAATTGCTTAAGTGAAACAGATGGCGCAAGATAACTAAAGAGTTTCACTTTAATTAAAAGAAAAAGTAACGATTCATTGCACTCATCTTTTAAGCTTGGATGATTTTGAAGAAGCACCTTTTATTTTTCCTGATACGTTTGCACAAGGCATAAATTCGGCTTCATAATAGTGAATTTAAATGTGATAAATGACGCATAAAATCGTAAAACTTTATTTAAACTAAAGTAATTTACAATGCAGAAATGTATGAAGGGCCAATTTATTTGAAATTAGCTTTTTTAAATATATTTTTTTATATAATGTATGGGTATGTTTTGTTTCCATTGTATTTAACACATTTAAAACGAAAATAAAATAGACATATTTTTATCCTTTACTCGAATCACCAAACACTCTAATATTTATATATGAGTACACACTTATAAATATATTTATGAAATTCAGACTGCAAACAATTATCGTATATTTATAAAAGATTTTTACAATTTTTAATATGATTATTACTAACTATAGCTTAAAGTTTGATTACGAAAAAAAACAAGTTCCTTATTCATGATAATACAGCTATTTCGGAATATTTTTTTAATAAAAATACCTAAACATAAAAAACTTTAAAATGTTCAGTTCTAAGAAATATTAATTATCTTAACTAATACTTCCATACATATAAAAAGGATAAAAACATATATTTTGTTTCAAACAAGGATGCATAATATTGTATTAGAAATAAGCATTAAAACAATTAAATATTTTAAACCCTTAGATTATATTTAAAAACAACTATATATAAAATAGAAGGGAAATAATACGGTTTTTATCTTGGAATATTTAACGACATCTGTAAATCAGTACTATAAAAAACATGACTTCGGGTGTGAAAAAAAATAAACTCTATACAATTTTTTAAAACAATCTCTTGAAAAAAATACTCTTTTTCCTTTACATATAAATTAAACACTGAAGGAAAAATATATTGTCATGTTATGCAATAAAAAGAAATAAACTTTCAAAAATATTTTTGAAGTGACTGAAAAAAATTCTCTTCTTTACTTATCTAAAAAGTGTGCAAAAAGTACTTCTCTTATTCATTTCAGATGTTTTAAAGAACTTTTTATTAGAATGATTTTTCTTTCTATTATATCAGCTTAAACATAGACGCACTAAAAATAAAGAAAAACAAATGCATATAAAACCCTCTTTATTTTATACTTCTTCATGAATAAAAAGACATTGAAGATCATTTAACAAAACCCTCAAGTATATGTAATTTTGAATTATAAAAAATAAAAATATATCATAAATTTTCCTTAAAAATTACAAATTACAATTATTTGTTACATTATTAAGGGCAAAGTACTTTTGCCGCTAAAATGTTTTACGAACAAATTTATTTAAAAATAATTAAATATTTTTCTTTACGTATATTATGATTACAAAAGTCTCACAAAAGTGTCACAAGAGTAACAAAATTTTGATTTAATATATAGACAAGTAAAAAGATTTTTGTTACAAATTAGATATATTTTACATGAGCAATGATATATATTTGGTTATATCAGTTTTTATTTTAATTATATTTTGTGATAAAATAATTGGAATTATTTATTAAACGTTGCTCTAATGCTCACAAGAGTAACGAATGGACGTTCCCAGAAACAATTTATATAAAACAATAAAATGTTTAATTGAAGTTTGAGTGGATAAATTTAATTAGATGATAAAAAATAAGCTGAACACTATGCGACGGAAAAAGAGAATCTTTTCTTGAAATATGCATTACATTATAACACTTAATTCAAAGGAATATGATCTCGTTTTTCGTTTGCACGGAACATAAGAAAAAGGCGCTATGATCAGAGTAATATATAACTATAAAAGGCCACTTTAATCACTAAAATATCACAATAAAAGGGAACACTGTGGATTTAGGTAATCCTTTACTTCTGATGTGAATTTTAACTTCTTACCACGCTGGCAAAATCACAACAGTAGTCTTTTTTCCTTTAACAGCTAAATGGGAATCTTCGTTTCAACTCAGCACTTAAAGAACTTAACTTTCAAAAGCAGGATCTAGTGAAAAATCAAACTAATTTACCACTAAATCGATCGATCAAAACTAATTCCTACCTGGTATATAAAACAACTCTACAATCTAATATACAGGGTGTCCGGTCTCAACGGTGTCCAATGGCTAATTCCTAAACCGTTAGTCATAGACATATAGTTCCAATTACAAAAATGTTTTAAATCAGGTAAAGAAATATTTTAAAAGCGATTTGGGTCAATAAAAACATTTCTTAAAAAATTACGAAATTTAAATTTTTATACGGTTCCCCGGTCCTATAAGTTATATTGAGTGAAATTTTACTTTTACACTGACAAATAATACAAAAAAAGTCCCGTTATTCTACGATTAAAATTGACCGAGTAATAGCTGCTTAAAGCTGGAGCATATTTTTTGCTGCAAATTGGGGGTCATTCACAAATTTAGTCGAAATATAATTTCGTCATATATAAAAAATGTTTGGGAGTAAAATTAACATTGCAATATAAATTTGAAATCTTTAATCATTCTGGCATATTAATGGAAGATATACAATTTGTAATAAACATATAAGAAGAAAGAAAAAACAGAATTTTTGTTAAATAAAATGATTCTAAATTAACAGCCTAAATTCTTTACAAAATGATACGTATTTAAAAATATTATTAGATTGCACAAGCCTGCAAAAGTTGGGTTATGTCATGTTTTTTAGCTTTTGATAATTGATTCTTATATATTCTATATCGCTGAATCCGAAATTGACCTTCATTTTTAACTATCATATCAGGATTTTTCGCCAACTGAAAATTTCAAAGTTAAGAAGTTCAATGTTAAAATTGAATTTCCTCCCCCATCTCATCGGACCACTCAGCTGTTTAGCTGTAAGAATCCCAGGATAAGCAAAAATATCGAATAATTTTTTTAATAAAATAAAATAAAATAAAATAAAATAAAATAAAATAAAATAAAATGGAAAATGTTTTACATGTTTTATAGTATGAGATTTTCGCTATATTTTAACTTACACATTTGCGATTTGCAAAAAAATTCTAACGTAATGGTTAAAAATGAAGATCATTTTCAGGTTCAGTGCTAAAACGTGCGTAAAAATCAATTATCAAAAGTTAAAAAAACACAACCATCTCCTCTACTTTATAGTATTCGATTTTTTTATTCTTTAAATTTGAAAATTTATGATTTGCGAAATATCCTGACATGATGGTTAAAAATTAAGGTAATTTTCGGATTCAGGGCTAAAAAATTACTTAAAAGTTTAAAAACCCATTAATCGCAGTCTTGTATTATCTAATCTAAAACTTTTTCTTAAACTCCTTGGCAGAAATCTATCCGAAATTTTTTGTGTTATCATGTAAAATAAGTATAAATGGTAACCACCGAAAATCTTAATAATATTAGATTGTTATCGGATTTGCGCCAGTATGTAAAATGCAATCTCGATCGGATATTTAAAAGTGGGTTAAAGTTCGAGTACAAATTTTGAACTGGAAAAACATACATACGATTGTTGAAGTGACATACAAACTTATAAAAAAACATAATTTTTGTTAAAAGAAATCATAAGAGAAACAGTCCCAAATCCTGACAAAATAAAACATATGTTATTTTAGCCAATTTGAGACTTAATCATAATACTTGTAGGATTTTTTTTCAAAGCGCAGATACACATGAAGTAAGATCTTAGAATACTTTAAACACTTGGTATATGATCCCTCAAAGCCAAGCCGAACTCATTTGTTTTCAGAGTAAAAAAGTGGCATAAGTCATGCATTTTTAATGTTTCATAACTCGCTCAATTTTAGCGTTATATGAATGGGACTTTTTTGTCTTACTTGTCAGTGTAATAGGAAAAAATTACTAAATATAACTTATAGGACCGGGGACCGTATAAAAATTTAAATTTCGTAATTTTTTAAGAAATGTTTTTATTGACCCAAATAGCTTTTAAAAAGTTTCTTTACCTGATTTTAAACATTTTTGTAATTGGAACTATATGTCTATGACTAACGGTTTAGGAATTAGCCATTGGACACCGTTGAGACCGGGCACCCTGTATATAAATATCATACCATATCGAAACATAACCGTGACAACCAGCTTTCCGGAGATTCAGACTTACGAGGTTAATTCAAATATAAACCGGAATTTTTCTTTTAAACTTATTGGTACAAGATACAAAACAGAAAGTTACATATTATTTTTCTATATAATCTCCTGGATTCAAAACACATTTTCCCCCAACGGATTTGATGTTTTTTGGAGTCTCTCCAGCCAATTACTCACGAGGGCTTCAACAGCAGCCTCATCTCCGAATCGTTCACCTCTTATTGCTTCTTTCAAGCGCTCAAACAGGTGATAATCAGAGGGGTTAAATCAGGACTATAGGGAGGATTTTCAGTGTTTTCAAATGCATTTCCTCCTACTTTTCGCTAGTCAGATTGGCTGTATGGGGACGGGCATTGTCATGAAGCAAAATCACTTCTTTGATCGCAACATATCCCTAACTGAGATGGAATTTCAGAAACCGTTGAATAGCGATCACTCTCGAAAATGTCCCGAAAGGCGGAATTGTTTTTTTCAGTCAAACTTGTTCGAGGACGGAGGGCGTGCAGTGCGTTGTACACTCTTGTACGTCCTTCCACAAACTTTCTGTGCCAGTCATACACTTGGATTTTCATTAGGCATGTCTCCCCAAACAGTGCTTGAAGTCTTCGCAAGATTTCAGCTGAAATTACGCCTTCATTTGTGAGAACTTTAACCATAATACGTTGCGCAACGATGGGGGTGTACCTCTCGCTTCCCCATCGTGATGCCGACAGAGGAACAGAGAGAGTAACACATACCGGCGCATAGATAGTCAAGTGACATCTCCACATGCCATGCGCAGAGGTTTGAGCGCCCTCGCAATGACCCTCAGGCCTCCCAGCAGAAATTCCGGTTTATAATTCATTCACCCTCGTACATTTCGATATTTAGGGAAATGACAGAATAGATAGCTCATTCATGTACAATTAGTAATATTCAGAACACGAAGAGGGCACGCAAAATCTCAAAACTCAGTGCACTACAAACTATTTTCATAAAAGCAGTAGCTAGGCACTATGTTAAAACTACTTACTGTGTCGTTTTAAGCAATTTTAAATGAACATTCAACAAGATGAACATCAGAGTCAGAACATTACGCAACTCTTCTCTGAAAATAAGCTTGTAAAAAAGGAAAATATTTAATACTTCTCAGAAAGAAGTTAACATAAATATTCGTTTTATTCACTTGATTTTGCACTTTATGTGACATCTTTGTATCTCCAAATTTAATGAGTACATATTTAGTTATTTATTTCGCAATGTGAAGCCTTTATGCTAGTGATATATTGATTGTAGGGGAGACCGGAGCAAAATGAAGAGCAGCGCAAGATAACGAATGTCTTAATTTTCCCTTATTCCACTAGGTTGCAGCATCAACCGGACACTAGTGGCTATCCTATCGGCCATTCGTTAAACAATAGTATAGATACGCTGAAATCGCCATTTTTGTGTTAGTTGTGAAGCTTTGATTGTTTACGGCTGCCACGTTTTAACTTTTATGCATGAGTAAATAAGCTCCGCTACAAATACAGGTAAAATATATCGTTTCTCTTTAATATTTATGAGTTGAGTTGAGTTGAGTTGATTGTTGACGGCCAATTATCTACACGAGGGATATGGGCCCTGGGGGGAGTGCCTTCCGTGGAGGTCTTTCTAAGGGAACCTAATCCGCATTAACGCATGGAAATCCACGGTTCGAAGAAAACCACGAAAACTCCGAACGATTAGGCCGACGGGCGCGATTGGGTGTTTAATATTTATGATTGACTTAGTTTAAATACTACTTATTACCATGCATAAATGTCAATTAAACGCCTTCCTTAATGGCAATGAAAACGAATATTTTTAAACGGGCAGTCCGGAGCAAGATGACAAGCTCGTCATCCTCAGACCCTGGTAGTAGAAAACCAACGTATAAACCCTCCAAAAGAACCAGAACGTATGGCAAATGCTGATTCCGATGCACCAAAGAGGCCTGTTAGTGTTTCCGATTTCAAACCATTGCCTAAAGTAACAGAGTGTGAGAAAAATAGAAAAAGCGAAACATTGAGGCATTCTTACAAGCACACCCATCAAAGAAATGTTAGAAGAAAGGGAAAAGAATAAGGAAAAACAGGAACGTTTAAAAACAGAGAAAAGAAGCTCTTGAAGCTCAAAAAGAAGCAAAAAACTCAAAATAAGTTCATGTAGCCTAAGTCTATTAAATCCAGGCCAAACAGTCCAGTTGCATCAACTTTAAAGAATGGTGTTTTCAGATATCCTGCTTATGACGAGGAATATTATGACCCACCAAGAGAAGAATGGATCCAGCGCTGTAAATGATACGAGTGGTGGCATGAGGAATGTTCCAATTATGAAAATTGTATTTTTATTTGTGACTATTGTTAGCTACACAACTAAACACTTCAACATTACGTTAACATAAATTATGCTTAGTTTGATACTTTGTAAGATGTAAAAACACAGTTATCATTTGTTAAACCACGTAACATATTCAAAAGATAAAATATGTTCAACCTTTTTCAGTGTTACCATCTTCCCCTAAGTCAAAAGTAATCTTGCCCCAGTACTGGGGTAAGATAACGATTTGTTAATGTTATGAAAAAATAAAATTATTCTTTGTTTTTTTTTTTTTTTTGAAAAATTAAATGGTAATATATTTAATACTACAAAGGAAAACTCTAACAGTTCATGTAAAACTAATTTTACTATACTTCAAAATAAATTAATAAACAACAAAAATATTTAACTAGTCATATTGCACCGGTCTCCCCTATAATAAGTTTTTAACTTAAATTTAAGTACAAAAAAATATCGTTATAATATACACTGCTCAAAACAATTAGGGGAGCACATAAGTTTAACGAAATTACGCAAATATTTAAACCGATAAGTAACGTAAAATGAAACATCCATAATTTAAAGTACTGTAGAAAACAGATATAGAAAACTTCACATCTAAATTAACGTTTATGACGTCAAAAACTGGAAAAAGGCGATAAGTGCAGATATCGGGATTTTGCAAAAACGTCTGTTTCAATGCCTCAGTTGTAAAATAAAATTGCTCAGCTTGTGTTTTGAGAAAAGGTGACTTGAAAATGCCACGACAACATGATTTACCGAAATCCATGGCTTGGCGTGTTATCGGGTCAGTTGAATTTGGGGAAACACAACGAAGTGTAGCGGACGCTGTTATAGTCGCAAGAAGTGTCCATGAAAGGCTGTGGAATCGATTCTAAGACACATGGAATGGTAGTCATCGACAAGTGCAAGGTCAAAAATGTGCTAACACAGAAACTGATGACCGATATATCCTCTTAACAGCTCTTCGAGACGGAATGGGCAATGCTACTCAGGTGTAAACACAGCTGTTCTAGGCCAAATGACGAAAGTTGTCCAGCCAAATAGGCTTCATCAGGGTGGTCTGTATGCAAGTAAACCAATGGTCTGTATTCCGTTGATCTCAAGCCACTGTGCGGTCCAAAGAGGGTCGGGAACTGAACATCGAGTTTGGAGGCAAAGTTGTTGGATTCAAATTCTTTTTACAGGCGAGTCCCGATTCAGTCTGAATGTGACAGCTGGTGTGTTTTGGCATGTAGAGAAAGTGGCACTCAAAATAATTCAATATTGAAAGATCACATTACAGGCGAAATGGGTTGATGCTATTGGCTGGAATCAGGACAGGTGGGCGTACTGGCCTGCATTTCATTCGGAATGGCACTTTGACGATCGAAGTAATACAGACGAGATACTGAGACCTCATTTCATATTTTATGTTGCAGTAATTAGTGATTTGTTTTCTTCCATGCATGATAATGCCAGACTTCATACAGTTCGTCTTGTGAAAAACATGCTTGAAGCTATAACAATACAGCGTATGGAATGACCAGCATGCTCTCCTGACCTAAATCCTATCGAGCATGTTTGGGACATACTCAGACGACGCATTGCTGCGAGACCGAGGCCTACTTTTACTGTCCGGGACTTGGAGATTTCAATTCTTGAGCAGTGGATCAGTATTCCTGAAATTCTTATCGATAACCTCATCCCATCCATGGAAAACAGGTGTGAAGCAGTCTTAGCTGTTCTAGGAGACCACACGCCATATTAAAAATCTTGTATCATTTCTAAACAATATTTTTTATTATCATTTACATGAAACCAAATTGTTGCCTTAAACCATCTTTTCATGTTCTTTTCATCTTTTCAAAGAATAAAAGCTCCTTACAATTTTTTGGTGCCTTTTTTATGTATTTCGCTTTGATGCACGTGTAGTATCCATTTTATGCCCATACATGGCTGTCTTGAACTGTTCTCTTCACTTTTTTGCTTGCTCCCCTATTTTTTTCAGCAGTGTAGTTTACAACTTATTTTCCAATTTATATATATTTAGAGTGCTTCAGCTATAGTTAAAAATAGATTTTGTACTGGAAAAAAAAAATCAAAATCCCCCCAAAAATACACGAAGAGTAATATGATAAATGTTAGATTTAAAAACCAATCAATCCAATAAATGTAATGGATAAACTGTATAATTTACATTGTCAACGAAAATAATTATTTAAAATATATAAGTGCTTAAGTAGATTTTAATGATCTTACATTTAAATAAAGAAAATTGTATAAAGATTTAGCAAATATTTACGTATTTTAAAGCATTTTCTTAACAATTTTATTAATAGAATAATGAATTTCATTTTGTTCAATAGAATGTGAATAATAGTTTAAATTCCCTTTCTCTCAAAACTTTTTCTAATTCTAATTTTAATTCGGAGCTGCCAAATATTTTATATGAATGTATTATATCTTATTAAAATTTACTGATACCCATCTAAACGAGTTCTCGTTTTGATATTTAAAAAAACGAACTATTCAGATTTATTTTCAATAAAAAACAATACTGCAAAGTGAAATATATTCACGATTATTTAATATATTTCAAATTAGTGCTTTATTGTATACAAACTCTATCGTGTACAAAAATATTCACAAATGGACTTGCATTAATTTGTACAAAAGGAATGCAAATTACTGTCATTTTTCGAACCGTAGCCCAAGCAAATATTACTTTCATTTAATGAAACAAATGAATAGTAAACTTAGTTATTTAATTTCAGCAATAAAATGTGTTATTTTTTTTTCATTTATTACAACATTCCAAATAACTTCGAAAATTAAATAACTGTTAATCAAGGTATATGGGATTTACCTTATGTTTCATTAGATATTTTATTTTTAATGATATTGTGGACAAATATCAATAAAAATTACTATTGTTTTTATTACTAATTTTCACCAACAGTGAGGTTGCTTATCTTCTAATTCATAATTGTATAGTTGTTTACTAATATGTAGAATGCTATACATACTTCATAATGGAATTTAAATTTCTATGTAATACATGGAAGTCAATTTTTCTATTTTATACCTTATTCTGAGAAAATCAAAGGGAAGAAAACATGTTTTGAAACTTTTAAGCCTGCTGATTTGAATGTGAATCAGTATCTCTATTTGTTATTTTTTTTTTTGGAATTCTATTGTTAATTAATATTTAATTCTTCAACACATGTCTAATCCAAAATGAGTGTGAAATTTATATTTGGCCTTTTACATTTTGTGACTCCAGAAAATAAATAAATTGCTTAATTTAATTATGATTTAAGAACCATCGTTGTGCTTTAACATATATCGGTTCAGTGTTCATTAATCTATATTTATTACGACATTTAAAATTGCTGAATTTTGCATTTACATATATTTCGCAAACTGAATTAGTTGAATATACATTCAAATATAAATATTGTTATTGTTACATTAAATTTCACGTGTGTTTTATAAAGAAAAAGAAACTAAATATTTTTATAAAAACTTTCTGCTAATGAAAATGAAACTTTCTTTTTATCTCATATCAATTAGAATTAAGGTTTTAGCCCCCATTACCATTTTTAAAATTGAAGAAATACGTATGTATTAGGACTACCAAGAAAAAATACATTGGATACCAGTGTTTCCGAATAGTTATCATTGCCTAATTTAATCGTAAAAAAATATGAATTCTGTCACTAAAAAATGCAATGAAGACGATTTTGAAACACTGGTATTTAAACCTTTAAATCTGATGATTTATGCTGTCGACATATGTGTGAATATATGCTGTAACTGTGTAAAACTTTTGATATTATTATTTTTTTATATGGGAAAATTTTCAGTCAAACTATGATTTATTTGTTTTCCAAATAAACAGAGTTCTCAAGTTCAGAATGTATACTTTTTATTTCAAAGTCAATAAGTGAATGTTTTTTTTTTCTGTACAGATATGAAAATCTATTCCTTAGTATATTTGAGTTTATATGTTCAATTGAATAATTAGTGTTTTTAAAAAGAATTCTGTGATTATTAAAATGTCAAACTTGAAATAATTAATGTAGATTTCAATTTATGTAGTCTTTAAATGTAAATTTTAAGCTTACAAAAAACTTTATTTAATAATCATAAATCTTCCGGAAATTAACTGTTTCGACTACATTTATATTTTCATGAAAATTATAAGACACATTAAACATTCTTTATTTTCTTTAAACAAATTTTATTACTTCAATAAATAACAGTTTTTTTAATGATTAAATGCTTCATAAACCTTTTTTGAAAATTTTTAACCAAAAATATTTTTAATGAAAAGGAAATATTTCTTTTTCTTTTTTAATAATTCATCTAGTACATAGTCCGATTCATAAATAGTATTAAAAAAAAGATTCATTTACTTTCAACGAAAGAACGCGTTGTTGCATGTTTGTTTTTAAATTTGATGAACGGTTTTCAAATTGATTTTAAAAATAGCTTTGAATTTGCCAGAAGAAATATTCGATTGCGCCATTTCGAAAATATTTAAATTAATCCTCTTAAAACATTATTTTTTTTTTTTTATATATATATCATTGATTTTTTTATTACGTAATACCGTACTTCACCAATATTTTAATTTTAATATTTAAAAAAAATTATTGACGTTGAGAATTTAAACTTGATATTAAAATTACCAAATATTTAAAAATATGCTTGCAAACGAAGTAATTACTAAATAGGAATTTTTTTCGAAACTGTTGAAAATTGGATTTATAAATTTTACAAACATTTTTTTACGAAAATCTAATTTTTATATTTACTTATATTATTGATCAAATATATAAAGTAAGTAAAAGATACATTACTTTTAAAAAATGGGCTTTTGAATTATTTTAATTCTGTTGTTGTTTTAAAAGAATTTCTTTATACAAAATCTTAAATAAAGAACTTGAATGTATTCTTCATATTTTTTTTCCAAAATACTCATAAGGAATGCAAGCAGACAGGAGTAAACAAAAATGGAACCTTAAGACAAAAAGTGATTATTTTGTTATATTTATGCAGATACGTAAAAAGATAAATGTGCAGAGTGGCAAAAAGGTGCTATACTTTTTAAGCGTGTAACGACCTCACAATAAGCAAAATTGTCTAATTTGTTCGCGTATCAAAGATTACTGTCCAATACGTCTGCGAGAAATCGTGTATCCCCAGTTGCCATGAAGCGCGCAGTTAGTTGAAAAAAATGTCTTAAGCCAGAGTGATCAGAAAGCATTTTAACGACTTTTCGATAAGAATCGGTTCAAAATCAAGGAAGATTAGATGAAATTGCCGAATACCCAATCCTAACTTATTTCCGAGCTAACACTATGAAATAAGCTAAAAAAACACTAACGTGGGCAGAATCTGAGCGAAATCACGGAATGCTCGCCTATTCATCACAAATAGGGATTTTTACAGATAACGCGCATCGATGGCCAAATAAGACCTTCATCGGTAATGTGTGGAGGCTGTATTTCAACCGGAAATGGTTTTCTGTTGTTTTTCTGTGTTTTTGTTACTACGACGTACGATGCCACTTATTAGGGCGAGCATAACAGAAAACAGAGTATTTAATTGAACATCCTCGGTCCATCAGGTGTTTCCCTTTATTCAACATTCTCATGACAATTCTACGAACAAGTTTCATTTTTTAATATAATACCATCTTTGTTAATAAAGCTTCCAGCAAGATCTATTCATGAGTTAGTGGTTTGAATTAGAAATGTCATATCTGTAGAACCTTGTAGATACCATTCTTCTGAAAGTCATGGTGCTTATCAAGGCCAACTGTGATGTTACGTTGTACCGATATCTCCAAGGGTGTCACTAATGTGTTGTCCAAGTGTGCTTATATGTTAAATTTTAGAAGAAATTTGTCATAATTGCTTCTCTTCGTAAAGGAATTAGTCATGTACAAAAAAATTTATATTTTGAAATTCTTGTCAGGAATTTATTCATTTTTAATTGCATCAAATAAACATTTTTCATGGATGTTGCTAATTATTATTATGATCTTGAATTATAAATAAATCACTGATGTTTTATGTCAATTTTACTATTTCGAAATATATATATATATGTGCGTGTGTTTCATGTTAAGTCAAAATATTAGTGTGCATATTGTAGATGAAGAAACTGCACGCATGCAGTTATTTATAAAATAAAAAGTATAATCATACCAGAAACATGATAAAAAACATGCAAAATATAGAGGAAGTTACGGTATTATGGAATGGTCGGTTAATAGAGAATACTTCAATATCTTGCCCGTATGTGGCTGAAGATCATCATAAAGCTGCCAATCGACTTCTTAGTGCTTCCATGATTAATTACGGTGAGTTCTGTTTGTATACTTGTTATTGGATGGACGCGGTGAAATCAAATCTTATTCGCAATTGTGTCAGTTTGTTGCAAGCAAGTTTTATGAAATTCTTATTAATTATAATACCTCATCGTCTGTGTTGTAAACTAAGTTCAATATTTTGTTCAACAGTTACATCTATTGCTGTGTCAGTCAGTTTACCTCTGTGCTAACTTGTCAACGAGTGAAGAGGTTCTTTTTTCAAAATGGCGTGTTGGGTAACATGGAACATCAGGTAGACAACTGGTTTTAGAGAACTCTAATGAAGTTGAACTATCATTCCACTTCGACGTATCATTTTAGTTGAGTTTCTTAGCAGGTTGTACACCAGATGAAGAAGATGCAGTGTGCCTCTTTTGCAATAATAAATATTCAGGGGATTGAAGAGGGGATGAGTTCATGTGTGTGATGTGGACTAATGTGGACTAGGGTGCGTCGAAACAATAGACTGCATTTGCGATTTTTGTAGAAATTAAAAGAATTTTTCCAAGAATCTGATGACTTGTAGATGATGTAGAATTGTTTATTTATTAAATAATGTTGATTATTCTTGTAAATCATGTTTTATTTCCAATCGTAATATTTATAATTATCCAATTCACACATTAGCTGACTGTTTTTTACCATTCGAAAAGGGAAATTATGTCTTAAAATCAAAATATTGATATCGTTCTTTTTTCCTTCCACTTTAAAGCATTAAAAATATGTTAAGAAATATTCAATGTTTGTACGCTACTAACTTTTAATGCACCTTATTATTATTATTTTTTTTTTACTTACATATCTAAAATATTAGTGATATTCCATAATACCCTAACATGCGCTATATACAATGTCTCATATACATTATGTTGCATATAAATTTGCTTCGTTCATTGATCGAAATGTTCCTTTATTTGAATTAAAAGCGTTATGAGTTTAACAATCTTTAGTCTATAGGTGCCTTTTAGACGACCGTGTAAGTAAACGCACAATAAACATTGGCTAAGTTTCTAACTTACGATCTTCCAAATCTATTGTTATATTCATGGTATATAAAATTTGATTCAATTTATTTTGACACTTTTTCCCGCCAGTCTTTAGTAACAAAGATGTTTTTGTGTCTGTGTGCTTGTCTGCTGTGTAATGAAGAAACCGTTGCGCATAGAGCTACAAGAATAGGAGGGAAGATAATTCTATGTCTGAAGCTATGCACTACGCAGCAGGAATTTTAAAATTATATTTTATTTATTTAAATTTTTTTTGCAAATTTTAGCAATTTTTCAGGTTTTATGGCAATTTTTCAATATTAGTATATGAAATCCTGTTTCAATCGTTTAGCTCAGCACAGAAAAGTTCTTATTTTTTAACTAAAGTTTGCTTGGAATTCTTACTACGATTTTTCAGTTTTTGCGAATTGTTTATGTAATCTTTTGAGATTTTGTTTCGCATTTTGAGGTATTGCATGGGCATTCTTAAAAGGAATTGCTTTTCAAGCTTTTATCCCACTATAGTAATTCTTTTCCTCTGCTGATTGTTATGTTTTTCATTAATTTTTACAGATTTTTTTATGCGTTGTACGACTATTTTTTCATGTTAAAAATAATTTTCTCTCTCTTTTCCACAAAGTTTCCATATTCTGTATTTGTACAGCAATTTTGAAATTTTTCGCGAATTTTTGTGTCCAATTTCGACAATAATTTCGCGTTCAATGGTGGTTTTTTTTTATATCCCTAAAAGTAATTTGGTTTCAAGTTTTTTGCTTAATATAAAAAAATATTCTGTCCACTTCGATGATTTTAATTTTAGCAATTTTTAATGCGAGTTTCGCGGCATTTTTCTAGATATTCAATAAGGAATTAATGTAATAATATATTTCAGCTTGATGTAATCCTCTACGTTGTTTTGAAATGTTTAGTGATTTCTTGTAAGAATTTGATGATTTTTTTACTTTTCGCTGTATTTGCACATTATTAAAAGAATCGAGTTTCAATCTTTTAGCACATTGTAGTAAATATTGTTATTTTAATTTTTGATTTTTTGGCGATTTTATCATATCTGTAATACTGATTTCGTTTCAATCTATTATCCTCCTATAACAAATTTTTCTTCTATTTTCTATCATATTTATTCGAATTCCATACAGTGATTTTATGATTTTCACGAAATTTTTTATACTATTTTTAATGCGATTGTCATAATTTTTGACATTTGTAAAATAAATCAATTTTCAAAATTTTAGTCCAATATAGTGAAGTTTGTCATTTTGGAGGTCAATTTGCGTTCGTTTTCATCTTTTCCGTATCTTTCTCTTTTTCAAATTTAAAATGCCAAATCTTCTTGGTTGAAATAACAAAAATCAAATTTCTTATATCTGGTACTTCGAGAGATTTTTTGATAAAAAAAAATAATAAAATAAAAAATAAGACACATACTCCAAAGGAATTGGCTTCTTCAAGTCATTTTACTGATTCGCCATTGTTTTTCTTTCTTGTCTTCTAGGATATATTTGACTTTTAAGAGAATTGTCTTATTGATACCACTTCGCTTGAACTCAAACAGCATAGGCAGAGAGTTTCTAAATTTTAAATTTGATATTTTTGATTAGGTTCGATTTTCGTTTTAGAAAAATATAAACATACAAATTCTAAGTTCAATTAAAAAAAAAAAAAAAAAAAAAAAAAAAAAAAAAAAAAAACTTAGGGAGCGTAGCACTCCAGGTGTACGAAGCCGAAGTCTAAGGGGCTCTAAACTGGTTACGTTTGGAGGTACCAATACTGTTACGGAGGTACCAATGTGCTACTAATTTATATAATTACAAACGCTCCTAAAAAGAGAAAATATAGTGAGTTTGATTACTGTGATAAAAGTGTATAAAAGCTTTGTATTATATTTTCTTTAGAAGCAGTACCGAAAAGCTACATTTTAAATAAATTAAAACTCTTATTCGCATGGATATCCTATAAATTCAATTTCAATATATATATTTTTTTAATTTATAGGAATTAATGTACGGTTGAGATGAATACTAATTAAAAATTATAATTTCAGTGATATGTATCAGGTTTAAAAATGAAAGTAGAGTTTTTTCATACCACGAGGTCATTTTTTACCTGTGGGGACATTTCATTTTTCAATAATTAGAAACTAAGTTTCTATTTCTATTTCTATTTTTAATTCTTTGAACGCAAATAGTATCCGGGATGCCGAGTGCAATCTCTCCAGATTTTTAATTTATTTCTTTTTACTCGAAATATCTATTTATTTGTGATAATTTTTGGAAATTATTAATCATTTCAAACGAAATGAAATGCAGATATTGGATACAATTTAAAAATCAGCACAAATCATTAAGTAAATAAAAATACGTAATGTTTTTTTAATTCTATTTTACTGCATTGATTTCAGAGAAAATTGGATTTATGGTTTTAAGCTTAAAATACGTTTTATAACATAAAATATATTTCTCCTATTATTTTCGCTATTTATTCAAAATACTATAAAAAAAATAAATGCTGGAAAGAATAGACAAGCTGCTTTCTTTGTTATTGTGTTCATCTAAACTAGGGGTGCACAACCTTTTTAAGAGAAGGGCCAGGGTTGTGTCAGGGTTGTCGAGGGCCACATCAGTCACACGAAGAGAATTCTATTTCGGGGAGGTGTGTGTGTGGGGGGGTATCTCTCTAGGTTCCCCTATCCAGTCAACATATCGAATTCAGTTGGCAAGTATATATCAACAGTTTACATTTGTATATATAACATGGATTAATTTGAAAGAGTGGTAATATTCCTGGACATTATTCGAGGGAGTAAATTTTGTTTTACTAAAAGTGCTAAAAAACAAACATAGGCATGAAAATGGCTGGTGCCGAAAAAAATGCGAACTTTATGAACGAAGGAGACAGGAAGAGCCGATCAACATGATTTGATATTTTTACGCGCCTGATCAACGGAATTTAGATTTTCCGCGCCTGATCGACAAAATTAGCGATTTTCCAGCACCGGATCTAACCGCACCTGATCGACGAAATTCCTATTATTCTGCACCCGATAGACGATATTTGCGATTTTTCCGCGCCTGATAGACAAAATGCGCGATTTTTCGAATCCCGATCGACAAAAACTCGCGATTTATTCGTGCAAGAATGACGAAATTTCCGATTTTTCCACCCCTGACCGACGAGATTCGCGATTTTTCCGCGAACCATGAACGAAATTCGGGATTTTTAACTGATTCTGACGAAATTTGCGATTTTTCAAACAGTAAATTGACGAATTTTGCGATTTGTTCTCGAGAAAATCTGACGAAACTCACGTTTTTCCCGCAGCCAATCAACGAAATTTTCAATTTTTCCGCGCATCATCGAGAAAAGTCGCGATTTTTCTCTGCCTGACAACAAAATTTGCGATTTTTACGAGTTCGATCGACAAATTCACGATTTTTTCGTGTCAAACTAACGAAATTTGGGATTTTTCTGAGCCCGATTGACAAAACTCGCGATTTTTCCGTGTCCGTTCGACGAAAGTTGCGTTTTTTCCGAGCCCGATCAACAAAATTCGCGATTCTTAACTGACTGACGAAATTTGCAATTTTTCCCGCAAATTGACGAAATTCTCGATAAGCAGACGAAACGCGCGATTTTTCCGCCCCTAATTGAGAAAATTCTCGATTTTTACGCACAAGATAGGCGAAATTCACGATTTTTAACTGACTGACGAAATTTGCAATTCTTTCCCACGGCAAATTGGCGAAATTCGCGATTTTTTTCGCGCGACTTACGAAACTCACGATTTTTTCTTAGTCGATCAAGAAAATGCGCAATTTTTTCCGCATCATCAACAAAAATGACGATTTTTCCGTGACCGACCAATAAAATTCGCGATTTTTCCGTGCCCGAGCGACAAAATTCGCGATTTTTTCGCGCCCGATCAGAGAGATTTGCGGTTTTTTCCGTGCTTCATCGACCAAATTCGCGATTTTTCCGTGCCCGATCAAGGATATTTGCGATTTTTCCGAGCATCATCGACAAAATTCGCTGTTTTTCCGCACCCGATCAACGAAATTCGCAATTCTTAATTGATCAACAAAATTTTCAAATTTTCCACCGGCAAATTGACGAAATTCATGATATTTTCGTGCGACTTTTGGACAAAAATTGTAATTTTTTTCCAGTTATCGCGGGCCACACGTTACCCCATCGCGGGCCACTTTTGGCCCGCGGGCCACAGGTTGTGCATCCCTAATCTAAACGTTTAAAAATACTGATTTTTCTTAAGTAAACAAATGCAAATTCAAACTTACAATAAACAAAATCTTCAGATGGTTCCTGTAAGTCTAACACAGAATTCCAGTGTTTCAATGTTTTAAGTTGTCACAGGATACCTTACTAATCATTTTGTTTTTTACTCTAGCTGACTCGTCCGGCTTTACCCGGCCTGTCAATTTTTCCAAACGAACAGTGAATGGTTAAAACCTCCATTCATGTTAAATTTTTCAAAACACAAAACTATCAACGTAATTTCCTGACATTCGTCCCCTCTGCCTTCGGCAGTGTACACTTGTCGTGCTGCACATTGTGTTTCGAACAAACCTCTTTCTGAATGAACCTCCGACACTTGTCCCTCTACCGAATAGCAGGTATGATGTGAACTCGCCGGAAAATTTGATGAAAATTTAATCTGAGAAAGAAAAAATCATGTGTCAAGCATTGATTATGAAACAGTTTCCAATACATTCAGAATCATGTAAAAAAAACTGCACCGTTTAAACAATTAAAATATTACTTCTAATTCAACCATATGGAAACGCACAACACATTTCAAAATCAAATTTCAGCTGTTCCCTATCGGAAAATTAACCGAATTCTTGGAGCAGCCCGGTATATGATATATAGATTTGTATCTATTAACTGCATGCATGCCAAAGTTTATTTCACTCAAGAAATACATAACTTGAGTCTAAAATTTCAATTCAGCAATTTCCTCTAATAAGGAAAATAGTACGTGAATATTTTTGTGCAGCCCTGTATATGAGGTATAGAATTTATATATAAATTGTAAAATGCAAAATAATAATAATAATAATAATAATAATAATAATAATAATAATAATAATAATAAATAAATTAGCACATATTGAATTTTAAACCGTACACTCCAGCAATTATCACTCAAAGACAGCGCTGTTACTGATTTCTTTTGTATGACTCTGTAAATGAATAAAAAATGCTATGAATACCCAGCTTGAACATGATCGTAGTGAAATTCAGTGATTTACATCAGTTTCAATGCATCTGGAATAGTGTAATATCATTGAAATACTCTGCAAACGAGTTTTTCCCATATACCATAATGTAATGGAATAATTTTGAATGCCCCTGCAAATGAACTATTAATCCTACATACTTCATATACAATACCAAACATACTTTTGTAACCCTAAATAATCTTTATGAATTGCATGAAAATCGGAGTATATTTACGAGAGTTAGAGCGTGGACAGACGGCCAGACAAGCCGAATGCATAAACACTTTTCAACTTTGTTGGAAAGTGTTAAGAAGGAAGAAATTCCGTTGAAATCGGGACTATAGATCCCAAAATAAGAATGGGTCCCCAGGCGGTATAAAGCTGAACGAAAAACTGTAATACAATCGTAAACCAATTTAAATGAGACAATCGTTCGTATAGAACGCAAAATCAGAATCGCCCAGCTGCGGTGGAAGATAGGACTAGAGAACTAGAAGGATTAGGATAGGACTAGGAACTTTCGAAAACAGAAAATCCTGTGAGACAATAAAAAACCAATTTTAATGAACCCTTCTGAAATCCGACCTATAGAACCCGGGGTAACAATGTTACCTCTGGCACTGTAAGGTGGCACTAAAATGTATGAAAGAATCGTAAGCCAAGTTAAGTGAATCAATTCGTGTTGAAATAGGACTCATAGAACCCGAGAATAGAACGCGCTATTAAAGTTCAAAAATGGTGGTTATTGAAGTCTATATATATATTTTTAAACGTATATTTAAAATTGAAATAAAGGGGAAGAAAGGAACCTTTATGGACAAATACTTAACTCATATCCAGAGATTTTTTATTCAGAACACACTAATTATCTTCGATTAAATTCAGAAATTATTTTGTAAATTATGTTTTTAGTATACGGCAACGTTAAATATAATTAATACCCATAAATATCCTAAATTAGATAGGGGATCGGCTTATCTGCTGAAACATGTTTCTTTTTTGTTCTGTTTTTAATGAATGTTTGACCCTGTCTTTTTTCTTTCTCCGAAGTTTCGTACCGTTTACTTCAGTTTTTATGCAAATATTAAGAAACATTACTAACTGATTTGAAATATATATATTTTGGATATTTGGATGTTAATATGTTTTCTGCATTTGCTCTGAAATATTCAAATCGATATCTTGATTAGTTCAATTAATTTTAGCCAATTAGTGAAAATTGTCATTAACTATCTTTTTCTCTCGGAAATAAAGTAGCAAATGTGCCATTCCTCAGCCATTTAGGAAAAAAGGTGCCTTTTTTTATGAGTCTTTTAATAAGTTTTAATTAATATCTGTATTAATTCCGGATTAATTTTTACAAAATAAACATTATTGAAAAGAGAACAAAATTTACTTTATTGGGTTAAAAGTTTGAAACCGGATTATATTTATTAATCTAGAAAATTGCCTCGACACTTAAAAAAGCGCTAAAAAGAGAATAATAAATTAAAAAAATAACTAATCGAAAAATCCAAAATCGGGCTACGATGTGCAAAACTTGATAAATAGAGGTATCTTCATACCAACTTTCGTAGCTTTACGTGCAGCAGACTTCAGAACACGTCGTCAGAACACTGTCGACAGAACCACTCTCACACACACCCACACACACACACGCACACACACTTTCACACACAAACTTCTTTTCTTAACATCATAGATTTATATTATTAAATTTAAATTTCTGGATGAAAGTTTGGAAATTTTTGGAATAATTACATTACTATTTCAGATTCAAAAGACAGTTGAATAACACACATCGGAACATAATATTCTTATGGTAATTATTAATGTATTGATTTATATACAGGAAAGCAGTGAAACATAATAAGCAAAATTTCTGAATAGAAACAAAGAAGAATTTAAATATGGAAGTGTAAAGCTCATTTAATTTGTAAAGTTTCGAAAGTGTACGTACGATAAAGTACCAATGGAATAATTCTCAAATATTGAATTAACTATTCCAAAGTAAATTTGTATTATTAGGATAATTTTAGTAAATGTTTAGATAAGCATATATCAAGGAACTTTCAGAGTATTATTCAATTAATTTATAAAACTCTATTTTGTACTAAATCTTTCAAAGGAAATAATTTACATGTTTTGATCTTTTTACTATATAATAATGTTAAAATGTACAGAACATTTCTAATTATATATGCAAAATTGTGCCACAATACTCTATGTTAAAATTATAAATGAGAGTTTAGAAATGCCTTATATAAAAAATAAATGAGACTTTTTACTTTAAGGTTTGATTCATGAATCTAAGATGCTTATATCCTCTAATGATAATATAAAATTAAGTGTAACGTTTCAATTTCACAATTGTTTTATTAATTCAATAAATCAAAATTTGAATGTTTATTAAGTCACAAGTATCATTTAATTGCGTTTCAATACACATTTTTTAATCCAATTTAGAAAAACGTTTCTTCATGAGAAAGATAAATGGGAAAATATTTGTCTCAGATGCTTATTATACTTCAAATAGAAGCTTGATTTTCTTTTGAAGTACTCTGATAGAGCACCTGTAATCTATCACACAGTTTGCCATCTTGAATAATCAACTATAATTATTTTATGCATATATCAAAACATGAGGAAGTGATACACTATGACGCAAAAGTTTAGACAATGACGTCATTCAGCTTTAAAATGTAGAAATATGACGTCAGAATTACAAAAACCTGTAAATATATTCAAAAACTGATTTAAAATGCTATGTACAAAAGACAGTCGTTTTATTTGCTATAATACTAATTTTTTTCATAAAAATTCAAATGTGCTTGTCGCAAAAGTTTAGACACTATTCTAAATTTCTTTGAATATTCGCTGGCATATGCAAATTTAGAATCGATGATGTCACAAATTTGGAGTACTTAAGTTCTGCAAACGATTGCGCTTCATAGTCGACATGCCGAGAGCTAAAGAAATTCAAGTGAATGAGGTTTCAAGGATTTGGCAGTTGAAAGGTGAAGGGAAGAGCGTTTCTGAAATTTCTGCTATTATTAATAGGTCAAAAAAATCTATTTATCGAGTTTTATCGAGTGGTTCCGAATATAAAGCAAAATGTCGGTCTGGGAGGCCACGTGTGACAAATGTACGAGAGGATCGCCTGATACAAAGACTAGCGAGTACTCAACAAATGAGCGTAGGTGGAGTTCAAAGCTCATCGGGACTATCTGTATCAAAGGATACGATTCGTAGACGAATTTTGGAAAAAGGAACAATCGTTTATAGCAAAATGCAGAAGAAACCAGCTCTGAAACCACATCATAAGTTACAAAGACTTATGTGGGCTCGAAAGCATATGTCATATGGAGAGAAATGGCAGTCAGTCATATTTAGCGATGAAAAATAGTGGAATCTGGATGGTCCAGATTGTTGTTTATCGTATTGGCATGACTTGCGGAAGGAACCTCGACGTTTTTTTAGTCGCAGACAAGGAGGGGGCTCGGTGATGGTTTGGGCAGCCTTTTGCTATAATGGACAAGTATCTCTGACCTTCACCAGTGGTCGTCAAACTTCACAGCATTATACACAGACATTAGAAGAAAACCTACTGCCATTTGCTGAGCTTCTAGGGGGTCCTCAGTGGGAATTTCAGCAAGACAATGCTTCAATTCACACTGCAAAATATTCAAAATCTTGGTTTAATTCCCATAATATAAGAGTTCTCGACTGGCCAGCATGTAGCCCAGATCTTAACCCTATAGAAAACCTTTGGAGCATCATGTGTCGCAAAGTTTATAGCAACGCTAGACAATACTCTTCTGAAAAGGAACTTAAGACATCTATTGAGAATGCATGGTACGATATCGATCCACAAACTATGCAAGATTTAGATTCTTCCATGCAATCTCGTGTATATGACGTAATACATAAGCATGGATGCGCAACCAGGTTTTAAAAATTGTTTATTTCGATTTTATTTAATTTGTGTCTAAACTTTTGAGACAGCAGTTTATTTTTGTTACCATTTAATTTATTGCAATATGCACAATTCCACTTTTCTTTGTTATAAATATTGTTTATATGTACAGCACATTAATTTCAAGCAGTGATTTGAAAATTGAATAAATATTTTTCAAAGTATGTAAGAATTTCTTCATTGTCTAAACTTTTGCGTCATAGTGTATAATGAAATAAAATCTGTCTTGATAGTTTCAAATGTAGTAAAAATGAACCATACTGAAAAATGAATTTCCATAAAAAATGAAAAATCAATGTAATTTATTCTTAGTTATAGTTAAATTTCATAATGTTAAATTATATAGTTAAATATAGTTAAGTTCATCATTATAGTGAATAAGTATCCATAATTTGTTGTTAAAATTAAAATTGTTTTCATAAAACATTATATTGACACTCACAACAGATGAGCATTGAATTCTATAAGATTAGTATTAGATTATTAGGATTTATTGTTAGACTTTTTTATAATAACTCAAAGTAGATTACATAATATATGTGGTAGAGAACTTTTGTTATTTATAGAACTCATAATAATTTAAGTACGAATATTTAGAAGAATAATTTATATATATATATATATATATATATATATATACTAGCAAACCTCGCGGCTTTGCTCGCGTAATATTTGAAATATGCCAAGTGATATTTATATGTCTAATTTTTATTAAAAGGTACTAACTAAATTTTTACTTATTACTTTTAAGAATAATTCAAAAATTACTATTTAAAACACAGTTTGAATAAACACCATTATTACATTGCATTAGGCAGAAAGGAGACTTAAATTAATAAAACTAAATAAATGATAATTTAGAAAATATTTTGAAACCTTTATGCTCATTTAATACGCTCATTTCAGTATTCATTTGAAGTTTTGAATTTTTTAGACACCATCTTCTTACATATTAAAATTAACTATCATGTCAAATTCCAAGTCCTACCATCTCTCTCAACAAAAAGGGCTATGTTGAATTAGGAACTATCACCATTAATTTGCCAACATTAATTTTGAAATTGGTTTGTTATTTTTAATATTCCACAGAAACACAATTTAGAAAGCTTTTAAAGTCCTTTCATAGAACGTTTGTTGTTCCTGTAAACCCCAGGTGGTAGAATCAAGGGCCTGTGTAGGATCAGAGACTGTTACCATTGATTCGCAACTATTACTTTTATAATCGGTTTATATTCCCTGAAATTGCATAGATATCGTAATTTAGGACATTTTTAGAATGCTTTTCATACCTCCCCTTCGCTTCACCCCTTTTTAATTCGAATTTATTTTCGACAGTACTTCGAGGGCATTTATATTTTATAAGTAACTACCATGCCATATTTAAAGTTTCTAGCCTTTTCAGTATCACAGAAATCGCAGTTTAGAAAGTTTTTAGCTCCTGCAACTCTCTGGTGCTAGTGGCACAGCTATAAAATATAACTTATGTTTGAGCAGGTTCTAACACCAACAATTTGTCATCATTATTTTTTTAATTGGTTTAGTATTTGATAAGATTGCATAAAAATTGTAATTTATAACGCTTTTCGCTTACTTCATCTTTTTAAATTTGGAATTTTCTTTCGACTGTTCTTAGAAAGCAGCTGCATCTTGTAAGTAAATACCATGCCATACTTCAAAGTGTCAGACCCCCTCAGTTGTGCAAAAAACGCAAATTAGAACATGTTTTGCTTTTGCAACCCTCAGATGGTAGTGACAGCAACATAAAATATAACCTATGTTATAGCAGGGACTATCACCATTGATTTGCAACCATTACTTTTGAAATATCTTTGGTGTTTCCTGAGATTGAGTATAAATCGCAATTTAGAACGTTTTTAGAATGCTTTTCGCGCATTTTCACCCCTTTTTAAATTTCTAATTTTTTTGAAACTGTTCTTAAGATCATTTGTATCTAATAAATATGTACCTTGCCTAATTTTAAGTTGCTAGCCCGTACCGATCACTAAAATCGAAATTTAGAACGCTTTTTTGCTCCTGCAACGTCTAGGTGATAGTGATACCGACATAAAATAGAGTCTATGTTAGAGCAACGTCTGTCAGCATCAATTTCCTACCATTTCTTTTGAAATCAGTTTTATTCTTCCTGAGATATCACTGACAAATCGGCATTTAGAACGTTTTTAGAACGCTTTTCGCGCATTTTGCTCCTGCATCTCCTCTGGGTAGTGGAAACAGATATAAAATATAGCCTAACTTGTAGCGAGATCTGTCAGCATAATTTTTACACCATTATATTTGAAATCGGTTCAATACTTCCTAAGATTGCATAGAAATCGCAATTTAGAACGTTTTTTGCAACGCTTTTTGCGCATTTTGACTCCCTTTTAAGTTTCGTTTTTTTAGGAAATGCCCTTAGAGACCATTGACACCTTATAACTAACTACCATTCCAAATTTCACGATTCTAGGCCCTTCCATAACGCAAGAACCGCAATTTAGAACGTTTTTCCCCTGCACCCCCATTTGGGGTAGTGTCACCGACATAAAACATAGCCTATGTTGGAGCAAGAGTTGTCACCGTCATTTTGATACCATTATTTTTTAAATCGGTTTGGTATTTCATGAGATTGTGTAGAAACCACCATTTAGAACGTTTTTTAGAACGCTTTTCGCGTATTTTCACTCCTTTTAAATTTCGAATCGTTTAAGAACTGTTCTTAGAAATCCTTTATACCTAATAAGTAGCTAATATTTCAAATTTCATATTTCTAGGCCCTTCAGTAACACATACATTGCATTTTTAGAACGTTTTATGGTCCTGCACCCCCTTTGGGGTAGTGGCACCGACATAAAACATAGCCTATCTTGGAGCAAGCGTTGTCACCATCATTTTGACACCAATATTTTTTAAATCGGTTTGGAATTTCTTGAGATTATGTAGAAACTACCATTTAGAACGTTTTTTAGAACGCTTTTTGTGCATTTTCACCCCTTTTAAATTTCGAATTGTTTAACAACTGTTCTTAGACATCATTTATATCTTATAAGTAACTAATATTCCAAATTTCATATTTCTAGGTCCTTCAGTAACGTAAAAATCGCGTTTTTAGAACGTTTTTTGCTCCTGCACCCCCTTTGGGGTAGTGGCACCGACATAAAATATAGCCTATGTTCTAAGTTGGACTAACACCATCATTTTGATACCATTACTTTTGGAATCGGTTCGGTAGTCCCAGAGCTTACCCCCTACAAATAAACAATTTTTACCTCCTTATAATACGAGTATAGATATATATAGATATATACATATTATATGTATGCGTATCGATTATATCTTATTTATAGAACTTCTAATAGTTTAAACACGAATATTTTAGCAGAATAATTAATATATAAATGTATATACATATTATGTATGTGCGTATCAATTATATCTTATTTATAGAACTTCTAATAATTTAAGTACGAATATTTTATCAGAATAATTTATATATATATATATATATATATATATATATATACATATTATATATGTGCGTATCACGCAACTCAAAGTAATGGGCAAATACATAAATGCGCAAAACGTCAGCTCTAAAGACAACACAAAGTAAAATGCTTCTGAGCTGTTTTTGATCAGTTTAAAATGGATTATAAGAAATGCTTAAATAATACTTTTACAAGTTACTATAATTCCAGACAAAAATGGTTTAAAATATAAAAAGACAATTCAATTCCACATAGATTGGAATATTTTGGGAAAAAAAATAATAAAAAAAAATCTTAAAATTTATCGTTAAACTGCAAGGGTTAGAACAGAAAAGCAAGAGCTGGAAGCATAACTATGGACGTTGGAGAACAGAATGCAGTTTCGTTGATCTACGCATTAAAAAGTGAAGTATAAAATGTACACCTATAAAATATTGCTCTCTGTATTACACTATTCTCCAGTGCATGCAAAAAACTCTAAGATCAAACCCTTACATTTTGTGTGTGTGTTATACGAATGAAAAAATGCAATGAAGCTCGTGTACAATTTTATCGCTTAATTTACTTAAAAGTATGTTACACAGGTAATTACTTTACTAGTAGAGTGCAATAAGCTCTTAACAATGGAGACAGTTCTTTTCTCAGATTCTGCAGCATTGTTTTGTGTTAAAATTTAACAAGATAGCTTTTAAAATGTGACCATCAAGAGTGAGAAACATACATCATTTTTATAATTAGTTGGATTTCATAACTGAATTAACAAGTTGGAAATTGCTCATCAAACGTGGCAAATGATGTGTGTTGGTAATATGACTACTTTTATAAATATTTTTTGACCGCATATTGTACTGAATGTATATTTTAGTGCACATCAATAACTGCATAACCATTTCATTCTGTTCGAAAGGATATAACATCATTAAAATGCACTTGAAATATTTTTTTCCCCATTGGCCGTTATGAAACGGAAAACTTTTGACTGTCCCTGTAATTAAACTATACATCCGTTTTTCATAAAATTTGAAATGACTCGACAAAATTTTGCAAAATTATATATTTAAAATTTCAGACAGTTCGGAAGGCTGTGACATCATTAAAATGCACTTGCAATAATTTATTCCCATTGGCCGTAATGTGAAGGAAAAATTTTGACTGTCCCTGTAATTAAACTACACATCCGATTTTCATAAAATTTGAAAGGACAAGACAAAATTTTGCCAAAATTTTATATTTAAAATTTTAGACCATTCGGTCGAGTAGTTTTTGTTCTGTTATATGCGGAGAGACGGACATACGGACGGACAGACAGACGGACTGAACGACAACTATTGGTGTTAAGTATTTATATGATTACGAACGCACATAAAAATAGATAGACTAAATTTTTAATTTTTTTCAGAAGTATTTTTACGCATGAAGAAAAGTGATGATTCTCGAGTACAGTCTCAATCACACAATAGACGTTGTAAGTATGTTACTCACATAATTTAAATAACAGTGAAGTGCGATAAGCATTTAACTTTTGAATGAATTTGTTTCTAATTTTCTGGAATATTGTTTTGTGATAAATTTAAAATGGTAGCTTTTAAAAGGTGACTCTCAAACATGAGGAGCATTTTTTTTTCTCTTTTAGTAGAATTTTATAACTGAATTGTAAATAGCTATACTTAAGATGTTTCTGAAATTTAAATTGTTTTCAGAAGTATTTTTCCGCATGAAGAGACGGGATGATTCTCAAGTGCAGTTTCATCACACAATTTATGTGGAAGTATGTTACATAATTAAAATAAAAGTAAAGTGTGATAAGCATTTAACTTTTGAATAAATTTGTTTCCAATTTTGTGCAACGCACAGGTTTTGTGTTATGATTTAATAAAGTAACTTTTAAAAAACAGCTATCAGGAATGAAAAAAATACATAAATTTTATTATTAGGTCAATTCCATAACTGAATTGTGAATAAGTATCCTTACAATGTTTCTGAAGTTTAAAATGTTTTCCGAAGTTTTTTTTACGCATGAAGAGATGTCAGGTTTTTCAATTACAGTTTCATCACATAATTTCCGTAGAAGTATATCAGACACATAATTAAAAGGAAAGGAAAGTACTGTCAACCTTTAACGTTTGAGAGAATTTATTTCTCATTTTCTGCAACATTGTTGTGTGTTAAGATTGTAAAATATGGCTTTTTCTATTCAAAGATAATTTGGGATAAATAAAGCACTTTTCTGTATTGTTATTGTTAACGAAAGACTTTAATCAACATTGTATGCTTCATATGTATATAAAGTATTTTCAGTGCGATTTATGAACATTGAATTTAGTGTAGCGTATTTTACTTTTCTTTCTGTTTCGTATACCATTTTTATGTTTTTAAATGTAAACTAATGTAACACTCTTTATATTAAAAATGTGTTTTTATATTATATTGCAACTGTTAATTTCGTATACATGATTTATAAAGATTCAATAAGCAATTAACGCGCAATATACCTCCATTTTGTGCACACCCTTGAAAAATTGGGCAATAACCTATATAAAAAATTTATCAAGAAACATTTTTAATTACGTTAGCAAATTTATTAGTTAACTTAAATGATTTTGAATAATAGAATCTAAAAATTTTATTATAGATGTTGGTATCTTCAAGATTTAGTATATACACAACTACAAACATTAAAATTTAATTAATCATTTTGCAGTAAAAAATAAAAATTAAGTTGTATTTTTTCTTTCGTGCTGATATCACAGTTTATCGTGACTCATAGATATAATAAACTTCAACATCAATTATATTAATCCATAATCTTTTAATTCTATCTAGGCAGATTTAATGCATTATTTTCTGAAGCGATTTCACCAGATTTAATATTAAAATAATTGATTACATTTACTTACTGAGTAGGAAATATAGCGAAAGGAAACTCACGATATTTCCCTTAACTTAAACTTTCAAGCCACAGAAATGAAATCTAATTTTGACAAAATTAACTCAAGATTTCGCTGTGTTGAATTTAATTACATTCTACTTTAAGCAATTAAATATCAATAATGTAGGTTTTACGCTCTTGAAATTGCCATGAAATTCTTAAATAGTATATAAGGTAACAGTCCAATGGATTCCACTCATTAAAAAAAGTATTGATTCTGAAACTAATATTTTTCTAAACAAAATGCTTAACCATATCTGATAATTATTTCAAACAATAATTTAATAATAAGCATTCTTTGAGTGACCCTTTCAAATTTTAGTTCTTTTTTTAAAGCTTACTAATATCAATAAATATACTGACAAAGGATATAATACAATGTTACCACCTTTATCAAAAAGAGATAGTGAAAACTATCTACGATTTTGCTGAATTCATTTATAACTTTTTCATAACTTTTACAAAACTTTAATATTAATTTTAACTTGATTATATTCGTTATTTAATTATCAACGTTTTGAGATTGAACTTGATGCATATGTAACATTGTTAGTGTTATTAAAAAAATTCAGTCGCATTTTGCGAATATGTAATATTAGTTTTCATTTTGATCTTAAATGAAGAGTTATGAAGTGACGAAATCCGGACAATAATTTTGAATACCCTGTATATGTACATATATATATATATTATATCTTAATATTACATTAATATATATTACGTTGGTGAAAATGTTATCAACTTTTTTGCCCTTCTGTTAGTTTCTCGGTCAATAACATTGATTATTTCAGATGATATAAATGATTTTTGGGAATCAAATTTATTAGTTACATTCTTAGCATTCCCTGCTGATCCACTCGTCTCTTGTAAAATATCATCTGACAATGTTTGAGCTGAATTAGGGTTATTTGTCGTCCACTTACATCCTGATTGTGATTCAAAAATCTGGGATTCATTTAGCGAATTGATGTACCGAGCTCGTTTACAAGGAAGATGTTGAGAGTCACTAGAATCATCACTTTCGGATTCACTATGGGTTTCAAAGTTCGGATTTTGAATACTATTTTCGTCATTCTTTTCAAACTCAGATGACTCACCGACGCTATCTACATCTACATCATCATCACTATCACTTTCTTGTATCACTCGCAAAGCGTCATCTACCGAAATTCGTTTTCGTGACATTTTGAAGAATCAAAGCATAAGTCTGAATTGAAAAGCGCACTCAAGTGACAATTTCATTCACACACGAGAAAAAAAAAGAAGGAAACGAACTCATCTGCGGATAACTAGCGCCATTTATAGGATTCTGAGAGAAACAATCTGTGAAACAAAAATTTTCAGAACCATGTGCTATTATTTGCTGTTCTAAAAGATTTTTTTTTTTCAGTTTTTGAAACGTTCTATGAATTTTTTATCTTGGAGTCCACGCAGACCCTAGGACATAGAAATATGCTATCTATTTTTCAATTTAAAAAAAGTACAACTTATATTTGTACAGTTTAATTTTTACCGTGTGTTGCAAACATTATGATATGAGATGTTACTGGCTGAAACTACTCAGTGACTGATAGATATTTTTTGACAACTTGTTGAAAGTTCTTGTGGTCCGCGTGGACACCAGGACATAGTGATAGGGTTAAAAAATAGATAAACTTCATTTATCAGAAATCTGCATATTTATGTCATATATATTCCGTATTTACATAAATATCCATAGGTTAAAAAATAGGTTCAAAAGATGCAGTAATTCTTACTCTATCATATTTTTAAATTACAGAGATGTAGAGTAGAATGGGTCGGAAAAAACCGAAATATTTATAATCGAAACGTAATAGTGAGTAAAAGTTCATTTTTGTTATAAATAATCAATTCGTAAAATATTAAACCGATCGGTTAATATCTTTTAACGCGGCAAGCGGGCCTAAGTTCCAAAAACTCGCAAAAAACATGATTTTTGCAGTTTATTTTCTAAATTATCCAAACATAGCTATACAATATCTAATAAAACGCAATAGTTAATTCAAGGTATCAGTAATCTAATATTAAAATTTCATTATGGTGGCAGACATATCTTTTACCGCCGCAAAAAGACCAAAATTTCTAAAAAATGTTACAAAATTTAAGTTTTTCTTTTTTCCCAATTGCAATAATCTTTTAATATTTTTAGCTTCACATTTTTATATTTTTATCTTCATCTTAATCGCCATAATATTTATATTTCTAGTAGACTGAAAATGTTATTTTCTGTTGAATTTAATTTCACACATATTGTTTATCATGACCGATGTAATGCTTTACGATAGAAACACCTGCAACTGCATGCGCGTAAATTTATTTCTCTTTATAAAAAGGCATATTTCACTTGGTTGTTTTTTTATTATTATAGTTTATTTTCCTACTCGACAGTGTCAAGGCTTGGCGTGCAGTAGTTGAAAGTTAATACACGTGTGAGAATCATTAAATTTCGGTAGAAGTAATAGATTTTAAAATTAAGTTTCGCAGTGTAAATGGAAACACCTAAAAAGGCAATAAAGTTTCGAAGTCGTACGACTTTCACATGTCCTTTATTTGTCCCCGAAAGAATTAACATAGTGCAGATTACCAACCTATGAAGATGTATTGCGCTATTGTTTCCAAGGAAGGTGTAATCTTGCACAGGACGTCGACGATCAACAACCCAAATTCTCCGCTATTGCCGAACGTGTAGCTAAAAAAATTAAAAGTGTCTACAATAAATCATCTGTACCAACAGTTTAGTATAATCGAGTCATAGCGATGTTAAATATATATCATAAAAGATATAGGAACATGATGAAGTCTTACAGAAGGGATAAGGATAAACCCAACTTTCAGAAGAAGCTTAATAATTTCGTAGATGATGGAAGAAAAACCTTGTTTGATATAGCCGCATGTAAATGCAAAGATTTGAACAAATGCAATTGTAAGAAACAAAATAAGGTTCCAAAAAGAGAACGTGCATTTTCGCTGGATCAACAAACGACAAGAGTCGGTTATATTGGTTAATTAGATGCTGAATATAATTCACTTATACTAAAGAGAGTGGAAAGGAAAGCCCGTTCACAAAAACGGATGATTAAAACATCAGAAAAATTATCTAAAAATGTCGCCGTGTATGAGAATGATACTTCTACGGATGAGTTGACTGAACTAATCGAAAATAAAATTTCAGTTTCTGTTGAAAGTGCTGATTATAAACCAAAAAAACCTTTTTCCAAATCTCCAAAATATGTGGATGAATCTTGCAGCAACTTCAGTGTTAAGCGATAGATATGGTCTGACAGGGCTACTGCCGCATTAGTATCAGCAGTTCTCCAGGACGTAGGTATCATAAACGAAGATGATACTTCAAAAGTTATACATAAGTCTAAAATCTGAAGAGAGAAACGGAAAATTAGATCTCATATAAGTAGAACATTTGACATACCAAGTTTAGATACTGCCTTTGCTCTATACTTTGCTGGACGTAAAGACAGAACTCTCTGCCAGGTCAAAGAGGTAGCGAAGTTTCATCGTCGCGAAGTAAAGGGAGAACACATATCTTTCATACTTGAACCAGGTTCCCATTATTTTAGTCATTTGACCCCCATCGACTAGCAAGGTGCTGCTATAACCAATGACATTGTAGATTTTTTGGAGAAAAATGAAATGGAAACTTCAAAAATAATTGCAGTTGGATGTGATGGAACTGTCCTTAACACAGGAAGCAAAGGATGTGTTATACGTTTGCTAGAGGACAAATCTCAAAGACCACTTCAGTGGCTTCCTTCTTTTCTGCACTTCAATGAGCTCCTTCTGAGACACCTTTTCGAACATCTTTATGGACAAACGACGGGTCCTCGGTCGTATTGTGGGCCAATTGGTAAATCTCTTGCGACTTGCGAATTATTACCAGTTGCAAAATTTAAGCCAATTAAATCTGATCTCCTATCTGTTAATAAAGACGATTTGTCAACTGACCAGAAGTATATGTTTGAAATAGTGCAAGCTGTTTCAACAGGCGAGTGTTCAATTGACTTATCTCGCCGAAGCCCTGAACCAATATCTCACGCAAGGTGGATCACTACTGCTAATCGAATTTTGGGACTCTATGTTGGATCAGAGGAACCCTCTTCTGAACTTGTAATACTAGCTGAGTACATCGTGAAAGTGTATTGCATCGGTTGGTTTACTACTAAAATGAATCCATCATGCCTCCATGGTTCCCAGAATTTGTGGACTACAATTAAAAACACCTGTTACTTGCCGGACAATCTACAAAAGATTATAGATCCTGTAATTTCACGAAATGCTTATTTCGCAAATCACGAAAATATCCTTATTGGAATGCTAGCAGATGAAAGACAGCACATAAGGACCCTATCTTTGAAGAGGATTGCCAAAGGAAGAAATTCTGCAGAGTCCAATAGCGCCATGCGACATTTCGTTATTCCAGACTTGAACTTTGAAGCTGAAAACTATGTCGATTTAATTGACTGGCAAAACTGTGAACTAACGGAACGACCTATTACGATTTTTCCATCATCAGACTATCTCACAACGCTGGTGAGTTTGAGAAGTTCAATTACCTGCGATATTAGCTGCTATAAATTTCCTTGTCATACCCAGGCAGTAGAGAGAAGTGTAAAATTAGTCACCGAAGCAGCTTCGAAAGTTTGTGGACAAGAGCAGAGGGAGGGTTACATTAGATCAAATTTGGCCTCTCGAGGAATAATGGCTTCATTTGAAAGCAAATCAGATTATAAAATTCATTTCAAATAAATATCTTTTCATTTAAATTTTATTTAACCCGATTCTGCTAAAAATATCTTTATTTCACTTAATAAAATACTTCATTTTATATCATTTTTGTAATTTGTGGTGCATCAAGGAACTTCTGTCTATTGCTGACATGAAGTAAAACAGCAGAGCATGAAGCGATCGTCAAGAAAAATAATTGAGTACCTTTATTTATTTATTTTAATTTTACCTGTTGTTATCATAATTACTAGGCATTTATAACATTTTAGTAGAAATAAAGTTATTTAATTCTAGAGATATTATAAATGTACAGAAAAAAAGGAAAATTGAAATTTTGCCATTTTTTGAAAAAATTGGTCCTTTTGCGGCGGTAAAAGATATGCTTTCATCTTAAAGAACTTTTACAGGAATATTTCTGATATCTTTGTGTAGCTATTGCGCTCTATTAGAAGTTGTATTGCTATGTTTGAATAACTAAAAAAAATAATGAAAAAACTGTGTTTTTGTCGATTTTTTGGAAATTTAACCCCTTTGCGGCGGTAAAAGATATTAACCGATTGGTGTAATATTTTAAGAAATGAATCTTTACCACAAAATGCAACTTTTCCGACCTATTAAGTTTCGATTATAAAAATTTCGGTTTTTTCGACTCACCCTAATGTACAGTCGTGGAAAAAAAGTAAACACCCCTTACTAACTCTGCAAATAATTATCGTGTAAGAACGTTACTGGTACCACACGATTAATAATAAAGTATATTTTTAAATGATGTATATAAAATTTGCTTAGGGGGACATCTACATATTAAAATGAACCATAATTTTGTTTTTATCAATAGCAGTACACAATTCTGACAGTATAAATGAACTCTACACCCTTCAATTAGCCTAAAAACAAATTTTTATGCAATTCGTACGATAAGTTTCCGAGAAATTAATTATTTTAAAACGAACGTATTTCATGGGCTCTATCCAAAGTGAAGTTTGGTACTCGATTGTTGACCGAGAGAGCTACCTTCTTGATCAAAGCATTTTAAGCGCCACTCAAACAATCATTGAAGACTGCTAGATTACAGGTTAGCATAAGAAATTTCCAAAATATCTAGTCACTTCTATCATAGACGGTCCCTTAAACCATCATTTTGCCGTTTTTTAAGCATAATTTGAAAACTACTTGGATGAAAAATGTGAAATTTTGGATTTACATAAAGCAGGACTTAATAAATCTAAATCCATAAAAAAACTTTTAGGTTGCAATTCATAATTGTTTCGAATATTACTTTCATAATTCATAATTCATATCATAAAATTATAAAAAATGCAAATTGAACGTATTTATGTTTGGGTATTTTAGTATTATTGCTACACAAAACATTAGCACATTAGGAGAATATTTTCAGGGGATATTAATAAAAATATGAAAATGTAATTTAACATTAGATGCCTTAAATTTTGAACGTTTATAACTCAAAATCTTATCATTCAAATGACTTGAAATTTGGTGTGTTGGCGTAGTTTGAACCGAAGATCGGAAATATCTTGTTAAAACTGGGTATTGCCATTGAAAACAAAACGTTTGGGTTCGCTTTAATATGTAGATGGCCCTTTAAGCAAATATTATCTACATCATCTAAAAGTAAACTTTATTTCCAATCTTTCGGTACCAGTAACTTTCTTCTACGATAATTTACTGAGGAGTCAGTAGGGGGTGTTTACTTTTTTTCCACGACTGTACTTGCAACAGATTTTGCACAACGTGTATTATTACATGACAAAATTACATTTTAAGAAAAACACAGAAAACACTTGCCCCATTAAATGGGATTTAAATGTTCATTCACATTTTTAAGCTGGTAATAATCAGTTTTCGATAGTTAATAGGCACATAAACTATCTATATTTGTACGTTACAGAATATGCTCTATGTTTCAACCAACAATTTGAAAAATCTGTCCAGTTACCTTAAGCTAACAATATTATTTTTGGAAAAATTCATTATTGTTTAAGATAAGACTTGTTCTTATGCCTTTCAGGTGCAATAAATAGAAACAAGGTATTGATCTTCACGCAAAAAATAGGTCAGAGTTGAAAATGAAGGACAAATCTGTCAGAATTTCGATTGAACACAATGAAAGAAGCGTCATATTTACTTTTGTGGCTTTCTTTCCTGTTACGTAATTTATAGTTTCTTAAAATATATATACATTTGTTACTTTTCATAAAAGTACATAATTTGGTAAAAGGATTTTCATCCTTCATAGAAAATTTTAAGAACATATAAATTGAGAAAGACTGATACTTTGAGAAAAGAATTTGACTTTCCTTGCTTTTAAATTATTAATAACTCTAAAAAAGGAAGAATATGTAAGCAAAATGTATATATATATTGGTTTTCTCACTGTTTACAATAGCTATATGAGAATTGATTTTATTTGAGTGAGTAGAACTATTTAAATTATGTATCATCTGTATTTTTTTTTTTTTTTTTTTTTTTTTTTTTTAAGAAATGATATCCACTAAAAAACAACTTTTCAAAATTAAAAAAATAATAATAATAAAGGCAAGCTAAAAGATAAAAGTTGTGTTTAAAAAATGGTGTGATATAAAATTTCCAAGCTTAAATTATTGTACTTATTTAACATTTTCCATTAAAAATTTAACATATGTAAGTGGAGTGTCTGCGTATACGTTGATAGTAAACCTTTTCTCCTTTACTAAGTACATCATAACGTGTTTCTGAATTTTCCAATTTTTTTTAAAATAAACCTGAAGGGCTTGGCGGCCATCTTTCCATATTTTACTCTAAGGGCACAAATTCGTATTGGAAAAATATAATGTTTTTGCATTATTAACAATTTCGAACTTCTTGTTTTAACTACGGACAGATAAATTAAGAAAAGATTTTATTTTGAGAAAACAAATTGATTTTCACTGCTTTTAAATAATTAATTATCCCCATAAATAATCTCAAGATGAATCCGGAAGATACATCACCATTATCTTAAGACACAAACTTCTAGGAACGCACCTCCAGAAATAAAAAAAATAAGTTTTGCTTTTGTAACAATTTAGAACTTTGGATTCTAACTACAGATTTACGCGCTTATAAATTTTTGTAAAATATGGAAAGATGGTCGCCAAGCCCTTCATGCATATTAAAAAAAAATTGGAATTTTCAGAAACACGTTATGATGTATTTAGTAAAGGAGAAAATGCTTTCTATCAACGTATACGTAGACACTCCACCTACATATGTTAAATTTTTAATGGAATGTTAAATAAGTACAATAATTTAAGCTTGGAAATTTCATATTACACCATTTTTCAACCACAACTTTAATCTTTTAGCTTGGCTTTTTTTTTTTTTTTTTACTTCTGAAAAGTTCTTTTTTAGTGGATATATATACAGGGTGTTTCTAAACTCATGGTACAAACTTTAAGGTTAGATAGGGGGTAGTTTAAGGGGCCCACAGTAACAATAATTTATTGTATATGAATGTATGGGACCGAATGACGCATTAAGGTACAAAGACCAGGGGGGCTATTAGGCCTCTTTTTTAATTTTCAAAATTTCTCATTCATACCGGAAAATTTTTATGCTATCCTTTTCTTGACATTTCATAATTACTTAATAATAAAATTCTTCTTCGGAAATTTTTGGTATGAAATCGAAATTTTGAATAAAAAAAAAAGCGCAAAACTGGCAAACTTATCAAACGAAATATATGAATAAAAAAGATAAAATGTTTATTTACAATTTAGTTTACAATTAAATAACAATGCATGCAATAATATTACAATAAGTGCTCAAAATCGCACCCACAAACTGTGATGCATGCTTCGTAGCGTCGGTGGAGCGATTGGCGTACACTTCTAAAGATGTCAGGCATTTCCCGCACACGTCCAGTAGCTTCGAATATTTCAGATACTAGATTTTTGCCTGAGTCAACTGGAGTCACATAAACAAAACTCTTCAGATGTCCCCATGAAGAGAAATCAAGGCTCGATAAATCGGGAGATTGCGGTGGCCAAGGAACAGGTCCACCACGCCCAATTCATCGCGTCCCAAATGTGACATTCACGTAACTGCGCACATCAGTGGTCAAGTGCGCGGGCGCTCCATCATGTTGAATCCACATCCGGTTACGAATGGCGATCGGAACATCTTGCAGCAGTTCTGGTAAAACCTGTTGCAAAAAAATAAGGTAACAACGACCATCCAGCCTCTTTGCTAGTAGGTATGGGCCAATCAAATAATTATTAACAATACCCGCCCACAAATTCACAGAAAATCGTTGTTGATAATCATGTGGCCGCGTTGCATGTGGATTATTGGTTCCCCAAAGATGGAAATTGTACGCATTAAATACACCCTCGCGTGTAAATACTGCCTCATCTGTAAATAGAATATGAGCAGTAAAGTCTGGCTGCAATACATGTTGCTGCAAAACCCACTAACAAAAGTTCAACAGCAGAAGATAGTCTTCCGGATTCAAAGTTTGTACACGTTGAAAACGGAAGGGAGGAAATCGATTTTCATTTAACACTCTCCAAGCAGTCGGATGACTCACACCTAAATTCTGTGCAACAGCTGTTTTACTTGATTCGGGCCTTTCACTCACAAACTTCAAAATAATTTCTTCCAGGCTTGCACTGCGTACAGCTCTTTCTTCTCCAGTTTCATGCCTGGTGACGTGGAAAGAACATGTTTCAGAAAGCTGTTGGTGTAAGCGCTGAAACATTCTATGATCAGGCATTCTTCTGCGAGAAATCCGCTCCTGATACATTCGTAGGGCAGCTCTGGCATTGTCATTTGCAGGACCATACATGAAATGCATGCCGGCTTTTTCGGCATATGTAAAGTCTTCCATTACGAACGATAGCACAATTAAAAATGGCGATTTCTTCTAATTGAATGCATGGTATTGAAAGGCGACCAGTCACTTACTGCCCTCTACCGCCAGTGGAATCAACCAAAAACTCCATTTCTATTTCAAAAAATTTCTACTTCTATTTCTATTTTCAATTCAAAACATTTCGATTTCATACCAAAAATTTTCAAAGAAAAATTTTATTTTTAAGTAATTATGAAATGCCAAGGTAAATGATAGCATAAAAAGTTTCTGGTATGAATGAAAAATATTGAAAATTAAAAAAGGGGCCTAATTGCCCCCCTGGTGTTTTTACCTTAATGCGTCACTCGGTCCCATACATTCCTATACAATAAATGATTGTTACTGTGTGCTCTACCTATCCTTAAAGTTTCTACCATGAGTTTAGAAACACCCTGTATACAAGCATGTATTACATACATTACATGCATACATACACAGACACACACACATACACACACACACATATATATATATATATACAAGTATATATATGCATATTTGCATCATTTCATTTATTTAAAATTTAGTGATTATTAAATTGCGTATTTAGGTATTATATTTCACTGTCTGAAAAAATAAAATTTCTGAGTAATATTTGGTTAGTGTTGAAAGATATTTGATAAAGAATGTCTCGTTTATAATTTTTCGTTTTTTTTTTTTTTTTTTTTTTTTTTTTTTTTTTACATTAAAATTAAAAAAAAAAAAAAAATGATTTTTTCGGGAATATATTTATGAATAAAAAATATGTTTTTATGATTTAATTATTATTTTTTTCAATGCGTATTTATTATTCGAGTTTAAGTGGTTCCAATTATAACTAGATTTAAGAAATTGATAAATACATTTATGCTTTTAAAACAGAATTATTTGGGAAGGTCTTTAAAAATCTATTTTGCTTCAAAATATTTTTAAATATGTTTTAATTTAATAAAAAATAGTTTTAACTTTGAAAAAAAAAACGTTCTGAACGTCTTATATGTTTGTGAGTGAATGTGCTCATACATGCGTACACTTTTTTTGTACTTTCTTTGTTTTAACAAACTTGTCACTTGCATTTTATTTTTTAAAAAAAATAAGCAATCATTGTTAAATAATCATTGGCTCGAAACACAAAATCACTATTTTATAATGGAAAACTGTTCCAAAATAAATAGATTTTTTTCTTTTTACTTTTATTTGCTTTTATTTCAAGATTCTGAAGAAATCAAAAATAAATATCAATTTCAATATGTAAATGATAAAATTAAGGAACTAGAGCGAAACGAAAACAGTAATTAGAATACATTTTAAAAATACTGGAAATGGAAAATTTATTTTCTTTATTCCACCATTATATTTAAAACGAAAATTGTATTTGTATTATAAAACATGAATTCGCAATTTAAAATTATATTTTTTAAACTGGACTGAAATAGAACTTTGCAATTATTATAAATAAAAGAAGTTTTTATAGACTCATGAAAAATATTTTATTATAAATTTTTTAATAAAGAAATTATTTTACAATTTATATTTGAATATATGTATAGAAACTAATCTTTTAGTAAAGGAGACGGAAAGAGTTGTGGAGGAGATTGGATCAATTATGTTGTGAAAGTCTCTTATGTTAAAAGTTTAAAGAAAGACAGTCAATGTTATTATAAAGATGGCGTCTCTACTTCTGCTGACATATTCATTCAAGTGAAATTAAAAATATTAAATTATAGCATTCCACTTTTTCAATTTAATTGAAATGTCAAAAATTAAACATTTTTTATACTTTCAAATGAGATTGGGTTCTAATTAACACCTGCAGTATGGATGGCATGTATATCTTCAGTTTTGTGTACATGTGTTTTCTATGTCTTAGAATCAGAGGAATTTTCAGTAATATTTTCTTTTTCTATACGTACACTTACTGAAATAAACAAATCTAAAAAATACTATACGCAATCACTGGTATTAAAAATTTAAATGACGTTAAATAACGCCTGTTCTGAACGAAATAAGAAATTTTTGTTTTTCTTCGATTCCATCTACAGGCGCTGCAGATTTCTTGCACACGAAAGATTTTTTTTTAATCGAAAAATAAAAATTTCGACTGAATATTATATAGAGCGTATTCGCACATAATTTAGACAATTATCATATTGCTTACAGAATTATATTAAAACTAACGTAATATTTGATAAAAGGGACAAAAATACATTTACAAGACAAATACACACCTTTATTTATTCAGATAGACATTTTTCATCGCTCTGACGGCGACATTCTCAAGATTTATAGTGATAAAAATATATTAATACATGGAAATTATTCCAGAGAGAAACATTCGCCTTGCGTACAATATTTCAAATGAAAATCACATTTCAAAGTAATTGCTTAAGAAGCGTAAAGGACAACATAGTGAAAAAGATTCCATGCCGGGACTCGAACCCGGGCTATCAGTATAGCGCACTGACGTTCTACCGACTAAACCACATGGAACGATACCCAGCCTGGAAAATTCTGCAGCACAAGATGGAATATTAAATATTCCTCCGTCTGTAGCCAGCCTAGCCAACATATAATAATGAGAAATTTTCCAGGCTGGGTATCGTTCCATGTTGTTTAGTTGGTAGAACGTCAGTGCGCTATACTGATACCCCAGGTTCGAGTCCCGGCATGGAATCTTTTTCACTATATTTGCCCTTTGCGCCGCTTAAGCAATTACTTTGAAATTTGATTTTCATTTGAAATATAATAAAAAAAATTTCGCAAAAAATTTTAAATTGAAAAATTGTAAACAAAAATCATGTTGTCTTATGCATAATAAAATAAACTGCAATAGTAAAAATGTCTATTTGCGAACGTGAATTATTTTGTACTATTGTTTCATTATTCCGTAGAGCATCTCTTTCCAAATTTTAGGAAACTCCATAGAGGCTGAATCATTGCATATAATCTCACTGCGCAAAAAGATATCTATTGCTCCTCGGATAATGGATGGCATATAAAATATTGAAGCATAAATTATTCTACTACTTTTAAAATTAATCTGTAATTTTTTTGTTATTTAGCCTGGTCAAAGCTGTTGTTTTCCTGTTTTATTTGATATCTGTTTAATGTTCTTTGATTCTAGTTTTAATTTAACTGTTCGATATTCTTTGGTGAAAGGTATTTCATATACCCTTGATAACTGATTTGGTTCTATTGGGTCTTTTTACTTACATACTATGATTTTCATTTTACGGTAGATTTTGAAATCATCGAGATATTGTACTAAGTCAGTATATTAAGTTAGTTTTGAGTAATTTTTATATGTCATCAGATTTACAACTGTTTTAAATAAAATATTTTTGTTTTAAATGCTTTTTCTGAAAAAAAATTATTCTGAATTACCTTTCTACACAGTAATTTCCGTGACAATAATGCCTTTTGTACTATTGGAAGAGGTATTTTCGACCATTCCTCTTGAACAGATTTAAAAATTTTATGACGAATCGTAGTTCGACCTTTGGATAAGGCGCGTTTTAGCTCACAGGCTGTCAAAGCCTGAGAGCTAATGTGCCCCCGGTTCTGTATGTATGTATGTATGTACGTGCGTACGTACGTATGTCTGTACGTAACGCGTTAACTCTTGATAGAAATGTCCGATTTCCTTCAATTTTTTTTTTCTATGTTCATTCTGATACGGCGCTTCCCTGCTTAGTTTTGGTGGTTCATTTGTTAAGTATAAAGGGGGAAAGGCGGTTGGTCCCACTCCCCTTAATTTAGATAAATTGGTTTTTCATGAAGAATTATTCGATTTGCTCCAAATTTGGTATACCGGTTTATTATGTTACGAAGATGCCTTGATTAGATTTGGAGGTTTATGGGTTAAGTGTAAAGGGAGGGGGCTAGTCTCCCCCTTAATTTAGATATATGGATTTTTCTTGCAGAATTATTCGATTTGCTCCAAGTTTGGTATACCGGCTTATTATGTTAAAAAGCTGCCTTGATTAGATTTGGAGGTTTATGGGTTAAGTATAAAGGGGGGGGGGGGGTAGTCTCCCCCTTAATTTAGATAAATGGATTTTGATGCAGAATTATCCAATTTAAATTTTTTCTAGGCTCATTCTGAAAAGGAGCTTTCATTTGTGAAGCATAAAGGGAGAAATAGGGATGCTAGTACCTCCTTAATTTAGCGAAGCAGTTTTTTATGCAGAATTATCTGATATGCTTAAAATTTGGTGTACAGGTTTATTCTGATTAGGCGCGTCTCTGATTGGATTTGGGGGTTCATTGGTTAAGTATAAACGGGGAAAACGGGAGATAACCCCCCTTCATTTATTTTTTGAGGGGCATTATTCTTTGAAATAAGAGTATAAATTACAATTAGTGTGAATAGCCTGTGAGCTGAATGCAATCAGTATAACTGAGCACTTTCCTTTATTTACTGTGTACTTTGGTATTAATTCGTGAAAAGCATGTATAAACCTTTATGCCATGCAGATTTTTGGTAGAAATTAAAAGTCTTGTGGGTTAGCGCTAATTAATAGGATCATATTTAATTGAATGAAAATATTTAACAAATTTTTCAATCCCAGGTTACTTCAAGGGATGATACGCACAATCGTGTGGCTGGCTCATGTGGTGAGCTCAATGCCATCAGTTTAACGGGCACATTTCAGTTTATTAAAAGTCCTTTCGGTGTGTGTCGGGTGGAAACGCTAGTTTCATGTTCCCTTTTTTTTTAATATATCTTATTTTACTCAAACACACGAAGCTAAAATAAGTGGAACTCGATCAGGATGATTCAATAAAAATTCCTTATTTCTTCGTTTTAAAATTTTGCAAGTTTTACTTACATTTTAAGTAGCTAAAATGAGACGAGCCCGATAAAAGAATATTCGTCAATACTAAATTTGAATGACAATTGTGCCGAATTAGTAAGCTATAGCCAAGTTGGCATCATTATGGTTGCTTAGTTGGCGATATTTGGCGAAGTGTCTCCAAGCATGACGAGAATTTGAAAATAACGTTCACTAACACTCATAAATTAATACCCGATTTTCTTTAATTGTTGTCTTGTTTCAAAATGTCAACAATCCAAGAATTTCAAACTGTTCTATCGCAACAATTTTTAGGTAGCTTTCATTAGAAATAAAAAGAAAAGTGCCCAGTTAAACGGATGAGATTAAGCCCATATGCTACTCACACTCATTGTATATTATACCCTTATTTCAAAGAACAATGCCACTCTAAAAATAAATTTACGGTGCATTAGACCCCCCCCCCCCATTCATCACTTTATACTTAACCAATAAGCCTCCAAATCTCATAAGGAAAGCGCCTTATCAGAATAAAATGGTATGCCAAATTGGAAGCAAATCGGATAGAAAAACCCATTTATCTAAATTAAGGGGGTATTACATTCCCCGTTCCCCCCTTTTATACTTAAGCCATGGAGCACCAAATCTAATCAGAGAAGCGCTTTATCAGAATAAACCGGTATACCAAAATTTAAAGTAAATCGGATGGAAAAACCCATTTATCTGAATTAAGGGAAGGGGGTACTACACTCCCCGTTTCCCCTTTTATACTTAAGCCATGGAGCACCAAATCTAATCAGAGAAGCGCTTTATCAGAATAAACCGGTATACCAAAATTTAAAGTAAATCGGATGGAAAAACCCATTTATCTGAATTAAGGGAAGGGGGTACTACACTCCCCGTTTCCCCTTTTATACTTAAGCAATGGACCACCAAATATAATCAGGGAAGCGCCTTATCAGAATTAACCGGTATACTATTTTTGAAGTAAATCTGATAAATCTGCACGAAAAAAAAAAACATTTATATCAGTTAAGGGGGATTATCCCCCGTTCCCCCTTTATACATAACCAATGAACCCCCAAAACTAATCAGGGAAGCACCTTATCAGAATGAACCTAGAAAAAAAAATTGAAGCAAAACGGATATTTCTATCAAGAGTTACCGCGTTACGTACATACATACTAACTTGCGGGCACATTAGCTCTCAGGCTTTGATAGCCTGTGAGCTAAAAAGCAAAAAACTACGTATTGCAGCCGTCCGGAGGAAAGCACTTCCGAAAAATTTTGGTATATTTTCACCAATTATGACCCCCAGACCCCAAATCCACCTTTCTTTCAAATGTGACTTATATATATATATATATATATACATACACACACATATATATATATATATATATATTACATCATTTCAAAATGCCAAAACACCGTAACTCCAAAAGGAAGGTGTATATCTGCAGAAATTTTTTAACTATAAAATATTTTTTAACTATAATATATATATATATATATATATATACACTATATTGCCATTAATGACCGGCAACTTCCAATTTTAGACATTTTGTCGAATATTTAGAAATATACTTGACAGATTCTTCTAGAATTTCAGGATTGAAAAGAGCAGGTATGACCTCATATTTAGCAATGTCGATTTGATAAGGGGGGGGGGGGCAATTAGGGGGCCAAAAAAATCAAAGAAAAAAAATAATACTTGGAATCACCCTGTAAAATAAAATCAATGAAATGATCTACCGCTACCGAATATAAATAAACAGACATTGTGCAATATGTGTATTCTTTTGTGTAAGAATAGCACGTATATTAATAGAGATATAGCGATTTATTTTAAAAAATTGAAAAAATCTTGCATGTTTTTTGATTATTACATGCAGGGTTTTCAATCAAATTTAACGTTGATTTCAGAAAAATTGACAACATATAGTAGAAATAATATAGTGTATCTGGAATATAAATATATTAAATATTGTCATTTTTTATTAACTGACTTTCAGAAAAAGTTAGTATTTAGTGAGTATCAACGAGTAGATTTGGAAAAAATGCTTCGATTTTGATACTTCTTTTGATCATGGTATAGGTTCGTTCTAGTGGTTATCCAAGAAGAACTAATGCATCAATAAAAAATGAAAATTTAAGAAAATAAAAAATTAAAAATGACACTTTGTGGAAAATCCCTTATCATTCAGCTGCTTTTAGAGAACTACTAAAAATTTGCTCACTATAACGGCGATATCTTTCTGAATTTTTACGATATTTGAATAGGTTTTTTTTAATAAGTTGCTCCATAGAGTTGACTATTAAATTAAGTAAAACGATCCTTGTTCGCGCATGTGCAGATAAAAATTATTTCATACAACTGCTCATATTTCCTAAAATATTAAATATATTTATATTCCAATTGCACTACATTTTTTCTACTATATTTTGTCAATTTTTCTGAAACCGGAGTTAAACTTGGTTGAATACGCAGCATGTTATAAGCAAAAAACATGCAAGAATTTTTTAATTTTTTAAAATAAATCGCTATATCTCTATTAACACATATGCTATTGTTAAAAAAAATACACATATTGCACAATGTCTGTTTATTTATATTCGGTAGCAATAGATCATTTCGTGCATTTTATTTTACAGGGTGATCCCAAGTATTATTTTTTTTCTTTGATTTTTTGTTGGCCACCTAATTGCCCCCATTATCAAATCGACATTACCAAATATGAGGTTATACCTGTTCTTTTCAATCCTGAAATTCCAGAAGAATTTGTCAATTATATTTCTAAATATTCGACAAAATGTCTAAAATTGAATGTTGCCGTTCATTAATGGCAATATAGTATATACATACATATATATATATATATATATATATATATCATGCGATAACTCTCGTACTTATAAACCGAATTGGATGAGATTTATTGTGTGTATAGTACATACAAATGTCTTGTCCGAGTTCGTTGGGCAATTTTATCTGTCATCTTGTTTCAAAATAGCTACCATTCAGATATCTGAAACTAAAAAAAAATACACAAAAAATTTAGAAATCGAAATTTATTTTATGTTTGTTAGGCCTTGATACAAGAATTTTGGAGTATTTTCTGTTTCGTCACTAACTTAAAAAATGGTTGAGATGTAGCTGTTTGAATTTATAGGGTGGTTGACATTTTGAAACAAGACAACAATTAATTGAAATCAAGTTTTAATTTAGGGATGTTAGTGAATGTTAGCTTCAAATTATCGCTAAGCATGAAGACATTTTGCGAAATATCGCCAAATTTGGCGACCAAAACTAAGCAACCATAACTGATGTCATCTTTGGCTATAGCTTACTTATTCTCATTCAAATTCAGTATTGACGAATACTTTTTATGGTGTTCGTCGCATTTTATCTTCTTGATGGTTGAGTAAAATTAAAAAAATTTTTAAACAAAGAATAAGGAATTTTTATTAAATCATTTAATAGAGTTCCACTAATTTTAGTTTCGAGTGTTTGAGTAAAATAAGCTATATTTATGGGGGAAAAAATCAAGGAATATGAAAGCTACCTTTTCCTCCCGGCACAAACCGAAAGGACTTTTTTAAGTTAGAGACGAATCAAAATACACCGGAATCCTTGTATCAAGGCCTAACACTTAAACATAAAATAAATTTGGATTTCTAAATTTTTTGTGTATTTTATTTTAGTTTAATATATTTAAATGTCACCAATATTAAACAAGATGGCGGATGAAGTTGGCTTATTAACTCGGTCGAGACATTAGTATGTACCATACACACAATAAATCTCATCCAAATCGGATTTTAAGTACGAAAGTTATCGCATGACAAATAATATATACATATATATATATATAAATATATTATTATTATTATTATATATATATAATATGCTGTGTTTTTGAAAGTTTAAATCTATTGTTATACTTTTGGAGTATGTGGGTTGGCCATATCTTGCGAAACCCGTGAGGATCCAATTTCTGTTTTTGATACCTGCTTTTTTCACTCCTCCCACTTTCTGAATAGCAGGGAGTGGTTTGTTTGTTGTTTTTTCGTTATAAATTTTCATGGATTTTTTTGTTGTTTTGCACCCTCTTTTCATAATAATTTTCATAATCATTCACTTTTAGTAGAGCTATATTCACTTAGTGCATATAAGAAGCTGCGTTGCGCCTGATGCACTGGGTTATTTGTTTTTAAGAAGTTTTTTGAAAGCATTATATATATATATATATATATACAGGGTGATTCATAAAAGATGGGCAGAACTTTAAGGGGTTATAGTACACTTAAAGACAAATAATATTAAATAGGAGACTAAGGGTCCCAGACGTATTCCCAAGGAGATAGGGGGCATTAAAGTTTAGGGTCCGAAATTTCAAATGATTATAAAACATGGAAAAATTGGTCGATTCGTTTGCGGTTTTTGCAAAAAATTTTCTTTATGCCAGTATTTTCTTGAAATAAAATTTTAAAGTTCAATTTCAAAAAATGCCGATAGGGGGCGCTTTAGACTTTGGAGTAACAAACAACTATTTTTTAACGTTATTTTTTGTATTTCTTTAAATGATTTCGAAAGCTTAGACTTAAACTTAAATTTTGATCTAAAAATCTGAGTCCTAACGAGTAGTTAAGTGGCGTAAACTGAAATTTGAAATTTGAAACCCTTCTCCCCCCAGAACAAAAATCAGTTATTCCCGATCTTTGTGTCGTAGATTAGGCTCTAACTACTGCCGCGTTTTGCTAAAATTATTCTTTATGTCAGTATTTTCTTGAAAATAAATTTTAAAGAAAATTTTCAAAAAATTCCGATAGAGGGCGCATTAGATTTTGGAGTAACGAACAACTATTTTATACCGTTATTTTTTGTGTCTCATTAAATGCTTTCTAAAGCTTAGACTTAAATTTTCAGCCCAAAATCTGAATCGTTAGACGTGGTTAAGTTTCTGGGGAGAGGGGTTTGAAATTTCTACTCCTGAGCACAGTTCAGTTTACCATGTCCACACATTGTGTGCTGTGATACGAGGTAAAAAGACACAAATTAGGATTATGTTACCAAAGCATATTTATTAACATGTAATTACAATAAATGTTCAAAATTGTGACCACCAGAGGTTATGCACGCAGAACAAAGGCGAAGAATGGAACGGCGAACATTCGCGAAAACATCAGGCTTTTCGAGCACTTCCCCTACAGCGGCGGAAAGTCTGGCGACCAGTTCCTCGGGGGATTCAATGGGTGTCTCATACATAAGAGCCTTCAATCGTCCCCAAAAAAAGAAATCGAGGGGTGAAAGATCTGGCGAGCGAGCAGGCCAAGCAACAGGACCACCTCGACCAATCCATCTGTTCGGAAATGTGATGTCCAGATAGTTGCGGACGTCTCGTACGTAATGGGCTGGCGCTCCATCGTGCTGGAACCACATGACCCGCCGGATGCGTGGAGGAACAACGTTTAACAGGTCTGGTAGCACATGTTGCAGAAATGTGAGGTATGCTTTACCGTTGAGGCGTTCAGGAAGAAGGTACGGTCCGATTAGGTGGTCTCCGAGGATTCCTGCCCAAACATTGATGGAAAAGCGTCTCTGATGAGCATGTGGATACGTAGCATGTGGATTGACATCCGCCCATACATGTGCATTGTGTGTGTTAAATGTACCTTCACGTGTGAAGGTACATTCATCGGTGAAAAGCACAGTTCGTCCAAAATGTGGATTTAGCGCGTTCTGCTGCAGAAACCAGCGGGCGAATTCAATACGATTTGGATAATCCCCTGGAGACAGTTTCTGAACTCGTTGCACATGAAACGGGAGCAAATGTTCATCCTTCAGTACCCTCCAAGTCATGGACTGTGAGGTATCCACCTGCCTAGCCACTGTTCGTGTACTTGTACTTGGCTGCGCCGCTACTACATCCAGAATGGCTTCTGCAACAACTACTGATTCGTCCTTTTTTGCACGACCTGCATTCGACCGGGAAGCGAGAAATGATCCCGTCTCACACAACTGTCTGTGCAAGCGCTCGAAAGTTTTGCGGTTAGGCAACCGCCTGTTGGGAAATCGCTCTCCGTACATTCGTTGTGCCTCTGCACCATTTCCATCTGCCGCTCCGTAAATTAAATGCATCTCAGCCTTTTCCTTATTCGTGAAGGGCACCATCTTCCGATTCATTACTACAGCGACTTACACTTGACTCACCGTTCAGTGGTTTTTATGCCTGAATCGTGTCGAAATTTTGCATACGTGTTCTTCTTCTTCCTCATTTGACATTTGCATACTTTCTGTTTCCTTCTTCACCCGGTGACTAGCGTCAGGAATGGAGCTTTAACGTTTGCATGAGCGACGTTTCCAACTGTGCCAGTGCCTTTATGAGTGAATTCCAACTAAGCAGTCCTTGACGAAAGTTGTATTTTTGCCTCGTATCACAGCACAGAATCGTTGGGCATGGTTAAGTAGTGCAAACTGAACTATGTTCAGAAGTTGAAATTTGAACCCCCTCCCCTCGCTACTGAACCACGCTCAGCGATTCAGATTTTGAGCTGAAAATTTAAGTTTAAGTCTAAGCTTTCGAAATCATTTAAAGAAATACAAAAAATAACGTTAAAAAATAGTTGTTTGTTACTCCAAAGTCTAAAGCGCCCCCTATCGGCATTTTTTGAAATTGAACTTTAAAATTTTATTTCAAGAAAATACTGGCATAAAGAAAATTTTTTGCAAAAACCGCAAACGAATCGACCAATTTTTCCATGTTTTATAATCATTTGAAATTTCGGACCCTAAACTTTAATGCCCCCTATCTCCTTGGGAATACGTTTGGGATCCTTAGTCTCCTATTTAATATTATTTGTCTTTAAGTGTACTATAACCCCTTAAAGTTCTGCCCATCTTTTATGAATCACCCTGTATATATATATATATATATATATATATTATAACCAAATATTATTATGTTTTTATTATTGCATATGTTCTTATTACAGCAGTTTCCACTTAGACGCGAATTTTTTTTTAAATTTTTAATTATAATTTTTTTTTTCTTTCAAATTGAAGTTAAAGCTTTGAGCAACGCGATTTGATGACCAAGTGATGGTATCATTTTAAAGATGATTGTAAAACAAAGAAACAAAAATTGTAAAACGAGTATCCACTTTCTCTCAATGAACTCGCTGGTCACCGGAACCTACTAGTTCATTCATTTTTTTGAGAGGAGGGATTTTGTTACATTATTAGATCTAATTCCGCGATTTCCTTATCGTATTCTAAATTACTACTTTATATTCACTAAATCCTTATTCTTAAATAATCTCTATCGTTAACTCTGTTAAATTACTATTATAAATTCATGTATAACCAGAAACAAAGTAAGATCTCTTCATTTCAATGTTAGAAATGAATATCAACATATGCAACCCGATTATGGAAAAACCATGGCGCCTCAATCCTTCGCGCAATCTAGTGATAATAATTCTAAATTAATTGGGAAAATAAATGCTATAGATAAGGGTAACTTAAGGGAAATGTTAAGGGATCACTTAGATATTTTTTCTAGAAACAAGTATGATGTAGGGAAGATAAAAATTGAGTCTCAGCGAATTTTTTTTAACTCTGACCTACCTGTATCTAAGAGACCTCTTCGACACTCCAGAGTTTATGCAGCATGAACGCCATGTTTAACACCTAGCCAGCGAGAATTCGAAACATCGAATGCCAACAAAAATGTCCAAAAAAGCCCCACTTCACTCAAAGACGGTCTCCAGGAAAACAAAGTTTAGATATCCTCTAACATCATTAAAATAAGAAAAAGAACAACTACAATAAAAAATGCTGTTCCTGCGCAAATAAAGACACCATTACGTAAGTCATTCGAAAAAATGATCTCTGTTTTATGTTGAAAAAATTTATGTTTATTCTTTGTTATTGCATCAACTTTTTGATTTTATTTTATTTGATTATTAATTCGAAATATGTTGTGTTTATTTTTTCTGACAAAGTATATGAGCATTTAAGCGACTGGTGTTTAATTTAACTTGCGTAATCGGAACCATCTATGTTCATTTATGCATATTTAGAAAAGATTACGAGTATCTATGTGATAGAATGTTTTAATATTCTGAGATATTATTTATGTTGTATTAAATTATTATTTATTATTATGATATATTTTTATTATTTTATATATATTTATGTTAAGCAATATGATATATATTTTAAGGGGTATTTTGTAATGCTTTAACGATCTGGAGTAAAAGTTAGATATTCTAGTTTTATTACATGGAAAGAAAAAAGTAAAATGACTGAAATTAATATTGTATCTTTTGATCCCGATTTTTGAATGGACATCCAACAATGGTTAACATATTTTGATAATTCTTGCAGTAAACAAAATGATACTTGGAAATTTGAAAATATTTCAAAATATTAAAAGGGAGAGGCCTTGGAAATTTATATCAATGAGTGCCAAAATTAAGACAGTTATGCTCAAATTTCAGAGATTTTAGTAGAAAAATTTATCAAAATTGAAGTTCCTAGATTTTCTGATTTTTCTTCGCTTAAATTAAACGATCTAAAGGATTTGGAAGATTACTTCCATAAAAAAGTAGAAGTTGGTAGGAAACTAAAATTATGTGAGACAATTATAGTACAGGGTCTTACTAATGGCTTAGCACCACAGTATCAGAATGTTTTAATTGTAAGTTCCCCAAATAATGCCACAGAGTGGTATAAATTAGTCAGACAACTTGTAGTCATTCCTACCTCTAATCCAAATGCTACAAGAAATATCCTTTTAAATGATAGATCTTTTCAGCAGAATGGCAGAACTTTTCAGCAACATGATCGACCTTGTCAACCACGATATGTTGCTCCCAGAAATTGGGTTCGCACATTAAATTTACCCCCCTCCCCCAATACTAACTTTAATTCTAATTCCAATGCACATGGTTCTAGATTTTCGAATCATACAATGCAGAGCAATCATTTTCAAAGAAATTATCCATCTAGAACCTGTAGAATGTGTTTGAATCAAGGAATACCGAATACATTTCACCGGGAGAATAGTTGTGTTTTTAATGTTAACCCTTTACTATCTGATACTACTTCCGCTCCCCCACCACAAAATACTGATAATGTTTGACAAGTAATTGTATCTGGTTATACATGAATTTATAACATATATGTATATATATATATATGTATAAGTTACATTTGACATAAAGTGGTTTTGGTTAAAAACACTATATCAAAAGCATTTTCTCAATGTCGAATGTAAATTATGGATAATGCTATCTGTAATAATAGAATGCCTTCGAATGGTTCCGGGAAAAACGTTAATAAAACATCTTTGCAAATTATCATAATGAGTAAGTTAAGATTAAAAAAAAAAATTCAGATATATTAGATTATATCCAGATTAAGATATAGATCCAGATTATATTTAACAAGAAGTAAAATGTAAAATCTTTTACCAGGGTGCCCGAGTAAGAACAGATCTATTTGAAATTTTATTATGAAATCATGTATTTGACGTACGACTGTGCAGCAAGGATACAATGCTTTCCAGTAATGCACAAAGTAGTCTAAGTCTAAAAAAAGTTAATTTTAAATTTTGCCGACGTATTGCATTATATTAAAAAAGTAAGCAAAAAAGAATAAAAAACGCAAAATAAACAGTTACAGTACCCTTTAAATTTCAATCCACATTAAAATTGTACTCAATCTCAACCATGCAAACATTAGCATTGATTATGTTACGAACTAAAATTATACTCACAATCGTTGAAGAATAGTTGTATGTGGTAGTGAATTCTACATTTTGAATTTACTACAACAGCTTGTTTCTATTTTTCATGATTTTTTCTCTGTTTTCTTGCGTATATCAGCATCTATGAACAAAATTTTGAGTTAAATTCTATATTTATTTAAACAAATTGCTTATAATTAAAAGAATTTTAGAAGAAACCGCACACTCTTTTAAATTACTTCATTTTTTATCGAAGTTTATTATAACTCAGTTCAAAATAGGTTTCTACCCAACGTATATTTGATTGATAAATTTAAAGATGATGCAAAAATAAAAACAAAGGAATGAAATAACACTCAACGTTTCGATTAAATCTTCAAAACTATCTTTAGGAATAAAATTTTCTAAAAACACAAATCGGCCAAAAAGAGGATGGAGGGGTAATTATCACGAATTTTTACATTTTCAACATTGTTATTTATTATTATTGTTATTATTATTATTATTTTGCTTATTTCTATTTGGAAAAGTGGTGTTTTTAGAACACAGTAAGTAACTTTGATCCTTTAAGAACAACTTTTAAAATTTTTAATTCGCGTAGCATTTTTTTTAAGTTAAATGATGGTTATAATTACCCCACTAAAACTCACAACCACATAACTTTGGGAGTAATTAAGACCACTAGTGAGGAAATTATGACCACTATATCTTCTCTTTATACTTTCCAGCTAGCACAAAGATATCGGCCAATATCAAAATTAGATATTGGCCGATATCAAAAAGTAATATTGGCCAACATTAAATGACCCCCCCCCCCCTAAAAAGATATTCACGAATATTATTTTATGATACTTGGCAATGTTGGCCAATATTTCCCAACATCTCTGAATATCAGTTTATGACATTAAGCGATATCTTTTGTTGTCATTGCTGAATATCATTATTTGACATTGACTGATATATTTTAACAATATCCAGAATAACATTTTTAAATATTAAATTATAACATTTTAGACATTAACTTCTTTTTTAAAGCCCAACAAATGCTATTTGGAAATGTGGTGGGTGAATGTATACTTCTCACTGAGCTGGAAGTTGATGCCCAAAGATATTTTCAGTCTTATTGAAGATTAAAATAGAAAAACCTACTAAAATTGTAATAATAAGAAACTTTCAATAGAAAGTGGTGGGAGTAAATTTTTCTATTAGTGACAAAAAAAATGTCTGACAAAATTATAATTTAATTATCTCATACTTTTTCAATTTCAACCGATATTTTTTTTTTTTTTTTTACATTCTCTTAACATATATTTATTTAAATATCACTTTTTATAATTAAGTTTGTTAGAAATTTAAAAAGAAATTATGTTGAAAACTAATTACCTACTTTTGAAACTAAACTTGTATTCTTTCTATAATAAAAAATAAAATTATTTTAAAAGTCTGAAATTCGAGAGCATTTTAAAAACATAAACATAGTATCAATTAAAAAATACATAAATTGGTCTCTTTTTTGTTGAAAAACTTTATGTAATAAAAAAAGCATCTTTCGTTTTTTATAAAACTAACAATTGTTATATTTTAACATCGTTATAGGCACTGCATTATTATCTTAAATACAAATAATTCTAGAGCAATAATTACAGATTTCCTTATTAAGTTTTTATTAGCACTATCGATAGATTTTAATATGAAATTCTTTTCTTAAGAAATTTTTCTATTTTGCAATCTCTATAAATTTCTATATAAATTGTACTACAGAAAATTTTCCATACTAATCTCAATAGATTTCTATGTTTTTTTTTTTTTTTTTTTTTTTTTTTTTTTTTTTTTTTTTTCAAATATATACATATATATATATATACAGGGTGATTCAGCTCGTCGGTGACAAACTTTAAGGATCGATAGAGCACACCTAGACGAACATTTTTGAATAGGGAATGTAGGGTCCCTGACGCGATGGTAAGGCGCTAAGCGCTTTCGAAAATTTGGGTGCCGAAATTCGAAACGTCATAAAAACTAGGGAAATGGTTAGATTTTCTTGCTTGTTGCGTCGAAATGATTCTGTTTGTTTAGACTTTCTTCAGTACCAATTTGATAAGCGTATCTCTTAAAACATGGATAGGGGGCGCTGCAGACTTTGGAGAGCTAGACAACAACTTTAAGCCCGTTATTTTGATAATTTAACACATGCTCGCCAAAGTTTATACTCTAACTTAAAGTTTGAACCCAAAAGTAGAGCCCTGCAAAAAGCGTAAGAGCCGGAATAAAATGTCAAAGTACAGGGTGGTCGAAACTCGAAGGCTCCTAGGAGATAAACAAACAGATTTCTTGACTTATGGCATGCATTTTCATGATTCTGTTTGCTGGGGCTCTCTGAAACTCAGTTGAACGGTACAAAAAGAAACATCGATAGGGGGCGCTTTGGGCAAAAAACATAATTCGTTGACATTTCGGACGCTAACTGGAAACGGGGCGCTACGATCAGTTAGAAACAAAACAAGAGAGTAATTTACTTATCATAAGAAGCTATTAAAACTGCAGTTTGTTTGTTTTTTTTAACAAACATAGCTGGTTTCAATCATGCACAATGCGCGCAATAAAATTTACATAAGGTGTTTTTTGCTGATTTATGCAAAAGATATCGTACCATATCGATATGCAAAAGATACGTAATGCGTAGACGACAACGCGAGATGACGTAGTTGTATGCGCAGACATGTCTTTTGAACGTGCGGTACCTACTTAAGCTTCGGGTTACTTGTCTGCAGATCGGTAGTAGGATGGAACGGTACACAAACTCTGAATTGGCTGACATGCATTTGGCGTATGGCGCTGCTGGTTGTAATGGACGAGCCGCTCAGCGGTTGTACGCCGAGCGTTACCCCAACAGGCAAATCCCCTGCCATGCCTTCTTCGCTCGAGTACACCAGAGGTTGTCCACAACGGGATCTTTCGACGGAGGCAGGCCTGAACGGGAGCGATCAGTGAGCACCCCCGACAACGAAGAGGCTGTGCTTAACCTGGTTGAGGACAACCCAGGTCTTAGCACGAGAGATATCGCCAGACATGTTGGCATTTCGCAAGCAACTGCGTGGCGCATCTTACGTTCCCGGAATCTGCACCCCTACCACATCCAGCGGGTGCAGTTGCTCAGAGAGCAGGATTTTGGCCCTCGAGTGAAATTCTCAAGATGGTACTTGGCGATGAGATCCAGGGATCCCCGTTTTGTAAACAGCATTTTGTTTACGGACGAGTCCACCTTCAGCTGGGAGGGAATGTGGAACTCCCACAACAGTCATGTGTGGTGTGATGAAAATCCACATGAAACCAGAAGCCGAGCAGCCCAGGAGCGTTTCTCAGTAAATGTGTGGGCCGGCATTCTGGGGGATTGCCTCATTGGCCCTTATTTGTTACCTGAACGGCTGACAGGTGGAAATTACCTGATTTTCCTGGATCAAGTGCTGCCGCAGCTTCTGGATGAGGCGCACGTACCCGAAGGTTCGCGTCGCCAGATGTGGTTCCAGCACGATGGAGCTCCGGCCCATTACACGAACGACGTGCGTCTCCATCTAAACGCAAGGTATGGCCAGCGGTGGATCGGGCGTGGGGGTCCAGTTCACTGGCCTGCCCGATCACCAGACCTCACCTGCTTGGATTTCTTCCTTTGGGGTTACCTGAAGGCCGAGGTATACCATACACCTGTCAGCAGTGCTGAAGAACTTGTGGCGCGCATTGTGGCAGCTGCAGGGCAGATCAGAGATACTCCTGGCATTGTTGGAAACAGACACTCCTCAATGTGACGGAGGTGCGAAGCCTGCATCATGGCCCAAGGTCGAAATTTCGAGCATCTTCTGTAGTGTTATTTTTTGTAAATAAATTTCCAGTATCATTGATGTTTTTGGTCTAAATTTATTCAGAAGTGTTGAGCAGAGGTAGAAAATGTGTTTTCATTATTACTAACTGATCGTAGCGCCCCGTTTCCAGTTAGCGTCCGAAATGTCAACGAATTATGTTTTTTGCCCAAAGCGCCCCCTATCGATGTTTCTTTTTGTACCGTTCAACTGAGTTTCAGAGAGCCCCAGCAAACAGAATCATGAAAATGCATGCCATAAGTCAAGAAATCTGTTTGTTTATCTCCTGGGAGCCTTCGAGTTTCGACCACCCTGTACTTTGACATTTTATTCCGGCTCTTACGCTTTTTGCAGGGCTCTACTTTTGGGTTCAAACTTTAAGTTAGAGTATAAACTTTGGCGAGCATGTGTTAAATTATCAAAATAACGGGCTTAAAGTTGTTGTCTAGCTCTCCAAAGTCTGCAGCGCCCCCTATCCATGTTTTAAGAGATACGCTTATCAAATTGGTACTGAAGAAAGTCTAAACAAACAGAATCATTTCGACGCAACAAGCAAGAAAATCTAACCATTTCCCTAGTTTTTATGACGTTTCGAATTTCGGCACCCAAATTTTCGAAAGCGCCTAGCGCCTTACCATCGCGTCAGGGACCCTACATTCCCTATTCAAAAATGTTCGTCTAGGTGTGCTCTATCGATCCTTAAAGTTTGTCACCGACGAGCTGAATCACCCTGTATATATATAACTATAGATTTGTAAAGAAAATTTTTATATAACGCAAATTTCATGGCCAACGAAAACTATAAAAGTGGGCGGTCCTTCAGAACTTTCCATTCACTTTCGTCAAGATTACAAACTTCGTCAGATATGCTAAATGTCGACAGATATCTTGAAATGCCTGAAAAATTATATTGTTTTTACGAATGTCGACAGATATCTCTGAATGTCGGAATATTAATATCATTTTTACGACATTGGCCAATGTAAATAAAATATCAAAAATAAGGCATTAAAAATACAAGTTTTCTAAAAAGGTTAAAAGAGTTAAATTTTATTGTTTAGAATACTATTTACGTATTATAATGTTATAAGTGTTGCAAAAAATTCGTTTGGATGCTTTCTTTTAAAAACTAATTTTAAGTTACATCTGTGAATATCGGCAGATATTGTAAATTTGACGTCTGACATTCAGTGACTTTCGCGATATCGACCAATATTGATCGGGACATTGGCCGATATCTGTGTGCTACCTGGGTTGCCAAATCCGTTTATCAAAAATTTTATAGGCTTAGTTTCAAATTGCTATTCGGATCTCAAAAATGCTTCAGATTAGTAATAAAGAATATCTAAGATAAAATATACATAATGAGGTTAATATCTAAGCTTGAAACAAAATTTTACCATACACAGTTTTCTCCAATATGACCCCAGATAGCATTTTTTGCTTTTTAAAGCCTTTTTTCAACCATGCTACGTAAATGTTTGAATGCTTTTTAAAGGCTTTGCATGAAAAGTTTGTAAATGTTTTGTAAAGGATTGAAAAATGTTCCTAGTTGACTCTATCTGAGGGAGTTTGTAAGTGTTTCATGATAAGCATGTGAAAAGGAAGAAACGAAAGGGTAGTTACAGGAGTTGCAATCAAAGATTGGTGAAAGGCTTTTATTACAAGCATGCATAAAAAAATGAAAATGAGGTTTTTATAAATCATAAAATCTTATTTGATAGAAAAATGAGATAAATAACTGAACTTAGAATTTTTAGCTGAGCATATTTTTTTGTTTGTTTGTTCCTGTGGAAAATTAAATTTTAGTCAAATATTATCTATACATTGAAAAATACTGGTTTTTATTAGTCCACATGTTTATCAAATTGCTTATTTTAATTAATATGTTCATTTTTTACCTTGAAAGAAATTCTTACATCCCTGTCTTTTACTATGTATAAAATATATGTTAATTTTTATCAATTCGCTACATTATTAGATCCTATTTTAATAATAAAAAAAGCTTAATAATGTTAAGAGGCTACTTCACTCACACAGAAACACCTGATTGCTAATGTTAATCCTCTGGGACATTTTTTTTAATATCTCGCTTGCGTTTTTTTTTTTTTTTTTTTTTTTTTTTTTTTTGCTGCATTGCATACCTGCAGTTTTGATACAAAGGCCATTTTTCGACTTTGTTTTACAAGGTTTTTTTGCTTATTAGGATATATTCAGAACTGCTTTCGAAAGCAAAAATACTCTAGTGAAAAAAAACAAAAACACATTGCAAACAAAACTGAAAACTTAAAAAAAAAAAGGTGTTTGTACAGATTGACCACAAGTAACAAATAATAAAATTTACAATACTGAAATGCAAACGAGATATTTAGAAAAATTCTCCCATAGGATTAACATTAGCATGCAAGTGTCTACGCATGAGGGATGTGTAATCCCATTAAAAAAAAATTTCTTAAGGAAAAACACTTTCATTTGAATAAAAACCATTCCAAGTAAAATTTTAATTAATTATCAGCAGTGAAATTATTGAAGATTAAATACGTGAAATTTTTTACATTGCTAACTCGTCGCAAATCAACAGTGCATTGGAGCACTATTTCAGGGATCCGTGTTCGACATTTTTCACTCTGTTTATTTACGCTTAAGTTAGCAACTTGAAAAATTTCACGTATTTAGTATTAAAAAATCATTCTTATACACATAGGCATAGAGTCTTGAAAATTATTGGTAACTTAAAATTAAAAAAAGCAAAGGTATTTTTTTTTTTTTTTGTCATTTATCCTTTAACAAAAGAAAAAGGAGAAATTCAATAAAATAAAAAACTAAAAGCTTTTTTATATTAGAGGGTAAGAAAAAGTATTTAAAATGTTACAGGGACTTGAGAACATACAACTCTATGTCTATGCTTATACATAGTAAATTTAATCATACTTTCAGTTACTTACCTTTTGAATCCAGTTCACTATTCAGGATCAGATAATTTTTTATTGTATACATATATAATGAAATCTGTGTTTACCTACAATAAATAGCACATCAAATATGTGGAATTCCAATATAGTGTACATTTAATGACTATAGAAGATTGTATATTTTTTATATTACTACTTCATTAAATTTTTTAATTCTTTCATTTATTAAACTTATTTCTTAGAATTTTCAATTATTATTTAGAGAATATTGTCAGATTTATAAAATAAATCCTCCATAGGATTCTGATTGATGACCACGGGAATATATTTAGTCTTTTCTCTGAAAATTGTTTAATGATGCAAAATGCAAAAGAATTTTTTTTGCAAATTCAATAATCTTTCCAGCATTTTTACATAAAAATAGTAATTTCTTGCTTGTTTAACAATGTAAATTACATATTACAATAAGACAAATTTTAAAAATTCTCCGCCTTCCTCCCTTCTCCAATGTTTTTCTTTTACCAGAGAAATATTATCCTATGTACAACAGAGCAAATACTAAACTAACATTATTTTTTTAGTTCTTTGAAGTATAATTTAACTCACTTAAATTGTTCTTTTTCTGATTGTAATTATTTTTAATAACTTAAGACTGAAACAATGAAAAATATTTCTCAGTATCAAGGAGATAGTCTCGAAAACAAATGAAACATCATTCAGTTTATAAAATTCTATTTATTTACATATAAAGAATTAATATAGTAATTTATTTACATATAAAGAATTGATATAATTAACAGGAACTTCATTAAATTTTTCTTCTTGATTCATTCTTTTCTCTCTAGAAAAAAATAAAAAATAAAGTTATAAACACACAAATTACATACGTATAGTAAAAGTAAATAAAGTACAGTGTGACCTCAAAAATCCAGCATCAAAGTCATCTCACCGCTTTTTTTTTTTTTTTTTTTTTTTACACTTCCACCTTATAGGAGAAAGAAAAATAATAAATCGTTAAACAATTAAAAATTTCGAGATTGAAAGCGATGGATTGACTGACAGTGAGATCGCAGATGCTATGCTAAATTGAATCCCTTCTGAGTACAGAAGAAAAGGTATCAGGGGGGAAAATGCTTAAATTTGACTGGAAAACCATCTGCTTTAGATAAATAAGACTGTATTTTCAAAATCAATATTCTACATTTGTGTAAAATTAAAACTTGTTAAAAAGCTGTTCAAAGAATTGAAGCAAATAAAATTGACATTGATGTTTAGGAAATTACACGAGAAGAAATGATATATTAGATTTTTTTTTGTAACATGGAAAATATGAATAGAAACTTTTAATTTTAATATTTTTAAAAATATTTAATTTTCTAATTTTCTCAAAGACTCTCTCTATTACTTGGGTATGAATTAAATTACAAATAACGGCACCATTAAGACTATTAAAAGTATTTTTGAAGTCAGAAATTCGGCATCGTCATGGTCCTGACAATGCCGGATTTTCGAGGTTATACTGTACACAATAGAGAGTGACACAGACAGAATCTTCATCTGGGATTGTTACTCATAAAATGAACGTTTTGATTTTGTGACACACACACAAAAAAAAAAAAAATCCCTACATAATGAAAAACACAAATAACCATAATAAATCTAGCCTTTATGTGTTTAAAGGTTTCATAAAAGAGCATTTTCTTATATCTTCAGATGATGAAAAAAAAAAAAAAAAGAAAAAGAAGAGAGTGAGAAAGAGTAATAATTAGTGAAATAGGTGAAAAAAAAAAATAAGATTATATTCTATCAGCAGAGGGTATACACAAAAGAGTAAACACTATAGCTACAAACAGCATGGTTCAGTGATATATATAAATGGATACATATCCGATATTTATTTTCAAAATATTGTGTATATTTTCAGTCGAGCAAGAGTAAATGGATACATATCCAATATTTATTTTCAAAATATTGTGTATATTATCAGTCGAGCAAGAGTAAATGGATTTTTCGACTTTGTCGTTCTGTAGATAAAGAACTTTTGCTCTGGCAATATGACAATTTTAGACCCCCCCCCCCCCAAAAAAAAAAAAACAAAAAAACAACAGTAAAGTACCAATTATACGTCTTTCAGGAAACCTTTCTAAAACGATGCATAACTGAGAAAGGCGTATAATCGAAATTTCAGTCGGCTAAGGTGCAAAATCTTTGACTGTAGAAATACAATGCTGCAATCGCACAAATTGAATTTTGATACCATTTTTGATTGTTTTAAATACATTATATATTGAAAAAAAGTTAGCCCTTTGCACTTGAGGACTCCGGAGCAGAGCCATTTAAAATTTGTCTTCAAACTTGAGGGCTCCGCTATGGAGACAATAAAAATTATTTTGTGATACCTGCAGGGTTCGTTGATATATATCAATGGATATATATCATGATATATATCTTGATATATATCCGATATTTATTTTTAAAATATCAAGATTTTTGATATTTTCAAATTCTTGATATTTATTTTCAAAATATCAAGATGTTTGATATTTTGTATATTTGATATTTATTTTTAAAATATCAATGTGTGAGATAATTTTGATATTTTCTTCAGTCAAAACAAATGTAAATGAAATTTTCAACTGTTATTGACTGTGCCATTCTGTAGATAAAAAACTTTTGTCTCTGGCAGTGACTTTTCTAGGCAAAGAATACAAGAAAATTTTTTTACAAATATCTTTTCTAAGCGTTATGTTTGAAACTTTTATTTTTAAATGTAGAACTAATGATTATGAGAGACAATTAATTCAGAACAGCCATTGAAAGAGAAACTGTAATTTACATAATCTTATATGCAGCATTATTAGAAAAGAATTTTCTGATTGTGGTTTAATTGAGTCTAAACTGTACTACAGGTTAGGGAATAAACAATAAGACAAGCTTACATTTATGTTAAAATTCTTCAATAAAAAAAAAAAAAACTAATTTGTATTTAAAATTTTATTTTATAAAATATAAAACTTTCTTGATACTTGATACAAATCCTATAGTTTATATACATATGCAAAATGTATGCAAATATATGCAAATTGTATCTGTTTTCAAATAGTACATTTTCAATTTTGTTCTAAGTAGAAAAAAAAAAGAAGAGAAATGCATTTTAGAATGCTATTGTTTAAGTTTTGTATGTTAATTGCAATATGTTTTAGTTTCTAATTTATATTATGCTTGAAAATATTCATTATCAGCAGTAAGTTGACTATTTTGAAAATATCGGATATTTTTGATATTTTCGAAAATATCATGATATTTACGAACCCTGGATACCTGTCTAGAAAAGCCAAGATTACATATTGGCAATTGCTTCAAGAGGTATCACACTTTACGATTACAAAATGTAATAATTTTATAATTTTTAGTTTTTTTTTTATATCATAACATTTGTATTCGTATTCATAAAGAATTAAAAAAATAATAAGATATAACTAAAATCACTTTGAGTTGCTGGTAATACAAATGAAAAAAACCTTTGAGTGCAAAGGGTTAAAATATTTAAAAAAATAATTAAATAATTTCTAAAACTGAAAAATAAAAATGAGAATTATCAAACCTTTTATATCAGTTGCATACCTTGTTAATTAAACTAATTTTTAATCATCGTTTGACATGCCAATTTACTTTAAAGACTTAAGCAAAGCATTATTTCAAGAATCAGAAGTAAATTTGCTTCATATACTTTTTATGCTTTCTGTATATTAGTTAAATATAGTAGTATAGGCTTGTTTACGTGTAGATGTAATAGTTTTTCTATTTATTGAACATCATACTGTATATTATTCATAATTTAAACTATGCCTAAAAGTAGAACTTTTGTTTATACAAGAAGTTTAACATAAAAGAAGGTAGAAGGAGGAATGGGACATGTTTAATTCTTTCTTTTTAATAAGATGAATGTAAATTGCTAATATGCAAATATTTTTAGAAGGTAATATATTAATTATAACATTATAAATATATTCATTTACTTCAAAACATAAATAAATTGAACTGATGATTTTTTAATGCTATCTCTGATTGACAATCCTGAATTTTCCTTCCAGTGATGAAGGTACTGAAATTTGATATTGTAGCACAGACATCAATCTACAATCTTTGTTAGACTGTATATATAGCCAACAATAGACTATTTGCCCCTTATCATACATTGTTTTATAGCCTCCCTGTTAGTGGGAAGGTATGGGACACATTTTGAAATTTATAATTTCTTTATAAAATTGTTTCTGCAAATTATGTTTCTATATTGTTCAAGGACATTAGAGAGTGTTTCATCTTGTATTCTATATATCAAAATTTTGTTTATGTGTCAAATAAAGTTGATTTTCTTATTTTTGTAAAAAGCATCACATTCCTCCCCACTCTCCCCTCAAGGTCAAGTAAATAATAATTAATGTATAATTAAATATGCATAATAAAGATGAGATACATTTTCCAGGAATTATTCAATGGAACTTTCCTCATAAAGGTATCATATTAATTCACATCAAAGTCGTAAAGTAAGGAAGTTTTATTTCAGGTTTAGTCAGTCTTAATAATAATAAAAGCTTGATTAATACATAAATATATTTGATAAAAAGATTGTGATTACCAATTATCAGCAATATCTTGATTTTTTTCAGAAATAAATTTATACTTTCTTTGCGAAAAAACAATGAGTTCCAGTCATATATCGAGAATTATATAGACCCCTTGCATTGACGTCACGTTGCTATTAGCAACAACTGATACTATAGCTTGTGGAGCACACACGTGGAGCACAGAACTCCCCGTTTGCCGTTAAAAGCACGTGTTATCTTTCTCTTTAATTTAGAGCTTCCTTATTTTTATTATTATAGTACAAATAAGACTAAAAAATCAAATGGAGAGTACCATATTCGCCTTATATTTGGGCACCATATGAAGCGATTTCAGACATGTGACGTCATGTGCAACCCGTCTATACAGTAGACTCCCTCAAATCCGCACAGCTTGGGACCAGTGGTTGTACGGAATTTAGAATTTTGCACATTTCTGATCATTACTTTGTTTACATTTTTTAAACAGTAATTTGAATGTAATAATGCATTCAAAATTATACATAATGCTTGCAATATGGTAAAATATTAAAATAATTAAGTAAAGTAACAAACTACAATGATGAAAAGTAAGATAATTTTGAAAATGATTAAAATATTGAAAGTAAAGGTCAAGTAAATGATCAATAATGTATAATTAAATATGCATAATAAAGGTAAGATACATTTTCCTTGAATTATTCAATGAAATTTTACTCATAAAGGTAACCTATTGATTCAAATCAAAATCATAAAGTAAAAAAGTTTTACTTAAAGTAAAAAGTTTTCAAAAAAATGGGTTGCTCATGGAGGGAGTTCAAATGGGATGGTCTCTGAATGGAGGTAAAATTAGTATTGAGCCTATGGGAATAAATTTTGTTCCATGAAAACAAATGATCGGTCAAGGAGGTGGTCGCACAGGGAGGTTTCACTATATATATGTGTGTGTGCAAATATATGTATATATTTAACACTGGCGTACAGTTACAGAAAAGTACAAACTTTCATAGGAAAAAGAAAACATTATTCGTACCATTGAGCATGAACTCACAAAAACAAATTTTGTTAAAATATATAATAACCAACCTGTTAATTTACAAACTACTGTCTGTTCCACTTCTTGCTGGGCAATTTTAGATTTTGTACCCTGTTAGGACTTTGTTCCAACATCATCTGTAATTTTCTCAACATGCTAGCAACCATGACTTCAGCATCTTTACCAGATGATGTCATTAGTTCTTGAAACTAAAAAACAAAACATAAAATAATAACAATGAAGAAAAAACTTTTAAACCCTTCATGACAAGCCTCCCTTGTACCACTATTTTCAAATAGTGACTTTTTCCTTATTTAATAAATTTATATTAAATAAGGTAAAAATGGTACTTTTTAGTTAGCCGGGCGCCAGTGTTATGTATACGAGTATATATACATATATATGTATGTATATATAACACTGGCGCCGGGCTAACCGAAAAGTACCGTAAAAATTACCATTCCGATATAGTAATAGTTACAAGGACTGTGTACACACTTTATATCACACATATGTTGTCATGAAGGGCTTAACATTACAATACATTTTGTAATGTATTTTTGTACCAATTTATATTTATTATTTATTATCAACTACACCGGTAGCAGAAAGTTAGAGATGGGAGTCGCAGATTTTCTTTTTTCGTTTGCAGGTTATTTTTCTATTGAACTCTTATTTCGCTTTATATTATGTTTGGCTCTTTCTTACTTAATACAAAAACTTAAGATTATTATTAGTAAAATTAATAAAATGCATAATAACATTTAAAAAAAAAGTGATCGTTTGATTAACACTTCGATTGTAAAACTTGCAACCTGTCAAACCTGTTTTACCTGCAGATTATTTTCTACCTCTGAAGTATCTGTTGCAGACACTTGGAGGATTTTCTGCTATTGGGTCAACTACTAAAAGTACACTTATTGAAAGTATGTACTAACTTTATTTGGTGAAATTCGTTGTCGGGATAATCAAGTAGTACCAAAAGAAGTAGTAGTATGAATTTCATGCCCTGTCAATTTTCACACTGATCACACTGCCAGTACAGATAAAATTATGGGGGGAAGGGACAAGAAGGGTAAGGTAATTTCATATTTATTAATTAAACAATAATAATAATAAACCAAGTTTTAATTTGTATGAATTTACAAAACATTTAATTTTTAAATAATTCTTATTTTGATTTCATTTTTTCCAATTTACTATTAATAACTAAAAAGTATTGATGGGCAATTTAAAAATTAACAAGCTAACTGATAAGCATTTAAGGCTCATGATTTTATAGGCTGTGCTTAATATAACGGTATCACTTCAGGGGGGTGGAGTTTGGCACTTGATATCTTTAGGGAGAGGGAGAAGATTCATTTTCGATATTGTTACCATTTTTGATCCAACCAAAATATTCATTTTTCTATTTGTAACTGTTTCTTTACATCAAAATATTCAGTTATCTATTTTTATGAAAATACTAAGTTATTATTAAAATCATTAAATGATTATATACAATTATTTCATTCTGAAATGTGGAATACCTCAACGTTTAGCTTTCCTATTTTTTTTTTATATATTTGCATAAATCCGCTGTTGGAGAAACCAGATAGTACGTTTGAAGTGATACTTGTGCTTATTAGTAAAATAAAGAGGAAGAATGTTGTCTATCTGTTTTGTTGATAAGAGCGGCAAGAAACAAGATATCTGTTGAATACATTATGTAACAAAGAGCTATTTTTAAATACTTTTAAAAAATTTTATTGATATAAACTTATTTTATATTTAATATAGTGATATTTTACATACTCTTTCTTCTTTATTAGAAAATTTTATAAATAACAGATGTATAACAATATATTTGCATATAACTGAAAATATGTAAAAAGAAAATGAAAGGAAGAAAAAATAAAAAGAACTTTGAGACACTGATAACAATATGATTAGTGATGGAAGGGTGGGACATAATCCAAGAATGATAATGTAAGATATTGTAAAGGCCGAAAAGATTACAAAATTACTATAAAGTTGGTAACGTTATATATGTACAGCCTCTTAATATTAAAAGCTTTGCCGATTCTCAATCAGCTGGCAAAATGACATACGAAAATTAATTTCTACTGTAAATGTATGTTTATTTTTAATAAATATTTTTTTATTCTTCACTACACATAACAAATTTATTTTTAGAGATGTATACATGCACATGATTTAGTGGGGGTTTTTTGCAGAAAAATTTTTAAATAATTACTTGTGTTTGAAGACAGTTTTTAAATTTTACATATAGCAGCTACTATAAATATAGGAATAGCGAAAAGGGAGTTTGTGCAATAAGGATAAGATATTCTCAAATAAATTTAATGAAGGACATTATAATTATACAATTATTGGCACAGATGTCATATTCGCTCCATATTGGTGCAATTTTTTTTCGGTTGCCAATTTGGCGAAAACATCAACAGCATAAACAACATAATCCGGGTTACCACATCAAGCAAAATAACGGCACTTTGGCGCCAGTTAAGTACCCGTTGCGTATATGACATTGGCGTCAGAAAAAATTCGCGCCAATATGGGGCGAATATGACATCTGTGCCCAATTATTATTGTTTAAATATGAATATTATTTAACATATGATAAAACATTTTTTCTCCTTAAAATAAAAGCGAAGATTGAATGCATTTTTTTTTTTTTTTTACTTAAAATGCAATTTTTTAAGGGAATATATTAAAGAGACACCTTTTGAATATAAAGCTTTTTTAAACAGACTTTTAACAATTCTAATATAATTGAAAAAAAAAATTCTGTTTGAATGTTATTTTAAAATTACAACAGAAAATCATCTGTAAATATATATAGACGCTAAAAGGGATAACAAACAATATACCTACATTTTGATAAATACATTTTAATGAAATGATCTACATGTTTTATACGCTACGCACAGCATATATATTTTCAAATGAATGTAATTTGTTGAAGGTCAAAGTCTGTTTTGATTTGTAAATCAGTCCACAGCAAGGGGGTGGTGGTGATTTTAAAACTTTAAGTATACAAGTACATTCCTTATTTTTTGAAGACTTTAAGAAAAAAAGATAAACAATTTTTTTACAAGCTTAAAATAATTAAACATAAAAACAAAATTGTGTTTAAGACTTAAGTGTTTTTAATTATAAAAACACTAGTATAGCCTCGATCATAATTAAAAATGTTTTATTATAATAAAATATGTTCCTAAACACTTATTCCTACAAAAAACTCCTTACACTTTCTCGATTTCGTGTTTTATGATTCATTTACATTACCATTACGTAAATGAATGAATGTGTTAAACCTATGTGTTAAAAGTATATATAACGGAACTGCAGTTATGTTATCAAAATACATTTGAAAATTCGCGATGGTTACGAAACGTGAAACGATACGTTATAACATGTTTTAAGTAAATCATGTTTATAGAAGTTAGTTTAATTTAAAAATGTAGCATGCTGTATAACATAATTAAACAAAATAGCGTTGAATCACATATCTTTTCCCCATGGGTAACTTACACAGAAATCTTAAATATAAGACAGTACAGGAGAAAAAAAGACTACAGTAAGAACGATTTAAATAATAATGATATATACTAATAAGTAAAAGTAATGGCAAACTTACCGCATTTTCTGTAAATGTTAGAAACGTAGAATAAACTTGACACAAGGAAAGCTTTCAAAACAGACGCCATTGGGAGACGCTACGACGCTGGCCGTGAAAAGAAAAAAGTTGCGCATGCGCAAAAATCGTACGGATCATAATGATTTCCGAACATGGGTTGGCTACACGATTATCACGAAAACCTTTGCAGGATAGTTAGAAAGTAAAGCAAAAACGACCCTTTTCGGAAACCTTACATGCTATCTGGGACGGCGATCATAATTACCCCACCTGACCCTACATGCGACGTCGTCTTTAAGTTTACATACGGGGCAGTTTTCTCATATATTGGTATGACTAAACGTCGATTTTTTTAAAGATTAAAAGAACATAAAGATGTTTGAAGTATAATAGATTTTCAACAGCACTGTCAAGGAATTTCCTGAAGGGACGTATTTAATTTATCGATTTCGACAAAGCTAAGATTATTTTGAAACAAGATGCTACATATAAAACAGTTATTCGTGATTCTGTGGAAATTCGCTTAAGGAACCAGGAAATATGCAGCGACAGTGTTACATTTCTTACTACGGAAATCCTCGCCAACATTTTTAAAGGCTTTGTGATGTTTTTCCATCCCCACGTTCTGTTCTTTATTTTGAATAACAGATGGCACTACTGGTGTTGTTTTTAAGTAATTTTTGAAGTTTTCGTTGATTCCTTCCAGTTTGAATTTAAAATTTAAAGATCTACTTCCTGCCGATATGTGTTTTTAGAAGACTTTACTTCTAAATATGGTTTTGAAAATTATTCCGAAAATTTGAGTTTTATTTTATTCATGTGTTTTCATTTCTATACAATCTTTAAATTTATGATTAAATTATACATTGTATAGCAACCTCTATTTTGCTTAGTATCCGATTTTACAACATAAAGTCCTTAATTAAAATAACTGAGTGCATTTTTTTACATACTGCACGTACAGCAGTTAATTGAGCTTTAGTGGCTTACACTGAACAACGATTTTAAGCATTATTTTATGCCATATTTCTCGTACATTTCTTTATTGGTTCCCAATTTTTCTTTTGTTTTCCTTTATTCTCTCGCATTCCATACTTACGCTTTATGTCTACTAATCCTTTTATAAACCAAGTTTTCCCTATATTTCGTTAAAAAAAATTTTATTGTTATCAATGTTCTCATCAGATTTAATCAAGGCTCAGAAAAAGAAATCAGTGTTTAATATTTGTTATTATTTACCTTACATTTTTCAAATTCTCAATTAATTCGACATATTTTTTCAAAGTATTTCCAAAAGTGAATATTTAAATATGATTTTTAAAAATAAATATTGTACTTTAGAGTCAATTTATAGCACAGCTGTTACTTTCTTGAAAAATCAAACCTACTTCTGAGCTTTTAATCTTAACGCCATTTAACTGGTAAACAACCACCTAAAAAGATAAGATTAAATGTTAACAGAATCTGTTCACTTACTATATAGTAGGAGAGCTGTTGAACATTTTTGAGTAGGTATTTGAGGCACCCTAAAAATTTGTGCAACACTTCTTTTGTAATGCCTGAATACAAAATCGAATGTCTGGCTGAAGGATCGTGGCCCAAAAACTGTGCCAGACAAAAAATGGCAATTGACACGTGTCTGGCACAGTTTTTGTGCCGACTAAAGTGTCTGTCATTTTCAAAATATTTTTTTCTAAGCATAAATATTATTCTGTCTCAATCTCAGCGTGCCTCAAATACCTTTTTAGGGTAGTCAAAAAATGTCACTTGACACGTGTCTGGCACAGTTTTGGGGCCGACTAAAGTGTCTGTCGTTTTTTTCTAAGTATAAATATTATTCTGTCTCAATCTCAGCGTGCCTCAAATACCTTTTTTGGGTAGTCAAAAAAAATGGCACTTGACACGTGTCTGGCACAGTTTTTGGGCCACGATCCTTAAGCCAGACATTCGATTTTGTATTCAGCCATTACAAAAGAAGTGTTGCACAAATTTTCAGGGTGCCTCAAATACCTTCCCTAAAATGTTTAACAGCTCTTGGACTATAGAACCATAACTGCAATAGAGTCACATTTCATATAAAAAAATCCTTTTCATCATATTCTCGTTTAATTATTCAGTTATGATCATTTCTATATATTTTTCTACTTATTCTGAAACCTTAAATTTGATTGACCGTACTCTCTCTCTTGATTGGCTGAAGAAGTTACTGTATGGCTCTGGTGAGTGCCTTTTTTGTGATGAAATGGCTTCTGGGTGATTTCATTTCCAGTTACGTTTTGGACATGGCTGATTTTAAATGCTCATTATTCAAACTAAAGTTAAGAAGTTTTTGTCTCAGGTCCTCTGAAAAATTCAAGTTGCAAGATCATTTGTATACGTTTTTGATAATTGTCATTTTTTAACTATTTGATTCCATTAATTTCAATTCGAAAATTGAGAAATTAAATAGAAAGTTTTTCGTGTTATGTTTATCTATATTGGCATACAAATTAGAAATAAATTAATGTCATAAATATTCTAAATTGATTCAGCGTTAGATAGGTATTCTAAACACATGAAACTTAATAAAATTTTGCCAATAATTAGAAAATATCTTCGTCGTACGTGAACGGAATTTTCCAAACTTTTAGAACATAAATTCCGATTTATATTCATTCTTTTCGAAACATTTTCTAACAAATTATCCAATTTTCATCTTGTTTTGACGTATCAATTTTTTTTAATTAGATAGAGGGGATTCTTAAGATTTTTTATAGATTCTTAGCATTATTAGTTTATAAAAAGAAGTTGCTTTTTCGAAATGTGAAATAAATATAACGACAAAATGTTTTAACACTATACATATTTAATGATTTGTCTAAATTGCTTATTAATTGCTTTCTAATTCAATTTTGTTTTAAACCAGTTATAATCTTATGTAATTATCACACACTGTAAGAAAATAATTTTAAAAAGTCCTTCCGGCCAGTGCCGGGAGGAAGAGGTAGCTTTCATAATCCTTATTTTAAAAAAGCCAACTTATATCATGCAAACACACGAAGCTCAATTTAGTGGAAACCGAATATAGGAGATTCAATACTAATTTTTATCAATATAATGAATGAGAATTTCGCGAAATTAGTCAGCTTTATCCAAGCTGCTTTTCTTTAAAGTAACTTATATTTGGCTGCCAAATTCGGCAATTTCTTAAAGTGCCTGTCATTTTAAGACAACATGGTGGATGAGGCTAAGCAGTGAACTTGGTCGAGACCTTAGTAATTGCTGTGCACATGCTCACTCACATCGGAATCGGTTAATATATAGGAGTGCTGTCGCATGCAAAAAATCAGATTTTTCAAAATGTCACCCACAATAGAAATTGAAACTGCTATATCTGAGCCATTTTTTAAGGTAAAGACAAACAAAAAATGCTCCTGAATCCTTATATCAAGATCAAATACTTAAGAAAGAAACCTTTTTCAATTTCTAATTTTTTTGCACCTCACTTTAAATATATGTATATTTTTTAATTTAATGGCCGCCATTTTGAAACAAGATGGCTGATGAATCTGGCCAGCGAACTTGGTCGAGGTGTTGATGTATACTATCCACATGCCTTCTTACATCGAAATAGGCGAATACGTGTGTTATCGCGTGACAAATACAAGATCGTTTCAAAATGTTAGCCATGCTAGAAATTCAAAGTGCTATAAATCAACCATTTTTTAAGATATCAACAAAAGAACAAATTTTCAAAAACAAAAACTGCTCCGGAATCTTTGTATCAAGGCCAAACACATAAAAAAAAAAATCTTTTTCATTTTCCAATTTTTTAATACCTCATTTTGAATTTAAATTTTTTTTTTTTTTAAATGGCAAACCTTTTGAAACAAGATGGCGAATGAAGCTGGCCAACGAACTCGGTCGAGAGATTGGTATGTACTATGTACAGACCAAGTTACATCCAAATAGGTTGATAAATACGCCTGTTATCGCATGACAAAAATCAGGTCGTTTTAAAATGTCAGCCACAAGAGAAATTCAAAATGCTATTACTCAGCCATTTTTTTTTAGATATAGACGAAAGAAAAACTGTTCCGGAATCTTTGTATTAAGGTCAAACACATACAAAAAAAAAACTTTTTCATTTTCCAATTTTTTGGTATCTCATTTAATTTTTTTTATTTTTTAATTTTTTTAAATGGCCGCCATTTTGAAATAAGATGGCGGATGAAGCTGGCCAATGAACTCGATCGAGATATTTGTATGTACTATGTACACACCAAGGTACATCCAAGTCGGTTCATAAATACGCCTGTTATTACGTTAGAAAAATCAGGACGTTTCAAAATGTCAGCCATGCTAGAAATTCAAAATGCTATAACTCAGCCATTTCTTAAGATATAGACGAAACAAAAACTGCTCCCGAATTTTTTTATCAAGGTCACATAAGAAGAAAATATTTTTTCAATTTTCAATTTTTTGTACCACATTTCAAATTAAAATTTTTCTTAAAAAATTAAATGGCCGCCATTTTTAAACAAGATGGCGGGTGAAGCTGGCCAACGAACCCGGTCGAGACATTGGTATGTACTATGTATAAACGAAGTTACATCCAAATCGGTTCATAAATACGCCTTTTATTGCGTGACAAAATTCAGGACGTTTCAAAATGTCAACCACGCTAGAAATTCAAAATGCTATAACTCAGCCATTTTTTAAGATATAGACGAAACAAAAACTGCTCCGAAATCTTTGTATAAAGGTCAAATACATAAGAATTTTTTTTTTCCAATATCAATTTTTTGGTACCACATTTCAAATTTTAAATTTTTAAAAAGATTTTAAATGGCCGCCATTTTGAAACAAAATGGCTGATGAAGCTGGCCAACGAACTCGGTCGAGAGATTGGTATGTACTACGTACACACCGAATTACATCCAAATCGGTTCATAAATACGCCTTTTATCGCGTGACAAAATTCAAGACGTTTCAAAATGTCAGCCACGCTAGAAATTCAAAATGCTATAACTCAGCCATTTTTTAAGATATAGACGAAACAAAAACTGCTCCGGAATCTTTGTATAAAGGTCAAATACATAAGAAAAAAATATTTTTCCATTTTTAATTTTTTGGTACCACATTTCAAGTTTTAAATTTTTTTAAAAATTTTAAATGGCCGCCATTTTGAAACAAAACGGCGGATGAAGCTGGCCAACGAACTCGGTCGAGACATTGGTATGTACTATGTACACACCGAATTACATCGAAATCGGTTCATAATAACGGGTGTTACAGTGTGACATAGGTCAGATATATATATATATATCAATTTTGAACGGAGGGTGGTTTCGGGGTCTGGGGGTCATGATCGATGAAAATATACCAAAATTTTTTGAAATCGCTTTCCTCCGAACGGCTGCAATAGGTAGCTTTTTTGTAAAGAAAGCTACCTAAAAGACGGTGAGATGGCAAATTCTTATTAAATTCTTTGAAACATTTGCTGTTAGTATTTTTAGTTAGAATTTATTGTTTTTGTTATTAAAGGTTATTCATATTTTCCTGTTTCTACACACAGTTTAGACTCTTGTCTACATTAACTGAAGTTAACTGACATCAAAGTAATTAAGTTATTATACACTATGACGCAAAAGTTTAGACAATGAAGAAATTCTTACATACTTTGAAAAATATTTATTCAATTTTCAAATCACTGCTTGAAATTAATGTGCTGTACATATAAACAATATTTATAACAAAGAAAAGTGGAATTGTGCATATTGCAATAAATTAAATGGTAACAAAAATAAACTGCTGTCTCAAAAGTTTAGACACAAATTAAATAAAATCGAAATAAACAATTTTTAAAACCTGTTTGCTCATCCATGCTTATGTATTACGTCATATACACGAGATTGCATGGAAGAAACTAAATCTTGCATAGTTTGTGGATCGATATCGTACCATGCATTCTCAATAGATGTCTTAAGTTCCTTTTCAGAAGAGTATTGTCTAGCGTTGCTATAAACTTTGCGACACATGATGCTCCAAAGGTTTTCTATAGGGTTAAGATCTGGGCTACATGCTGGCTAGTCGAGAACTCTTATATTATGGGAATTAAACCAAGATTTTGAATGTTTTGCAGTGTGAATTGAAGCATTGTCTTGCTGAAATTCCCACTGAGGACCCCCTAGAAGCTCAGCAAATGGCAGTAGGTTTTCTTCTAATGTCTGTGTATAATGCTGTGACGTTTGACGACCACTGGTGAAGGTCAGAGATACTTGTCCATTATAGCAAAAGGCTGCCCAAACCATCACCGAGCCCCCTCCTTGTCTGCGACTAAAAAAACGTCGAGGTTCCTTCCGCAAGTCATGCCAATACGATAAACAACCATCTGGACCATCCAGATTCCACTTTTTTCATCGCTAAATATGACTGACTGCCATTTCTCTCCATATAACATATGCTTTCGAGCCCACATAAGTCTTTGTAACTTATGATGTGGTTTCAGAGCTGGTTTCTTCTGCATTTTGCTATAAACGATTGTTCCTTTTTCCAAAATTCGTCTACGAATCGTATCCTTTGATACAGAGTGTCCCGATGAGCTTTGAACTCCACGTACGCTCATTTGTTGAGTACTCGCTAGTCTTTGTATCAGGCGATCCTCTCGTACATTTGTCACACGTGGCCTTCCAGACCGACATTTTGCTTTATATTCGGAACCACTCGATAAAACTCGATAAATAGGTTTTTTTGACCTATTAATAATAGCAGAAATTTCAGAAACGCTCTTCCCTTCACCTTTCAACTGCCAAATCCTTGAAACCTCATTCACTTGAATTTCTTTAGCTCTCGGCATGTCGACTATGAAGCGCAATCGTTTGCAGAACTTAAGTACTCCAAATTTGTGACATCATCGATTCTAAATTTGCATATGCCAGCGAATATTCAAAGAAATTTAGAATAGTGTCTAAACTTTTGCGACAAGCACATTTGAATTTTTATGAAAAAAATTAGTATTATAGCAAATAAAACGACTGTCTTTTGTACATAGCATTTTAAATCAGTTTTTGAATATATTTACAGGTTTTTGTAATTCTGACGTCATAATTCTACATTTTAAAGCTGAATGACGTCATTGTCTAAACTTTTGCGTCATAGTGTACCTAAAATGCATAGTTGGAATCATTTGTTGGTAAAGTTGTGGTTATTTAAAATTCGATCAAATGAGATATATCGGATAATATCTGCGACATTTCGGAAAGATTATTTTTCTAGATTTTATTAGCCAAACACTATTATGTAAAAAAAAGAAACATGAAGAAATTATTGTAATTTCCTTTAATTTCCAAAAAAAAAAAAAAGAGAAAAAATATTTATCAATGGGCAGTCTCAGTCACCAACTTCTTCATCTAAACGTAGAGGCTGTTACGATTTATAATGACATTAATTAGAGATACATTTGCCATAGTCCGATAGTTCTCTGTAACGTAAGTGACCGCGGAAGTTTCCCATTAGTCTGACGGAAAATAGAGAAACGTACTACACCTACATTTAATTCAAAATGTTTTAATCTCGTTACAAAATTGAAAATTATTTTTCATTATATTTTTGGTATGAGTTCTTTGATAAAACAATTGTTTAAATTTAATAGAAAGGAAAAAGTTTGAGAAAACATAAATATTGTTATACATAACATAAAACAGGATAAAACATTATAAAACAGGAAATAAAGGAAAATTATATTATATTGAATAATTTACAACCTTTCATTCCGAAATATTTGTAATAGTAACAAACTGTAATTTTTTACTTAAATATATTTTTTATTTAGGCTCTTTCTATTGTATTATTATGTCATACTGTAGTGTAACGTTTAAAATATTTAATTGTAACTATTTTGGGTTTAAGAGAAGTTAGTACTTCTACTCTATAGTTTTGAAATTTTACATGCATTATGATTTGATGGGATTTATACTTTATTATAATTGCATATATTCTAAAGAAGATAATATTTCTGATATATTGAACTCGATATATTTTTTATTCCGTATTATTATGTTTTATTTCCATTAACTTGAATATTGTAATTTTGTTCTATTTATTTATGACTGGTTATATAAAATATTGTTGTTTATGATATATTTTTTTCTTTTCATTCATTCTGCTAAAATTGTTTATACTAGTAGTTGCTTATGTTGAGACCTTTGATATTGAAAATTGATACTACTGTGTTCATTATTTATGTATTGTAGTTTATAAACAGTAAGATTAATCTTTATATTAGATCGCACTCAACTTACACATATACTAAGAAATGGTTATGTAATTTAACTGTAATGTAGAACACTGCTCTATTCCTATGCAGTGCATATTTTTGTAATCCTGCATATAGTTTTATCTCACGCTTGTTAATTTATGTACGTGCATCAACTTTCCAACTGACAATCATGCCTTCAGCGATCATTGATGAAATTGGAATTAAGTAGGATTTTCATAACTATAGTTTCATACACATTAGTGTTTGACCAATATGAGTACAGGTGATTAAGTGTTCGATTACGAGTTAAATTTACCTTATGGTTGTAGTTGTAAAGAGTAAGATTAATCTTTTTATGAGCTCACACTCAATTTACACATATAATACAAAAATTTTATGTAATGTAACAAGAATGTAGAACACTGCTGTATTCCTATGTCGTGTAACATTATGTTATCCTGCATATTTTTTTTTTCATAATTTATGTAATCTGTTAAACTTTCAAGCTGACATTCCGGTCTTCAACGATCATAGATGCCACTGGAATTAGGTAGGATTTTCATAACTATACTTTCATAAACACTAGTTTTTGATCAATATGAATGCAGGTGAGTAAATGTTCGATAACGAGTTAAATTTACCTGAAGGTTGTAGCTGATAAACAGTAAGATTAATCTTTATATTAGATCGCATTCAATTTACACTTTTATATGAAATTCATGTTATTCACTGATGTATTCCTATGCAGTGTAACATTTTGTAATCCTGCATATAATTTTGTCTTATGCTTCGTAATTTATGTAAGTGGATCAACTTTTCAAATCACAACTAAGTCCTCAGCGAGCATAGATGCCACTGCAATTGGTTTTTTTCATAGTTATGGTTTCGTACACACTGCTGTTTGAACAATTTTAGTGCGGACGATTAAGTGTTCGATTACGAGTTAAATTTACCTGATGGTTGTTTCTAATCCACGTATCAGAACAACATCGAAAAACTTCAGTCGGACATTTCATTATAAAAGAAAAATGTTACGAATGAATCAGTCATTAAGATAATTTCTACATTTTATTGAGTGTCGGGTTTCCTCTACTTCCACACAATTTTGAAGAAATCCTTTGCTATTTATATGCTGCAAAACCGATATGATTACATGATATAAGTCACGCTATGATAGGATTGTTGAAAAGAAAACCAACTCTTTCAATTAAACTTGCTTAACAATTTATTTACACAGTATTTACAAATCACAAAACACTATTTACACTTAAGAACTCGGATATAGGTGATACGGTTCAACATTAAATTAAATAGAGTAAATACTTGCTGTGTACTGTTAAACTACTTTATAGTCCTCTCACCCTACGCTAGTTAAATTAGATTTATCGGATATCACTATTAATCTCCCAACACTAACTCCCAACACACTGTATACTCTAAGAGCTTCACCGCATAATCACGCTTTATCCACAAGCCACTCTCGAACAACTCAGACCTTGAGTTCCAGACATCAACTGTGCTCTGCCAGAAGCGACCACTCACTTTCAGCTAGACACCTTAACTGATCTCCCTCAGCTATATCACTCATCTCTCCAAAAACATAAACGGGTTTTTTTCTTCTCCCATCAGGATCCCCTTTCCTTCCTCCAATCCATCGAACCACCCCCCCCCCCTGTCACCTTCCGTGAAGCCTGTTATTTCATTATCTGGTGAAATCCTTTTGTCTGCCTTATCTCAGGAATGCATTTGAATTGCAAAGACCCCACTCTATTCATAAACCACATTCTTTCAACTCCCCTATCTAACCGATTAACTCGGGTAAAATTTCAGATAAGAATATTACTTTAAAATTCCCAGTACACTGACAATATACAAGCAAGATAATAATATATAACCATATGTATAATAGTACTAGCAAACCCCGCGACTTTACTCGCGTAATATTTAAAATATGCCAAGTGATATTTATATGTCTAATTTTTAAGAAAAGATACTAATATTTGATAAGATTGCATAAAAATAGTAATTTATAACGCTTTTCGCTCACTTCATCTATTTAAATTTGGAATTTTCTTTCCATTGTTCTTGGAAAGCAGTTGCAACTTGTAAGTAAATACCATGCCATACTTCAAAGTGTTAGACCCCTCAGTTGTGAAAAAAACGCAAATTAGAACATGTTTTGCTTTTGCAACCCTCAGATGGTAGTGACAGCAACATAAAATATAACCTATGTTATAGCAGGGACTGTCATCATTGATTTTCAACCATTACTTTTGAAATGGCTTTGGTATTTCCTGAGATTGAGTAGAAATTGTAATTTAGAACGTTTTTAGAACGCTTTTCGCCCATTTTCACCCATTTTAATTTTCCAATTTCTTCGAATCTGTTCTTAAAAATCATTTATATCTAATAAATATGTACCTTGCCTAATTTTAAGTTGCTAGCCCCTACCGATCACAAAAATCGAAATTTAGAACGCTTTTTTTCTGCTGCAACGTCTAGGTGATAGTGATACCGACATAAAATAGCATCTATGTTAGAGCAGAGGCTGTCAGCACCAATTTACTACCATAACTTTTGAAACCAGTTTGATTCTTCCTGGGATATTGATAACAAATCGGCATTTAGAACGTTTTTAGAACGCTTTTCGCACATTTTGCCCCTGCATCCCCTCTGGGATAGTGGAAACAGATATAAAATATAGCCTATCTTGGAGCAAGAACTATCATCATCATTTTTACACCATTATATTGGAAATCGGTTCAGTAATTCCCGAGATTGCATAGAAATCGCAATTTAGAACGTTTTTTACAATGCTTTTTGCGCATGTTGACCCTCTTTTAAATTTCGTTTTTTTTAGAAAATGTCCTTAGAGATCATTGATATCTTATAACTACCATTCCAAATTTCACGATTCTAGGCCCTTCGGTAAAGCAAAAACCGCAATTTAGAACGTTTTTCTCCTGCCCCCCGTTTGGGGTAGTGGCACCGCCATAAAACATAGCATATGTTGGAGCAATGGTTTTCAAAATAATTTTGACGCCATTATTTTTTAAATCGTTTTGGTATTTTCTGAGAGTGTGTAGAAACCAACATGTAGAACGTTTTTTAGAACGCTTTTCGCGCATTTTCACACCTTTTAAATTTCGAAATGTTTAAGAACTGTTCTTAGAAATCCTTTATATCTAATAGGTAGCTAATATTTAAAATTTCATATTTCTAGGCCCTTCAGTAACGCAAAAATCGCATTTTTAGAATGTTTTTTGCTCCCGCACCCCTTTTCGGGTAGTGGCACCGACATAAGACATAGCCCATGTTGGAGCAAGGGTTGTCACCGTCATTTTGACACCATTATTTTTTAAATCGGTTTGGTATTTCCTGAGATTGTGTAGAATCAACCATTTAGAAAGTCTTATAGAACGCTTTTCGCGCATTTTCACCCCTTTTAAATTTCGAATTGTTTAAGAACTGTTCTTAGACATCATTTATATCTTATAAGTAACTAATATTCCAAATTTCATATTTCTAGGCCCTTCAGTAACGCAAAAATCGCATTTTTAGAACGTTTTTTGCTCTTACAACCTCTATGGGGTAGTGGCACCGACATTAAATATAGCCTATGTTCTAAGTTGGACTAACACCATCATTTTGATACCATTACTTTTTAAGTCGATTCGATAGCTCCAGAGATTACCTCTAACAAACAAACAATTTTTACTTCTTTATAATATTAGTATAGATATGTTCACCAGAACCTGACATTGAGTTTCAGAAAATAATGCTAATATTTTTTGCTAAATTACGCTCATATAAATTTAACCCGTAAGCACATGCGTGGGATAAATCTCACCACATTTTTTTTTTTTCTCCCATTATACTTTTTGGCTAAATACATTTTAAAAACAAATCTACTGTTCTATATTGTAATATGCATCAGCACTACTTCTTTATGGGGAAAAAAATCATGCTTTTCATATTTATTTTCAGATTTTGCAGCAGATTTTGTAAAAATTATTATTATTTTTTTTAATTTGCAAATGACAACCTTTGTACCTTAAAACATGATTTATTTCACAAAATTGATATTCACTACATTTAATATCCTTTCATCACGATATACAATTAGCTTTTATATTACTATTTCATTATATTTCATTTTTCTTCCCTCCTAGCGAACAAAGAAAAGACATACCTTCTTCCACCCATTCTCGACCTTGACTTTGAAAAGTAAAAGGTAGGTCAGTAGCGTTCTTAATAACTTTATCTTTTTTTCAAAGAAAAATGTGCTTTGGGTGATATTTACCCAGCGCGCGTTCTTACGGGTTAAAACATAATTTATAATTTTATGTAAAAAAAAAAACACGGTTAAATAATAAAACAGAAAAAATCATAGTTTTTTAATTACTGATATTTAACATTTTCATAATTACTATGCAAATATTAATAAATCTGAGATATGAAAAAAAATACGAAATGTTAATTCATATTCAGCTTATTTAACTAGAAAATGAGGATTTTATGGAAAGTAAAAATTCTTGGTTATTCAAACAACATAAATCTTTAGTTCTTATCTTTAATGAGGGTCAGAAGCATCCTAAAAAAAAAAAAAAAAAAAAAAAAGTGCTTTGGGGTGAGATTTACCCAGCGCGAGCTTTTACGGGTTAAAAGATAAATGTATAAATTTATGTAAAAGAAAACGCAGTTAAGTAACACAGAAAAATTATAGTTTTTTCATTACTAATATTTATCATTCTTATAATTACCTTACAAATATTAATACATCTGAGATATGAAATAAAATAAAGCGAAATGTTAATTCATCTTCAGCCTAATTAACTAGAAAATATGGATTTTATGGAAAATAAAAATTCTTGGTTATTCAAACATCATAAAACTTTTGTTCCTTTCTTTAATTCTAGAGATTGTTTTAACATATTGCGCTGTAGGGAGAATTTATTTTAATACTAGAGAATAAAGGGGGTTACACAAAGAAATTAACGTTAATTATTTATCATCACTTCATTAATCTTTTATTTCGATTTTGTTTGTAACAAGTAAGAGATTTCTTCTCTTAATTTGTTAAACTGGAAATATAACTCATTAATTAAAGAAAAAATATATTTGTTTTATCTATTTCAGTTTTCAAAAAATTTACTCTTTTTGAAGACATAAATAACTTTTTGGCCAATCGAATGTTTCTCAATTATTTTCACTTTCTCGTTTATTAAAATAAATAAATGTATGTTTTAATATTGCTTACTGCTGCAGCTCACACAATTAGTTAAGATGCTTTCAGTAAAGTATTTATTTTTTTCAGTTCCATAACGCGTTTTTTTTTTCTAAGTACAAATTAATGAAAATGAGAGAAAACATAGATACAAGAATTATTCCTAAATGTAACTAAAAACATTATCTCAAAAGAAAGCATTATATAATAACTTGTTATTAAATGGCTTTTTAAGATATTAGTAAATTATTTTGATTTAAAAACAGACATACTGTGATATATGATTTGTTAAAATCATCAAGATGAAAAATTAATTTATTCAAGAAATTGATTTGTAACAATTAAAAGAAACAAGTTAAAATAAATTGTTGCGAAAATTTTCACAACAATGATATTTTCTAATGGAAAAAAGGATTATTTTAGTAGTGATAAACTGTATGAAAAGTCGAAATGTTTTTGAAATTATTTTGCAATACATACCACAAGACTTAATTTTAGAATTTATAATAGGAAATCTATGGACAATCTGCGATGTGCTTTTATTATTTTCATCTAAGTCTCATTAGTCTTTTCATTAAGGCTGAAATAATTTTGTGAAAAATAGAAATTCTTCTATATATAAATGAAAGTTTTGAATTGGAAATGGACCAATGAAAATCTGCGTAGATATTGCCGGTCGATAGGCATCCAATTTGAATGCTTAAGCATGGTCTTTCTTCGTTAATATTTAAAAAAAAAACTGTTGCATACAAAAATATGAAAATCGGTGGTATTATAGGAAAATGTTTGATAAACACGCTGATGCAGACAGTTTTCAAATCGAAGAATTATTTTAAGAGATATTTAATGCTAAAGTTGGACAAAATCGTTCCATTAAAAAAGTTTAGCAAAAACTATACATGAGAATTTAATCATTTTTAGATCATATTATACGTTATAAGTTCTCGGTGTGCAGATTGCATTTATTTTTCTTATTTGACTCATTTTTTGAGGTTTTATTTCTATTTTAAATTCAAATTTTCACCATTTCGAGAGATATTTTTTACGTATTTTAGAAAATGTTATTAATTTAAACTGTTGCCAATTGTATAAACAGCGCAAACAATAATGTTTACTTCAAATTAAAAATTTATTTACGCGTGACAATTATAAACAGAAAAAAAACTTTAAAATTAGAAATAAAATGATTACATGTTAAAAGCAGGAAAATTACGTCATACGAACCATATTTACACTTGAATTTTAAAAGAGAAATAAAATCTTAAAAAAAAAAATCATTATTATGCGTTAAAACTTGTAAATGGAGGAAATTACGTCATATTTGAAATGGACAAAAAATGGGCAAAACAATTTAAATTAAAAAAATATATTTGCGCGAGATATTTTGAGATAATCTTTTCAGCTATTTTCGTGAATTCGAAGACAACGCAAATAATATTTCCTTCTAACAACAAAAGTATTTTCACGTGAATATTAATAAGAGAAATAAAACTTTGATGTAAATTACGTCAGATTTGAAACGATACATTTAAAATGAATTATTTAAAAGAACTATCTTATAGCGCTGAAAAATACCGGGAGACAATGACATTATTTACTTAATTCATTTTACATTAGCTTATTTTAAAATGTTTAACTAATTTTTTTTTAATTAAATACGAAAACAGCCATTGTATCTCTTAACAGCAGCAGATTTGGTCTTAAAAATCCCCAATCCAAAGAAAACTAATGGAAACCCGTTTACGAAAAGGGCTCTACTTTTTTTTTTTTTTTTTTTTTTTATTCAATATTTTTAAAGCCGATCAAATTAACGTGCTTTTTGGATTACGGTGTGCCTGAACGGCGGTTGGCGAGCGTAGCTCGTAGGGGGCAGAGCCCCCTAGTATATTCATAAAATTATTTCAGTCGAAAAAGCGTAATAACAAGTGAAAATAAAACATCGAAAGCTTTTAAACAATATATCTATCATTATGTATTAAAAACGTGTCACACGAAATGCTAATTGTTTATTGTATTTAAATTTTATATTTAAAAATAATATGTCGTATGGCAATTTTCTAAAATATTCATCTTTTCAAAGTATTTAGTACGAACATTTTAAATTTTAAATAAATTAAATTGTTCAAGAATTACAAAGGCTTTATTTATTTATTTATTTTAAAAATGGGAGAAAAATATATTTAAATAATAAAACCACTATTAAAAATGTTTATTTCAGGAAATCTTGTTTAAAATTAAATTTTAGTTTCGTGTAAAACTAGTAAAAAGACAAAATAAACAACGTGAATACACTGATTCAATATATTTATTACTAAAATAGGTCCAAATATAACTTAAAAGATTTAAACCAATTGAAGTATCAATAAGTTAAGAAAAATAGATGTCAAATAATGCAAAATATTCATATTGCTTTCAGCTAAATATTAGTCATCATCAAGGGATATAAAATGAGAAAATACTGTACCTTCAAAGATGTACACTGGTTAATAGCAAGTCGCGATTAATTTAATCTGTTTTGCAATATTATTATTTCGTCATGTTAAATATAACTTAATTTCTCATAGTGCATTAAATGTATTATTTTAAAGCTTTATTTCTCTTTATAATATTCACATGAAAATACTTTTGTTGTTAAAAATGAATAATTTTTATTTGCGCTGCCTTAGAATTGGCAACAATAGTTTAAAAAATCTTCTAGAAATGTGTTTTAAGTGTGTCCTGTAAATATATTTTTAACTTAAACTGTTTGCAATGTTATTACTTGGCAATTCTAAATATGACTTAATTTCATCCATTAACGGCTTTTAACGCTTTTTAATGTATTTATTATTTTAAAATTCTTTCTCTTTTAAAATTCACGTGTAAATATCGTTTTTTTTTTTTTTTTTTTTTTTTACGTAACTTTCAACATTTTCCATCTTTTAATACGTAATTATTTAATTCTAATTTGAAAGATTTTCTGCTTATCATAGTCTCATGTAAATATTTTTTTTTTTTTTTTTTTTTGAAAAAAAATATTATTCTATGTGCTGTTTTTACAACTGGCAGCAATTTAAAATAATGACTTTTCCTAAAGGATGTAAAAAATATTTCTCGAAATGCTGAAAATATGAATTTAAAATGGAAATAAACCCTCAAAAAATTAGTCCAATGGAAAAAATAAGGCAGTCTGAAAACGATGAGCATCTAATGTATTATCTTTAGAAAAAATGTTTAAATTATTATGTATAGTTTTTATTCCTATAAATCTTTTTAATGGAAAGATTTTTATCAACTTCAACATCAAATATATCTTTAAATAATTATTCGATTTAAAAACTGTCTACATCAGCTTGTTTGTCAAACATTTCCATTACACCACACATTTTCATAATTTCGTATGTAGTACTTTCCTTAATATTAACGGAGAAAGACCCCAGGTAACGAAAAATTCATTTACAGCGGTGGTGATAGCGTTAGTTACTTTTTTTTAGAATATAGAGATAAGTGAATAATTCTCTGGATTTTTAAAAAAAAATTCAAATTTCAGATTTTCTCTTGCTGAAATAAAAGATATTGAAAAAATTACCACTGCACAAAAATTAAAATAAGCCTTTAAAACTGCCAAAAAAGTAATTTTCTTTTAATAAAATCCATTCGAAAATAAAGTGCAATACTAAAAACCAAAATTTTGTACTTCCGTCTGAGAGGTTCGAACCCACAATCTACTGCGTGGGAAACATTTGCTTTACCACAATGCCATCGGTGCTCGACTATATTTGCTGAATGTGAGGTTATGTTTTGAAAATCGAAAAATATTGAATTCGCTTAGTTAAAATAATATAAGGATTTTTTCATTTTTTATGATTTTTGGAAGGTCAGGGAGCATTCAGCTCTATGTAAAAAAAGAAAAAAAAAAGGACTGTAACTTAAATATTTTCCTAGTACGAGCCTGCGGCAGAAGGACAGACAGAGATGCGTGAATATAAGAGTTTTGTAAGTTGAACGAAATCCTAAAAAATATTGGCAAAATCCCAGAACAGGCGAGACCCCGGTTTGGCGACTTTTCTAACAAGCGCCAAACACCTCACATACGCCAAACTAGAATGCAGCAACCTGAAAACTAACGTGAATGGTCCCCTTTCCTTAATGCTTCCAGACTGTTTTTTACTACGTCATCATCCTCGAATTTTATGGGAAATACAACATTTATAAATAACGACGTATTAGAAAACACAGGAAAGTTGATTTTTATGAGATTCAAAATAAAACAAATGATTTCAACATAAGTTTATTGAAAAATGTGAAACTTTTAAAGTACCTTTCAAATCAGAGTAAAGATTTATGATTTAAATTTTCATTTCTCAACAACTTTTAGAAAAAATCATGGCGTCACTTAATATTTTAAAGTGCGTGCCTATATCAGAGTAAACATTGAACAATTCATTTCTAATTTACGGACGTATGAACGCTTCGCGTTCATAAAAAAAATAATATCTGTCACCAAATACAGCAACCAAGTTCTTGAGCAATCTGAAAAACGCAGGAAACTCGTTAAAGCGGCAATCACTAAACGTCGTATGAACGTTTACGCGTTCATTAACCGAAAAAAATCACTGGATTCAGCAGTTCTCGCTGTGTAGCAATCTCAAAATTTATAAAACTCGTTAAAGCGGCAATCACTAAACGTTGTATGAACGCTTACGCGTTCATTAACCGAAAAAATCACTGGATTCAGCAGATCTCGCAGTGTAGCAATCTCAAAATTCAGCAGTTCTCGCTGTGTAGCAATCTAAAAATGTACAAAACTCGTAAGGCCAGCATACATGACAAATATACAATAAACGGCTAATATAAAACATTACAACCAAAAATGCATAAAATTAGCAACATTCCTTAACACACATCTCCTTTCTTGAAAACTAACACTAAAAAATGTTGAATAGCCATAATTTCGTAAATTTCCTGTGGTACATAAACTTCATTTAATTTTCCAGCAAAGAAAAAAAAAAAAAGCAAATACTTACAATTTCAAACTAAATTACACAGGTACTTTAACTTTCAAATTTTACAACTAAAAACAGCAAAAGAAATTAACAAATATCAACAATAACAATCTTTTACCTTGCCGTCATTTTAATTTTACAATTACAAACTGTCTTCCTTCTACACAAATTACAAAACATGCGCAGTTGAGTTGCCAAAACACAGCTCAGCTAATGGAGGATATTCCATCTCCGTTTTGATCACGTGATCAAGGTAAAAACTTCTAGCGTAAAGAAGGGAAGGTTCCGTTGATGTGTAATGTAAATACCTGCTAGCCAATGAAACAGATCATGAGGCAAATCAGTAGTATATTCCCTTCTTATCAGTCAGAAGTTCCTTGGGTAAATTACCGGTATCACGTGACTCTTTTCAACCTCGAACCCATATTGGGAATATCCTCCATTGTGAATAAAAGTTTTCAGGTAGGCGTAACCATCCAATACACAACAAGTCAATCAATCCCATTAAACCGATCCAAATTCAAGATCAGACCACTGTAGGCGGGGAAAGAATTTACGAAATGAACTGATAACAACAAAAATCCATTTATCAACTCGCCAAATTGAACCATGACAAGTGTCTCGGCTGTTCTGGGATTCAGCCAAAATAAAAATTCAAATGAACATGTATGGATAAATTTTTTTTCCATCGTCCAGAAAATTATTTATTTTCAAATTTACTTTAAAGCATTAAATAAATCCAGCATTCAAACCTTGCATCCATTGCTGTAAAACATTCATTCACGATTTAATTGAAAATATGAATGAAATGCCTAAAATACGATATTATTTTATTGCGCTCTTCATTTTGACTTACCATAACAAAATGTGAAGTTTATTACTGTGAAATTAGATTCAAATTCAGTAACTTGAGAAATTAAATTACAATAACTATCTTTAAATTCATTACTTTATATTGGCTATTAAGCAAATTACATTAAATTGGACATTTTCAGACTAAGTATGCAGAGAAAAATATTCCATGAAGTAACGCAATAAATTTTCCCAGATCTAATTTAACTGATGTGGATTAAAAAAACTTTACCTCGTTAATGGGAAATCGTTAATTTTACCAGTTTCGGCTTTTACTTAATTGCAAGGAATTTTCATTCTTAACTCGTAACGTTACTCTAAGAATTAATTGTATAGAATTCATGCATTGATGGATTGATTATCTATAAAGTGAAAATTTTCTAAATTTATAAGTCATTGTAAATATAGTAAAAATGTAAAATGTAGCAAAAAAAAAAAAAAAATGTAACATGTTGCACTGTAAATGTAACAAATTTAAAAGATTCCGATATCTAAGGAACATTTTAAGTATCGTTCCCCAAAATAAATCTTCAGAAAAAATTATAAATAACAGATGTAAATCAAAGGATGTAATTAATATATTTATTTTTTACTTAACTAGGGGGCTCGGCCCCCTACGAGCTACGCTCGCCAATCCCCGTCCAGACACCGCAGACTCTAAATGCACGCTAATTCGATCGGCTTTAAAAAGATTTCGAAAGATTGAATTATAATTTAAAAAACAGTGGCGATCTCCCTATAAACGAATTTCTATTCATTTCTCTTTGATTGGGGAATTTTAACGCCAAATCCGCTGCGGTACTACTTGATTATCCTGTCGACCAATTTCGCCAAATTATATAAATCGCCAAACCACTCGCCAAATTATACAAATTGATATAATTTTTATTTTAAATAACGAAAGAACAAATAAATTCGTACAACATTAACAAAAACACAAATAAAACGTCGAAATAAAAATAACTTGATGACGTATACACGTGTAACAACATTTCAAAATAAGCTAATATAAAAGGAATTAAGTAAAGAGAGTCTTTGTTTCCTGGTATTTTTTAACAAAGCGAAAAGAAAGTTCTTTTAAATGAGACATTTTAAATTAATTGTCAAAATATCAAATAAATGTCTAGCGCAATTTCTAAATTTAAACTTTTTTGCAATATTATTTTGTGTTCATTTTATGTAATAACTATAATGTGACGTAAATATGACGTAATTTCTCCTAAGACTTCTAACGCATGTTAATGAATTTATTATTTTACAATATCCTTTCTCTTTTAAAATTCACGTGTATACTTGTTATGACGTAATTTTTAATAAGTTCCTGCTTTTTATACGTAATTATTTAATTCTAATTTGAAAGTTTTTTTCCTGTTTATAATAGTCACGTGTAAATAAATTTTTAATGTGAAGCAAACATTATTGCTTGCGCTTTTTATACAGTTGGCAACAGTTTAAATTAGGACAATTTTCTGAAATCTGTAAAAAATATCTCTAGAAATGCTGAAAATCTGAATTTAAAATAGAAATAAAACCTGAAAAAATGAGTGAAAATGAAAAAATTAATGCAATCTGCACTCCGGCAAATTCTAACGCATAAAATGATCTAAAAATGATTACACTGCCATGTATAGTTTTTGCTGCTATAAAGCTTTTTTAGTGGAACGATTTTATCCAACTTTAGCATTAAATAACTCTTAAAATAATTCTTCCATTTGAAAACTGTCTACATCAGCGTGTTTATCAAACATTTCTGTATAAAACCACCGATTTTCATATTTTTGTTAATATTAACGAAGAAAGGCCTCCGGTCACAAAAAAATCAAAACCGGCGGCGGCGGCGGCGGTGACAGCGGTAGTTACTTTTTTTTAGAATAGAGAGATTATATCAAAAGATTATAGAATCTGAACAAATCTACCAGTGTTTATAAAACGTAAAATAAAATAAAAAAAATTATATTCACAGTATGCTGCATATTAGTTTGATGGCAAAAAACCCACTGCATGCCCAAAATTGTAAAAATATGTAACCTCTATAAACACCTGATTTAAAAAAAAATATTTATTTTATTAAATTATCTAAATTTAATGTTTACATATTGTATTATTTTCTGTCATTAGAACGAATGTTTACATAAAAAGAACTATTAAAATATGTGTACTGCAAATATAAAACCGCCTATTTATGTGCGTTTTGTTCTTCTAGGGCAAATTAATAAGGTACAGGTAATATTTTTAAAATTATATTAACGTATGCCACTTTTTTTGTTATTTTTATTGAGATGCAGAAATAAGCAATTATTAAGTCTTTGCTCATATTTAAAAAAATACAGTATGTAAAATTGCTGATCTCTGATTGCTGATTGCTGATAATTACTTGTCAATTCGTAGATTTTATTGCAAAACTTATAATACATATTCCTTTCCTAAAGCATGCATGGTTTCATATAGCTGCCATAACTATTCAATGTGTTTTTCGATTTGCATGTATTATATTGCCGTACTCTTATTAGTACTATCTTACTGAGAAAGACGAGTCGTTAATTCCCAAATTGGCTCAACCGATCCCAGCGATCTGATTGGCTAAAACTGATATTTATATAGTAGATAATTATATTTATTTTCTTATGAAGTAGTGTAATGTAAAATAGAATGCAATTATAATGACTTAAATTGATTTATTTTGTTAAATTTGATCAAAATCACAGTAAAGTAATCCAAAATATTAATATTAACAAAGGATCAGATTGCTGAGATCGGATGAGCCAATTTGGGAATTAACGGCTCGTCTGAGAAAGGAAGCATATCTGTAAGTATTCTTATAGTTTATTTACATTATATACAAGAGCCGCCAACGCAGCTACTAAGAACATTTCTTACAACAAAACTGATTTCACCGAATGTTTGCAAAAGCATCACAATATCAGACTCTGTGTGGTGCTGCCATCTCTTAACACATATCTCTACTATTGTTGGGATTCGGGAAATAACACACCTCCCCTCATAGTTCAAACGAATACTGGCAATCTTGTTCTTTGACTTCTTCGAACTGCAGCACTTTTGTTTGAGTACTCGTCATTATTTTTAGTCAAAGTGTTTTTCGCAGATTTATCTGTTGTATTATCATTATTCTTACTCATAACTGTACCTGTTACAATATTATGCGGAGGCTGAGACTGGCTTGTTTCTATAGTATTAACATTATTAAGTCATTCTTTTATATATTTTTTTTATTAATTCATAAAAAAACGATTTTGGTTAACCATGTCATACATATCATAATCACTGTAATTTTTACCCATATTTTCAACTTTGTCTGATATTTGTTTATCATTTCGATTTATCTCTGCAACTCTCTCTGGTATTTCATAACTTATCTCTTTATTACATCTCAACTGATTAACGAGACGCTTACACATTATTCCGTCACATCTATTTACTAAAACCCATCTATTCCCCAATAATTTCATATTATTTTCCTTTTACCCATTTCTCCCCTTTGCCAAAATTTTAGCAGAAACTAAGCTTGTATTTGTGCACGAAGCTTATCACGATCACGAAGCTTATATTTGTGCAAGGGTTGTTATATTTTAGGTTCTGATGGTAATACCAAATGAAGGGCTGACCTTCCAAACATTAATTCAGTAGGAGATTTACGATTTACCGAATGAGGAGTGGATTGATTTTCTAGCAAAAATCGTGAAATTGATAGTGTTATCTCACTTTTATCTAGCTTTTTAAGACAATTTTTCACAGTTTGCACATGTCTTTCTGCTTGTCTTTTCGAAGATGGATGATATGGTGGAATAGGCGTCTGCTTAAATACGTTATTTTTAAGAAATTCGTTAAATCTATCACTTGTGAACGCTGGACCATTATCACTGACCAATTCAACAGGTAATACAAATGTAGCAAAAATTCTCCTTAATAATTTAATTGTAGTTTTACTATCAGACCTAGGTACTACCTCTACCTCTATCCATTTAGTATAAGAATAGACTACTATTAAAAATATCTTACCTTCGAAAGGACCGGCATCATCTACATGAATCCTTTCCCTGTGTAGTTCAGATATCTATATCAAGGGTTCCATTTTGGGACAATCCCAAGAATTTACCATTTGTTCAATTTATTTATCCATATTTGGCCACCAAACTACGCCCCTAGCTTTCGCTTTTATGCTCGAATTGTATAATCATTCCCTGCTAACATTAACGACCATCTCAGCATTCTAGGTGATAATGTATCAGGTACAGTCGTGGAAAAAATGTAAACACCCCCTACTAACTCCTCAACAAATTATCGTAGACGACAGTTACTGGTACCGAACGATTGGAAATAAAGTTTACTTTTCAATGATGTGTATAAAATTTGCTTAGGGGGCCATCTACTTATGAAAACAAACCATAACTTTGTTTTTTTTTTCAATAGCAGTACACAATTCTGCCGTCTACATATTAAAACGAATCCAAACGTCATTTTTGTCAATGGCAATACCCTATTTTAACGACATATTTCAAATTTTTGGATCCAACTATGCCGAGACACCAAATTTCAAGTCATTTGAATATTACGTGTTTGAATTATAATCATTCAAAATTTAGTGCTTCTAATGTTAAATTACATTTTCATATTTTTATTTATAAATTCTGAAATTATGATCCTAATTTTTTATTTTTTTGTGTAGCAATAATACTAATAAGTTCGAAGATGATTTGGTCGAGGAGCCCGGGGCCACTTGCCCCACATCCCCGTCACATAAGATTGTGCAGGTTAAATGGAGTAGCAAAATTCATAGCTGGTAGCAGTGAGGGCATAAGAAGTAAAAAATCTAACTGGGGTTGCATGGGAAAAGAGCTCAAATAAAAAGTAAAAAATAAGGAAGGAAGAGTCTAGAAGAAAGATTAAGTATAGCATTACAACAACAAGATATATTTTTGTATTTTCTAACATTTTTTTTAATTTTTTGTAAGTTTTTTCAAATATTTTTTTTTTAAATTTTTTATAACAATTTATAAAATTTTATAATAGAAAGTAGAAAAAATCAGTAGAAAGTGAGATTGTTAGCGTTAAAAGGGAAGAAGGGTAGCCTAGGCCAAATGGCCGGAGGAAGTGTGAATAGGATCCGCTCTGGGTGCCGGAACTTTTTTTGAGCTGATGCCGTCCAAGAGTCGAGGCAATGCCGGGAACGAAGATACGCTTTCGCTTGGCCCTGAGAAGGGACCTCCCTCCCGGATTTACATCGCCGACACATGGGAAGCAGCTACTGGAGTCATGTAGGAGAAATCCACCGCAGTGCCGGATGCAGCGCTTCGGCAATGCCGTAGGTTCTGAAAAGAACCGGCCCATCCGCCCTGTACACTGCGTGGAAGCTGGAGTCAGAATGAAGGATTGGCTGAAACATCCTCTTAAATAGGATACGGAGAAAAAGGGAGGAGCCAAAGGCGGGGTTTAGCCTGCAACTGCAGAGTGACAGCAAAGATAGTAGGAAATGCAGAGAGTTAGTAAAAATACACAATAAAAGGATAAAGAAGTTAAATTTAAATAAGACTATCTAAAATAATTCCCATTCTAGGACGTTTACGGTTGTTTGCGTCAAAAATATCGTAAGTTGGTAAGGAATTTAGAGCAGTATTATCAGAATTTTCTAAAACAAGAGGAAAATTGATATTTAAGAGCTGGATAAAACTACTGAGCCTGGGAAATTTAATCAAGCAGGACGGTCGTTCTGCCAAGCCAAGCTGAAAAAAAAATGCTAACCCCGCCAGACAAACAAACGCCAAGAATAACGACAAAACACCGTAACTGCTTATTATACTGCAGACAACTTCTCCATGTTAAATGGACGAAATATGCCAGCGTAAAATTTCCCATATCAAAAGAAGCAATCATCGCAGAAAAATAAAACCAACACCAGAATGACCTAATAAAGAAGATCTTCAATTTGAGATCAAATGCATCCTCATAAATTAATTATAAACAGAGATATAGATTTTTTAAAATAACGTCGAGATACTGAAAATGACAGATTTATTTTCTTCGTCACAACTTATGTTTAAATCGAGGTAGAGACTTAAATAATGGACAGAAAAACGTAAGGATTGAATTTTTGGATAGATATTTACTCAATCTACGTGCTTTTATAAAATTCAGCTTTAAAAACATTAATTTTCTATTCATAATTAGCGAAAAACTGTTAATTAGTTCTAAAGTTTACAAATTATGCCAAATAGCGATAAACCCGCCAAAATATTTTAGAAGTCTTATACTTTTCTTTTATATTATCCTTTTGCATTGATTTCATCGAAGGTAACTATGGCTGAGATTCAGATAGATTTTTCGCTGTTAGCGAAATGAGTTTGACAAATCAGAAGCCTGCATGTTTGAGAATATTTGCTATTTCTGGATCCCGGCCTATGTCATGAAAGTTTTGAGTCATTTTTTAGTGCCGTGGATGAAGTGCAATGTTTGTAGAAATGTAGGCTAGGATCCAGATAGATTTTTCGCGGTTAGCGAAACGAGAATCGCCAATCAATACCCTGCATTTCTGCAAACAGCGAAAAGTTCACAAAATGCAGGCTTCTGATTGATGAATCTCGTTTCTCTAACAGCCAAAAATCTATCTAGATTGCACCCAATGGAGGATATTCCAAATATGGGTTCGAGGCTGAAATAAGTCACGTGATACCGGTAATTTATCCAAAGAACTTTTAACTGATAAGAAGGGAAGTTACTACTACTTTGCCTCATATGAACCGTTTCATTGGCTAGCGGGGATTTACATTACACGTCTATGGAGCCTCCACTTCTTTACGATAGAAGTTTTTACCTTGACCACGTGATCAAAATGTAGATGGAATATCCTCCATTATGATGAACACAATTTTGCATTTCCACATCCAGGAAGGTTATTGATTGTCATAACAACATTACATATTCGAAACTATTTAAGGCACTGATACTGAACTCCTTTGCTATACATTTTGATATTAAAGAAGTTGTTGTTTCCATAGTAACAGTAATTTTCTGTATTTCTTTCTCTAAAACACAAATATAGAAATTTAACAAAGAGCGCTCAGAATCAACACCATAACAGAGAGCCTTTATACATAAGAGTGGTGATATATGCACAGGAAGCATGCTCATTTCAAGTTTTTGCCGAAAGTATGGCTACAGCGTCTAGAATACCTCGTGTGGAAATATGCTATCCAAACAACGCTAAAAATTTGTATCCCTTAAATGTGCGACGATACTGCTAAAATCCCAAGTATCGATCACAGCGACATCTGCGGGATTTAGTATTACATTGTATAGACTAGCAATATCTTGCAGTTTGAGAAAATATCCTGCAGATGTCGCTGTGATCTGTATATTTCAGCAGCATCGTTGCACAGTTAAGGGATACAATATTTTAGCACTTTTTTAAGTATTACAGGGATAGCCAATTTCCACACTATATATTCTAGGTGCTATAGTACGGCAATCCACTTTCTTGAATAGAGGCTATTCTATCTACGTTATGATCACGTAGTCAAGGCAAAAACGTCTAACGTAAAGAAGGGAAGGCTCCGTCGACGTAATGTAAATCACCGCTAGCCAATAAAACTGTTCACCGGAGAAAGCAGTAGTAGTTTCCTGTTTCCCTTCTCATCAGTTAGTAGTTCTTTAGGTAAATTGCCGGTACCACGTGATTTTTTCAGCCTTAAACACATATTTTGAATATCCTCCATTAGACGATACGCGCATGGACGAGCTTTATCAGACTAGGGAAAGAATTCAATATGCATTAGCCTGACGATAATGACACGCTCGCAAAGACCTTTAACAATTTGTTTTTATCACTTCTACCAATAAAACTTTATTGGAAATATGTCGCTACTTCGTTATAGCGACACACTTGTTCCTAATTGGATCCCGGCCTTAATGTATCAAAATACGGAGTTTGCTTTCTGTACTATCCCTGAGCTCAGTTATAACGTCTAGAAATATAGGTCGAGATCCAGGTACATTTTTGCAAACAGTGAAAAGTTAGCAATAATTCTTTCTTCTGATTTGTCAATCTCGTTGCGATAACAAAGAAAATCTACCTAGATCATGGTCATGGTGGGGAAACCGGCTATTCCAGTAATACTTTAAAAATTGCTAAAAATTGAATCCCATAAATATTGAAAAATACTGAATGACAAATGTCGATAGCAGCAACATTTTCCAGATCTTCTTTGAGCGAAACGTTTTCTCATTTGATGTCTTTTGAAATAGTTACGTTGGAATTACCATGTGTCGCTGTGATCGACATTCATCGTTCAGCCTCGTTCAACATTTATGGGATACAATTTTTTAGCACCTTTTTAATAAGCCGATTTTTAACCCGTTAATAGTCGCGCGTTGGTCTTTTCCCCGCCCGAAATTCGTTATCTTCCTGTAACTCATCTCCCATTAAAGTTACGATAGCCAAATTCCGTGTAGCTGACCTTTAGTGTTCACACTCTTGTGTAGTAAAATTGCAAGTCATTCCTGCTATTTCTTAGCATTTTATCGCATTCTTAAGTTTCAATCGGTCTAAAGGACCGCGTTGCGACCACTTGCGTTAGTTGAATTTTTCCCCCTCGTGTTCATCCTTTCCCATTTCCGCGAAATCTGTGGGGGAAAGTTTCTTCGAAGTCCGGACTCTCTGCCTGTTGTTATTTCGTCTTTCTATCTGCTATTTTACCCGTTCATAGAATACTTTTTTTACTTTTAGGATGTGACTTAAAATTGTTTTATTATATTAGTTGTGAAGTCAGTTCGCACAAAAAACTGATGGATGGTCACTTACATTTTTTTTCCATTGTCAAATATTGCGGGAATAAATTCTCAAATTGACAACCGTTTAAATATGGAAAAAAAGGGAAATTCATCATCATTATTTCAAAGAACTTGCTTTCCATTTATTACCGGAACATATAAATGAAAGAAAACAGACAATAACACTGCCAAACCATTAAAAAAGAGAGAAGAGAATTTTGTGGGAATCAGTAAAAAAATTGCCGTATCTCCAAAATCTGAAAAGTATCGTTTTTGTACAATAAAACGAATTCGAAAGATAAAACAATTTTCTCAGAAATGTAGTATGTATATCTGTGAAGAACATACATATTGTATTTGTACAATAAGAAAAATAATGAGAATTTTATAATGTAGGTTAGAAATTACTAAATAAAAATCTCTTTTCGATAATTCAGTGAATGTTTATACTATGATTTAAAAAAATATTTTAAGTATTTTTATAAAATTTATCTATTTTTAAATTTTTATACTGTAAGTAAAAACACATTTTTTTTTTAACAATGCCTCAGAAAATGTTTTTATTACTATTATTATTATTGAAATCCAATAGAGGCTTGGGGGCGGTATCTAACAAATTTAAATTTGTTGTCCTTCATCAATTGTTCAAACTATTTTTCAGAACAATGTTTTCCAGAATATGAGAGAAAATTCATTTAAATTAAATTATTGCTGCATATTTATAATTTCGGAGAAAATTTTCTTATTGTTTTTATTATTTTAATGAATGTTATTATAAAACAATAAATTATAATATTAATACCTTATTATGAAATGTACAATTGAATATTCATTTTAATTAAATAGTTGCTGTAAAATACATCCCTATTAAGATGAACCTTTCAATGATTCTATTAATTAAAATAATTTATCCATCTTCGGATTTAAATCTACAATTGCAAATGTATTTAAATTAAATATATAATTTCAATAACTTATTTATTATTTACTTTATATAAGCGAAGTTCGTATCCAGCGTTTTTATTCAAGGACGCTGCTCCCACCCTGAAATAAGTACAAAAACTACACACACAGACACCCCACAAAATAAATAAATAAAACGTAGTTACAAGATTTACATTTATAATTTCGAAGTTAAGCATTTTTTACCTTTTTTTTTATTATATATATATATATATATATATATATATATATATATATATATATATATATATACATATATAATATGCTGGTAAATTAGTGGTATTGTATTTGGTTTTTGTGTTGAATGTCATAGGTTCCATTTTTATTTTCAGTTTAATTGTTCAATTTAATGTCAGTGTAATATATTGATGCTAAATTTATTAATTTTATTTTATTAAATGGATATAGAGTGCCGGAGTATCATAAAAATCTACCTGACTCTGATTATGTCCTTCCAAAAAATAAATAAATAGATAAATAAAAAAAACCCTATCACGAATTTAGATTCATATTCGTAAATGTTTTCCTACTAATTATTGATTCATAGTAACACCAGAAATTCAATCAAATCATTTACTATTTACTTTTAAGTATTTATGCAAAACGAAGAAAGAGTTATTAAAAACACTTATCTAGATGCCAACTGAATATATACTTAAGCGAAATAAATAATTGCTGTAAAAGGTTGTGAAATACATAATTGCTGTAAAATGTTGTAAAATGAATAATTGCTGTAATCTTTTAAAATTCGGTCAATATTTTCACCCTACGTTATCCGTTTTCGATCATCTGATAACACCGGCAAGTTTCCCCTTCGTTTTCGGCCTGCTGGTAACGGCGGCAAATGGACCGAACGCGACTACTAACGTTCTAAAAAATGTCGCGACTACTCTCGGGTTAAACTATATCTTCTAGATACTATAGCTCCGTTATAGGCCTAGATTATATGTTGTAGAAATCGACTATCCCAGCAATACTTAAAAAAAGCGCGGAAATAGTGAATCCCTTAAATGTACAACGATGTTGAATTGCAAACAGTCATTTGCAGCGACATCTGCAGGATATTTTTTAAAGAAGAAAGAGACACGTGTAATGCACCGCTATAGTACAGCGCCTAGAAGATACAGTGTGGATAACGGCTATTCCTATAATGCTTTAAAAAATGCTAAAAACTTGTATCCCATAAATCTCCAACAATGCTCAGCGGCAATATGCTGATACGAGCGCCATCTCGTAACTCTTTTCAATATAAACCCTGTGTTTTCAAAAATTATAGAATGTTAAATATCGGAAGCTATAAATATAAGATATTTTAGACTTTTATAAGCTAATTTAGTTAAGGAATGACGTGAAATAGGTTAAAGAGTCGCTATTAGAATGACTATCGTTTTTAAATCACTACGATGGCGCTACGATCGACATCTTGTTATTCAGCATCGTTGTACATTTATGGGATTCAATTTTTAGCACTATTTTGTAGCCGGTTTCCACACTGTATCTTCTAGGCGCTGTAGCTATAGCGTCTAGAATACATAATGTGGAAATTTGCTATCCAAGCAGTGCTAAAAAGTTGTATCCCTTAAATGTGCACTGATGCTGAAATCCAGGGAACTGATCGCAGCGACATCTGTGATATACTTCCAAAGTAAACATCGTATTGTTACACTGTTAAAAATATCGTGACAAATTACCTCTGTTTTTAAAGGCTATCTATTTTCTGACCAATGAGAACGCTACATAAGTACATATGGAGCGTTCTCATTGGTTAAAAAATAGATAGCCTTTAAAAACAGAGGTAATTTTTCACGGTATTTTTAACGGTGTACAGCGGGCTTGACGCCAAGCACACAGGTCAGATAAATGTCAATAAAATGTAAAAAAAAAAAAAAAAAAAAATGCTACAGCATCTAGACCAAATTATAGCGCCCAGAATATATTGTGTGGAAATTGGCTATCCCTGTAATACTTAAAAAAGTGCTAAAATATTGCATCCTTAAATGTGCAACGATGCTGCTGAAATATACAGATCGCAGCGACATCTGCAGAATATTTTCTATAACTGCAAGATATTGCTAGTCTATACAATGTAATACGAAAATCCCGCAGATTTCGCTGCGATCGACACTTGGGATTTTAGCAGTATCGTCGATCATTTATGGGATACAAATTTTTGCCGAAACGTCAGTGAAGGCTTACTGTGGAGACACGAAAAGTTTTGGTTTCTGTTAGTCTGTCTGTCTGTTCCGCGATAACTGCTGCAAAAAGCATCCGATCGGCTTGAAATTCACTGGGCATGTTGATGAGGTACCCGGAATTAGCTGTATAGTTCTTGGTTAAATTTGGCTCATTCGTTCGGGAAATATGGAACATTTTATTTTGCTCTATAATGCTTTTCAATGGCAAGTCAGACGATTTTCAGATTTTCATTTGTTGAAAGAAATGGCTCATATGAAAAATGGATTTAAATGGTAAATTTTTGATGCTGAAATTTTTAAATAACATTATTAAATTATTCCAATAAATTATGTCAATATATTTGCGAGATTTTTTTAATTAGGTTTATAATATTGGGGGGGAATTTTATGCATGTTTTGCAGTAATATAAAGGATTTTGTTTTATCAATTTGACATAATGCATATTTCATTTTTTTCCTTTTCTTTCTCTGTTGCCTAGCAACATAGTTGGTCCTAATAATATTAGTATAAGTGCGTGTATAATACTTGAGTAAAGCCAACGTCAAAACAGATGAATTAATAAATTTGTATCTTTGCATACAGTCGGACGATTTAATCTTCGAGCACTCTGACCCCCGCGGGTTTTTTCCGAATCCGAAAAAGAAGCAAAAACGGGGAAGGAAAAGACAACGACGAAGGGTTCGAGGTCGATCGCACGGGGAACGGGTAAAAATTAAACTCTCGACACACGGCACCCGACAGTCGAATCACGGATCGGGAAAAATAATTCGCGTGTGTGTGTGGGGGGAGAAACAAAACACCAACAACGGATGTGTGTATTTCAATGATGTCACAGCCTTCCGAATGGTCTGAAATTTTAAATATGTAATAGTTGTAAAATTTTGTCGAGTCATTTCAAATTTTATGAAAATCGGCGTATAGTTTAATTACAGAGACAGCCAAAAGTTTTATGTTACAGACTATGCACTCATGAAGAGCAATTTCCAACTCGTTTCGAACGGTCGAAAAACAATTACAGACCGTGACGAGTCGGGATAAACGATAATGGCTAGAGTGCTATGCTTTCTCTCGGAAATTTTTCCTTCTCCGAGCGTTCGAGAAACATTTCCGGCGTCCACGCGAATTTTTCAGTGGCTTTTTTAAGTTCTTCGTCGTCATATTTACGAGCTCCGTTCTTCTCGAAGCGTCCACGCGAATTTTTCAGTGGCTTTTAAAAGTTCTTCGTCGTCATATTTACGAGCTCCGTACTTCTCGAAGCGTCCACGCGAATTTTTCAGTGGCTTTTTTAAGTTCTTTGTCGTCGTATTTACGAGCTCCGTACTTCTCGAATCGTATTCTTTTCGAACAGTCGTTCGGAGCACCGCGTCCGCGAATCGAATCCGGTGTCGAAAAAGACATCGGCGGTCGATCACACCACGGAACAAGCAAAGAACAACGTGATCGCGGCGAACGCGAGTTCGAACACAGCACAGATCCCCCAGAACACGTCTTTCCATTCCATTTCTTTATATTTAATTTTTTCTTTACATCTCGTTCTTTTCTTCGCGAGAGAGAAAACATCGCGTAAACGAAAAGCCCAGTTTTCGACATCGGGTGGGGAAAAGACATTTTTTACTTTCTTCTGTCTTTACGAGAAGAAAGTATTGGATTCATGAAAATTTTCGAATTCCGGTTTTCGACGGTCACGATTTTAGGGGTCAGAGAACCCGAAAAACATGTTTTTACAAAATGTCTGTCTGTGACTCTGTGAGTCTGTCTGTCTGTGTGTACGTGACACAAATTTTGTGGGCGCTCTATCTCAAGAACTAATGCACGGAATTTAATAAAAATTTATATTCTGTCAGTCCCTGATACAATTTGATGCTGATTAGTTTTTGGTGTTAATCACCCAATAGGGGGCGCCGCTATGCAGTAATTTCAACGATTTTCGCTATAGCTCTATCTCGAAAACTAATGCACGGATTTTCTCCAAACTTCAGATTCAGTCAGATTCCACACTTTTTTCCCAAAACAGCGAAAACAAGGCGGGATCGTCATCGGAAGCCCGTCGCGCGGGAAACAGGACGCGTCGGCTTTTTTCGTCCGGAAGGTCGAAAGGTCGCGCGGGCGATCAGTCACAGCGAGTTTTCTTATCGGCTTCCGCCCGCGCTCGCGTCGTTCCGAGAAAAGACCGAAATAAACGGGTCGAAGGCCGCCACGCGATCCGTTTCCGGCGAAACAGGATGTTTACGCCGCGCGAGATTATTTTCGTTTCGGCTTCGATTTCCACGAGTCGTGGAAAGGAAGTCACGTGATCGCGTGTTTTTCTTCCGGCGAAACAGGATGTTCTGGAACAATCTCTCGACCTCGAGAGACGGTATAAATACGAGTCCGTGGGCGAAAGGAAAATCATTCTGCCTCAGAGAATCGCTGCGTGTGGACAGCTCCGTGTTCCCGACGAGTTTTTTTCTCTGACTTTTGCCTGCCGAGTTTCTCTGACTTTTGCCCGCCGAGTGTTTTTCAGTCTTTCGTCTGCCGAGTTTCTCCGACTTTTGCCTGCCGAGTGTTTTTCAGTCTTTCGTCTGCCGAGTTTCATCATGTTTTTCTACCTGTGCCACGATCGCCTGCCCGCCCCCGTGCTGGTCGTCCTGTCCGCCGACGGGCTGCCTTTCCTGAGGGCCGCGGACGTGGCCCGGATCCTGGAATACAGAAACACGCACCGATTTTCCTCGATGTACGCCAGTCTCAGGATCCGGGACATCGTGTACAAGAGAATGGAGCTGCCCCGCCAGGTGCTGGACATGAAAATTTTTTCTGCCGAAGAAGCCGTCGAACTTCTCAAGCCGTGCAAGCGGAGATCGGCCCTCTACTTGCGTTGCGTCTTCGAAATGTCGGATACCTGTCGAGTCTTGCCCCTGGACACCATCAGGGCCGCCACCATGCAGAAAAGGGCCATGCGCGTCAAGTTCCTGGTCGCCGAGTATTCGAATTCTATGACTTTTCGGGATTTCCTGAACGAGTTCAAGACGAAGACGTTTCTCCTGTACGAAGACCTGGCCCGAGAATACATGTTCAAAAGGATCGAAATACACTCGTACAACTCGAGCCTGGAAATCCCCAGACTTCCCGAGCCGCCGAGAAAAGTATTGGTACATTTCGGGGACGAAGTCTTCGAGTACCGATTGAACTGATTTCTGTAAAAAAATGTTTTATGAAAAAAAAAAAAAAAAAAAAAAAAAAAAAAAAAAAAAAAAAGGTCGAACGAGGTGTGTGTAAGGAAAGACTTTATGTCTTTGTCCACACACACCTCGTTCGGCCTTTTTTTTAAAAACAGACAGGTCGCCAATATTGAAAATATCTTAAAATAAAACTCGTACGTTTCGAAACGGATCGTCGCAAAAAACCGTATTCGGTATTAAAAAATCCCAACTTTTTTCGTTACCCGACTCGTGTGAAATAACGTGACGGAATTCCTCGAGCGTAAAACCCATACGTTCGATTTTTCATGAAATTCGAAACGACTCGACGAAATTCTGCAAGTATCGAAAAGAAGCGACAATTATAACTTTTTTCAGCTTTTCGATAAACTGGACTTTCGATTCTGGACTTGTAAAAAAATTCAATCTTGTTTCGCGTTCTGGACTTGTAAAATATTTCGAACAAATTTCCTAGTCATAGAAACCATGCATTAAAAAAAAAAAAAAAATTTTTTTTTTTTTTTTTTTTTTTTACGCTTTTCAATCTTAGTTAAATTTATCGTAGCGTTCTGGACTTGTAAAAAAATTCAATCTTGTTTCGCGTTCTGGACTTGTAAAAAAATTCAATCTTGTTTCGCGTTCTGGACTTGTAAAAAAATTCAATCTTGTTTCGCGTTCTGGACTTGTAAAAAAATTCAATCTTGTTTCGCGTTCTGGACTTGTAAAAAAATTCAATCTTGTTTCGCGTTCTGGACTTGTAAAAAAATTCAATCTTGTTTCGCGTTCTGGACTTGTAAAAAAATTCAATCTTGTTTCGCGTTCTGGACTTGTAAAATATTTCAATCTTGTTTCGCGTTCTGGACTTGTAAAATATTTCAATCTTGTTTCGCGTTCTGAACTTGTAAAAATTTTCGAACAAATTTTCTAGTCATAGAAACCATACATTAAAAAAAAAAAAAAAAAAAAAAAAAAAATTTTTTTTTTTTTTTTTTTTTTTACGCTTTTCAATCTTAGTTAAATTTATCGTAGCGTTCTGGACTTGTAAAAAAATTCAATCTTGTTTCGCGTTCTGGACTTGTAAAAAAATTCAATCTTGTTTCGCGTTCTGGACTTGTAAAAAAATTCAATCTTGTTTCGCGTTCTGGACTTGTAAAAAAATTCAATCTTGTTTCGCGTTCTGGACTTGTAAAATATTTCAATCTTGTTTCGCGTTCTGGACTTGTAAAATATTTCAATCTTGTTTCGCGTTCTGAACTTGTAAAAATTTTCGAACAAATTTTCTAGTCATAGAAACCATACATTAAAAAAAAAAAAAAAAAAAAAAAATTTTTTTTTTTTTTTTTTTTTTACGCTTTTTAATCTTAGTTAAATTTATCGTAGCGTTCTGGACTTGTAAAAAAATTCAATCTTGTTTCGCGTTCTGGACTTGTAAAAAAATTCAATCTTGTTTCGCGTTCTGGACTTGTAAAAAAATTCAATCTTGTTTCGCGTTCTGGACTTGTAAAATATTTCAATCTTGTTTCGCGTTCTGGACTTGTAAAATATTTCAATCTTGTTTCGCGTTCTGAACTTGTAAAAATTTTCGAACAAATTTTCTAGTCATAGAAACCATGCATTAAAAAAAAAAAAAAAAAAAAAAAAATTTTTTTTTTTTTTTTTTTTTTTTTACGCTTTTCAATCTTAGTTAAATTTATCGTAGCGTTCTGGACTTGTAAAAAAATTCAATCTTGTTTCGCGTTCTGGACTTGTAAAAAAATTCAATCTTGTTTCGCGTTCTGGACTTGTAAAAAAATTCAATCTTGTTTCGCGTTCTGGACTTGTAAAATATTTCAATCTTGTTTCGCGTTCTGGACTTGTAAAATATTTCAATCTTGTTTCGCGTTCTGAACTTGTAAAAATTTTCGAACAAATTTTCTAGTCATAGAAACCATGCATTAAAAAAAAAAAAAAAAAAAAAAAAAAAAAAAATTTTTTTTTTTTTTTGTTTGCTCTACAAAACGGTCTCGCGGAAAACCCGAGAACGCGTTTGCTACGAAACCTTTCGACCAAACTCATGTCCCTGAGCATCGCGAACGTGAGCGGAACCGTGAACGTGATGAATTACACGATGAACGTCACGAACAATCGCATCGACTCGACCAGGATCTCGGTCCCCGCCGGCGAAAAGCCGAAGGTCCGTTCTTCCGAATCCGAACGGCCCGCGAGAATCGTGCACGAACATTCCAGGTGCGTGGCCTCGCTGGCCGTGTCCGCGAACGGATTCACCCTGTTCGACGGACGATTCAGCGTGGTGTCCACGACTGGGGCCCGAGCAATTCCGGGTTGGTACGGGAAATCGCGAAACGCGGCGTCAGGAAACTGCACGTGTGCGACGACAGGACCTGGAAAAAAGTGAAAGATCTCCGAAAATCGTACCCGCACCTGTTGGGAAAAATGGAAGTGAAAAGGCACGAGGCCCCGAAGCACGCGAACGCGACGTGCGCTTACTGCCGATCCGCGAACTGTCACAGGTGGATCGCCGTGTCCTTGCTCTCGGAGGTTTTCGAAATATTTTTCGACCACGCGATCCACTGATTGAATTTTCGCGAAAAGAAAGGGGATGACAGAGATATCCAACGTTAAAAAAACTTGTAAAATTTTCCAGATATTTATCCGAGAAAGTGTATGAAAGAAAATACATAAATCTTTCAACGCTGGAGATTTATATACTTTACACTTTTGAATCTTAGTTAAATTTATCGTAGCGTTCTGGACTTGTAAAATATTCCAGATTTGATATCGCAGTCTGGACTTGTAAAAATTTTCTAAGAAATCTTTTCGAAAAATATTTCATCATTACCCTCTAGTAAAAAAAAAAAAAAAAAAAAAAAAAAAAAAAAAAATTTTTTTTTTTTGAGTTTTCCTTCCACGCGTTTCGAGAATCGAGTTCAAGTTTTCTGACGCAATATCTCTGGAAGGTTACGCAATCCCGGGGTATAAATACAGGTGTGCGAGCCACATTCGTTCATTTGATCGTCGGTGCCAAAGGAGTTGCTACCAGAAGTTCTGCTGGACGGAAGATGGAATCGTGGGTAAGTCGATTTCTGATTATTCCTTTAATCGTACTTTGAAGTTTTTGCCTCGCGCTCTGGACTTGTAATTTTTTTCAGTTTTGCCTCGCAGTCTGGACTTGTAAAAATTTTCAGTTTTGATCTCGCAGTCTGGACTTGTAATTTTTTTCAGTTTTGCCTCGCAGTCTGGACTTGTAATTTTTTTCAGTTTTGCCTCGCAATCTGGACTTGTAATTTTTTTCAGTTTTGCCTCGCAATCTGGACTTGTAAAAATTTTCAGTTTTGATCTCGCAGTCTGGACTTGTAAAAATTTTCAGTGTTGATCTCGCAGTCTGGACTTGTAAAAATTTTCAAAGAAATATTTTCGAAAAAAATTTCATCATTACCCTCTAGTAAAAAAAAAAAAAAAAAAAAAAAAAAAAATTTTTTTTTTTTTTTTTTTTCAACGTTGGAGATTTATATACTTTACACTTTTGAATCTTAGTTAAATTTATTATAGCATTCTGGACTTGTAATATATTTCAATCTTGTTTCGAGTTCTGAACTTGTAAAAATTTTCGAACAAATTTTCTAGTCATAGAAACCAAAAAAAAAAAAAAAAAAAAAAAAAAAAAAAAAAAAATTTTTTTTTTTTTTTTTTTTTTTTGAGTTTTTCTTCCACGCGTTTCGAGAATCGAGTTCAAGTTTACTGACGCAATATCTCTGGAAGGTTACGCAATCCCGGGGTATAAATACAGGTGTGCGAGCCACATTCGTTCATTTGATCGTCGGTGCCAAAGGAGTTGCTACCAGAAGTTCTGCTGGACGGAAGATGGACTCGTGGGTAAGTCGATTTCTGATTATTTCTTTAATCGTACTTTGAAGTTTTTTCGAACAGATTGGAAATTTTCGCCTCGCGCTCTGGACTTGTAATTTTTTTCACTTTTGATCTCGCAGTCTGGACTTGTAATTTTTTTCAGTTTTGCCTCGCAGTCTGGACTTGTAATTTTTTTCAGTTTTGATCTCGCAGTCTGGACTTGCAATTTTTTTCAGTTTTGATCTCGCAGTCTGGACTTGTAATTTTTTTCAGTTTTGATCTCGCAGTCTGGACTTGTAATTTCTTTCAGTTTTGCCTTGCAGTCTGGACTTGTAATTTTTTTCAGTTTTGCCTCGCAGTCTGGACTTGTAAAAATTTTCAGTTTTGATCTCGCAGTCTGGACTTGTAAAAATTTTCAGTTTTGATCTCGCTGTCTGGACTTGTAAAAATTTTTCAGTTTTGATCTCGCAGTCTGGACTTGTAAAAATTTTCAGTTTTGATCTCGCAGTCTGGAATTGTAAAAATTTTCAGTTTTGATCTCGCAGTCTGGAATTGTAAAAATTTTCAAAGAAATCTTTTCGAAAAAAATTTCATCATTACCCTCTAGTAAAAAAAAAAAAAAAAAAAAAAAAAAAAAATTTTTTTTTTTTTTTTTTTTTTTCTAACGTTGAAGATTTATATACTTTACACTTTTGAATCTTAGTTAAATTTATTGTAGCATTCTGGACTTGTAAAATATTTCAATCTTGTTTCGAGTTCTGGACTTGTAAAAATTTTCAGTTTTGATCTCGCAGTCTGGACTCGTAAAAATTTTCAGTTTTGATCTCGCAGTCTGGACTCGTAAAAATTTTCAAAGAAATCTTTTCGAAAAAAATTTCATCATTGCCCTCTAGTAAAAAAAAAAAAAAAAAAAAAAAAAAAAAAAAAAAAAATTTTTTTTTTTTTTTTTTTTTTTTGAAAATTCAATGTATAAAAGTGTGCGTTTTCTTTCAGAAAACTAAGAAGACTCTTCGGACGAACAAATTGGTAAGTTTCGTGTTTTCTTTTTGTGTTTTTCTATCTTTTCTTCTCGTTCGAGGCGCCGGAAACCCAGCGGTGTTAACTGAAAGCGTCTCGATCCCTTCAGCTTTTTTGTGTTTTTCTGTCTTTCTTCTCGTTCGGTGCACCCGAAACCCAGCGGTGTTAACGTAAAGTGCCCGATCCCTTCGACTTTTTCTTCGAGGCGCCGGAAACCCAGCGGTGTTAACGGAAAGCGTCTCGATTCTTTTTCTGTCTTTCTTCTCGTTCGGTGCACCCGAAACCCAGCGGTGTTAACGTAAAGTGCCCGAACCCTTCGACTTTTTCTTCGAGGCGCCGGAAACCCAGCGGTGTTAACAGAAAGCGTCTCGATTCTTTTCTGGCGTGTCGTTTCGTCCTTACTCGTGCGAGCGAAGATTCTCCGGACGTGCCAGCCAGGCGACAGATTCGAAGGACGTGCCAGCCAGGCAACAGATTCGAAGGACGTGCCAGCCAGGAAACAGATTCTCCGGACGTGCCAGCCAGGCGACAGATTCGAAGGACGTGCCAGCCAGGAAACAGTTTCGAAGGACGTGCCAGCTAAGATTTCAATTCTCGGGACGTGCAGGCCAGGAAAAAGGGGTGAGTATTCTTTTCGTTTTTTCCCAGGCATTTTTTTTTCACTCCGAGTCGGATTCGCTTCGAGTCAGTGCGCGTTCCGCCAATTACCGAGCGAAAAAAACCAGGCGCGAGTCAGGTAGTCCGTTTGATCCTGGTCTTGCGGCAAAAGACGAGTTTTTCAGAGCGCGTGTTTAACGAAAAACGCGCGGTTCTAGCGCGTTCTCAAAAACCAGTTTCACGAATCAAAAAGTCCTTTCCTTGGTGCTGGTCTTGGGAGGCACGGTTCGTCTCGAGAAACAGTTTTTTCCCGAGACGAACGCGCGGATAGGAAAGAGCCATCTCGGACGAATTCGATCTCGGAGTCGAAGCGTTTTCTCAAACTGTTTTTTTTATTCGACCCATCGAGCCATTCCTTCGTCTTCGGGCGAGCGAGGAAACGTGCAATGCCTTCAGCGACTGCGTTGGTGAATCGCTCGTTCGAATCGACGATGCGTTTTCGTGGATCGGGGCTCGGGCCGAATCTCGAATTTTTCTTAAATGTTTTTTTTTTCGACCGATCGAACTCGTTCCTTCGTCGTCGTTCGAGCGAAGAGGCGTGCATTGCCTTCAGAGACTGCGTCGGTGAATCGCTCGTTCGATTCGGCGATGTGTTTTCGTGGATCAGGGGTTCGAAAGATCTAGAATTTTTTCGAAACGGGTTCCCGTTCTTCTCTCTCTCGGTGTCCCCGTTTTATACGCCGGCCGGAAGCCGTTCGGGCTCTCGAGCGTGGATTTTCTCGACGATCTGTTCCCAGACGCCAAGCCGCGGATTTTCGGAGGGTTTCTTTTGTCTCCGGCGAACGTTTAAGGAAAGCACTCGATATAATTTCCCTTGCGGGAGATTTCGCGTGGCCTCTGGAGCGAGAATCGATTTTCGGGTCGATTCCCGTTGCAGCTGCGTGTGGTCTGACCTGGTACGCACCGCAGAAAGGCGTGGCGGGTAGACACTTTCCAGTTCGGTGGAAAAGATACCGACGGCGTCGACGGAGACAATCGACGCGTTTTTCTTCTCGAATCGGGAAGGAAAACGCGAACCGGTCCGCGGCGAACATCTTTTCACGCACCCCCGGCGCCAGAAAAAGTCCGGGAGTAAATTTTCCGTCGAGCTGTCTCAGACATGCCGCGGTGAATCCAATCCCAGTTGTGACGGCGTTTTTTCGTTTTTTATGTTTTTTTATCTTTTTCTCGAGGAGGTGCGTAAAGATGGCGTTCCCGTTCGGTAAACCGCAGTAACCGTCCACCTGCTCGGTAACGCAGATGAATCTCCGGACGATGCTGGCCGATGCGAGATCGGTCGGTAGGTGGCGGCGATCTGCGCGTAAACCGTTTAGGCACCCCGAACGGAACGAGCTACGATGTGCGGCTCTGGGACTTTTCGAATGACTGAATTTTCCGCCGAGAATCACTCGTTCTGCCGAAGGCCGGTGGAAAAACGCGGGGCCGGGGCGGGGAAGAACGGGAACCGTACCGCGGAATCTGGAAACGAGGTGAGTGAAATTTTTATTTTTTCAATAAAGTTTTTTACAAACGCTCGTGTACGTGTCTGTTTCTCGAGTCGAGTCCTTATTTTTTTCTTCCCACGCAGACAGAAAACAGATCCGTTGGGCGGGAACAGAGCGAAAAAAATTTTTCTGGTAATAAAAAACGCTGGTTCTCCTTCGACGGATCGCGTACTTTATTCTCACACGCTCTAGGAACTCTGTTTTTTTCGAATCGATTCGATTTCTTTTTCAGATTTTCTCTTTCAGATTTTCTCTTTCAGCTCTTCTTTTTCAGCTCGTCCGTCGTTTCATCGTCCGATCATTCCATCATTTCGTCGTTCCGTACCGAATCCCGAATCCCAAATCCCAAATCACGAGCCCCGTCCACCGTCCATTCGTCCACTGCCCCGAATCCCGAATCCCGTCCAATTATTCCACCGTCCACCGTCCATTCGTCCACTGCCCCGAATCCCGAATCCCGAGCCCCGTCCAATTATTCCACCGTCCATCGTCCGTTCGTGCACTGCCCCGAATCCCGAATCCCGAGCCCCGTCCGATTATTCCACCGTCCGTTCATCTCGACCGTTCGAAGTTTTCCGTGGTTTCCTTCGAACCTCGAGCGAATGCTGGTCGGGTTCGCCAAAGTCCCGCCACGGAGGGCAACGAATGATCAGAGTAAAAAAGATTTCTAAACTCGACTCGTAAAAAATGATCAGGGTCAAAAAAAGATTTCTAAACTTGACTTTTAAAAATATTACCAGAGTAAAAAAAAGATTTCTAAACTTAACTTTTAAAATTATAAAAAAAAAAAAAAAAAAAAAAAAACTCTCGATCCTATAATGTAAAAAAAAAAAAAAAAAACTCTCGATCCTATAATGTAAAAAAAAAAAAAAAAAAAAAAAAAAGAAAACTCTTGATCCTATAATGTAAAAAAAAAAAAAAAAAAAAAAAAAATTATTATTTTTTTTTTTTTTTTTTAAATTTGGGTTTTATGTTTAGAGGAAACTTTGTCGCCTATAAATTCGACACGGAATCGAGTAGTAAAAAAGGGTATTTATTTTTTATAAGCTTTCGTAACGTTTTGAGCCTGGGGTTTCGTATCGATAGAAAATTCTCGACCGCTCTCTTTATTCGTCTTTCGCGTCTCGAACCTATAAAAGGTGAGATCGCAGCATGGACGCACCGTTCGAAAAATTCCCGGAGGAGACGGCGAAACACCTCAAAGATTTCGACCGCGTCGAAAAGAAAAATCCCGACTGTTTCGGAAAAATGTCTCGTAAACGCGCGGAAAGAAAACGTCATCGAGGTCGCGCGTGTTCCCTCTGCAACGATTATTACGAATGTCTGAATTTAAACGATCGAGAATTGGAAGAAAGAAAGAATCGTGTGTCCAGACACAGGGGAAAATCACCTCCGAAAACACCGGAACATTATTGGGAACCGGAAATTCCCGACGACGAAGAGTGTTTGAGACGCGGCTACATCGATCCCCCGCAACCGTACTACTTTCAAAAGACAAATAAATACGATAAAAAAGTTGTATCGAAAAATCTAAAAGACGTGAAAATTCAAAACTGTAATTGAAAGGAAAAATTCTCTCGATCCTATAACGTGAAAAAAAAAAAAAAAAAAATTTTTTTTTTTTTTTTTTTTTAGGGTTGGAGATTTATATCTTTTAGACTTTTGAATCTTAGTTAAATTTATCGTAGCGTTCTGGACTTGTAAAATTTTCCACATTTAATCTCGCGTTCTGGACTTGTAAAATTTTCCACATTTAATCTCGCGTTCTGGACTTGTAAAATTTTCCACATTTAATCTCGCGTTCTGGACTTGTAAAATTTTCCACATTTAATCTCGCGTTCTGGACTTGTAAAATTTTCAACATTTAATCTCGCGTTCTGGACTTGTAAAATTTTCAACATTTAATCTCGCGTTCTGGACTTGTAAAATTTTCCAGATATTTATCCGAGAAAGTGTATAAAAGAAAGTGTATAAAATTCTCTGGATCCTATAATGTAAAAAAAAAAAAAAAAAAAAAAAAAAATTTTTTTTTTTTTTTTTTTTTTGGGGGGGGGGGGTTAGAGATTTATATCTTTTAGACTTTTGAATCTTAGTTAAATTTATCGTAGCGTTCTGGACTTGTAAAATTTTCCAGATATTTATCCGAGAAAGTGTATAAAAGAAAGTGTATAAAATATCTCAATCCTATAATGTAAGAAAAAAAAAAAAAAAAAAAAAAAAATTTTTTTTTTTTTTTTTTTTTTTTTTCAACGTTGGAGATTTATATACTTTACACTTTTGAATCTTAGTTAAATTTATTGTAGCATTCTGGACTTGTAATATATTTCAATCTTGTTTCGCGTTTATTACAGGATCACGCGTACATTATAGGATCGAGAGAATTTTTATTGCTCGGAGAAACTTTTCGAAATATTTTACGAGTCCGCGACGCGAGATCAAAACTGAAAAATTTAGCGCAAACACTCGTAAATAAAGAATTTTTTTCTTCGGTATTTTACAATATCGGCGATGCGTCCGACGCAAAAAAACGGGCAGAACGAGGCGCGTACGGACAGAGACTCAGAGTCTCTCCACACGCGCGCCTCGTTCGACCCGTTTTTTCTTTCTCTTTCGGTGGAAGAGAGATTACGACAGTCTGTACTCGAAAGTCCGTTCGCCGAAACGAACCAGCAGGTTTTCGGGCGGCTCCGGCAGATTCATGTTCTCCAGGCTCTCGTTCGTCAGGCGAATTTCCAGGTTTCTCGCCGCGATATCCCTGGCCGCGGTCTCGTACATCTCCGCGGTCGCGCGCGAGAATTCCTCCAAGAATTCCTCGAAGCTGGGCGCGTTCCGATAGTCTTCGACCCCGATCTTCACTTCCTGGGCTTTTCTCCGGTCCGTGCAGGGCCTGACGGGCTCGAGAAGGGACACCCTCGGTACTTCGGGATTCCGGAACCAGAACCTGATCATGCGGGCGGATCTGTCGCCGCAGTCTCTCAGCAGATCCAGGGTCTTTTCCACGGAGAATATCCTGGTTTTCAGCGCGGAACGGGGCAAGTCCGTTTTCCTGCGGACGACGTCCCGCACTCTGAGCGCGGCGAGTCTTTCGCCCGGCCGGCGGAGATTCTCGCGGCCCAGGATCCGGATCACGTCCATCGCCCTCAGGAAAGGCCGGCCGTCGGAAGACACGACTATCAGGATCGGAACGGGCAGGCGATCGTGGCACAGGTTGAAGAACATGGCGAAAGTGACAAAAAAAACGACAGCAATTCGACAGCAATTCGACAGCACGGTAGTCTCAGGCAGAATGATTTTCTTTTCGCCCAGAGTCCCGCATTTATACCCGATCGATTGCGCAACATCCCGTTTCGCCGGAAAAGATTGCGTGCGCAACATCCCGTTTCGCCAGAAAAAGATTGCGCGCGTGCCAGGAAATCACGCGTCCGAGAAAAGACTGGGCGGTTTCCCGTGACCTAGAAGAACGGATGCGGAACTTCCTTTCGAGACGAAAAAAGATCTTGCGCGTGATTTCAAATCATCTCTATTCTATATAGTAAAAAAAAAAAAAAAAAAAAAAAAAATTCTTCCTTTTATATAATTTAGATTTTCGAATCTTGGTTAGATTTATTGTAGCGTTCTGGACTCGTGAAATGTTTCGAAAGATTTTCAATAACAATTATTTCAAACACGTAACGTAAAAAAAGTGCAAGAATCCAGCTCGGAAAGAAATATTTACCCTTTCGAACGGAAAGAAAATATCCAAGAAAATCGATATCCGAGAATATTATCGTCTGTCGTTTGTAAAAAACAACACGGTTTATCAAAAAGCCGAAAAAAGTTATGACTGTCGACCTGTATCTTATATAATACAGGTTGACAATACAATTTTGACACTATGGTCAGCCCGTATACAAACATGGAAGATCCAATCTGAAAATAATTTTTTTTTATTATTATAAAAATCATCTCTATCCTATATTGTAAAAAAAAAAAAAAAAAAAAAAAAAAAAAAAAAAAAATTTTTTTTTTTTTTTTTTTTTTTTTTTTTTTTTTTTTTAGTTTAGATTTTTATATAATTTAGATTTTCGAATCTTGGTTAAATTTATTGTAGCGTTCTGGACTCGTGAAATGTTTCGAAAGATTTCCAATAACAATTATTTAAACACGTAACGTAAAAAAAGTGCAAGAATCCAGCTCGGAAAGAAATATTTACCCTTTCGAACGGAAAGAAAATATCCAAGAAAATCGATATCCGAAAATATTATCGACTGTCGTGTGTAAAAAACAACACGGTTTATCAAAAAGCCGAAAAAAGTTATGACTGTCGGCCTGTATCTTATATAATACCGGTCGACGATACAGTTTCGACACTGCGCCGCGCTCGGTTCCGAAACGCGAGTTTTATTCTTCTGAATTTTACAATATTGGCGATGCGTCCGATTTAAAAAAACGGGCCGAACGAAGCGCGTCCGGGTCGAAAAGACTCGCGTCTTTTCACCCTTCGCGCCTCGTTCGGCCCGTTTTTTTCTTTTTTTCAAAGTTTTTTTTTCACTCTCGTTCCAGCCGGTCTCTCGCCCACTCGGCGAAGAAGAAACATTCCACTTTAGCGCAGTGAGCCGCGGCCCCTTTCCCTTTCAGTTTTCCGTGGTGTCCGCAGTCTCTGACCGCCGATTTCATGGGATGCAGCAAGTCGTCGAATTTCGGGCATCCGAAATTTTCCAGGTTCACGCAAGGTATGCCCAGTTCTTCCAAGACGTCCTTTTCGACGTGGCCCCCCTTGTACGCGACCAGGCGCTTTTCCACCGTGGCGTTTTCCGCGTACACCATACGCAGGAGGGCTTTCAGGAAATCTTCGTCGAACAGGTCCGTTTCTCCGGGCAGGCTCCGGAGCGACATTCCGTGTATCCTGTCGGTGCAATAGCGGACGCTCTGACATTCTTTTGGGGTCGGGGTCAGATGGTCCAGCCGGAACCTGAAACAACGACAGTCGTTTCTGGTCAGCGAAGCGAATCCCATCTCGCGGGCCCGAAATTTCCGGTCGATGCGAAATCCGTCGAGGTCCAAGACCATGCAGACTTCGGACAGGCTCATGGCGGCTCGTTTTTCGAGAAAAGACAGCAGAGTGAAGCGGAGAGAAAATTTTCGACGTGTCCGCTGGCGAGAACAGAAATTCAGAATGATTTTCTCTTCCCCCGGAGACACGCATTTATACGCGCGATCGACCTCGATCGGTTCCGGAAAGGCGCGTTCGCAGAAAAAACACCGGGCCGCGGAAATCACGCGCGAGATAAAAATAAAAACGTTGTCCGGTCGCGCCTTCCGGATTCGTCGCTTCGAGGAAAAAGATTGCGCAACTTCCCGTGACCCCGACGGCCTGTCGCTACCGACCGGAAGTTCTGGAATAAATCCGGCACGAGTTCGAAAGCGTAAAAGATACAAACCTCCATCTTTGAAAAAAAAAAAATTTTTTTTTTTTTTTTTTTTTTTTTTTTCAAAGATGGAGGTTTGTATCTTTTACGCTTTTGAATCTTAGTTAAAATTATAAGTGTATAAAATATCTCAATCCTATAATGTAAAAAAAAAAAAAAAAAAAAATTTTTTTTTTTTTTTTTTTTTTTTTTTTTTTTTTTCAAGGATGGGGGGTTGTATCTTTTACGCTTTTGAATCTTAGTTAAATTTATCGTAGCGTTCTGGACTTGTAAAATATTTCAATCTTGTTTCGCGTTCTGGACTTGTAAAAAAATTCAATCTTGTTTCGCGTTCTGGACTTGTAAAAAAATTCAATCTTGTTTCGCGTTCTGGACTTGTAAAAAAATTCAATCTTGTTTCGCGTTCTGGACTTGTAAAAAAATTCAATCTTGTTTCGCGTTCTGGACTTGTAAAAAAATTCAATCTTGTTTCGCGTTCTGGACTTGTAAAATATTTCAATCTTGTTTCGCGTTCTGGACTTGTAAAAAAATTCAATCTTGTTTCGCGTTCTGGACTTGTAAAATATTTCAATCTTGTTTCGCGTTCTGAACTTGTAAAAAAATTCAATCTTGTTTCGCGTTCTGGACTTGTAAAATATTTCAAACTTGTTTCGCGTTCTGGACTTGTAAAATATTTCGAACAAATTTCCTAGTCATAGAAACCATGCATGAAAAAAAAAATTTTTTTTTTTTTTTTTTTTTTTTTTTTTTTTTTTTTTTGAGGTTGGAGATTTACATCTTTTACGCTTTCGAACTCGATGAGATATTTTCGTCGAGGTCACCGGATGTTATGCCGTCTTTTCCTCGAAGCGACGAATCAGACAGGCGTTGCGCGACCGGACGACCTCGTTTATTTCTGTCTTTCCTTCCGATCCTTATCGTTCTGGAAATCCGGTTGCGCAACTTCCCGCGGCCCGAGCGTATAAAAGCCAGAGCTTCGGGCCGAAAGCATCATTTCGATTCTTCATCGAGACCTGCGTGCCCGACCGCCGATCGTTTCATTTTTCCTTCGTGTTTTTCGAAAAGCCATGAACACCAAGAAATCTTTCAAGGGAACGGACGTGTTCCCCAAACGCCCGTCTACGTCTGTCTACAGACTCCAGTATCCCGAAAAAAACTTCAAGTGCTGGACTTCCAACAAGGACGTGAAGGTTTTCGTCCCGTTCATGAACGAAGACCGCAAGATATATTTCTGCAAGCACGTAGGCCACGACAGAAACCTGTCCAGCGTGCAGTACATGGGAAAAGAATGCCAGAGATTCGACTCGTTTCACCCCGAGAGCATAGACTGGTCCCTGATCGCCACCAGGTACAGGAGAAACCCGAAGCAGGAGTTTCGGAAGAACGCGGACGTGAGGATGAGCTTCAAGATGGAAAATCAGTTTCTCGTGAAAGCTTATTTCACGTTCGGCCTGAGAACCGTGACGGAAGGCACGGTCCATCTGATCCAGACCCTGAACGTGCCCTTGCTGTTTTATCTGCTCCCGAGAACGATGGGGAGAAAAGAACTGAGCCGCGAAGACAAACTGTTTCATTACGACAACGTCCATCTCTTCGACAGGAGAATTTTGCTGGCCGACGGCGCTTACGCCGTTCCCCCTGGAACCACGTACATGCTTTTCACGACTCAGAAGAATTTTTTCTCTCTGGATCTGTTGGCGAGCGATTTTCCGATTCCTTTCCGGACGACCGATCCCGTGGCCCAGCGAGTCACCAGACTGGAATGTTCGATGGATTTTCCCCCCCAGACACCGTACATCGACGACGAAAGGGACGAAGACGAAGATCGGGCCGCCGTGCCGCCGCCTCTGCCGCGATCGGAATCTAGTACTTTTTCGTATTTCGAACCGCAGCCCGGCCCTTCTTCGGCTTCTTCCTATGTCGAACTGCAGCCCGGCCCTTCTTCGGCTTCTTCGTATTTCGAACAGCGACCCGTGACTTCTCCTTACTTTCCACCGCAACCTTGCACTCCGTCTTACTTTCAGCGGCAAAAGCGGGCCAGGACCGAAGCGGAAAGCGATTTCGACGAGTTTTTCGTGCCCGAAGAACCGCAGCAAATGCCAGAAGCGCCGCAGCAAATGCCAGAAGCGCCGCAGCAACAGATCACGTACTGGCTGATTCCCAATCCGCCGATTCTGGAAAGGCGCGTGGTCACGGCTTCTCCCGATTTCGTGAAGAATTACCAGATCTTGAACTCGAAGGTCTTGGACGATCCGAAAGCGGTGGTTTTTCGCAGCGAAGAACCGGATCCGGAACCCTTGGACTTGACGATCCGCCGGAACGCGGAATGCGTGGATCTGACGGGAGAAATGCCCGAAAACTCCGACGGTTCGAATCCAGAAACGCCCGATTCGGAAAACTCTGACGTTTCGAATCCCGAGAATTTCGCAGACTGCCCCCAGGTCGACCGATCCGATTCTCCAGAAAAAGAATTGGATCTGGATGCCATGTTGGACATGCCCTTCGATCCGAAAGAAGACGTCGCCCTGGACAGCATCATTTCCGACCTGTACAATTCTTCTCCCGCCATGAATTCTGATCTGTGTCCTTCTGTGTTGTAAAAAAAACTCTTGTAAAAATATTTGTGATGCTTGTAAAAATATTTGTGATGCTTGTAAACTTGAAAAAAAAAAAAAAAAAACGGGTCGAACGAGGCCTGTGAGGAAAGATACGTATCTTTCCTCACAGGCCTCGTTCGACCCGTTTTTTTGCGTTAAATATACAACCAATATTGAAAAATTCTTCAGAATAAAACTTGTACGTTTCGAAACAAAGTGTTATGGTGACGTATTTGATGATACTGCGCCGCGTGACACTTGGCTTTTTCTCTAGTCTAACAAATAACTTTACTTTTTCCATTATCCGACTGTTTTCGTATACACCAGTTTCTCCGTTATTTTTTCACAAGTTTTCCTGCTTACATAAAACTCTATAATGTAAAAAAAAAAAAAAAAAAAAAAATTTTTTTTTTTTTTTCGCATTCTGGACTTGTAAAATATTTCAATCTTGTTTCGCGTTCTGGACTTGTAAAATATTTCGAACAAATTTCCTAGTCATAGAAACCATGCATGAAAAAAAAAAAAAAAAAAAAATTTTTTTTTTTTTTTTTTTTTTTTTTTTTTTTTTTTACATTGTTGAATTATATCAACCTTGCAAATTTAGTGGAAACACTTGTAAATAAAATATTAATATAAAATTGTATATCGTAGAAATAATTAGTTAATTATCATGATGGTTACAAACCTCATGAGTTGAATGCATCGGATGAATCTATCGCGGGAGATCTTTACTATCGACTTTCTGTTCATGGATATTATACCGAGTACCATGCAAACCTACTTTCGGTATCTTATATAATAAAGTGCAAGAATCCAGTTCGGAAAGAAATATTTACCCTTTCGAACGGAAAGAAAATATCCAAGAAAATCGATTTCCGAGAATGTTATTGACTGTCGCGTGCAAAAAACAACACGGTTTATCAAAAAGCTGAAAAAAGCTATAACTGTCGAACTGTATCTTATATAATAAAGTGCAAGAATCCAGCTCGGAAAGAAATATTTACCCTTTCGAACGGAAAGAAAATATCCAAGAAAATCGATTTCCGAGAATATTAATGACTGTCGCGTGCAAAAACAACACGGTTTATCAAAAAGCTGAAAAAACTAAAATATTTTACAAGTTCAGAACGCTAGCATAAATCTGATCAAGATTCGAAAATCTAAATTATATAAATTCTCAATACTAAAAAAAAAAAAAAAAAAAAAAAAAAAAATTTTTTTTTTTTTTTTTTTTACATTGTTGAATTATATCAACCTTGCAAATTTAGTGGAAACACTTCTAAATAAAATATTAATATAAAATTGTATATCGTAGAAATAATTAGTTAATTATCATGATGGTTACAAACCTCATGAGTTGAATGCATCGGATGAATCTATCGCGGGATATCTTTACTATCGACTTTCTGTTCATGGATATTATACCGAGTACCATGCAAACCTACTTTCGGTATCTTATAAAATAAAGTGCAAGAATCCAGTTCGGAAAGAAATATTTACCCTTTCGAACGGAAAGAAAATATCCAAGAAAATCGATTTCCGAGAATGTTATTGACTGTCGCGTGCAAAAAACAACACGGTTTATCAAAAAGCTGAAAAAAGCTATAACTGTCGAACTGTATCTTATATAATAAAGTGCAAGAATCCAGCTCGGAAAGAAATATTTACCCTTTCGAACGGAAAGAAAATATCCAAGAAAATCGATTTCCGAGAATATTAATGACTGTCGCGTGCAAAAACAACACGGTTTATCAAAAAGCTGAAAAAACTAAAATATTTTACAAGTTCAGAACGCTAGCATAAATCTGATCAAGATTCGAAAATCTAAATTATATAAAAATCTCAATACTGAAAAAAAAAAATTTTTTTTTTTTTTTTTTTTTTTTTTTTTTTTCATAGTTGGAAAAATATCAATACTACGACTCGTGAAAAAAATTAAATATATTTTTCGATGCGGTAGTTTTCGAATCTCGGCCGAATTCGTTCTACGACTTCCTGTCGCATCGATTACGCAACTTCCCGTGACCTCGGTCGGTCGCGTTTCGTATGACCGCGGATGAAAAAAACACGCGCGGCCTCGTTTTTCTGGAATCCGGTTGCGCAACTTCCCGCGATAACAGGCCGCTTTTGTTCCGGCGTTTCCTGTCGTTCCGCGTATCGAGTTGCGCAACATCCCGCGACCGAAAGGAAATCGTGCGAAGACGAACACGTGTTTACCCTTTTTTCTCGGAACGGGTGCGGCGACCCGGAAAGATTTGTTTTCTTCTGCGAACCGGATTGCGCAACGTCCTTCCCCGGGGGCTTTTTTTATCTGCCTGGAGGAAACCTTCGGATAATTTCGGCTGGGGATTTCCTGTCGTTCTTCGAACCGGTCGGGGCCGCGGGAAACGCGCGACCTCGATGTTCCGTATAAAAAGGCGAAGATATTCTGATCGAAATCATACCCTCCTGAGTTTTCGTAGCGCGCTGTCGCTGTTGCTGTTGCTCCGCTGATTTTTCTTTGCTCGTTTGCCAGAGTGCTGTCGAATCGGATCGATTTTCTCGGACGAGATGGCTCTGAATTTCGAAGACCTGGAAGGACTGATGGAATGGTGCGACGAACAGTGTTCCGACCGGAACGGAGTCTACGATCCGTACCGCATGGTACTGCACACGCCGCTCGTCACTTACGAAGAAGATCGTCCTTGCCCGCCGGATCCTATGCCGGTTTCGTCCGGAGAGGAAAAGTTTTCGGAGGTTTTCGCCCTGGACGAATCCGTTTTCTTGCCGCCGCCTGCACCGATGCCCGAGCCCGAAAAATTCTCTCCCGTTTTCTTGCCTCCGGAGCCGGAAAATCTCGCCCCGGAAGAATCGAAGAAGGCTCTCGTTTTCTCGCCGCCGATAGAAAAAAAACCAGTTCCTGCGAAACCCGAGCCCGTGAACGAGAAACTGAAAAAGCCTGTTCCCGCCGAAATTCCTGTGAAACCAGAGCCCGTGAACAAGAAACTGAAAAAAACTGTTCCTGCAGAAATTCCTGTGAAACCCGAGCCCGTGAACGAGAAACTGAAAAAACCAGTTCCTGCGAAACCCGAGCCCGTGAACGAGAAACTGAAAAAGCCTGTTCCCGCCGAAATTCCTGTGAAACCAGAGCCCGTGAACAAGAAACTGAAAAAAACTGTTCCTGCAGAAATTCCTGTGAAACCCGAGCCCGTGAACGAGAAACTGAAAAAACCAGTTCCTGCGAAACCCGAGCCCGTGAACGAGAAACTGAAAAAGCCTGTTCCCGCCGAAATTCCTGTGAAACCAGAGCCGCCCCGAGAGAAAGAACCTGTTCCCGCCGAAATTCCAGAGAAACCAGAGCCGCCCCGAGAGAAAATCCCTGTTCCTGCCGAAGATTTTCGGAAAAGGAAATTTTTCGAAGCCGTGGAGGCCTCCAGAGCTAAAATTCGAGAGGGGTTGAAACAGTTCAAGATCCCGAAGAGAACGCCGGTTCCCGAAGAGAAATCGAAACCGATTTCTCGCGAAAAGATGGTTTCGAAAGCTGCGGAGCCGAAGCGGAAAAATCTTCGAATTCCTCGGACGAAGAAAGAGGAAAGGAAAGTGTTTCGAGCCATGGAGATTGCCCCCGCCCGGTCGAAAAAAGACGAGGTTTTCAAAATACCCTTTCAGAAAACTAGAGATCTTCGGAAACACGTTACGAAATTCGAGCCTTCCAAGTTCACTTTCGACTCGGATTCTATCCTGATTCTCTCGCCGGATGCAGAAGATTATAAGTACATTTTTAATCTGAAAGGTAAAAGCTTCCTGAAATTCAAAGAGCAGTACGAGAAAAGCTTTGTGTGAAGGACTTTTTTTCAACTGATATTTCGAAGATCTATTCGAAAAAAACTTTCTGTGAGAGACATTTTTTCCACTTGACGTTTCGAAGAACTGTTCGAAACAAAAAACTTTGTGTGAGAGACTTTGTTTCACCTGATGTTTTCCCCCTTTCTTTTTCGAACGGGTGAAAAAAATTGTTAGAGGTGAAAGTGAAAAAATGGGTCAGAGGCGGGTTCATACCCGCCTCTGGCCCATTTTTTTGCGACGCTTCGTTTGCCAATATTGACGAAACGTAAAAGTTTCACTCGTGTATTTTTCTTCTCGAAACGAGGAGACTTTTTCACCTGATGTTTCCCCCCGTTCGAAAAAGAAAGAATGCGAAAAATTGTTAGAGGTGAAAGTGAAAAAATGGGTCAGAGGCGGGTTTATACCCGTCTCTGGCCCATTTTTTTGCGACGCTTCGTTTGCCGATATTGACGAAACGCAAAAGTTTCACTCGTGTATTTTTCTTCTCGAAACGAGTAATAAACGGAATTTTATCCTGTAATGTTTTGTCGTCTGTTTTTGTTTCTTTCCGCTTTGGAATGCGCGATCTGTGGATGATTCGGTGGAACTGCTTTCGATTTTTAAACTGTTTTCCTTCGGAAGTTTGATCTTTGCTATTTGATTCCGGATGGGATTCGATGAAATCGATGGAGGAAATTTAAAATTGTTTATTGGCTTTGGAATGCGCGATCTGTGGATGATTCGGTGGAACTACTTTCGATTTTTAAACTGTTTTCCTTCGGAAGTTTGATCTTTGCTATTTGATGAAATTAATGGAGGAAATTTAGAAATTTAAAATTGTTCGTTGGCTTTGGAATGCGCGATCTGTGGATGATTCGGTGGAACTGCTTTCGATGGTCTCGGTTTTTCTTCGGAAGTTTGATCTTTGCGATTCGATGAAATTAATGGAGGAAATTTAGAAATTTAAAATTGTTTGTTGGCTTTGCAATGCGCGATCTGGATGATTTGGTGGAACTGCTTTCGATGGTCTCGGTTTTTCTTCGGAAGTTTGATCTTTGCGATTCGATGAAATCGACGGAGGAAATTTAAAATTGTTCGTTGGCTTTGGGATGGTAGTCGTGTCGAGAGAAATGTTTTTCTTTCCCTTTTTCTGTTTCGAATGGGGAAGGGAAAACGGGCCGCCTCTGGCCCGTTTCTTTCAGACGCGTCGTGTACCGATATCGATGAATCGAAAAACTTTTACTCTGACGCGAAAGAAACTAGATTTTTACCCGATGGTGTTTTGTTTCTCGAACCGTTCGTCGTTGGTTTTTCGTTTCCCCGTCCCCCTCTCCCCCCGCGAATTATTTTTCCCCGACCCGTGATTCGACTGTCGAGAGTTTAATTTTTACGCGTTCCCCGTGCGGACGATCTCGGACCCTTCGTCGTTGTCTTTTCCTTCCCCGTTCTCGCTTCTTTTTCGGATTCGGAAAAAACCCGCGGGGGTCAGAGTGCTCGAAGATTAAATCGTCCGACTGTCAGAGAACGGTTTACGTACCGCGATCGAACGTACGGTCCTTCGTTCGCGGTACCTGCCGTAAGAGTAATGTCGGACGCGCTTCGAACGGTCTGCTTCGCGATGCGCTTATTTTTTCTCCGAGTTTGGCGAAAACCCGAGTCTCGTACCCCCGACGAAGCGAAATGGATCGTCTTCCACGTTCCGCGGCCGATCGACCCGCCGAATGTCGATCGCGGAGGGTCGGCGGGCGGGAAGAATCGAGATTTAAAAAAAATGAACCGTCGATGAAAAAACGACCGATCGTCGAGAAATGTGATTATTTAAAGCGGAGGGTCGGGTCGCACGAAAAGCCACGAATACGAGACGCGAGAAAAATCAATCTACTTAAATAGTCGAGTAAAAAAAAAAAAAACTGAGGTCATTCACTTCTGACGTCATCTCATTTGCATATTGAAAACGTTAGTTTTTTTTCATTTTTTTCTGAGACAGTTTTATAAACTTTTTCTGTGGCTATAGAAATGTAAATTCTAAAAATAGAAACTGAGGTCAATGACCTCTGACGTCATCTCATTTGCATATTGCAAACGGTAGTTTTTTTTCATTTTTTTTGGGAGAGCGTTTCACAAACTTTTTCTGTGGCTATAAAAATGTAAATTCAAAAAAAAAAAAAAAAAAAAAAAAAAAAAAAAAAAAAAAATTTTTTTTTTTTTTTTTTTTTTCATTCATGATTTCTATGACTAGGAAATTTGTTCGAAAATTTTTACAAGTTCAGAACGCGAAACAAGATTTTTTTTTTTTTTTTTTTTTTTTTTTCATGATTTCTATGACTAGGAAATTTGTTCGAAAATTTTTACAAGTTCAGAACGCGAAACAAGATTGAAATATTTTACAAGTCCAGAACGCGAAACAAGATTGAATTTTTTTACAAATTCAGAACGCGAAACAAGATTGAATTTTTTTACAAATTCAGAACGCGAAACAAGATTGAATTTTTTTACAAGTCCAGAACGCTACGATAAATTTAACTAAGATTCAAAAGCGTAAAATATACAAACCTCCATCCTTGAAACGGCGATTTCTCTCCTGTTTTCGGCGAGTTCCTTTTTCATTTCGTCGTTTTCCAGTTGGAGTCTCGAAATTTTTTCCTTCGGCAGATATTTGATTTCCTGTTCCGATTCCTCTTGCTTTCTTTCCCATCGAGCCGTTTCCCGTTTCGAGTCTGCGAGCCTCTCTTCCAGCGACTCGCGTTTGCTTTTCAGACCCGCGTTTTCCGATTCCAGTTCCCTGTTTCGAGACTCGAGTTCACGGAACCGATCGTCGATCACAGGTTTGAAATCGCTGATCGGGCCCAGAGTTCTTCGCCCGCGACGAAATAGAAGCGAATCTTTCGCGAGAAGAAACTGAAAAATTTCAAGTCCAGAGCGCGAAGGTAAAAGTCCAGAATGCCAGGGGAAATGTATAGAGGTAAATCTTTAAGTTTTAGTTTTTCAAAGGGTTATATTTCCAAAAAAAAAAAAAAAAAAAAAAAAAAATTTTTTTTTTTTTTTTTTTTTTTTTTTACATTATAGAATTGAGATATTTTATACACTTTCTTTTATACACTTTCTCGGATAAATATCTGGAAAATTTTACAAGTCCAGAACGCTACGATAAATTTAACTAAGATTCAAAAGTCTAAAAGATATAAATCTCCAACCCTGAAAAAAAAAAAAAAAAAAAAAAAAATTTTTTTTTTTTTTTTTTTTTTTTTTTACATTATAGGATTGAGATATTTTATACACTTTCTTTTATACACTTTCTCGGATAAATATCTGGAAAATTTTACAAGTCCAGAACGCGAGATTAAATGTGGAAAATTTTACAAGTCCAGAACGCGAGATTAAATGTGGTAAATTTTACAAGTCCAGAACGCGAGATTAAAAGTGAAAAATTTTACAAGTCCAGAACGCGAGATTAAGTGTGGAAAATTTTACAAGTCCAGAACGCGAGATTAAATGTGGTAAATTTTACAAGTCCAGAACGCGAGATTAAAAGTGAAAAATTTTACAAGTCCAGAACGCGAGATTAAGTGTGGAAAATTTTACAAGTCCAGAACGCTACGATAAATTTAACTAAGATTCAAAAGTCTAAAAGATATAAATCTTCAACCCTAAAAAAAAAAAAAAAAAAAAAAAAAAAAATTTTTTTTTTTTTTTTTTTTTTTTTTTTACATTATAGGATTGAGATATTTTATACACTTTCTTTTATACACTTTCTCGGATAAATATCTGGAAAATTTTACAAGTCCAGAACGCGAGATTAAATGTGGAAAATTTTACAAGTCCAGAACGCGAGATTAAATGTGGAAAATTTTACAAGTCCAGAACGCGAGATTAAATGTGGTAAATTTTACAAGTCCAGAACGCGAGATTAAAAGTGAAAAATTTTACAAGTCCAGAACGCGAGATTAAGTGTGGAAAATTTTACAAGTCCAGAACGCTACGATAAATTTAACTAAGATTCAAAAGTCTAAAAGATATAAATCTTCAACCCTAAAAAAAAAAAAAAAAAAAAAAAAAAAAAAAAATTTTTTTTTTTTTTTTTTTTTTTTTTTAGATCGTTTTGGTCTAAAGTCTGTCCGACCATAATCCAATATAGCATCGTTTTTCTGGATGATTTTTTAAACGAAACATGGAAATAACCTCATAATCGTCCAAGTAATATTCAGCCGCAAAGTGCCTGATCGTCATAGAGGCGGTGTTGTTTTCTTCCTCAAAGTTTGAAAATGTCACGGTCGAGACGGCGTGTAGAAAATCATTATTCTCCCAATCGCATACGCACTCCCCTTTGGGACGACCATCGCAAAATTCGAACGACAACGGGGTCAACCAGGTATAAAATTTATCGCGACAAGGAGTTTTGCATTCTAAAATTACCGTTTCGTCCCTCTCGAGTTTCAAGACCAAGTCGTGTTTATGATCGTCATCCCATTCGGGTATCACACATTCGTTATTTTTCAGACGATATCGCGTTTGCCGTTGTCCCCAGTAAACAGTTTTTTCTTTTATGAAGATGCAGAACCAAAAGTAAAAATATTCGTTCGGGAAACGATACACCAAGACGTTGTTTCTCTCGAGACGGGTTAAATTAAAGTTTCGCAAGGTGGTTAAAGTCTGTCGCGCGTCATAAATAGGTACCTCGGCTCTGTGTAAATAACACAGATTCGGTTTTCGGAAAAAATCGCTGAAAAACCTGGCAGCGTACTCTATATTAAACGAATGCAACGTAAAGGCGAGACGATCGTAATCGACCGACAAACAGTACCGGTTCCAAGGATTTTCTTCGTCCAAATACCATCCCGGTTCCAGACCGCGAACCAGAAGATATAAATTCAGGGTCGACCGATACCAGACGCCGTTCAGGGCGAGATACGGTCGAAACGCTTCGATCGTGGACAAAGGGCCCGTTTTATCAGGAACAGGTACGAAGTCTTTTAAAATTTTCAGAATCACGACTACCGGTAAGTCGAAAAAGGGAAACGGTTGACCTTTACGTGTTTCGTCTGATTCGGGACCTCGAAAGAACAGGAACTTCGATCGTTCTCGTAATAATTTCGAACGCCGTGGATGAGAACAGATTTCGTACGGACGACGGCGCCCTATGGAAAGTAACATCCCGTCGACATGAATAAAGAATCTATTCCAAGCGGATACATGGAAAAAATTTTTCATCTCGAATGAATGAAAATGCGTCGATTGAAATAACCTTACGAAAATTTTACAAATCCAGAGCGCTGAGATAAAACTGGAAAATTTTACAAGTGCAAGAACGCCAGGGGAAAATGTATAGAAGCAAATCTTTAAGTTTTTTCAAAGGGTTATATCCCAATAAATCTCCAACGTTAAAAAAAAAAAAAAAAAAAAAAAAAAAAAATTTTTTTTTTTTTTTTTTTTTTTTTTATTCATATACAGCATTTATCTACAGCGATTTTTATCAACGTCGGCCAACCGCCTTGTTCTTGAATCCAAACGTCCAAGTATTTTTCAAAGCTATTCCATAAGATCGACCAGGCAAAGTCGAACGCGTTTTCGGTCGAGTCGTTTCGCACATAACAGACGGTTGCTTCTACGAGGTACACCATGTGAAAAACGACTGCAGAAGCAAATTATTTAAACAATCCGATAGATTTTTAAAAGTTAATTTTGCTGTAACTACATCTCGAAGAATGCGCTGATTAAATCTGGTATAAAATCTATGTATTAGGAATTTAACGACTTGGATAGTTTCTTTCTCCTCTACGTTAACTGGGACGGAAGATATATCGAACGTATTGAAATTGCGGTTGGAAAGTAAATGCGTATAACTGTGCAAAACAACCACCTGTGTATTGATAGTCATTGCCGAAAATTTACCTCTAACAATTTTGACTGGCGTCTGGAATCGTTTAAATATAACTGGTAATTTTTTTTTTTTTTTTTTTTTTTTTTTTTTACATGTTTGTATATTTGATACCAGTTTGACGCGTGGTTATTCATTTCTCGTCCGGGCTCTTCCGCGTTTACCGGTCTCTGGAGAAAAAAAACGCGTGCGCGAAAGGCGAAACTAGATTCGAGGCCGAAAACATCTTTTCCGTCGGAAAACGCGACGGCTACAGTGCTCGAAGATTTTCGCGACCGACTGTACGGAGACGGTCCGAGTATCGCGAAACTCGACGCGCTCTAGATTTCGCGGCACCTGGCGATGCGAAGCAATGTTAAATAAATTACGTCTCAGAGTGCACTCTCGGGGAAGCACGTGCTCGGAAGATTTTTCCGCCGACCGTGGAGAGATCGTCTCCGTACCGCTAGATTCCGACCCGACTCGAGTTTCGCGGTACCTGGAGGTACCGGTGAAAAAACGACCGAATGTGAAGAACGGTAATGTTTACCCGTTCGACGAACGAAAAAAGAAAGGGGAAGGCGAGTGTTTGGGCGAATCGTCATTAGAACGAAAAGTTTCGATGGCCGAAAATATCCGATTCCAATATGATTTTTTAACGTTTGCCGTCGCTGAAAACGAGAGCCGTCGCGATCCGTTTCGAATACCGCTTCCGCCGCCTCATCCTTCACGAATGATCGAAGCTAGCGAAAACGAAGATTACGATGCGTGCTGGATGTCGGAAAAACCGGTCGCGGAATCTGTAATCGCTTCGAAGGTTTCAGAGTACGCGTCGGAAATCGAAGAAGACGATTTGAGATTAGATACCGCTTCTTTCGACCGTGCTTATGCGAATAGTAAAGTTGAAAAAATAAGACTCGACTCTGTATAAAATTCTTTTCGAGACAACAGAGGAAACAAATAAGTTTCAGATATAAATCTACAAGCTTAAAAAAAAAAAAAAAAAAAAATATATATATATATATATATATATATATATATTTTTTTTTTTTTTTTTTTTTTTTTTTTTTTTTTTTTGTACATGCATGATTTCTACCACTAAGAAATTTTTACAAGTCCAGAACTCTGGGCAAGATTGAAAATTTGTACAACTTAGACAATTGTAAAAAAAAAAAAAATTTTTTTTTTTTTTTTTTTTTTTTTTTTTAAGGGTTGGGGGTTTATATCTTTTAGACTTTTGAATCTTAGTTAAATTTATCGTAGCGTTCTGGACTTGTAAAATTTTTCACATTTAATCTCGCGTTCTGGACTTGTAAAATTTTCCACATTTAATCTCGCGTTCTGGACTTGTAAAATTTTCCACATTTAATCTCGCGTTCTGGACTTGTAAAATTTTCCACATTTAATCTCGCGTTCTGGACTTGTAAAATTTTCGACATTTAATCTCGCGTTCTGGACTTGTAAAATTTTCGACATTTAATCTCGCGTTCTGGACTTGTAAAATTTTCGACATTTAATCTCGCGTTCTGGACTTGTAAAATTTTCCACATTTAATCTCGCGTTCTGGACTTGTAAAATTTTCGACATTTAATCTCGCGTTCTGGACTTGTAAAATTTTCGACATTTAATCTCGCGTTCTGGACTTGTAAAATTTTCGACATTTAATCTCGCGTTCTGGACTTGTAAAATTTTCCACATTTAATCTCGCGTTCTGGACTTGTAAAATTTTCCAGATATTTATCCGAGAAAGTGTATAAAAGAAAGTGTATAAAATATCTCAATCCTATAATGTAAAAAAAAAAAAAAAAAAAAAAAAAATATTTTTTTTTTTTTTTTTTCAGGGTACAGACTTTTCCTTCGGTTCGGTAGACTACTTATATACGCGTTATCCCTCTCGGGTTTTATACTAGCATTTCCTTTCCTCGTCCTGGTTCCTGTCTCGTGCCAGTCGCAATTCCAACCGGCTTCGAAGAGAATCGCAACTCTCGTCTTTCGTCAGAGTGAAATTTACCAAAACTCGCGAATCATGTTGATCCCGGCCGATCCTCCCGGCAATCCACCCGATTCCGGATCCCGAAAGGCGTCTCGTTCCGATTCCGCGGAAACATCCGACGCCCTTCGTGTCTCGAAAAAGCCCCGAAGCGAATCCGCGGAATCGCGCGACGAGAACCGAAAGTCGCGTTTGCGTTTTCACGACGCAGACTTGGACACGGCGGCCTACTACGTGCGCAAATTTTCAGAAGGTAGATTGGAATGGCATCACCTGGTTCTCCGCGAAGAAATCGACGATTTTTGGTTCGTGCATTTCTCAGGAAAAGACGAAGAAGGTGGGTTCCATTACATCATCGCGTCGCCGAAACACTATCTCTGGCGCAACGCATGGAGAAGTCGGGATTTGACCCGCGGGCAAGTCTCTCTGATCATGAACCCCGTCCATCTGGCTAGATTCCTCGTGAAAATGAGCGATTTACCTTTCGCCAATTTTTCTTTGCCGCCCGACAGCCTGTGGGTCCTGGCGAGTCTGTGGAAGGACGGATTGCGGACGCTGCTCGAAGACGGGGAAAAATCACCCCCGCCGAGATTTTGTTTTCCGGTGCGACAGAATTTCAGACCCGCGAAGAAAGGTCCCACCGATTACTTTTTGTATTCGATGGACGGATCCGAGTTGTACTTTGAAAGGGACGACGGCCTGTGGGATTTGAACGAGGAAGAATGGAACGAACTTCAGTTGAAATCGGGAAACGAGTTGATTCGAAATAACGTCGATTAGTAAAAGAAATCAAATGTAATTTCAGTTTCCAAAAACGTATATTTTTTCAAGTCTCTCTCTTCTAAAAAAAAAAAAAAAAAAAAAAAAAAATTTTTTTTTTTTTTTTTTTTGTATTATATTACTTTGCTAGAAAAATCGTGTTCTACTTTCTGAACAGATTCTAAGATGGCGAGTTGTGATGATTCGACGACTCTTTTAGATTCATCTTGCGTTTGTTGTAATCCTCCAGATTTTAATCCTTATAAATCTATTGTCGATTCCGCACCTTTAGATAATTTGCTTGAACACAGAATAGACATTATAAATAGGTACTCTATTATGGAATTCAAAGGGCGAGGAATGAAAAAAGGAAAATCAAATGAGGAATTATTTATAAATCACATTGATCCAACGGAGTATGGAATAATTACACCAGAAAGTCAAGAACCCACGCAAAAACGTTTTGAGATGCAACAAAGTGGAACGAGAACTTGGAAACTTAAGATAAAAAAATACGAGATTTGTGTAAAATGTGCATCTCTCCCAGATTTAGAGACTAGGATTAAAAATATATTTTATATTCCATTATCAAATTGTTTAAGATAAAATTCTTTTGACAATATTTCTTTAAAAAAAAAAAAAAAAAAAAAAAAAAAAATTTTTTTTTTTTTTTTTTTTTTTTTTTAACTTTGTTGTAAGATATATTGGAGCTGAGATAAACGGAGATAATTGTTTTACTTCCATGAAGGGTACAATGGCAAGCTCTGACGATTCGACTCTTCTAGGCTCCTCTTGCGTTTGTTGCCATCCTCCAGATTTTGGCCCATATGAAATCGCTGTCGATCCCACAGTTATAGATGACTCGTTTGAACGTACAATAGATGTTTTGAATGACTACGCCATTTCGGAATTCAGGCTACGAAGAGAGAAAAAAATTATATCGGACGACGAAAATTTATTTATAAACCATATGGACCCTACGGATGATAGAACCGTTCCCCCAAAATGCAAAGCTTTGACGGATAGACCCACTGAGGAGCAACCGGAAAAAATAAAATGTTGGTTATTTCGGAGAAAAAGATACAACATTTGTGTAAGATGTGCGAGTCTACCAGATTTAAATATTAGACTTAGGAATATTTTTTATATTCCAATGTCAAACTCTGTAAAACGACAAAAACAATATTATCATATGAAACAACTACAAGAACAAAATGAGCATGATCGTAAAAAAAAAAAAAAAAAAAAAAAAAAAAAAAAAATTTTTTTTTTTTTTTTTTTTTTTTTTTTTTTTTTTTGTAATGATGAAGATACTTAAAGACTTTCCTTCGGTTCGACTTGTGTATAATTTCCTTTTCTCGGATAGTGCATCTCGCTCTCGCCCGCCATTACATTCGACTTTCCTTTCGTGTCCGGTCAGCGATGGAAAAAAATCTCGTATCGCCTTCCAGTGTTCCACAGTCGACAGGGTCTGCTTGTTCCGAGATGAAAATTTCCCACGAATCGGGCCGCTACGTTTATATCCCAAAGACCTCAAGGTTGTCCTTTTCGGACGGATACTTGAACTCGATAGCTAAATGCGTGCGCGCGTTCTTAGACGGCGGTTTCGAATGGTATCACCTCGTTCTAGGCCAAGCTATAGATTTCGACCGTTGCACTCTACGAATCTTCGGCCGAGACGAAAAAGAACGCTACCATTTCGTCGCGGCGTGTCACGAGGGTCGTTTCGAGAAAGACGTGTGGGAAAAACTCGACATGGTCGACAAGCGTGCCAGTCTGATCTACGAACCCATCGAATTGGTTCGCGTTCTCGTCAGAACGAGTCGATTACCCATCGCCAATTACAAGTTGCCGCCTCACAGCCAGTGGGTCCTGGCGAGCATGTGGAAAGAAGGATTGCGGACTCTGTTCGATTACGAGAACGAAGAACAGACTCCGCCGCGTTTTTGTTTTCCGGTGCGAAAGCATTTCAGACCCACGAAAAAGGGCCCGACCGATTACTTTTTGTATTCGAGGGACGGATCGCCGCTATACTTTGAAAAAGACGATAGCTTGCTGGATTTGAACGACGACGAATGGACAGACCTTCAGTTGAAATTGGGAAACGAATTGATTCGAAACGACATCGATTAGTAAAAAATATAACGCCTAGTTTAGGTTTCGAAAATACCTTGTTTCCTGGACTTGTACAAATTTTCAATCTTGCCCAGAGTTCTGGACTTGTAAAAATTTCTTAGTCGTAGAAATCATACATGTACAAAAAAAAAAAAAAAAAAAAAAAAAAAAGTTTTTTTTTTTTTTTTTTTTTTTTTTTTTTTTTTTTTTTTAGCTTATAGATTTATATTTGAAATTCATTTTCGTTTTTATACGCGACTCGCATTCTTTCGTCTCTTTACTACAATTTTCTTTCCGCGTTCGATCATGGCGCTCGTTTCTCTCTACGTTCCCGACGGCGTGCCCAGAGATTTTTTAACTGCCGCCGAAGATTCGCAGCTCGTTCGCCTGGTTCCCGCGCTCACCGAGCCCCACGCACTTTTCGATCGAACCGATTCCTGCGCCTGTTCCACCCGCCACGGTCTGGCCATTCGTGGACGGAGCGTCATTGTTCCGCGCGACGGACACGCCGTGGTGGGTTACCCCCTGTACGCTCTGCCGCCCGATTGCACGTCGGAGGAAACCAACGTCGTGGTCGCGTGGTTATCGCGCCACCGAATGAAAACCTTTCGGAGCGTAGTCGAGATCGGCGGCCCCTATGTCAAACACTACGACAAAGAAGAAACGTTGAAAAGAACTTTGGGACCGGCGACGCACGACGGCCTGTTTCGAAAAACTCGCCACGGAGAGTGTTGCGAAATCTACACGCTCGAGAAGGATCCCGTGTTTATGTTGAAATCCGTCGTGCTGTCGATTCACGGCCGGGGTCCGACGTTGGAAAGTGCTTGTCGGTCGAACGAAAAATGTTGAACGGGTAGACGAAAGACGTGAAATCGTCGGCGTCTCTCGTTCGAAACGTTGTCTGATAACGGTGTTTGCTCGTCTGAATTCACGTGACGTCATAAATAATTTCGGGTTTTTCGACATTTTGAAAAACGGCTCGAAAAACCACATTCGGATTAAAAATAAAGTGTAAAAAATGTCGGTTCAATGTGAAAATTATCCTACGGCGAAAAACGCATCGTTAGTACTCGACCCCAGGAAGAAACCTCCGTTCGCCATAGGCGAGTACGTACCCTATTACTGTAATCCGGGTTACGATTTCCGCGACAAAATGTCTTTCGCTATCGGAACGAATACTCCCGTGTTTCGATGCGAGCTGGATGGCGATTCTGCCGTGTGGAAGATGGATACGGAATGCGATCCGATAAACTGCGGCGATCCGGGGCAGGTGGATCACGCGACGAGAACGGGTTCGGATTTCTCATATAACGGCGAAGTGAGTTACGAGTGTAAGGACGGTTATAAAATGACGGGCAACAAATCTCTGTTTTGCGGGGCACACGGATCGTGGGTGCCGTCGGTCGACAAAGTAAAATGCGAACCGCCGACTCTGCAAGATGTTCAAAATTCAACCAATTATATGACTTACGCTTTCCCGTTCCTGTTACTTTCGATGATTATGGCTGGCAAAGCATCCTCTTAGAAAAATTCGAATGGTAAAAATTCGCCGTTTTCGTTATTACCTGTCGCGGCGGTTTCTTTGAAAGGATAAAGATGCAAACACCTAGTTTAGGTTTCGAAAATACCTTGTTTCCTGGACTTTTAATTTTCTAAAAAAAATTCAGTCATAAAAAAAAAAAAAAAAAAAAAAAAAAAAAAAATTTTTTTTTTTTTTTTTTTGTTAGAATTAGATTTGTTCGAATAAAACAACTACTTCTGGGACGCAAAAGTATCTGAATGTAAACTTTGGATTCAAACATGGATGCCTGTACCGCTCGACGCTTGACGGTCGCTGTAGATAATCGACCGTCGGACGTGACGGACGAGTGTGCCATTTGTTTAGAAATTAAACTACCCGAGGATTCTTTTACGTTTCCGAACTGCAAGCATTCTTTCCATAAAGATTGCGTCGCCTTATTGATAACCGAATCGGAATACGAATTGCGTTGTCCGTGTTGTCGGACGAAATTGAACAGAGACGAATTACTTTCCGAGATCGGATTAGATTGTTTTCGTTCGTATTTTAAGGGAACTATTAGAAGAAATAACAATGGAAATTTCAAACCTATTCTGATTCGTTGCGGGTTTGAAAAAGAATGTGGTGTAATGAACTTCAGAATATATTTGAACGATTTTAAAAAAACGTATATTTACAGAGGAAATTACCATAATGTTAAAGTTGGGGTTGAGTACGATCTGAAATTTGATATGAATGTTGAGATTGACGAATTAAATACTTCAAAAGATAAAAAAGAAGTATACGTACACATATTTTCTTGCCCGTATCATTGCTCATGTTTGTAAAAAAAAAAAAAAAAAAAAAATTTTTTTTTTTTTTTTTTTTTTTTTTTAATGTATTTCTCTCGGCTTATATATATATTCCCACCTCGCAAATTTCCACATCTCACTCTACTTACCGTCACCTTTCCTTTACCAGTTTCGGTTCGCGGTATTCAGAAAAAACTTTCGTCATGTGGCTGAAATTGTCCTTTTTTCCCGACAGGCACAGTCTGCTGGCCGTCGTCGCGTCGGACGGAAACGTGTATTTCAAGGCTTCGGAAGTCGGTAAATTTTTAGGTTATTCGAGCCATTACACTTTCGCGAAGAGACACGCAACCAGGAATCTCAGGAAAATGATTCCCTGTAAATTCACGCACGGACGAGGCGGACGTGCTGCCACCGACGTCAACACTACCATGGTTTTCGATTTCGAGGAAATGATTTCGACCATCCGAAAAACATTTAAGAATCACGAAATACCTTGCGACGAGAAAAGGATCGATCAACTCAAAAAACTGTGGCAGTCGGGGACCGTGTCGACCGAAAAACACGACGCCGATAATTTTCGGCAGCAGATCCACGTACCCGATCCGATATCGCACATGTCTCACACGGCGCCGTTCCCGCTCGAAGTGCGCCTGGATCGACCGGACGGCGTGAACGTCCAGGAATGGATCGGAGAATTTTCGGACCGCGTTTTGAAAATGTTCGAGGAAGCGAATGATTTTCTTCTTCGTCGAGGAGACGGAGTTTCCGTCTCCGTCGGTGGAAAAGAAATAAGACGAGACGGTGGTTACGCGTCTTCGCCGAAATCGAACGAACCGGTGAATGATTTATACGATACGCCCCCTCCATCCGTAAATATAGATTATTATTCTTCGCCGCCGCCATCGTGTAACTCTTATCGACAACAGGAAAACGAGCGACAACCCCAACATTTCAAGTCGGTTTATCCCGTATTCGGATTAGAATACGACGGTTTCGAAAATAATTTACCGGAAGAAATTCATGTAGTCGTGCGCGGGAAGAAACACGTGTTTTTACAATTGCGGAACGCTAGACAAAACTGAAGAATCTTCAGTTTTTGACTTTAAAATTTTCCGAATAAATTTCATGCTTTGAAAAAAAAAAAAAAAAAAAAAAAAAAATTTTTTTTTTTTTTTTTTTTTTTTTTTTTTTTTTCAGGGTTGGAGATTTATATCTTTTAGACTTTTGAATCTTAGTTAAATTTATCGTAGCGTTCTGGACTTGTAAAATTTTCCAGATATTTATCCGAGAAAGTGTATAAAAGAAAGTGTATAAAATATCTCAATTCTATAATGTAAAAAAAAAAAAAAAAAAAAAAAAAAAAAAAAAATTTTTTTTTTTTTTTTTTTTTTTTTTTTTTTTTTTTAATATGGATTGTATTTCTCTCGGCTGATATATATTCCCACCTCGCAAATTTCCACATCTCACTCTAATACCGTCACCTTTCCTGTGTCAGTTTCGGTTCGCGGTGTTCATAAAAAAATCTCCACCGTTTCCATTTCTTTCGGTAGGCTTCTCGGAGACTATACTTTTGTTTTTCCCGAAAATCGTTCCCGATTCGAAGAATGCCGACACGATGCCACAGGCTGCGAGGCGGTTACGTTAAATCCGGTATGGACTCGCGAGTCGTGCCGGAATCGCCCGATTTGCAGGACGCTTCCGGTTCCGTATTGCCCTTTTCCGACGCACGGTTGAACTGGATGGCTCGCTACGTACGTAAATTTCTCGGCGGTTCCTTGGAATGGTATCACCTCGTTCTCGGAAAACCCGTTCGTTTCGATCGCTGGACTCTGAGAATCTTCGGCCGCGACGAAAAAAAACAATACCATTACGTCAAGGCGTGCCCGGAAGATACTTTCGTGGAAAACGTGTGGGGAAAACTCGACGTTGCTCGCGTGGCCGACAGATGCGTCTCTACGATCACGAAACCCATCGAACTGGTTCGCGTGCTCGTCGACATCGGTAATTTACCTTTCGCCAGTCGCGAGTTACCGCGCGACAGCCTCTGGGTCCTGGCGAGTCTGTGGAAGGGCGGATTGCAGACGCTGCTCCGAGTCGAGGAAAAATCACCCCCGCCGAGATTTTGTTTTCCGGTGCGACAGAATTTCAGACCCGCGAAGAAAGGTCCGACCGATTACTTTTTGTATTCGATGGACGGATCCGAGTTGTACTTTGAAAGGGACGACGGCCTGTGGGAATTGAAGGAAGACGAATGGACCGAACTTCAGTTGAAATCGGGAAACGTGTTGATTCGAAATAACGTCTAATAGTTAAAAATATAACACCTAATTTGAGTTTCGAAAATACCTTGTTTCCTGGACGTTTATTATTAAAAAAAAAAAAAAATTTTTTTTTTTTTTTTTTTTTTTTTTTTTTTTTTTGTACAATTACTCATACAAATAAAATAAGGATGACCAGTCAACGAATTCGAACGGAATACATTTTGCCAAATTTACTCGTCAATCTGAACAATGTCCAGATATTTATGAATGGATGGTTTCCTCGTTCTTTTCCCATAAAAATAACGTTACCCGCTTTGAATGCAAATGAAGAAAAGATTTTTCAACATGCGCTGAGCGTCTGCAAAAAAATTTATCAGACGTACCAGTATAAGATAAATCAAATGACCCAAGGTCTTCAGTATGTTAGAGAAAACAGAATCGAACAATTTCTGTCGAGCTTGCACGACAGACTCTTCGCAGACCATACGAGTTGGACTCGAATAGCGTTATTTATTTGCATCGTTTCTAGTTTCATCGAACCTTTCGTTTCTAACGAAAAATTGCATTCGTACTTTTCCGAGTTTGCGGAGGAAAAACTCTCGCCTTGGATCGAGGGTCACGGTGGTTGGGAAGCGATGAATGTCGACGAGCCGCCGACGAAAATACCGTACATAAATTTGCAACACGTTTTCCTTCAGCGTCGTAGCGACAGGTTGTCGAGTAAAGAAAAGTTGAGATATTTCGAGTTTTACTGAATTTCGGTTCAAAGTTTTCTCATATCTCGTGGAAAGAGGATCCGACCCGTCTCGTCTGGAACCCGGCCAAACTAGTCTCGGCCGGCGATTCTCGAAAATTTCGCGAGTGGTTCGTCTGCCGGTTCCAGACAAGGAATAAAGATGGAAAACCTCAGTCCGGATTTTCTCCAGGAACGAATTCATGACTTGCTGTACGCTAGCATTCGCGCCTATAACTTGATGGAAGACGATGCCGTGAGCTTGAGAACCCTGAAATTGATGCTGGTGGCGAAAGTGTTGGAAGGCCTCGGTTTGGAATGGAACTACATCGTCGACCTGTACAAAACGCACACGCCCGTTCACCCGGAAATCGCGAAAGAATTCAAACGGATCGGCGACGAAGAAGTCGATTGCGCGGTGGCTCAAATGTTTGTCCGAAACGAAAAGCTCGTTCGCCTGTTGAAAGTGTTGGAAAAACACGAGGTGAATACGAACAAGATCCTAGCCGTAGACGGGTTGGCAGGTAGCTTGCATCACGGACCCAATTTCGAACGAAAACTCTACGTGACTAATCTCCGATACGGAAACAGAGGCGATCCCAAATCGTGCTTCGATCTGGATCCCGAGTACAAACGCCTTCACGTTCAAACCGTTCGAGAAATGTACGACATGTTGGGCGATGCACCGGCACCCGCGAAGCAAATTTATGAAATTTTAAGGGTTTCGTTCGAAGAAATGGCCAGGGTGAGGTTACCGCGCATCGAGTTTCTCGAGGACGAAACGATGGATGCCAGACTGCAGGGAAGATGCGGCGCCTTTTACATGAGGGCGATGGGAAAAGAAAATATCGAAAGTGTGGTGAAGGGTCTGAAACGATTCCGAGGCGAGAAACGAACCGAAACGGATCGAGAAATAGAAACTCCCGCTCCGAGTGAAAAAATGACAGAGTTGTGAGTCGTGTAAAAAAACAAACAAAAACAAATTGACATGAAAACTCTGACGAGTGAAAACTCTGATGGGTAAAAAAAAAAAAAAATAAAAAAAAAATAAAAAAAAAAATTTTTTTTTTTTTTTTTTTTTCGAGTTTTCCTTCCACGCGTTTCGAGAATCGAGTTCAAGTTTTCTGACGCAATATCTCTGGAAGGTTACGCAATCCCGGGGTATAAATACAGGTGTGCGAGCCACATTCGTTCATTTGATCGTCGGTGCCAAAGGAGTTGCTACCAGAAGTTCTGCTGGACGGAAGATGGACTCGTGGGTAAGTCGATTTCTGATTATTTCTTTAATCGTACTTTGAAGTTTTTTCGAACAGATTGGACTTGTAAAAATTTTCAGTTTTGCCTCGCAATCTGGACTTGTAAAAATTTTCAGTTTTGATCTCGCACTCTGGACTTGTAAAAATTTTCAGTTTTGATCTCGCAGTCTGGACTTGTAAAAATTTTCAGTTTTGTTCTCGCAGTCTGGACTTGTAAAAATTTTCAGCTTTGTTCTCGCAGTCTGGACTTGTAAAAATTTTCAAAGAAATCTTTTCGAAAAAAATTTCATCATTACCCTCTAGTAAAAAAAAAAAAAAAAAAAAAAAAAATTTTTTTTTTTTTTTTTTTTTTTTTTTTTTTTTTAATGATCGTTTGGTTGGACTTCCTTTTCTGGAATATACCATTCCTTATTTCCTCCAAATCCCCTTTCCCCACGTGCAGTTTCAGACACATCCTTTTTGTCTATTTCAATTATAATCGGTCTTATTGCAAATTGAAACATGACTCGGGCGATAGCTTTACCTTCATCAATTGTAACTGTTTTTGAAGAATCATTTTGCAAAATTACACCGACGGAACCGGTATAACCAGGATCCACAGCACCGCTACAGACATGGATTTGGCGTAAAGCTACGGATGATTTGTCCCAAATAAACATGCCTAAATACGATGGAAATTCAAAAATAAGTCCGGTGTCGACGACTATCTGTTCACCAGGCTTAAATTCGAGACTTATCGGCGTATACAAATCGTAGCCTAAAGACCCATCTTTTCGACGTGTCGGTTCTATGGCCCAAGAACACTTTTTAGCAAATTTAATTTGTGGTTGAAATTGATTAAAAGTGAAAGAAACTAACCAATCAATGAAAGCTTGTAGACCCATGATGAAGTAGAGTAAAATATGGAAAGTATACCTTGTCTTTATAAGTCACTAATTAGGATTTTCATCACAAAAGTATTTTTCGAAATTTATTTCTTCTTTACCAGCCAGCCTCTCACTGCGTCGAAAGATTGCGCTGTCCAAATTTACACTCGGAGGTTCAAACAAAGGCTCGTCAAATTTTATCGTTTCCCAACCATTATGATCTTCGATCCAAGCTAAAAGATTTTTCCTCACAATATCGTAAAAATGATGAAACAAAATATTATTACTATGGAAATAGACCATATAATCTGCAACGACACCGATGAATAACATGATTCGATACCAACTAATACGATCCGCAAAGATTTGTTCATATAAACTCGTCAACAATTCTTCTAATCTGTTTGTCTCGACGTGAGGAAAATTAGAAGAAATTTGAAATATCCATGATACGTGTTTTTTATAAACTATTTTGCAATATTCCAACACACGTTCGAGAACGTTTTCTTCATGCATATCCGAAGGAGGTAATACAGGCACCGTGGTAGTGTAAAATTGTACTTTTAGAAGAGGAAGAACATTCGACAAAATGTAATCTGTCCGTGCTCGCTGAATCGCCATTTTTCAAATCGGTAAGAAGGTGACAAACCTTATTTTTATGTCTTGTTTTACGTATTGTATAACTCGACAAAACTATCAAACTAGAACAAACTCTAGCAAATCAAAACTCTAACACACACACAAAAAAAAAAAAAAAAAAAAAAAAAAAAAATTTTTTTTTTTTTTTTTTTTTTTGAGCTTTGATTTGCTGAGTTTTGATTTGCTAGAGTTTGTTCTAGTTTGATAGTTTTTTTGAGGGTATATAAAGCGGGTGCTCTGGCCGATTGGATCAGACTGACTCTAGCCGTCTACGCGAGTTACAGGCCGTTCCGACTCTGTTGAAAATTTATGGAGATTTCGACTTTTAATACGACAGAGATCCCTAAAAACGCTTTACCAAATCTTAAATGTAATTTTTGTAAACAATCTATAGACTTGGTATTTTTGTTTATGTTTGAATGTGGTCATTGTTATCATTGTAATTGCGTGTATAAATATCGAAATTTCATACGATGTAAGACATGCAGAAACATTTCTGCTATAGATGAAATGAGGCTCGCAGAAACTCAACAGTGGATCGATAACCGAATCCTGGAAAACCAGATGTAAAGTGGCTGAGAGAACTGTCGACTATCAGTGATCGATTGTCATGTCCCAGAGTTGCCGAATCGAGTGCGGTTCTTCGTCCTTTAGTGGACGGACGAAAGTTGTTCCAGATACAACTGATCACGGGGAAAAGGTAGCGGAAGTATGCGAAAAAGCCTTTCCGATTGGTATGACGTGTAAATTTTGCGATACTGAAATACGTCCGTCTGAGATGTTTTTATTTTCATGTAGACATTATTATCATGGATTTTGTGCAAGGCAAATTATATTTAACGATGTTGACGGAATCGAATGTAAAAGATGTACAAAATATTGCCCGGAAAAGGATTGGCAAAGAATAAGAGTTTTACCACTTACCAAGCCACCGAATTTCGATGAACAATTTATAACTACGGAATAAAAAAATCATCTTTGATAAATCTCACAACTCGAAAAAAAAAAAAAAAAAAAAAAAATTTTTTTTTTTTTTTTTTTTTTTTTTTTTTTTTTTTTCCGAGCTGTGAGATTTATCAAAGATGATTTTTATTTTTTTATCCGAGACTACAAGTATATAAACAAACTCCAAACCACGTTTCTAGGTTTTTCGAATCATCCCTCAGCCATGACGAGTTCTGAAGACGCAACCGCGGGTTTTCCCTTCTTCCGATTACCGGTGCTCGTTCAGTGGAAAATTCTAAGGCAGTACGTTCCGATCCTCGTTAAAATCCACGCGCTCGAAAAAATACCCGAGTTTACGAATCTGCTCGAGGATCGTTCTTCGTGGACAGACGTTTCCGACGAGTTGGCCGAATCGACTTCGATCCTTCGATCTCTCCGGGAAGGCCTGTACGTACCCTCGATAGAAATCATTCCCGAACACGGCTATTACGTGTCGTGGAGCGACTCGGGAAACAGCTTCACGTTTACCCTGTGTTGTATAACTTCCAGGGTGCATCAGTTGTTCCCTTTCAAAGTTCACCGGTTCGGCGTTTCCACGCGAGCGTCGAACCTGCGCGACTTTTTAAAACGCTTCCTGGAGGAATATTGTCCGTTGGAACGGAAAAAGATCTTTGCCTATCAATTCGAAAATTCTCATAATTTTTTCATCGATCCGCTCACCGACACCTTGATGTGGTGTGGTGGAATATATCCGATTAAAGATAAAAAATTTTCCGGTTACTTTGGAAATTACAGACTTTCCTTGAAAAAAGATGATACGGTCGAATTACACATGTACCGTAGAAAATATACACTGAAACCCAAGTCTTTAGAGTCGCACCTGCTAAACGATGACGAGTATAATTTTCATAACCGACGTGACGACTTGCTCCGTGACGAATGGGAAGGGGGTCCGTTACCGTTTACCAGAAAAGCCGGTCAATTCGAAATTTCATTGAAACAAAACGAAGAGATATCTGTAGACGTGTCGACGGCTAACGATTATGTAACTTGGCGTTTTAATAATGCTGATTTATTCAATATACTTTCAAATGACATCGTGGAAAAGATTTTAGTGTTGAAAAAAACTCCACCTAGTGTAAAAAATACCTAAAACTCGCTAAACTGCCAAAACGAAAGTCGATAAAAAAGCAAGATTAAAAAAAGATTTATTGTAGCATTCTGGACTTGTAAAATATTTCAATCTTGTTTCGAGTTCTGGACTTGTAAAAATTTTCAGTTTTGATCTCGCAGTCTGGACTTGTAAAAATTTTCAAAGAAATCTTTTCGAAAAAAATTTCATCATTACCCTCTAGTAAAAAAAAAAAAAAAAAAAAAAAAAAAAAAAAAAAAAAAAATTAAATCGGCTTGCCAGACTATATAAACTTTGTTTGAGGCGAGCACAGACAAATTGTTTTCAATATAATTCGTCAACATGTTAAACTTTGACTGTACTGCTCATATAACTTTTGTCCTACAGAGAGGAAGTTGGATACCTTGGCACGTTGCGTTTACGTCTGTCATTCCACCTTTTGACACGATTTCAATCGGTTTGAAAACTGAAAATCTATTTTATCACGATGATCTCAGTTATAATTACATCGTGAATAACTTTCCTAAACCTCGTGGACTTACGCATGATTATACCGTCGATGTATTAGAAATGCGAAAAACCATTCAAGACGTGTATAGAAACATGCAACATACAACAGGTGGTTGGGAAGCGGTTATCGGAGCAGTAGACGTTGCAACGTATAAATATTTGAAAGAAATAATAGTAGACGTTATTCTCTTAGATTCTAAACCGCAAAGCGAAGATCTGACTCTTGCAGCGGCGTACAGGAAATGCGACAGTGATAAAATGTGGCAACGATAAAAAAATATATTGTCAAGAAATATTAATTGAGAAATAGTTTACAAAAAAAAAAAAAAAAAAAAAAAAAATTTTTTTTTTTTTTTTTTTTTTTTTTTTTTTTTTTGAGTTTACAGAACATGCAAATTGCTAGAGTACATAAATCTCGTTCGAGGTATACGTTTTAAATAATCACAGATTTTTCTTAGTGATGGTAACATTTTCCATTCCATAAGCGAAACGACCATGTGGTTAAAGTTTTCCTTCTTCCCCGACAGGCCGAGCCTGCTCGCCGTCGTCTCGTCGGACGGAAAAGTATATTTCAGAGCGGCGGGCTTGGGAAAATTCTTGGGTTTTTCCGACACTTACTCTTTCGCGCGGAAATACGGCACTGGTGATTTGTCCAAAATAATACCTCGGGATTACTTACCCTCGTATTGGAAAAAAGACAGATTACACTTGGTCGATTTCCTGGAAATGATCGACATAATTCGGATGTCGGGTCGATTGGACGAGAACACGACTCAGCAGTTGATCGGCTTGTGGTGTTTCGGATCCGTCAACGAACTCACGCCCCGCCATTTGCTACTCAAACCGCGTCAAGCGTTCACCTTGCACGTGCGACCGTCGGGAAGGGAAAAGGCGAATCTTCAAGACTGGATTCGAAAATTCATCGACGAGCAACTGACGGGATGGAAAAACTCGGAAGAAATTCACAATCGGATGAAAAACTCCAAGAGACCTCGTTTGGATTCAGCTCGCGTTCTTTCGCCACCGTCCGACCGAGTTTCTCTGTCGTCCGCAGTCGAGAATCGGTTTTCGTCTTCCAGTTTCGATGCGTCGCGTCTTTCGCCGTCCCCGCAATCTTCTCTCGAGGTAAATTGTCACGTGATCGACGACGATCTTTCCCGATCCGCCGTCGACGAAATCGAACCCTCGAATCGAGTCCCAGAAGAAAATGAGCCCGCTCCGTTTCAGGATCGCATGGAGGCCGAAAACGTACCCGTATCGTCTCCGAATCTTGCAGAACGAAACGTGCCCGCTCCGTCTTCGAATCTCATTGAGGAAAACGATCCGATCGCGAGTCCGTTTCGGCTTGCCTCGAACCATTTCACTTTTCAAATGAAATACGAAACACTCGACAATTTACCGGACGAAATTTACATATATTCACGTGGGCTGATGCATGTTTACGGAAAGATGAATTAACGGATTAACCTTTACGAGTCGAATTTTCACACGAGTCCAGAAGCTAAAGAAAACTAGAAAATTTACAAGTCCAGAACGCGAGGTCAAAACTGAAAAATTTCAAGTCTCAAAAAAAAAAAAAAAAAAAAAAAAAAAAAAAAAAAAAAAAAATTTTTTTTTTTTTTTTTTTTTTTTTTGTAAATGCTCGAACCTTAGTTTTCTCGGCTTATATATATCCCCGCCTCGCAGTATTTTCCATCTCGCTTTACACTACTGTTACGTCGTATATCATTCCGAGTTGTTTGTTCAGCGTGATTTCGAATACAGCAATGTCTGCATTTTTGTACGCAGCTCATGTTTCTTTCGTTCGCCTTCAAGGGTCCTTGGTTCCCTGGCATGTTACTCTGACGGCTAATAAACCTCCATTCAACACCTTCAGAATCGGCTTGTCGACGAACGATGTGACGTGGAATCACGATGATCTGAGATACAATTTAAGGATGACTGATGATTTTCCCAGATACGGTTCCATCGAATTGAATCAAGAAATAAAGTTAGAAAATTTCAAGTCTGATCTTTACGCTATATATATGGACGAATACTGGAAGGATGGGTGGACGGCTCAGTTGGGGGCTGTAGATCAACCCACTTACGACTATTTATCGAAAGTAATCGACTCTGTCATCTTATTGGATTTAACGTTTGTAGGGGTAGATCGAAATTTTGCCGCCGTATGTCGACAACATTATAATACGATAGCGCAAAAATAATCGAAAAAAAGTTTTTCGAGTTCAACGAACAAAATACCATATCTACCTCAGTAAACCTTATCTACCTCAACAAACCTTATCTACCTCAACAAACCTTATCTACCTCATGAAAAAAAAAAAAAAAAAAAAAAAAAAAAATTTTTTTTTTTTTTTTTTTTGTGCGTGTGTGTGTCTGTAACAAGTATAAAAGGATTCCAAATCTTTGCTGGTATAATTTTCACTTGTTCAAGATGGAATCTGAAAACTCAGCAGATAGACGAGCAACAAAATCAATAGATGATATATTAAAGGATGTCGATTTGGACGATCTACTAAACTACTTTTTATTTGACGATAAATGTTCGGAAAACGGCCTGGATAAAGTCGTGATTGCATGCTTAGAAACTGAAGAAGTTGAAAAATTGAGAAAGTCTATCGATCAACTCGAACGTGACAAAAGCGAATTGCAAACAGAAAATGGTCAGTTTAGAGAAACTAATGAATTTCTATCAATGTTTAATAAATTATTGTTTACGGAAAATGCTGTATTGAGAAGAAAACACTTTTTGGCTTGCGCAGAAGCATCGGTTTCGATAACATGCCTCAATCGGCGTTACAACAAATTAAAACTTGGTATTGAACGAGAGATCAAAAACCTAAAAAAGGAAGCGAAAAGAATGAAAAGGAAAATGGAGGAAGAGGTAGAAGTTGGTAAAAACGTTATAAATTGCAAACGAATAAAAAAACAGAAAAAATGTACAATTTGCGAAAATTAAAAAACAACTTAAAAACCGTATTTACCTCACAAAAAAAAAAAAAAAAAAAAAAAAAAAAAAAAATTTTTTTTTTTTTTTTTTTTTTTTTTGTGTTAGTAATCAAGTGGTTCGAGTGTATATAACCATTCGATCGCCGACGACTTTCAAATTTCCTTTCGAACTTTTGTTACGCTTTCGCCTTTTGTCGATTACATTGACTTTTTTTCATAATGGAACTCGATCCCATCACGATGTTGATCGACGGAGCCATTCAACACGAAGTTTTGCAGAATAAAAATCAATATCTGACGTTGGAAACCATCATTTTACGAGTGTATAGAAAAATTTTCGAGCACACACGAGTCGCCCATTATCAGTTCGAGAAAACCGTCTTGTTTTCCCACTGGCACGATGAAATTTTAAACGCTTACGAGTCCCTCAAGTCCAACATGTCTCACGAGGAGAGAGCCAGCGTCGAACGCGTCTTGTCCAAAGATTGTCCTCATCCGACCGAATTGACTAAATTTGCTTGTTGCTGGTACAAACACGATCCCACGACCGCGTGTAAATGGTTGGCGGTCGACGGAATCATCGGAACACATCCCAAGGTCTACGTACACGACGCTTTTTCCACGAATTTCGAAAAACATAACACGGCCGTGAGGGCACTGTACGGTTATTACAGTAATCCGGAACAAATCAAACAGATCGTGGGGACGGCGCTCGACATCCAGCAGGAAAATCCGTACGAATCCGACCCGGACATGGACAGATGCGTGGGCCTTTATGCGGATATGGTCGGAAAAGACGAAATGGCTCGCATAAGGTCGGACAGATTGTCCAAGTTGCAAGCTCAGCAGCAACCCAACAAACGTAAAAGAAAAATTCCGACTCAAGAAAACTCGTCGATCGATATTCCGCAACCGATTTCCCCAGCCGATTCGCCACAAAATCCGTAAAAAAACATGTGTATTTTATTTAATCGATATTTTAAAAATATCGTAATGTAAACAAGTTGAGTCGAAATGTATTAATCAATACTAAAAAAAAAAAAAAAAAAAAAAAAAAAAAAAAAAAAAAAAAATTTTTTTTTTTTTTTTTTTTTTTTTTTGAGAAATATAACTTTCTGAAAACTTAATTGACTTGTAATTTTTTTCAGTTTTGATCTCGCAGTCTGGACTTGTAAAAATTTTCAGTTTTGATCTCGCAGTCTGGACTTGTAAAAATTTTCAGTTTTGATCTCGCAGTCTGGACTTGTAAAAATTTTCAGTTTTGATCTCGCAGTCTGGACTTGTAAAAATTTTCAGTTTTGATCTCGCAGTCTGGACTTGTAAAAATTTTCAAAGAAATCTTTTCGGAAAAAAATTCATCATTACCCTCTAGTAAAAAAAAAAAAAAAAAAAAAAAAAAAAAAATTTTTTTTTTTTTTTTTTTTTTTTCATGGCAGGCAAACTGTTCAAAAGCAAGTTTTATTTTCTTACACAAATTTCATCTATCGAAAACGACACGGTACGCATTGGACCTGCAATTTAATAATTGTGTTCCGAATCATCCATCTAAAACTCGTAAGAGATGCTTATCGTAATTTGAATCGTGAGGTTTTATTTTTTTCAACAAGTCTCGGCGTAATCGTTGTGGAATCGATAACGACCACACCGTCGATGGTCGAAGGAGATCGAAAACCGTAAACAGTTTTAAATATCCTTCGTGGCAATTCTTTACGTTCGACATGTCGATTCGAATTTCTTCGTCATCGAATGCGGGAAGAATCGGATCAGCGTGGCACGTAGGGGGTATCACGATCGTCTGATCGGCTTCCGGTTCGACGGGTTGTGAAATGTTTAAATATTTTTCGCATTTTACGACTCGCGTCGTCAAAGGATCCCAAAAGAGTTGTAAATGGCTCGACAGGACGATCGTCCAATATTTAGACGAAACGAGTGTATCGAACGGGGGTTCGATTAAAATGTACAAGAGTCGAGATTCGTATAAACTCGGACGATACCAAAACACCAATTCGTAATCCGATGCGGGTTCCAATTCAGGAACGGAATCTAAATAAAATTTTACGAGAGACGGGTAACGACCGTAATGACCATAGATAATCGTGGAACGTTTAGAGGCAAGGGCCTCTCGAAAAACTTGCATTATTTTATTAGATAATAAAATAACTTTTGACTTACTTTATTAAATCTCAAAATAGAAAATACATTTCATCCCGTCGGAATGAACTCGTAAATTTTTTTTGAAAAAAAATCGAGTTGTAGAAATCATAAATGTAAATTTTTTTTTTTTTTTTTTTTTTTTTTTTTTTGCTGGATATTCTCTTCTATATGTATTCGAGTTTTTCAAAATATAATTTACAAGATCTGTGCCTACCTCATCATGAAGAATCGCCGTAAGAATCACCGGAAGAATCCTCGAAATCGTCGGAGTTGTCCCGCGGTCGAACCTTTCCCGTTTCTTCGGTTACCCGCGCTGGTTCAATCTAAAATTTTAAAACAGTACGTTCCGGTTCTCTCCAAGATCCACGCGCTCGACCAGATACCCGAGTTTTCGGAAATGCTTCGCGATCGGTCTTCGTGGATGAACGTATCCGAGGAATTCCAGCGGTCGATCCCGGTTCTCCGATCGCTCCGAGAGGGTCTGTACGTCGTTTCGACAGATTTACCCGATCACGGCTATTACGTTTCGTGGGAAGACTCGGAAGATAAAATCGCGTTCACGCTGTGTTGCATCGGTGAAAAAATCGACTACATGAGCCCCTTGGAAATGCATCGGTTCGACGTTTCTACGTCCGTTTCCAATCTGCGTGAATTCGTAGAGTATTTTCTCGACCGTTATTGCCCGGTGGAAGAAAAACGGGTCTCGGGTTATCGGTACCAAGGATCTTACGACTTTTTTATCAATTCTTCTAGAAACGCAGTGTTGTGGCACGACGGTTTCGTGTATCCGATCGAATGCGATACGTGTTCTATAAGTAGTCCGTGGAACGTGTTCTCGTTATCTCTTTCGGCCGATATTCACGTGAGATTGGAAAACGGTAAGACGGTGACCGTACACGACGGTTGCGACGAAATACGCAAGCTCCGATCCAGGTCGTTAAAGTCGATCCTCTTGACCGACGACGGCCTTCATACCGAATCCGAAAAATATCTCTCGAGCGAAAATTGGATAGGCTGCGATCCGTTACCCCTCAGCAGAAAAGCGTGTCGGTTTGAAATTTCGTTGAAGGGTAAAGATAAAATATCTGTAGAAGCGTCGACTCCTAACGCGTCGCTGTGTTGGTGGTTTAACAATAAAAAATTGATGGATAAGCTTTCGCCGAGTCTCATGGAGAACGTTAGATTACGAACGAATTTAAAGAATTTTACGTTTTAAAAAAAACGAATAAATTTCAATATAATCCGTAGAGTTTTGACAAATCATATTAATCGATAACACTCGTAAAAAAAAAAAAAAAAAAAAAAAAAAAAAAAAAATTTTTTTTTTTTTTTTTTTTTTTTTTTTTTTTTTAATGAGGGCATGGTTCTTGTTTCCGATCTCATATATATTAAGCTTTTTCACTTGATAAGTATTTGTATAGCAAAGCAGTAAAATTGAGATGAAACGTTACAATAATTTTACCAACTCCTACGGTTTGATCGTTAAGACAAATAATGGTCGAGTTGTAATGATAAAACGTAAGGTGCCTTACTGCGTACAAAATTTTTATATTTATTTACATAAAAATAATGTTCCGTACGAATTAATGACGCACGATCCGTTCGTCCACATAAAAGATTTATTCGAAGAGAGATGGTTACCGACACTCGATGAAAGCGACCGCTTGGATTACATGCGTTTCATAAATGGCGAAATGTTCGAAGACCTTTATGATTTTCCACATGGGCAATTATCTCATAAACACCCGCAAACATTATATCAATATTTTATGGAATCGTATAGGGAATTTCGTGAAGAAACTGGGTATAGATTTTATTTCAAAAGAGAAGATGTGAAAAATTATCCGATTGTTAAAGTAGAGTTTACAGGATGCAATCACGTGCACTATAAGCAATTTTATTTTGTCGTCGAAAATGTAAACGAACTGCGAAGATATAGATATTTCGATTCCTACGAAATTCCTCTGTTGTCGACGATTAAAATAAAAAGCTGGAACGATGATCGACTCGTATTTCAAAGCGAATTGTTAACCTTATCGGAAGCGTATTTAGTTTTAAACAAACAACAAGAAATGAAAATTGATTATAAACATTTACTTTTGGAGAATTCATTACCAAAATGCTATTTCGTTTGCTGTTATGACGAAGATGAAAATGAAGTAGTGGGAAAAATTTTTCAATAAAAAAAAAAAAAAAAAAAAAATATATATATATATATATATATTTTTTTTTTTTTTTTTTTTTTTTTTTCAACGTTGGAGATTTATATACTTTACACTTTTGAATCTTAGTTAAATTTATTGTAGCATTCTGGACTTGTAAAATATTTCAATCTTGTTTCGAGTTCTGAACTTGTAAAAATTTTCGAACAAATTTCCTAGTCAAAAAAAAAAAAAAAAAAAAAAATTTTTTTTTTTTTTTTTTTTTTTTTTTAGTTTTGCTTCCACGCGTTTCGAGAATCAAGTTCAAGTTTTCTTTTCTGACGCAATATCTCAGGAAGGTTACGCAATCCCGGGGTATAAATACAGGTGTGTGAGCCACATTCGTTCATTTGATCGTCGGTGCCAAAGGAGTTGCTACCAGAAGTTCTGCTGGACGGAAGATGGACTCGTGGGTAAGTCGATTTCTGATTATTTCTTTAATCGTACTTTGAAGTTTTGCCTCGTAGTCTGGACTTGTAAAAATTTTCAGTTTTGCCTCGCAGTCTGGACTTGTAATTTTTTTCAGTTTTGCCTCACAGTCTGGACTTGTAAAAATTTTGAAAAAAATTTCATCATTACCCTCTAGTAAAAAAAAAAAAAAAAAAAAAAAAAAAATTTTTTTTTTTTTTTTTTTGAAAAGTATATTTTATACAGCATCTTTCGAATCTTGGTTAAATTTATCGTAGCGTTCTGGACTTGTAAAATATTTCAGTTTTGATCTCGCAGTCTGGACTTGTAAAAATTTTCAAAGAAATCTTTTCGAAAAAAATTTCATCATTACCCTCAAAAAAAAAAAAAAAAAAAAATATATATATATATATATATATATTTTTTTTTTTTTTTTTAATATGTATTCAGAAGGTTTTCTGTTATAAATATCCGAATCAAAAATTAAACGGTTACTTTTCTTTCCGACTACTCTACCATGTTGTTCGCCGAGGCTGTTTGGGCGAGTTGTTCTAGTGGATGGTACATGCCATTAGAAATTGCTTTTACCTCTTGTCCTACAGAGGTGACTTTACTTCAAGTGGCTCCGTTACCCAATTATTATTGGTTGACTTTAAGGGATTCGGCCACCAGTAGGTCCAGAATGTACAACAAGGATCGTTTTTACAATTCGGAATGTGACGAATTGGATTTGGATATAAATTTACGCAAAATGAGGTTAAAACCCAGCAGATGGAGAGTCCAATTGAAAAACATTATTCCTCTGGAAACTGTATTGTACGTTCGTGGCCGATCGCAATATAGATTTTTCAAATACTTTTGCGGGTATCTAAACGTAAAAAGAGTAAAGCTGTCCACTGGCAGAAAAATCGCAAAAGTTAACCATGATCATGATCGATCGAAATTAATGTGTTATCCCTGCCCGGGTACTGAAGTAACCACCATGGCCTATTATAAATCGCACGTGCAGGTGTTGTAGAAAATTTCAGAGTCGTATACCTCTTGAAAAAACAAAAAAAAAACAAAAAAAAAACAAAAAAAAAAAAAAAAAATTTTTTTTTTTTTTTTTTTTTACCCCCCCCCCGAGAAATATAACTTTCTGAAAACTTAATTGTCTTGTAATTTTTTTCAGTTTTGATCTCGCAGTCTGGACTTGTAAAAATTTTCAGTTTTGATCTCGCAGTCTGGACTTGTAAAAATTTTCAGTTTTGATCTCGCAGTCTGGACTTGTAAAAATTTTCAGTTTTGATCTCGCAGTCTGGACTTGTAAAAATTTTCAGTTTTGATCTCGCAGTCTGGACTTGTAAAAATTTTCAAAGAAATCTTTTCGAAAAAAATTTCATCATTACCCTCTAGTAAAAAAAAAAAAAAAAAAAAAAAAAAAATTTTTTTTTTTTTTTTTTTTTTTTTTTGATAGATAAAGTTTAAAAATGACTTACAAGTCTTTTCTCGAATCAATCTTTGGTAATCAATATTCGATTCATAGCCCGTATCTCCACGGGTTGAATTTATATTGTCTCTTTGTCGTCACCTTGACGATTTCGCTCTGCGTGTATACGCTTCACCAACATCAATATGTCTGCGACAACACTTTCAGGCAACGGGTCCACGATCTCAGAGTCAAATATGCCACGACTCGACGTCCCGGCTATGATTAGGCCGATTTTGTACAATTACGACGCGCACGTGAATAAGTTCATCAGATTTTTACGCGACAGGCTTCAGATTCATCTCGTGTACGAAGGTCCGAACGAAATCCGCAAACACATTTTGGAAAAAACAGTTTACGCCTGCTCGGTTCGATGCAATCCCAAAAAGATTCTGAAAAACGTGTTTCCCGTCATGATCGGATCGCGTCTGGATCTGGCCGTTCGCCACGCCGGCGTTCGGAGTTTTCGAGAGCCGTTCGACCTTTCGGAGTCTCCGCCCCGTTCCCGATTCGAAGAACTGGACATCGCGACTGGATTTTTCATCGTCGGCGGTTTGGTGCGCCACCTTCCGTATTTTTACACAAACGACCCGACCAACACGCACGTGATCCAGAGAAAAAGCGTTCGCGTTTATTCGTACAACGCCCAGGATCGAGGGAAAGAACTGAACTATTACGTAGCCGACAAGAACAAAAAGAAATGCGGGGACGTGGTCGTGGTACACAACGACGGATCGGAAACCGACCACGATCCCCGTTTTTTCGACCATTGCCCCCATCCCGTCCATCTGACGGCGTACATGAACCATCTCTATCGAGAAGAACATTTCGACATCGATCACCTGGGTAACAAAATGGTCGTGAGCCCCGGACACATGTTTACGAAACTTTTCATAAAATATCTGTACGGGCCTCTGAGGGAGCGAGATTGGAAACTGGTCAAATCGAGAACGGCTCTGGTGTGCAGTTCGATCGAAAACGGGTATTTGCTTCACGTGTTGTCTAGAAAAACCGTTTACTTCAAGGAGGGTAAGTCGGCGGGTAAAATGACCAACGAACCGCAAGAGTCCCATCGGGAAATCGGATCGAACGGCAAAGTTTTTATGGAAAAGAACGTGGGTTGTTACCGAGAAGTGTCGACTCAGACTTATCCTCTGAATCCGTATCTGTTGTACCTGATCGTGAGGCAAACGTCCAAGAAAGTGAACCATTCGGCGATCGAATCGTTTCATCCGAGTTATTTGTATTTTCTGTGCATACTGGGCGTTTTCGAAACGAAAAACGTGGGTCGCACGACCATGATGGTGAGAGACACGGTCGTGTCCACGTGCGACGACTTGGATCCGGTTTATCACGACAAGCCCGACGAAAAATTTTGGAACGCGTTGAATCTCGAGCCGGAAACCGACAGCCCTTACTACGTGGTCGTGAACGAAGCTTGCGTGCCCGTGTCCAAACGGTCTTTTCTCGACATCGACTTGCAGAAACTAAAGTTCGAGTTCGAGACGATCGAGTGTTTCGAACGAGGAAAGTTTATCGTCATCCGCTTCAAGACGGGCATCATCATGAAAAAGTTACCCCACATGCCGATCTGGGTATCGCCTTACGACGAAATCTATTGGACGAGGCGTATTTACGGAGTGGAAAACAGGTATCATTTGTATACCCACACGACCAGTTACTTTGTGGATTTCAATCCTTTTTACGCCCACACGGCATTTTCTAAAGTCATCCTGGCGTTCAACGCCATGAAAAATGCCGTTTTGGCTACGAACGACAAATACGCGCGCTATTTCATGGACACGGTGACTGCGTATTTTCGAGACCCGACGCCCGACCACAGCGTTTTGATTCTACCCGCCGACGACGGAGTTTCGAAACATTTCGTCGCGATGATGCCTCAACCCGTAGTCACTTACATGAGTTTCCAGGGTTGCACGCAAGAAGACTGTATCGTGAAAAGAAAAAATTTTCGTTCTTTCGATTGCTGTCGGTTTTACACCGTGAGGATGAAAATGACCGCGGACCCGACGACTTGGACGGTTTTCTATCCGGTTCGCGGCGACCGAGATCCGGATTCCGATTTGCTGGGCACCCTGATCAGCGGAAAACCCTTGGAAGTCGAACCGTTTTCCATCCACGCGAGTCTGGAAAAAATTTCACCTTGCGAGTACCGCGTCCGGTTTTCCAAGTTGCCTTTTCGAGTCGTCCAGCACGTGATATCGGGGGACAAACTGTCCGTGAGCGTCGAGAAAGAACACGTTTCCGACACGGGTGACAAACTTTGTAGTTTGCACGGTCAAAAAGGAGTCATTCGAGTTATGGACAGAGTGCCGGAGTTGGACGACGGCGTTTCGCCCGACATCATCGTCAATCCGTACTGTATGTTTAGGATGACCGTGGGTCAAATACTGGAATCCGTCGCGTTGGGCGGGGGAAAAGATGCCACGACCGTTCGAAATTCCAGCGGCGTTTTGATCGAAGGGGCCAAGGCGTTTTACGGCAGAACGTTTTATTTCGTCGTCGTTTATTGGGCGAAAGATCATTTGTACGCGATCGCAAAATGTTCTTACGACAGAGTGACGAACCAGCCTTTGAAAGGCCGGAGCAGGAACGGCGGGATGAAGATCGGTAACATGGAACTCAACGCTCTGCGCGGCAACGGAACCGGATTTATTATTTTAGAAAAATTTTTCGAACATGCGGATCTCGTGCATCTGACGCCGACCGTGACGATACCGAAACCGGTCAACGTAGTGATCGAAGACGCAAAGTGTTATAAATATCACATGGAATTTAATTGTACTCCGTCGGTGCAACTGATAGAAAAGAACGAAAATAAAAAACGTAAAAATAATCAAATCGCGTCGCGTTGAGTTTCGACCGGAAAATGTTCGAATCCGTTCTCGGCGAATCTCCGTTTATCGAGAAAACGATAATTTGAGCACGAAAACAAACTTTTAAAACGTAAAAACGCGGATTTGAAACCTTCTTTATTAAAACAGAATACTTTTCGATAAACTAATATATTTTTTAGTTTTTCGAAAAGCTTACGGCGAGTGAACGGTCGACGTCCTGTATTTCGGACCGTTCACCTTGATGCCGCAAAAGTCCCTTTTTTCTAACGAAAAGGGTTAAAAATTCATTTTTTCTAATCTCGGGGTGCATTTCCGAATTGTACCCTGAAATTAGAAAAAGTGAATGTTTTGACCCTTTTCGTTAGAAAAAATATTCGAGTGTTAAAGTGAAGATTTGATTAAATTAATCCGTCGTTCCGGACGAGACTTGTTTCTGTTACGGTAAAAAAACAGGTTGTAGAATTCGTGAAAAATATTTCGAGCATTCTAGGTGCCGAATTCGTGCAAAACGCTTCGAGCAATTCGACACAGACTTGCCAAATCACGTGAAGCGATCGTGCAAAATTGTGAAGCGGATGCAAAACGCTTCGAGCAGTTTGACACAAGCTTGCAGAATCACGTGAAGCGATCGTGCAAAATTGTGAAGCGGATGCAAAATCACGTGAAGCGATCGTGCAAAATTGTGAATCGGATGCAATTCGTTTAGAGCAGTTCGACACAGGCCTACCGAATCAAGTGAAGCGATCGTGCAAATCTGTGAAGCGGATGCAATTCGTTTAGAGCGATTCGACACAGGTATAAAAAATTCGTGAAGCGATCGTGCAAATCTGTGAAGCGGATGCAATTCGTTTAGAGCGATTCGACACAGGCCTGCCGAATCAAGTGAAGCGATCGTGCAGATCTGTGAAGCGGATGCAAAATGCTTAAAGTGATTCGACTCAGGCTTGCCGAATCACGCGAAGCGATCGTGTAAATCTGTGAAGCGGATGCAAAATGCTTAAAGTAATTTGACGGAAGCATGCACGATATATAAAGTAGAGTAAAATTGTAAAAAAATATCAAAAATATTAGAAATATTTGTAAAAAAATAAAACATGCGTAAATTTGTAAGCATGACTTGAAAAACTTTTAAACTTGACTTTAAATTCCGGAATGTAAAGGTTTTTTTAAACCACGAAAAAAGCAATATGTATTTTTACTACAACTTCCTTTCATTTTCTATTTTATTATTCTTATTATTTCTACTAGATATTCCAAAAAAAAAAAAAAAAAAAAAAAAAAAAAAAAAAAAATTTTTTTTTTTTTTTTTTTTTTTTTTTTCAAATTATACAGATTTATATTTTTAAGATTTTCGAATCTCCGTTAGATTTATTCTAGCGTTCTCGACTTGTAAAACTTTTCACATTTATGTTTTCTTTTCTACATCATTTAATACTGCAAATAAAGTCCTGCCCTCCTTATGTTCCCATCTAGCATTGGGATTATTAAATCTATACCCATCTCTATCCCCAACTGATTCTTGATCATTCTCTTTCTCTTCGAAATCTAATTGAGGTCGTTTATGTGTTCGAGTATGGCTGTCCAAATGAGGATTGTATCTTTCTGTATTCATTATCGTACTTGATTAAGACCAAGTGTTACGATGCTAAAAGTTTTTCGCGACCTTTATTCGTGGTTAAAATCGATTAAAAATAAAAGTGTCGAATTATTTCGTAAGGACATGTTTGATAAGAACAATTTCAGCTTTTATGAAAAGTTATTCCTTTCAATGGATATAGCTATTATTCTTTGGACGCTTTCAATAATAATAATTGCCGAACGAAATACAAATTCAAAAAAAAAAAAAAAAAAAAAAAAAAAAAAAAAAAAAAAAAAAAAAATTTTTTTTTTTTTTTTTTTTTTTTTTTAATATATATATATATAAAATTAATCTTTGTCGAAAAAATTCAACTTTGCCTTTTCCACGCAATGCGGTTTGTCGTCGATCGTTATCGAAAGGTACGGCGGTAGACACAGACACAGAAAATTTCTTCGATTTTTGTACAAAAACATTCCGTGCTCGCAAACGTCTCGGTTCAATTCCGAACAATCCGGACCCCGATAAAACGTAGAGTTGGTGCAAATACAGGACCAATGAGGTACTGGATCGTCCACGATCATTAAAATTCCCCCCGTTTCCTCTTTGCAGGGAACGGGCATCAGTTCGTCTCGAACCTGGCAGATTCCGCCTATGCACGCGGTGTTGTTTTCCACGCACAGAAACGAACAGTCGTCGATGCAAGGGATCTCTTTGGTCGTGCAGTTTTGCCGAAAAGTCGGAGCTTCGGTTCGAATCGTTATCGAATCGTCGCTGGAAGACTTCGTAGTTTTCCAAACCCACGCGTACGCCAACCACATCAAGAGAAACACGATCCACGTGTCGCGCATGCTTTTTTGTTCTCCCGAAGAGTCAAGATGACGGGTGAAGAAAGACCGATCGATCGGCACGAATCGAAACGCAATTCCAGTAATATTCGGTCCATGAGCAGGATCAACAAATGGCGGGACGCGTGGATGGCGTGCTATAGAATCGTCGAAGAATTCACCACCGTAGATCTCAAACATTTTCACACCGTATTCGAACGTTGGGTTCCAGTTCTCAACTGGGTTTTCGATCGACCCATTCATCGGTTGGACCGATACGAGCCCGTTTTTTTCTACTGCAACCAACCCAACGGCCCGAAAGAAATCATCAAACTGTACATGGACGAAAACGTGGCCGACGAGCAAGTGACGGTCTACGTGATTTTCAACATTTACGAGTTTCAAATCATTCAGAAGCGGTATTGCCTCGACTATACGAAATCGAACCAGATGCTTTTCAACGAGGCTCGAGGGACGGTCAACTTGGCTTCGATGATGGAAAGCGATCGGTACAATCCGGCCGAATATTTCCAGACCGTGACTTGCTGGCACCTTTTGTTCATTTACACGCTCCACGCTTTGGCCCACTGGGACGCGTACGACAAATACGAACACGGTTATTACGACACGCACTTGAACGTGAGAGATTCGCCCTTTTTCAAATTTCATTTTTACGGACAAGTCGTGTACCGTAAATAAAGTATGCCTAGACCTACGAAAGTACCGATTATCTACGCCGCTTACATATTGAACGATCTGAATCGAGGATACGAAAATCCCGAAAAAATCGACGCGGACGAACTGAACGCGTTGGCGGTCAACGACGGTTTCTTAGTACCCGTAGCGAAACTGAGGAAATTTTTCGCAAAACCGATATTCTTCAAGCAATTTAAAGAAATGATGTCGGTTGCGGATGATTTTTGGACACGCACTATAGATCTGTGTCCGTCGATCGAGAAATATGCGAGACGGTTCATGAAAAAAGTTCCCAAAAAGAAGGGAAGGCCGCGTACGAAAGGTCCGGCGAAAAAATACAGTTCCACGTTGGGTAGTTTTTCGGATCAAGAAATTTCGGACTTGGATTCGGACGCGTCCGCGATATCCATCGCTCCTTCGAACGACGAATGCGACGCGACCGATGTCAACTTGCCTTTGCCCAGTTGCGCGGGCGTGAGACGCGTCTGTCGAAAATACGATGTCAATCGCCGATACATGAGTTACTCGCCAGATTCTAGCGAAAACAAACAATATCTTTTCCAAATTTCGTACGACGACCGCCAACCTTAAACGATGATCGGATTTTCCAACGGATTGTACGCCAGAGGAATCGTAGTGCGCCACAGGGTGGAAAAATGTCGAGTGTATTTCAAACGCGGAAATTTGACGTTGTCGTTGAGAGACAGAAGAACGGAACTCGATTTGCATTCGGACAAACGGCCCAGGATCGTTCGGGCCGGAAAGATTTCCGTTCGCTCGGAGGGACCGAAACACGATCGTTCGGCCTCGCTGAGCGGTTCGTAAGTGACGTCTCGTACGCCGTATTTGAAAACGAAAAGGTTGACTCTTTGCGGTAGAAATCGCGTACTGGCGAAAAATTCCATGTTCAACACGCCGGCCACTCGCGGAACGTCGTAGTTTAAAAGCGTCAAGAATTTATAAATCTCTTCTTCGAAAGTGTCGCTTTTCTGATGCAGCACGCTGTCGTCCAAATAAGATCGATCGATCTTGACCGAAACGCATTTCGTCGGAAACGTTTCGAGGTCGAGCGCGCTCGTTTCGTGTAGATAGAAAGCGTAATCTCCCACGCACACCATAAAGTTGACGCTGAAATGTTTCGAATCTCGTACGTAAACGTCTTCGGGATTATCGAACCGCCGATCGTAACGCGAAACGGACGAAGACGGATAATCCGCGGGAATCATTTTGTAGTAAACGTCTACGACGACGTAATCTTCTAATTTAGGATATTTTCTTTCCTTCAAAAGCCGTAAAACTAGAGTTCGATAATCCATAACTCTTCGATACTTGATTCAGAAGCGTCGAGTAAACTAGTAAAGCTTAAAAAAAAAAAAAAAAAAAAAAAAATTTTTTTTTTTTTTATGTATGATTTCTATGACTAGGAAATTTGTTCGAAAATTTTTACAAGTTCAGAACGCGAAACAAGATTGAAATATTTTACAAGTTCAGAACGCGAAACAAGATTGAATTTTTTTACAAGTCCAGAACGCTACGATAAATTTAACTAAGATTCAAAAGCGAAAAAGATACAAACCTCCATCCTTGAAAAAAAAAAAAAAAAAAAAAAAAAAAAAAAAATTTTTTTTTTTTTTTTTTTTTTTTTTTTTTTTTTGAGAGCTGATAAAGGACTTTGCATTTTGGATTTTGGAAAGCAGATTGGAAATTTTTGCCTCGCAGTCTGGACTTGTAAAAATTTTCAGTTTTGATCTCGCAGTCTGGACTTGTAAAAATTTTCAGTTTTGATCTTGCAGTCTGGACTTGTAAAAATTTTCAGTGTTGATCTCGCAGTCTGGACTTGTAAAAATTTTCAAAGAAATCTTTTCGAAAAAAATTTCATCATTACCCTCTAGTAAAAAAAAAAAAAAAAAAAAAAAAAAAAAAAAAAATTTTTTTTTTTTTTTTTTTTTTTTTTACAGTATATTTTCTAAGGGTTATCATAAATAGTTTGCTTGCCTTGTCTTCATTCAGTTTTTAAAAGTTCAGACTCGGAAAACAGTGTTGGATAAAGTTGAACGATACCCATCATTTTGCGGTAAAATGGCCTGGAGTCGTTTATTTAAAGCGGTGTTTCAGCGTGGAGAAATTAATCATTTTGAAAAAAGAATTTGCACTAAAGAAAATATATTCAGAACAGATTTTTTCCTCGAAAATGTGTTTTCCTATTTGATACGTGATCATTACAACTTCCACCCGATTGATCCGATGAACGAAAAAGAAAAACTTGTCTTCGAAGAGACGACGAAACTCCTCGTTACTTTTACAGACTCTTACAAAGTTGCGGTGAAAATTCTGTGTGCGGAATTAGGTGTCGTAAACGAAAATACTGTTGAATCTGTTTTACTAGGCGTATCTAACGAACTGTTTAGCGAAGGCATAACTTGGAGCCGGATAATAGCTTTTTTCGTTTTCGTCGGGGAATTGGCCATCGCGGGTATTGAAAAAAATCTACCCACTTCGGTCGTCGACGTAACGTACGAAAGTTTTTCTAGACTGGTGAAAGAAAAGATCGAATCGTGGGTGGAAGATCACGGTGGCTGGGAAGGCGTGAGAAGCTTGTCGGTTGTCACGGAAACAGAAAATTCGTTAAAGTGTCCCAAGTCGAGATGGGCTACAACTATCTTCTATAGCACAAGTACAATAGTATTGATTGGTATCTTTGTGCAACTTTTCAGAAAACTAAATTCAGAAAACTAAATTCAAAAAAAAAAAAAAAAAAAAAAAAAAAATTTTTTTTTTTTTTTTTTTTTTTTTTTTTTTTGTAATGTATGGTTTCTATGACTAGGAAATTTGTTCGAAAATTTTTACAAGTTCAGAACGCGAAACAAGATTGAAATATTTTACAAGTTCAGAACGCGAAACAAGATTGAAATATTTTACAAGTCCAGAACGCGAAACAAGATTGAATTTTTTTACAAGTCCAGAACGCTACGATAAATTTAACTAAGATTCAAAAGCGTAAAAGATACAAACCTCCATCCTAAAAAAAAAAAAAAAAAAAAAAAAAAAAAAAAAAAAAAAAAAATTTTTTATTTTATTTATTTTTTTTTTTTTTTTAGATTACATTGATCGTCTCAAGACTTTAAATACGACGCACGCCAAGCATATCAATTTAATTCTGCTTCAGGATGGATTCCCATATCACACCATCACGTCCGAAACCTAAACGTGTTCCTTTCAGCATGAGGCCCATGGCCTGGAAAAACTGTTTTTTTAATCATCTTCTCGAGAACGAACCTTTGGGAGCTTTCGATCACGTATGGCCCGTGCTTTTAAAGAAAAAACGATCTGAGTTTCGAAGACGAAACACTGGAAAAGGCCGTCGCGTGCGTCCGACTATTCTTAGAACCAGAAGATCCCGTCGAATGGTCCCACGTGTTGGTTCGAACCCCGGCCTTTCCCTCGTTCCGCCGTGCTCTCGACGAAGACGAAGGAAAAACTCAAACTTTACCTTTTTCGTGCTGGTGCGACGGAGGCGAAGAAAAAGAAGATAGATTCAGGCAACACCGTCACTGGATCGTCGTTTCGCATACCCCGGGACGTTTCGAAACAGACTTTTTACCGCGAGTTAAAGTCGAAAACGACGACGAGATTCCTACAGGTTACAAATTTATACGTCACGAGTCCATCGCTTCAGTCATGCGGCTCGTGGATTTGATGGGGTCTTTGAGCAAACAGGAAACCCGTTGTATTTTTTCTGGAGAAGACAAATATTTACCGGAAAAACAGAATCATTTTTATATAATGGAAAGTCTGCCCGAAGAATATAAGTTGCCGCTCGTATTGCAGTGGAAAGGAGGTCTGCAAGAGTTGTTAGATTCGAATTTCGAAAGTTTAAACCCGGTCGAACTGGGGCGGGTCAAATTGTCTTTCTACGAAGGAAAGTGGCGATTGCAGATCAAAGATATTCCGGGCATCAAGCTCAACGTCGTGTTACCCGTTTCTCGGAATTTCGAACCTAGCCCGTATCACACGAGCACTTTTCTCCATCTGACGGGGGATAAAAAGTTTTATTTTCAACACAGTACCGATACGAAGAAATTGACTCGCGAAGCCTGGTTGAAGAAACAGGCCGATATGGGTAATTTATTTTATGACGCGGTCAAAAACGAGTATTGGATTCTGCGTTCGGACCACGAAAAACTCATCCACCATTTCAGAAATTTGGTCGATTGTAACGACCGGCTGAAAATCGAAAACACTGAATTAGCCCGACAGTTGGCGACGATGTGCCGAGCGCTGGAAGAGGAAGCGTCTCACTGGAGAAAGAAATGCGAGATTGTTGAATCGGATGTCAAGACTCTGTGGGAAAAAAATTTAAAGTTGAACGACAAATTGCAAGAGTCGAACGATCGAGAGATTGAGCGATTGACTCGGGAAAAGAAAATCCTCGAAGAAAAATTAAAAGTGTAAAAAAAAAAAAAAAAAAAAAAAAAAAAAATTTTTTTTTTTTTTTTTTTTTTTTTTTTTGAAAGTTGATAAAAGCTTTACCTTCAACAACCCTCTTCTTCTTCTACGGAAGCGATCCAATCCACCAATAAGCCCGACGATATGTTTCCATCTCCCATTAAATGTCGAAATTCTTTTAAGATGTCCAATAAGCTTTTCTTGTCGCTTTTGCAAACGAGTCGATGCGTTTCGTCCGGAAACGGTTTTTCCGCCTCGTTCAAAATACAGACTTTTCCCTTTTTCTTCTTTTGAAAAAATTTCGGAAAATAAGCTTTCAAGTACTGAACGACGGGTTTATGCGTCCTACGCTGCATGAATTTTTTCCATTTTTTCTTGTTAAAATGTTCCTTCCGATCGGTGTGCCTTTCCTTGTTTTCCACGTTATGATTACCGATGTCGCATAAAACCGGGTGGTCTTTGGTGTACAAGACGGAAAAAAACTTCATGTTGGGAGCATTGCCGCCCAGTCGGTGACAGACGGCTACGAAAAACACGACTGTCGTGAAAACGGTCTCGACGAAATTGGACGGGTCGATTATGTGCGGCGGATACATGCCCACGTTCTGTCGAAACATGCCGATGGTGTACCCGGTTTCTTCTCGAAAATGGCCCGCGAACGGTAAAACGTATCGATCTCCCAAAATCCGATTCAAAATCATCATGTCGTTAAAGTGTTCGGGAATGTCGCACGATTTCGTGATGGAATACGACATCCACCGGCTGGCCTGATTGGAAAACAGGCAGTGGAATCTCTCGGAATTGAAATTGTTGAGCAGCGTGAGACGCGGTTTGTTGAAATGGAAAACGCACAGAGACGCGGAAAAATGAGGGTTTTGTTTCTGAATGTGGCGAATGAGACTTTTGACTCTATCCGAATTGCTGCTAGTCGAGCGTTTTTCTTTACGACTCATGTCTTTTTTAATTCCCGCTCGACTTTATTTTCCAAGGCAAGCAATGATCGTAGCCGTTTTAGATATGGACGAAACTCTGGGCGTTTACCAAAACAACGTTTTTCATCCGCGTCCCAAATTAGATTTCATGATAAAAATGATGCGAGCCATGGACGTCGAAATCATACTGTGGAGTTTAGGGGACGACAGTTACGTCCAGAGAGTCGTGAATGGTTTTTTACCTTCCATTTACGAGCACGCGCATAAAATATTCGCTCGGAGAGAAGCGAAAGTTTCCATGAATCTGTACGGATATTCGAAAGCGTCGCAACGCATTCGAGAAATGTACGACGAGCCTATATTTTTAATCGGGGTGGACGACAAAGTCACCGAAAACATGGACCCTGGATACGACGCCAGGATACACGTGAAGCCGTACGACAAACCCGAAAACAAAGACCGAGTTTTGTTGGATGTGTGCGAAAAAATTGTCGAAAACGTCAGCTCGACGAAAGATTTTACGCCGACCCGATGCGTATCTATCGAATGTTGGTGAGTACAAGCAAAGATGGGTAAAGACAAAGATAAGAAAAATAAGAACTTTCAGGAATCTCAAAAATACACTGAGAGAGAGGTTAAAATGAAAAGGGATAGTGAAAAAATCAAAAGAGAGAGAACGGTCGAAATAGATAAGGAATTGGCAAAATACAATAGTAAAAATGATGAAATGAAGGGGGATGGTGACAAAGTCGAAAAAGAGAGAACAGCCGAAATAAATAAGGATATAGCTATGAATAACGCTGCAGAAGGATTAAAACGAAATAAAAAAATAGTAGAGCTGAAACTGCGTGGAGTCGACGAAGAAGTTACGCCTGAAAACGACAAAGTTTTGAGCTACTTTCAAATGAGGAAATATTTACGTGCGATGCGAAGATTTAAATGTTTAGTTTATTTTTACCACGGAACGGACGAAGAACACCCATTGTATAATGAAAGTGATAACAAACTCTATCATTTGTATTATGATGCGGACGCTCCAGGAACCATTGCAAATGACTTTATGAAATATATGTATGTACAAATGCTTCAAGCTCATAAATCTAAACGTGACGAATTATTTAAGAAACAAGAAGCAGAGAGACTTGAACTATTAACTAGGCCTAAGAAAGAGAACGCGGACATGGAAATGCTTTGAAATGCTTTTTCTATTGCTTTGAAAAAAAAAAAAAAAAAAAAAAATTTTTTTTTTTTTTTTTTTTTTTTTTTTTTCATGCATAGTTTCTATGACTAGGAAATTTGTTCGAAAATTTTTACAAGTTCAGAACGGGAAACAAGATTGAAATATTTTATAAGTCCAGAACGCGAAACAAGATTGAATTTTTTTACAAGTCCAGAACGCTACGATAAATTTAACTAAGATTCAAAAGCGTAAAAGATACAAACCTCCATCTTAAAAAAAAAAAAAAAAAAAAAAAAAAAAAAAAAAAAAATTTTTTTTTTTTTTTTTTTTTTTTTTTTTAAATCGCTGGTATAAGATAAAAACAATTGTTTATTTTTATAATATTATTTTTTTATTCGACACGTTTTTGTATTCGACGACATTAATACTTTTCGTGTTGAATTTTTTCATCGAAAAATGAGAAAATTTGAAAATATTTTCCTCATTCACTTTGGGGGAAAATAAAGTTATGAGTTTCAAGTCACCCTTTCTGAATAAGGTCAACAGCACGTCCGAAGTTCCACCGGAAACTTATATCGTATATGATCTCAACGGAGGAATATTTTGGATCGAAACCAAAAATTATCCCGATTTCGTTTTGCAATGGATCGGAGCATCGAATCGACCTTCCTTGACGATGGATTTGTCGTCGGCTCTCGTTCACTCGATCGTTTTAGATTTCGATTACCGAGCCGGGGAACCGTTTTCCCCAACGGCGCTATTCGATGCGATCGAATACGTACTGAAATCGATCCTTTTACCCAACGTGAAAAATTTCACTTTCATCGTCGCTCTGAGGAAGGACGGAAAGGGCGTGCACGTTCATTTACCCGAATTCAAAATCGGAAGCGACGATTATATTCTGTTTTGCGAATCGCTCCAGTATAAATTCAAAGAGGCCATGATGGGTCAGCGAGCTTACAAACTGGACATTTTATCCAACGTCATGCTACCCGGGGCCGCTAAACCCAATCAGAGTCCTTACGTACCCTTCAGATTATGTTACGTGGACGAACAGAGAAATTTTTGTCTGGGCGTCAGTAAAGTCGGGGAACCGTGTTTTCAACAACAAGTACAAAATCTGAAAAAAAATTTTACCAAGCGAAAAGATAACGAAAAATCCATCTTTCGTGAAATTTTGAATTGTACGCCCAGTATGATGGTCATCAAACTGGTGCAATACATGATGCCCGTCGTCGTCAAGGCTCAATTTCACACCTTGGCGTACGCGACGGTTATAGGAAATCATTTAAGCAATTCGCCGGATTCTCGAGACGTGGCGAGTTTCGTTTTTAAAAAGTCGAACGATCGAGGTTTCATCCGCAAAAGCGAGACTCTCGGTTTCGACAGACACAAATTGTTCAAAGTGTATCAATACTTACAATTCAACGCGAAAATTATAAAAGATTTCGAGACCGACAACAACGTCATCAAAACTTGGTACAAACGTATTTGCGAAAACGACTCTCTCAGTTACCCCAGTTCCCACGTTCCGGAGATGTTTCTCGACTTGCACGAATCGCTTCGATTCGAACACGCGTCCCTGTCGGAAAACACGAATCCCATAAAAACCGTATTGCAATTCAACAACGGATATTATTTTTTACCCATATTTTACTCTCTCTGTCGACATTACAATTCGGATTCTCATTCGATGGCCGAAAATTTGAATCCGCTTTTGGACGACGAGTTTCATCCGCTGTTGAAAAAAATACAGTCGATCAACCCGAACATCATACAATACGAGTTGACGAACATCACCGTCAACACTCTGCACTTTTGCGCCAACAACATGTATCTGGAAAGGCCGAAGAGTTACCAGTTGTTGCTCAGATCCATCGTGGAAAACAACAAACGGGCGATTTTGTCCGTCACCACTCACGATCAAATCGGTGATTTGATCCGAAGCATACAGGACAGACATTTCCCCATTCGAGTTCTCAAACTGAAAAACACTCTGAAAAAATCCAGTCGATACATATGGAACGCCCTTTCCGATTGTTGGCAAGACATCGCAAATGCGGGCGAAGTTTCGGATCACATCAACAATTTATGGAACAACATCAAACAGTTTCTCAACGAATATCACGCGTCGGGTGGAATGGGCGGGCCGGACGAGGAGCTGATATGTAAATTTAGCATCAACGTGGTCGTTTCCTCCATCATGAGCGACACGAGCATGGAACGAAAACACATTCAGATGGATACCCATAAATGGTTTCTTCGATTACACGACGGACTTTTGGATTTGCTGACCGGGCACATCGGCGGAGTCGTTCCTGAATTTTTTCTTTCCGATCGACAGATAGACATCGGGATACCGTTGAAGGAAATGATGGTTTTGTGCGACGAGTCTCCGAAACACGTTCGATTATACGAAAAGCTGACGGACCAGACTTTTTTCTTCAAATACTTGCTGAATTTGTTTTTGGACGTGAAGGACAATTTGTTCGACACGCTCGGCGATCTCGTCCGAGACGTGGACACGGACGACGAGTTGTCCGTGTCCATGATGCATTTTTTCATAAACCTTTGCAAATGCACCGCGTTCGAATACGACGTTTTCATGTACATGTTGGACATTTTGGCGAGCGTGTTCATCGGAACGAATTACGAGAGAAAATTTTTCGTGTGGAAAGGTTTGACGCGAAACGGCAAGAGCAAACTGTTCGAGTTGATGGGTAAGGTACTCGGAGGCTATTATCATTCGATCCAGTCGGAAAATTTGGCTCCGGGTCATTCGGCGAACAACGCGACTCCGGAGTTGGCTTCCACGTTGTTTTCGTGTCGGATGGTCACGAGCGAAGAACTGGAAAAGAAAATCAAACGAATGTTCGTCACGACGAACAATTATCCGGAATGCAAGGCTTCGGAAGCGTTCAAGGATCGCGTGGTGGCCATACCTTTCGACGCCGAATTCACAGACAACGCTCCCGGAACGACTTCGGAACAAGTGGGCGCCAACACTTATATGAAGGACGTGTACGTCGTGGAACAATCGTACAAAGGTTGTTTTTTCATGTTGTATTATCATCTGAGAAAATTCATGAGTTTAGACGACGGCCTGCTCCATTACCGACCCGAACCCGAATACGTGCTAGAATACACGCACGATTATTTGATTCACACGGACATTTACGTTCAGTTCAAACTGTTCATGGACGTGCAGTTGATGGCGGGAACCATGACGACGATAAACGACGTCAAATCGGCCGTCAGACAATTTTTGAAAACGACCAAAAACACTTCGTTTCACGAAACGGATCTTTTCGTTCACTTCCAGAAAGAATTTAGCCATCTGCGTCGTTCCGACATGAATTTCAAGTCCGAACCGTTCAGTTACACGAGCATCGTGGATCGAGAAGAAGAACCGCCCGCGAAAATGGCAAAGGCGAGCGATTCGATACTGGTGTATTACGAAGGGGTCGTGATTAAAAATTTGAGGCGAACCAACACGGAAATCTAACCAAGATGAAATGACTTGCAAACTCGAAAAGGAACATTTCGACGATTACTACGACTTGAAACTTTTGAGCCAGGGCAATTTACCCATCGATTGCCTGATCGACCGAGTCGCGTCTCAGAATCTCAGCGAGATCGGTAAAACGCGATCGCAGAGTAGAATTTGGAGCATGTTTTACGACGTGACGCCAAACTTGGTCGATGCTTTTCAGAGGGAAGCACGCGACCACGTTAAATCCGTAAAGGAGAATCCGAGTCTTTACGGTTATTTATATTTCGTGGCGGAAAATAAAAGTCATTGGTACAACGCTCCGTATTTCGATTACGAACAGTTTCCTCTGATGATCAAAAGGCAATGCGTGTTGAATAAAATTCGAAAGATAGCCGGAGAGTTTTCAGATCCGAATACGATGGATCACGACGTCGCGTGCCTGTATCTGATATATTTTTACGCCTTGTTAGCGAATCCTCATACGAATTGGATCACCGTGGATTACATGGCGAACGGAAACCGATACCACCAGTTCGGAACGCGGCTGAAAGGCACGATGAAAACGTGCGTGAAAAAAGTTTGGTCGCTGTGAAAAAAATATCGGCAGAAATAGAACAAGGTGATCTTTCGAAAGATGGCTCATTCTACGAAAGCGGAGCGATTGGCTCTTTTACAAAGACTCGAGCGTGTCGTGAGAGATTTCGAAAAGGTTTATACGAAGTTTATGAAAAGATGGACCGATATCGTCGAAAAAATTGATTGCGACGGCTGGTGTGCGGAAGACGAGAGTTTACTTCCCGTACTCGAGTGTCTACAATATTACGATTACTCTGTGCAACGTCTACGGGATAATTTAAATCGTCTTCGGGGAGATCTCGGCAAGATGACTCTCAGTTCCGATTCACACTTGCGGCGAAAAAAATGTTTCTGCAACGTCTCGTAAAAAAAAAAAAAAAAAAAAAAAAAAAAATTTTTTTTTTTTTTTTTTTTTTTTTTTACGAGTTTCAGAGTTTGCTATATTTGTGCGAGTCGTATAATTCAAGTACCAGTCCTCTTTCGAATATTTTCATTCCGGACAGAATTAACAACTGCCGAATCGTACAGGCGATACCAACACCCATCAAACAACTTAAAAAAAACTTCAAGTTGTAAGCGTTTAAAAAGTTTAAACGCTTATGATAACGCTTCGAAATATTCATCTTTATTAAAACACGTAAAAAAATTATCGTAATATATCGAATCATGAACGATGCTACAGTTTCTGAAAACATTTATCATATATTACTTGTGAATTTTAAGACGTCGCATAGCATTCAAAATATATGTAAATGTGTTGGATGCGACAGAAGAACGGCGAATAGATGCTTGTATGACATGTTAAAAAAGGGAATGGTTTTGAAAACAAAAGAAAAACATCCACCCTGTTGGCAATATCGAAATCCAAAAGACTAAATTGATTAATTACAAATTATACAGTTACAGCGGACTTGAAAAAATTTCCGAGTCTCAGATCTCCATCATCAAATTCAACCTCAAGGAAAAAAAAAAAAAAAAAAAAAAAAAAAAATTTTTTTTTTTTTTTTTTTTTGTTAGGGTTGGAGTTTAATTATTTCTTCCGGAGTCGTATTAAAAGTGTTCGTAGGCGCCTCTGGCTTAGACATCGATACCAACAACGCTATGATATATTCGCTCATGGCTTTCATCTGTTGAGTGAATCGACTGTATAACGGATTCGGAATTTTAACCGTTTCTTTATTTTCCAACATTTCCTGAATACAGTACAAAAGACATTGAAACTCGGTTTCCGTCCCGTCTTCCTCGGTCTCCGAACAGTTTTGATATTTTTCGTATGCCAGTTGTAATTGTTTGGACGATAAAACTTTGAGCAGCGCAGGCGAAACGACTTTTTCGTGAACGTAACGCAAGACGAGTCCGTAAACCATGTCGAACACGGCGTGGAAGGCTTTGATTTGTTTTACGCGCATCTGAGACTGGATCAGGCTTTTCGCCGCGGTGAACATGTATTCGAAATCGTTCGGCCCGTTCCTGCTCGAGATGATGTGGACCAGTTCTTTTCCCAGTGGCATTTTGCTCATGAGTCTTTCCATGTAAACGGTAAAGTATTGTCTCTGAGTCTCGAACAAACGTTTTTCCATGTGGTCGTTCAGATCCCCTTTCATTAAATTTGCCTGTAAATCTTTTAAAATCAAAGTCTCTTTGGGAGAAGCATCGTCTTCTTTTTCTTCTTCTGTTCCTTGCGCTTTCAACTTGGGTTGTTTCGACGCGGTCGGTTCGATTTCCGAATCCACTTCTTCCACCGAACGTTTCATTCTTGATTTTAAAAACTTTTTTATAGACCCGATCGCTAGGAGATGGCGATCGGCCCGGGGGCGTTTATCGTATTCTCCGGCTCCGGTTTCTTTCGGATGTAGTACTTTGGCACGTTCGTCTGCATGGCTAAATATCGGTCTACTTTGTATTCGCGACCCAAATCCAGCGTCCAGCGTTCGTTGCCCACGCTCGCGTCGTATTGCAAGACGAACGCGTTGAAACGATGCAGATTCGTGTGTTCTTTATACGTCAGATGCTGAGGATTGACCACGACCTTGTTCCAAAACATGCGATATTTCGGATCGGTATCGGTCATTCGACACACTGGACTTTTGTATAAAATGTCGTACACGTCCACGCGAGGATTGAATCTGTCTTCCCAAAAAGTCGGAATCGCGTCGCATTTCGCGGGGTGAAAGTTATTCACGTACAACCACTCGTGGACCGATTCGATCTGGAAAATGTAAGACGAATGGATCTTTCGCGTCCTCGCTCGGAAAATCGGATTCGTTTCGAAAAAATACTGAGCGTAATCGTATCGCCAGTTCTTTTGACTCAGCGTGATTCCCGTCGATCCCTTCAGCGGCGCGATCAAATCCTCGTCGTTCGGCTTGTCGAAGAAAACGACAGAGAACGGATTCCGATCTCCTAAATAAAAATACGTGATGTGTTCGACGTCGATCGCGTCTTGCGGTTCTCGAGTGAAAATACTCGCGCATGCGTCGTAACCGGGCGAGTTTAAATATTTTTTGTCTGCGCCTTCGAGCACGACGCCGAAAAGACCGTATCTGGGATCGCAGACGCAGCCCCATCCGTCCACGTGCTTGGCGCGTTGAGGGGCCTTCCGCTCAGAGCGTCGAACGAACACGGTCGTTTCACGCATTTGAATTTCGATAGACTTTTCACGTAATCCGCGTGAAATCCGTCCGAAGGCTTTATCTGCGAAACTCGGATTTCGTCGGGTCCGCAAGGATTAGAATTGATGTGATCGATCGCCGGTAGTTTTTTACAGCCGAAACCGACCGCTTTGTACCCCGGATCGCACTCGCAAACCTGTTTGTTTAAATCGTATCGACCGTGAACTCCGCATCCCACGTTCACGTCGCAGTTTCCTCCGAAATATTTTTGGTTCACCAGATGCGGATTCGAACAGACGCAAATCGCGAACGTGGCACCTTGATGAACGTACGAAATCCAACGACCCGTGGCCGGGTTGCATCGACCGCGACGTAAGAGTTTCGGAACGCAAATGTTTCCGAGGCAAACGTGACTCGGCGGACATTCGTTGTCGGTCGCGCATTCCGATTTTATCCGTTCTGGTTCGGGCGAGACGGTCAGAACGGGCCAGGGTGAAATTTCCGTCGTTTCCGTTTTCGTCACCGCGTACAGAAGAGTCAGGCCTACGTATAAAAACAAAAGGAGCCAAAAGGCTAACAACATGCTTTAGTAAATGTGAACGATTTTAAAAAGGCCTCGATGGTAGGCCAAACCGATCGACGGATCGACCGCGTTCAGCTTTTCGAGGTATTTTATAAACTTGAGTTTGGTCTGTTGATTTTTCAAACGCGAAAGCAAATTGTATACGCTGAAATACATGTCGATTACCTTGGTTACCAACAACCTACAAAAAAAAGAAAAAAAAAAAAAAAAAAAAAAAATTTTTTTTTTTTTTTTTTAAATATATGTATATGGGCTATATATTGGCTTGCACTCATATGAATCTTTCCACTTTGTTTTCTTGGATCTATTCGTCACTTGTAACACTTCAATTTTGAAATCATGGGAAGTATTTTTCTTGTGTTATCCAATTGTTTTTTCTTGATAATAACCATGGTTATATTTGTGATCATTACAAATCTTTTTTTTGCTGTGTGTACTTTGACTGGACTGTTTCTGCTTACATTGGAATATTTTATAGGAACCGACAAAGTCATAGCATATTTAAATGAATTTGTAAACAAATATAATATAAGTAATATATAATTATATAATAATTATAGAACAATATAAATATAAATATAAATATGTATATTTAAAAAAAAAAAAAAAAAAAAAAAAAAAAAAATTTTTTTTTTTTTTTTTTTTTTTTTTTTTTTTTTTTTTTACTAGAGGGTAACGATGAAATTTTTTTCGAAAAGATTTCTTTGAAAATTTTTACAAGTCCAGACTGCGAGATCAAAACTGAAAATTTTTACAATTCCAGACTGCGAGATCAAAACTGAAAATTTTTACAAGTCCAGACTGCGAGATCAAAACTGAAAATTTTTACAAGTCCAGACTGCGAGATCAAAACTGAAAATTTTTACAAGTCCAGACTGCGAGATCAAAACTGAAAATTTTTACAATTCCAGACTGCGAGATCAAAACTGAAAATTTTTACAAGTCCAGACTGCGAGATCAAAACTGAAAATTTTTACAAGTCCAGACTGCGAGATCAAAACTGAAAATTTTTACAAGTCCAGACTGCGAGATCAAAACTGAAAATTTTTACAAGTCCAGACTGCGAGGCAAAACTGAAAAAAATTACAAGTCAATTAAGTTTTCAGAAAGTAATATTTCAAAAAAAAAAAAAAAAAAAAAATTTTTTTTTTTTTTTTTTTTTTTTTTTTTTTTTTTTTACACGAGAGGTTATAGAGTGGTTTGCTTTCAGACGAATCTTAACACTTTGTTTTCTTCCAACTATTCGTCACATGTAACGATTCAATTTTGAAGTCATGGGAGGAAAATGTATCGCCTATTGTCAACATTTCGACAATATAAATAATCATCTAAAAGAAGACATTGTTTTTTACAAGTTTGACGCAAAGTCTAAAACCGCCCGAAAGATGGTCGAAAAACATCCACCCGATGAAAAACAGCGACGGATTTGCGATAGACTGCTCGTGCCACATTTGTTGTGGTCTTTTTTCAAAGGTGAAATCATGAAACACGAGAAATACAACTTGCCGTACAAACTTCACCCTTTAGAAGTCCACACTATCAAAATGCCCGACAAGTTCGACTTCGGAGACATGGAGTTGAAGGACGAAGAAAAAATGTTCATTTCCCACCACGAAGCTTTGGAGAAACTTCGGCGAAATTCGTTTTGCATTCAAGCCATGCCCTCCCGTTTGTCGGAGTTGTGCATGTGGGCGATCGTCGAGCGGACGGGTTTACACGGATTCGAGAAAGGAAAATGGGATTCTCTGTTGCCTCGAAAAGTATGTATGCAGCTCTCGTTTTACAAACGAGATATATATCAGAAAAATCGTTATATCCCACTTCGGGAACAGGGAAAAACAGATATAGTACGATATTTTGACATACGCGGTGTAATCGACCTTTTCAAGAAAAAGGACGAAATATTTTCGAAATATTTTACCGATTGGTTTCTAAACGACGACTCGATTTGTTTCGAACAATTCAAAGACACGCATAAGTTAATTTTAATTAGATTTATAGTCGAGGAATACGGTGGAGCTCTCGGTGAGATTTCAATGTGTTTCGAATGCATGAGACGATATGTGAGAGGATGTAGAGTCGTGGATTATTTCGCCAGAACCTACAAAATCAGAGACGTTACTTTTTTAAAGTCCATACGAAATCGATGCGATTACTGGTGCGAAATTTGCAAACGAGTACCTCTGTTTCAAATTTTAAGTCTACAAGACTTTTGCGACCAATATGGTGAGGAAACAAAACGTATTAAAGACGAATTATTCCTTTAATGAAAAAAAAAAAAAAAAAAAAAAATTTTTTTTTTTTTTTTTTTTTTTTTTTTGTAAGGGGGAGGGGGGTTAATAATAAAAGAATAAAACATTGTATTTTCTAAAAAATTATGGATATATATATATTTAATTAATATGTTTAATATGTCGTAGATGCATTTTCGATCCGCGTACTTATTATTGTTTAGATTGTGAAGATATTTTTCACACACGTTGTCTTTTTAACTTTTTTCAAAATCGTTCAATCACTTGTCCTGAATGTAGAACAGTACTTTCGCAAGTTGATCGGAATTATTTTGACGAAGTAGGTCGAGGAAGAATTATATTATTTCATGATATTGTCGATAAGGACTCGGGTTATGAATCAAACTCGTAGTTTGATTAAAAAAAAAAAAAAAAAAAAAAATTTTTTTTTTTTTTTTTTTTAATATATATTATCTTTACTTATTAAAAGTAAAACATCCTTTCATTTCTAAATATGTCTATTTCGTGGGATGAAATCTCTTTACATTCTCTTTGCAATGAAACAAAAGAACTATCATTAGCTTCGTTTGATTATGATGAAAACGATACGTTTTTCAAAAGTCTATCGACTCTCGAAATTTTACCGTCCTTAGATTCGATTCTTTCCGATAAAATCAATTGTACCGTTCCCGCACCCTCTCGAACTAAACCGTGCGACGTATGGGGCAATACAGGTTCTGCCCGTTATAAACCTACTTTATTTTCCAAGTGCTTGGCTGCCAAAGTGAAAATTGAAAAACATAAACTAATCAAATTACAACAGGTGAAAAAAAAATTTAAGATTGAACGAACCACGATCTTGGTATTCGGTCAACCTGTTGGTGTACCTAGCTCGTTCAAACAAGTAAAAAAAAAAAAAAAAAAAAAAATTTTTTTTTTTTTTTTTTTTTTTTTTTACATTGCTCAGTTTATTATAAATTACATTCTCGCGTTTCAATTCTCATGTTTTTCAACATTCATCACGGCATGTATTACGGAAGGTTCAGCCAAACGCACTTGGACGTGGCCGTGGCGAACGAGATCATCACGCCCGAGGAAAGGGTTCAAGTCGAAAACTTTTACGAATCGAACACGTTTATTCTCAAAGGTAAAGATGCCGTCGAGGATCTCAAATCTGTCATTCCCGACATCGAACAAGTGAATTACGACTCGGAACGCGACTTGTATTTCGTGCGAGTCGAGAAATGGCCGCACCTTAAAAAAATGTGCTTGAGAAATGCCAGGATAAAACCCTGCAATTGGAGATATGTGACGCAAGAAGACCAACGAACCCTGTTCGAGTACTATTTAGACACCTATTCCATTCGATTGTTCCCTTAATATTTCGTCCAACCTCCGCGTTTCTCTAAAACCGCCGCTATTCTCCGGGGCATGGATTCGACGAGGGTGTTAAAGTAATCGTCGTCCAATTCGTTGAAAGCCGCCAGCACGTTTTCCCACAGTTGGTCTTTGTTGGCCGAATCCGCGCGCGTTCGTCTCACGAGTTCGGCCCACACGTTTTCCACCGGATTCATGTCCGGGCCTTTCGGCGGCCAATCGTGCATGACGGTCACGTTGTGCGTTTCCAACCAGTGTTTCGCGAGTCGACTCGTGTGGATCGGGGAAAGATCGTGCATGAAAGTCAAATCGTTGTCCAAAACGTCGTCTTCCACGATCGGAAGGATTTCGTTCACGTAGTAGTCGGCGTTGAGCGTTCTCTGCGCGATCCTGTGTATGTATTTGAATTTGTTTCCGAACGCCATCCAAACGCATATGGTGAATCGCCCTCTCGGATTACTGTTGGACACGATGTAATTTTGGTCGAATCGGTCGCTGACCCGCGGTCTGTAAACGCGCAACGGGCCCCTCGAAGAGGCTCGGAATATTTTTTCGTCGGAAAACACGACGCCGTTCCATTCGTCCGCGCTCCACGCGATGTGATTGACGGCAAACTGGAATCGCTTTTGAACGTGCACGGGCTTCAAAAAAGGCTTGCGTGCCGGAACGCGGCATCTCTGGCCCTTTTCTTTCAAACGTTTGCGAATCGTGTCCACGCTGACTCTGGGAAACCAATTCGTCTCGAATTTCGACGGCCGACATGAAAGGATTCGTCGTGGACGCGTTCAAGATGTACAAGTCTAAAGCTTCGTCCGTCACTCGAGGCCTTCCGCGCTTTTTGGGAACGGTTCCCGTGATTTCTTTGACCAGCCAGTAATGAACCGTCGACGGAGCGATTCGAAATATTCTCGCGATCTGGCGTTCGGATAAATGTTCCTCTTCGTGCAATCTGACGATTTCGCGTCTGTGTTCCATCCTTGTGTGTAAAACGTCGAAAACGGAAAACAAAGAACAGATCCACGATGGATTCCGAGATCGAGATGCATTGCGCGAGGTGTCGAACCAAAACGAAAACCGTCGACGTGAAAAAAACAATGTCGAAAACTCACAGGCCGATGTTGAGAGGCACGTGCGCCGTGTGCCGGACCAGAAAAATCACGTTCGTGAAAATGAAGAAAAAATAATCAAGAGGATGTATTTTTTTAATCTCGTCCAGACCGATATCTGTCATCCGGAAAAAGTTTCTCTGGTTCCCGGGCCCGCGCTGTTCTGTCACCAATGCGGAAAAGGTTTCTCCGTCTACGAATACATCACCAGGATTTCGACCGATCATTTTCGTTCCAGCGAGTTGGCGCAGGCTTTTCGCGAATGGACCGGGGACGAAAACGTGCCCATGAATTTCACTCTCGTGGACTTGGAAGGTATATTTTCGAAAACGATCGTCGGCCAGTCTCTGAATCGCGTGCTCCAGAGCTTGAGACTTTTGCGAGCCATCAACGCCCCTTTCACCACCCGACCGCAAGTGGATCGTTTCGAAGACATGAACAATTTTCTGTTTGATTTTTTGAATATGGTGAAGGAACATCCCGAATCGACCTCCGCGAGAGAAATAATAAACAAACTGTTACACTCCATGTACGAGCATTTGAACACGAGCAAAGAATCGATCGACCTGTTTAGCACCTATTTCGACGATCTGGTTCCTTTCGTTAAACGTTGCGTGCCCGACGAGAAACCGATACTCGCAAACGATCCTTTTCCTAATCTGGCCCGCGAAATGCACGAGCAACTCCAACTGTCTTCCACCATCCGCAAACAGTTTGGAAAATTTTCGATTCCGTTCGACATGATTCACGTGATGGTCTGCAGTTTCGCTTGTTCGGCCGACATGGACGTGGTCGGAAACTGGGTCATGGATTTCATCGCGAGGGTCTGCAGGGCCCGATTCTTTTGGCAATCGTATCCCGATTGCCCGTGCGTCGAGAAAATGAGTCGAATCGTCTACCGCGAAATCCTGAGCCGGGCGGGATCCGACCATTACAAAACCTTGACGAAGATCACGACGGGGGAATCGATCGAACACTATTCCACGTTTCTGATGCCGTTCCACGAGTTGCAAATGTTTTTGAAAGGAAAATTTTGCAGGGGTAAACACGACCGCGTGCAGGAAATGGCGTTTCATCAAATGTTTCCCGCCGTTTGTTTTACGGACCACGGGGACCAACTGGGATTCACGATCGGCCACAACTATCTGGTCCAGACGCTCAACAGAAACAACGGAAGGATCGTGAAAGGCATGTTCAAAACGGCCAAGAGCCTTCACCATGCGGTCCAAAAGTTTATCGCCAAGATTAGAGATTTCGAAACGATGCCGGACGGATCGCGAAATACCCAGTTGCTTTGGACCGTGGACACGTTCCAGTTGTTTCTGGCCAGCGATCCGGAATACGAAGCCGAAATCAAAAGCGTCCTCCAAACGCTGCTCGGCAATAAACAAGATGGAAACTAACACGTCCGAATCACTCGACAGTCGAATCCGCGAGCTGTTGAATTCCACCGTAGACGCCTTCAACGCGAACGGCGAAGACTCCGTGACCATGAAAACCATGAAACTACATACGGTGGGTACGGTTCTCGAAAAGCTCAGGCTCGGCGGTTGGAGTTTCGTCCTGAAGCTTTTCAAGACCCACACGCCCGTTCACCCTAAAATCGCGCAGGAACTTTCAAAGTACGGCGACGAAGAAACCGCATGCGCTCTGTCTCAGTGTTTCGTTCGAAACGATAAACTCGTGCGCATCGTCAAACAGACGGCTCAGCGCGAAGCGAACATGGCTGAAATTTTAGCCGTGGACGGTCTGGCGGGAAACATCAGCAACGGACCCAATTTCGAATACAAACATTACATCGGTAACCTTCGCTTCGCCGACAAGGGCGAACCCAAATCAAACTTTGACGAGGAAAGCGAATTCAAGCGACTGCACGTCCAGACCGTTCGAGAAATGTATCGAATGATGGCGGGTACGCCCGAGCCCACCAAACACGTTTACGACATTCTGCGAAAATGTTTCTACCAGACCGTCGGGACCAATCTCCCCGAAATCGAATTCAATGAGGAAGAGGCCATGGACGGCGAGTTGGAAGGGAAAATCGCCATCATGTACATGAACAACATGAAAAGAGAACAGATGGAGAGTCTCGTAAAGAGTCTGAGGCTTCGGGGAGAAAAACGAACGGTCGCCGAAACGGAAACTAGCGAAGAAGAAAACTGCACCGAAAAGAAAAAGTCTAAGCCTCGAGACGAAAAGAAAGCGACCAAGAAAAAGGCCGCCGTAGAAACCGAAACCGAAATTGTCGACGAAAGCGAATCAAATTGAAACGAACGATAAACCTATTGAATGTAAAAAAAAAAAAAAAAAAAAAAAAAATTTTTTTTTTTTTTTTTTTTTTTTTTTTTTTTCATGCATGGTTTCTATGACTAGGAAATTTGTTCGAAAATTTTTACAAGTTCAGAACGCGAAACAAGATTGAAATATTTTACAAGTCCAGAACGCGAAACAAGATTGAATTTTTTTACAAGTCCAGAACGCGAAACAAGATGAATTTTTTTACAAGTCCAGAACGCTACGATAAATTTAACTAAGATTCAAAATCGTAAAAGATACAAACCTCCATCCTTTAAAAAAAAAAAAAAAAAAAAAAAAAAAATTTTTTTTTTTTTTTTTTTTTTTTTTTTTTTTTTTTTTTTTTGGCTTGGGAATATAAGGCTTCGACAAAAACCTTAAAGATTTACTTCTACACATTTTCGTCTCGCGTTCCGGACTTGTGTGATATTTTTCGAAAACTATTTCCGAGTCGTTGAAATCATGCAACGTAAAAATGTATCCTTTACAACAAGCATGGAGAAAAAGAAATCAGTTTTTATACCCACTGAGGAAGAGGTAGAAGAACATTACTACCGAGGCGTGGATTCGTTCGATTCGGATTGCATGCGCCAATCGTCGTTTCGTAGACGCGTGGAACAGTCTGTATTTCGTTCACCTTCATCCGGACTAGATCGGTTTCGACGCGTCATTTCGTCTTGGAGAGAACACGACACTAGTATCGTTTTCGGTAATTTGGGACGCCAACCCTACTTGTTAGACTATTACTTGGACATGTGTTTTTCTTACCGAGAAGAGGTGAACGTAACGTGTCGCTGGAAACTCCAATCCCCCTATCAAATCGAAAGCCTCGAAAAAGAAGTCGATTTTTTATTCGTCGTCGAACCGAATTTCGGAGACACGATCAAAAAACCTCCGCGAGCCAAACATCTGGTCGTTCTGACCAGTCATCTGAATCTGTCCGCTTCCGATCGCGACAGGAGATATGACCATCTTCACCTGACCAGTAACAGAAAATACGCTCCGCCGCGCTCCGATCTTCGAGAAGGTACGGAGTTTAAACCTCCGATTTTTCACGATCGACGGATCGATTCCTTACCGAAGGAACACGAACCCGTTTTCTTAGACGTTCGTAATTCGGAATCGGCAAACGAGGCGTATCTCAGATTGCTGACCGGAAAAGAAATAATTCGCAAAAGACCCTATAAAATATTGATGGATGATCGCGACCGCGAGATTTTAAACCGAATTTTGCCGGAGACGGAAAGAAAAATCGAAGAACTGGGTTTTATTCCTTGGAAAAACATATTTTACTGCTGTATTTAATAAGGACATGCTTTTCCGGGATTATCACTCTTGCATCTGACGAGGTAGTTGTTAAACCACGTCTCGAATCTTTTCACGGTCTGAAATTTTTTGAATTTCAAAACACCGGAATTTAACCTATCGCTTATCGATTTGCGTACGGTCGCTTCTTTTAAAAATATTCCGCTGCCGAAAGAAAGTTTATGTCGTTCGTCTGGCGGTACAAACTGCTGAACCGACACGTGAGGTTCGTCGAACCCCAGACACCAAAATACCGCGTTTGCGAAAAAGTAAATCGTACCGTGTTTGTCTACGTAGACGATCATTTCGTACAGATTATCGTCTTTCAATATGTGCGGCGCAAACGTCAGATGGATCCACTTTTCGTTAGCCATATACTTGTAGTTTTAAATGTGAAATTTTTACTCGTAAAACGGACTCGTAAAATGTTTCGGAAAAATTTTCCGAACCATAAAAAATATCTCAACCCCCCCGCAATGAAAAAAAAAAAAAAAAAAAAAAAAAATTTTTTTTTTTTTTTTTTTTTTTTTTTTTTTTTTTTTTTTGAGAGTCTAATAAAAAAATCAAGAGTCTAATAAAGCTCATGGATCAGGTCGAAGAATTGTTACAGCTAGACGAACTCAACCCGGGTTCGTTCCGTTCGCTGGAAAAAGGAATCAGTTATGCCATCATTTTGTGCATGACCGTACCCATTCTGCTCATACCCGTCCTTTACGTGTCCGTACGCCGAAGCATTTTCAAACTCGTGTTTTTATTGTTGACCATCTTGAGTTTTTTCTCGCTCGTCGTTCGTTTCAAATTTTCGTGGATCGTGTGGACGAGCTCCCGACTGCAAGAAATTTACAACCGCTACGATGCACGAATACGAGTTTAGGCTCGTGGTCCAGCATTCTTCGTCTTTCGCCCCGGTTTTCCGAGACTTGGGATATTCGACTCGGAAAAACGTGGTGTACTACGCCAAACCGCATTTTCGTTTCAAGAACGGAACTTGGGAGGTGAAACGCGTCGAATCCACCCATTTCGTTTACCACGACGGCGCGTGGTTCAAATGGGTCCATTCCGTAGAAACGCCTTACGGGAAATGGAAGGAATCTACCAACAGATCTTTTTTGCACGAAACGGGAAATTTTCAAAATCCTTTCGCCGAAGAAATCCGAGATTGCGTCCAGATCGACGACCGGGCTCAACTGTACGCTTTCAGAAGCGGCTTGGACTACAAGTTGGTGTTCGAATGGGAATACGGAACGTTCGAGAAAAAACTCGAAAATTTCAAACCGGTCCGACTGCTCGAGTGCTTGAGCGAATACAAGCGCATCTACGACGCCATGAGTGGTTTTTCCACGCCTCCGTACCAGCCGAACGAAAACGTCTTTCGGAAACCCGTGACGTGCGTGCGGGAAATTCCAGACGGAGACCGATATCTGTACGCCCATAAAATGGACGGCGTCTTCGGACTCGTGTACAGTTATCCGGACAGAGTGAAAGAAAAATGGGAAGGGTACGAATCGCGCATTCGTAGCGGACAGACTCTGGGAGACGGATACGTTTTCGCCGCCGAGAAAATGGAAACTGGAGAAATTGTTTTGCTGGACGTTTATCGAGTTCGAGGATTCGACACGGCGAGTTGGTGCAGGCGCGGAATCTTGCTGAATTTTTTACCGCAGGTGAAATTAATCGAAGGATATTTCGTCCAAAAGTACGTCTCGGACAGAAATGCCCTCGGCTCCACACCGTTCAAAACCGACGGAATAGTCGTTCACGACGTCGAACAGGACGTCGTGTTCAAATTCAAAACTAACCATTCCGTCGATTTAGTTTATTTCGAAGGGTATTTTCAGTTACCGAACGGCCGGATAAAATGTTTGGATGGGAATTTAGAAAACGGCCGCGTGTACGAAATTTCGACAGCCGACGGAAGGGTCGTTCGAAGGAGATTCGATCGATTCAAAGGAAATACCGACAAACAACTCGAGAGCGTGCTCGCTCATGGTTGGAACGGGCCACCTATCAAACATCAAACGTAAAAAAAAAAAAAAAAAAAAAAAAAAAAAAAAATTTTTTTTTTTCTTTTTTTTTTTTTTTTTTTTTAAATATCAGTATCAATATATAAGCAGTGGGTAATGGAACAGGATAAAGTTTCTTTCCTTTTCCTACCGATTTGAAATAATCATGGCTACTAGGCGAGTGCGAACAGATTATATTTTGTCGAATGTAGTTACCAATATAAGAGATACTTTTCAACCTATGAAAATACCTATACCCGCTTTGAATACAAAGGAAGAAAATGTTTTCGAACGCGTGCTGAAGCTCTGCAAAACTATTTATGGAGCTCACTTTTCTCAAAAACGTGAAATCGATAACGGTCTCAGATACGTTAAAGAAGACAGATTAAAGCTAATGTTGTTCAGCCTGTATAAACAAATCTTTGCGAATCGTATTAGTTGGTCTCGAATTATGTTATACATGTGCAACGTCGCAAATTTAATGGTCCATTCCAAGTCTAACGATCTCCTGTTATCACACTTTATCGACATCGTGAAGAAAAAACTTTCACGTTGGATCAAAAAACGTAACGGTTGGGAAGCGATAGAAATCGACGAACGGTTCACCGCAGTTCGTATAAAGGTTCCGTATATGTTTTTGGAAGATTTTGTTCTTCGCCGTAGCGAAAGGTTGGCAGTTAAAGAAAGAGTAAGATATGACAAGTAAAAAAATCTTGGTCCGATTTATTCTAGCGTTCTTGACTTGTAAAATTTTTCAGTTTTGATCTCGAGTTCTGGATTTGTAATTTTTTTTCCGAACCATAAAAATTATCTCAATCCTATAATGTAAAAAAAAAAAAAAAAAAAAAAAAAAAAAAAAATATATATATTTTTTTATAACGTTGGAGATTTATATACTTTACACTTTTGAATCTTAGTTAAATTTATTGTAGCATTCTGGACTTGTAAAATATTTCAATCTTGTTTCGAGTTCTGGACTTGTAAAAATTTTCAGTTTTGATCTCGCAGTCTGGACTTGTAAAAATTTTCAGTTTTGATCTCGCAGTCTGGACTTGTAAAAATTTTCAGTTTTGATCTCGCATTCTGGACTTGTAAAAATTTTCAGTTTTGATCTCGCAGTCTGGACTTGTAAAAATTTTCAGTTTTGATCTCGCAGTCTGGACTTGTAAAAATTTTCAGTTTTGATCTCGCATTCTGGACTTGTAAAAATTTTCAGTTTTGATCTCGCAGTCTGGACTTGTAAAAATTTTCAGTTTTGATCTCGCAGTCTGGACTTGTAAAAATTTTTAGTTTTGATCTCGCAGTCTGGACTCGTAAAAATTTTCAAAGAAATCTTTTCGAAAAAAATTTCATCATTACCCTCTAGTAAAAAAAAAAAAAAAAAAAAAAAAAAAAAAAAAAAAAAAAAAAAATTTTTTTTTTTTTTTTTTTTTTTTGAGGAGTTGTCTTCGAATATATAAACGCTGAAACCCTCAACCAACTAATATTGACTTTTTTTCCTTTTCTAATAACAAGGAAACTATGGAAGGCTATGATAATCTCGTTTCGAAAGTGTTGGCCAACGAATCTTTGGCCAACGCGGCTAAGAATATGGTCGACGAGCACTGTTTAAATCTCGTGAATCCAGATTGGTCGACGCAATTACAAAATAATGTCACATATCAAAATTACCTTTATCATGCTAAAAAGTTATGGAAACCGGCATTCTCGACGAACCATTGCGACTGGGAAGAATCAAAAAAAGACCATTTCGAAATCGTCTTAGTCGCTACTTGTAAATTTTTAAAAGCGTACAAAAAAGAATCTTACTATCCGAACAGTCGTCGAGCAAACCTTCTCGTCCTCGATTCCGAACCTCTGACCAAAATCGCGCGGGCGATGACTTCCGATTTAGGACCGGACGTCAACGTTTGGAAAGATCACAAATTTCCTTTCGTCGAATGCGGTTTCATTGCATGCAGCGAATGCAGCGAGTTTACGCAGAAATTTCAAAAAGCCGGATACAGAGTGAATCGAATCAACCAGCCTTGCATATCCGACACGAAAGTGTTCGACGGAGAGCGCGTAGTCAATCGGTTTTATTCTCAAATGGAAGAGATGTTTAACGATACATTTTTAGCCGTTTTGCGGTTACAACTGAATGCGAGATATTATTTAAAGAAGCAAAACGTTTATCGCATCAGCGGGGAAGTTTTAGATTTCGTCGGATTTCTCGAGAACAAATTGAAGCCGACTAAAAAAGTCGATTTGGGACCACTGATTCAATTCGAATACAAGCCCGAAACCCCGTCGATTAAATATGAGGAAAAGAAATCTGCGGATCTGGATTCGAAAGTGAAGTGTAACGACGGCTTCGACGATTTCGACGAAATCTTCGAAAACGAAGAACCGCTCGCTATAGAAGAAAAAGGGCAGAGTAGCGACCAACGGAAGCGGCAGAGATCGAGCCCAGATGAGGAAGGGGAAACAGAAACTAAAAAACTAAACATGTCCGATGCGGACGATTACGAAATCGAGAAATTTCTATTTAAAATTAACTAAAGCAAAAAAAAAAAAAAAAAAAAAAAAAAAAAAAACAAATTTTTTTTTTTTTTTTTTTGTATAGTCTATAATACGTATATAATGATATCAAAAATTTACTTCATCTAAAGTTTGGGTCGCTAAGTAAATGAAAAGTGAGTTAAATAAAGTAACTATTAACGATGGCAAAAGAATGCGTGACGTTAACAGACTTGTATAACTGGTGTTTAAAAGAACATTATAGAAAAAACGACCATCATCCGGAGCATTTTAAAAATCCAGACGTGGAAATGACTGAAATTCCAAGTATGGAACTCACGTGTGATTTATTGGGATCAGTTTTGGGAACTTTTAGAAAAAAAGATTTATCACTGTCTTTATCCGAATGTAGATGTATAATTGAAAACCAAAAGTGGCGACATTGGAAACATGCTATAAAAAATTACTTACCTATTGCATCCGCTACTGCACCCGATTGTGGTAAAAGATGGAAAAAATTTCCAGATGAGGAAAAAGAAAAATTGAAGGAATTATTTCAAAAATTTAAAAATGATACGTGTATTAATGATATATATGACGAATTGGTCAATTTGGAATCAGTTCAGTATTATTTAAGAGACCTCGAATATCACAAAAAGGCTGTATGCGAAGTTTGGGAGCAAATCCCTGAATTTAACGTACCCGAGTTAAAATATAAAATAGAAACTCACGATAATGACAAATATGATACGATAATGATTTTAGGATATACTGCCGAGTGGTGTTTTAAAGAGTAAATCTCATAAACATGAATTTTATTATACTTTTAAACTTTTCGTATAATTAAATCCATAATAATTTAGTATAATTTATTTTCATATTTACAACTCTTACAATACTAGTTGATGTCTAACTCTATTAAAAAAAAAAAAAAAAAAAAAAAAAAAAAAAAATTTTTTTTTTTTTTTTTTTTTTTTTTTTTTTTTTTTTTTTTAATCAACACGTCGCTCCGCTTTTCAAAGCGTTCGTCAGAGCAAATTGAGACGGAATATCTTTCAAAGAATAATTTTTGTGTAAAACTTCCTTTTGTACCATTGACACGAATGCGTTATAGAAAATTTGACTTCCAGAGCCCACACCGTTTACAATCAGAGGATGTGGGTGGTTAATCAATTCCGTTGCAATTAAACCGATTCCGTCTACAAACTCGCAGTTGTAAGGTAAATAATCAGCAAAAATATCGTTATCGAACGTGACTCTCATTTCTGAAAATTGACAGTTGAACAATATATATTGCATGCTGATGGACAAATCTGTATCCTCGAGTGTTTTAACTCCAGCCTTCGTATAAATAGAAACGTCCTTGAGACATTTGAAAATGGCCTGATCCCGTATATGAGACTCGGAAATTGATTTTTTACTTCGAACTAGAGAAATTAAATTTGGGAATAGAGTTTCGTGGTTGGGTCCCGGATCGACGTTTTTATCCAGACTGTTCAAGTTTCGATAAATTTCGATGGGTAGCCTATGTTCTACCCTTTTGTTGGCGGTCATTCCGTATTGTCGAATATAGTCTAAAATAAAAGGATTCATTTGATATTGTCGGTAGCTGCTATTTTTGTCTTGAAACTCTTCCGGTCGCTGCGTCCTGTCGAAAAACTCTTTCGTTGGAAAAATGACCGTATATCGTTTAAAGTAAGCCGCGTTTTTAACTGGTCTCAAAAAGGGTCCGACCCATGCGACGTTGGTCGGATGATCGTCTTGGTGATAACCCATTTCCAAACCGTAAAAATCTCTGAGATGTTTTTGGCACATGACCATGCTCAGATTGGTTCTTTTCGGAGCTCTGACTTCGAACCGGAAGCGTTAAACAGGCAAGCTGTGGGTTCCGTGTTCGCCATGTTTTCCTTTATTGTAACGAATCAAGTTAGACGCGATGTTGAAACGCAAATTTAATTTCAATGCCAAACCGATTTCCAAACGTTTTAACAATTTCAAGGTGTTGACGAAATCTCAAAAGGCGTTGAAAAAGCTCGTTTCGAGTAACGAAAAACTGAAAGGCGCGATCAAAACCGTTTTCAGTAAAAAGGGTTTGAAGGTGGCGGCCGCGGGTGCGCTGGTCGGAACGGGCGTGGCGAGCATCTGGAGTTATATAGAATCCAATTCCGGATGCTTCAAGAAAAAATCCGACGGTTCGGTGTGTAAATACGACGAACTGAGTTGCTGCCAAAAAGGCAAGCTCGACAACGTCCCGTTTTGCCACGGGACGAAAAATTTGACAAACGTTTGCAAAGATTTCGACGAAGACGACGAAAAATCCTGCTGCCGACTCTGCGACTGCGAATACGTCGACTGTTTGCCGGGCGACACCATGAAATGCCAGAGACCTACGGTGGCCGACGCGCTGAACCATTTTGCGAGCCAAGTCGGTTCGACCGTTTGGTCGGGCATCGGAACGGTTTTTCCCTGGATATCCCACGTCTTGTACGGATTGGTCGCCGTATTCGTGCTCTGGATCGCATACTACGTTCGATCCTTTTTTCGGATGACGAGAAAGAAAGATGTATGAAAGATTGGCCGTTTGCCGTTTACCCGTCGACGATCTGTTGTCCGAATTTTACGAAGGAGAAAACCTGGAGCCCGTCGTCAAATCTTTGAATCTGCGATACGGCAAGTGGCCCGTTCAGTTTTACGTTTCGTTGGATCTGGTCACGCATCCGAAAATCAGGGACGTCGTCCGTAAATACATTTCGAAACTGTTGGAAGACAAGGAACGATACGGATACGTTTATTATCTGAGCGGTCGAAATTTGTTGATACCGCTCACCGTTAAATTTCAGGGAATCGAAGTGTTTACCGAAGTCGAAGACAGGGATCGGATCCTGAAAACCATCGACGAATTGGCGAGCGAATTTGCATGCAGAGGAAGCATGATGCACGAAATCACCACGGTGGAAATTTATTATTTCTTCGTGAGACTCGTGAACCCGAAATTGACTTGGTTGGCCGTCGAATACATGATCAACAGTTTGAGACAACACGTTCATTTGCTCATGTCTCCCGAAAGAAACTTTACTTGGACGGAACGGGAACCGGTCGGAGACGTAGACAAAAATAAATTGTTGTTTTGTTCGGACTAAAAAAAAAAAAAAAAAAAAAAATTTTTTTTTTTTTTTTTTTTTTTTTTTTTTTTTTTTTTTTTTTTTTAGATATTCAGATATACCCTTTTATAAATTACATTAAAGTTGTGTAAAGTTGTTCTTTTATTTCAGTTTTTAAAATGGCTACACGGTTATGGAATGAAACAACCCTTTTACAGCGATATGATGTTTTCGGGTACTTATATTTTATCGAACTTGAACCTATTATCAAGGGTCATTTGAAAAAACTATATAAAAAATACGATAAGGATTTGAAATCTGATTTTATATCGTTACCTTTTGATCAGGAAAACCTTAATACTGAAAATGTTAAGGAACAAATTCATTTTATTAAAAGAGATTTATTACACAATCGATATTTTTTAACACAAATCTGTAAGTTGAGTGAAATTGCTTTGGAGTCGCCCGGAATACGACGTTACGACGCACCTTTTTTTGTTGTGTCAGAAATCCAAGCACGTTTCAAAAATGAAAGAAAAAAAGAATTTGAGAAATTATTTATGAAAATGTCCGATTATGTGTTTCAATATTTCCGAAACATGAATTTTTCAATATCGATTATAGACGAAATAATACTTTCTTTTAAAGAAATTGAAAATTCACTTGAATTATTTAAATTACCATGCTTAGTAGCTGCATTTTTTGAATATATTTTGTATAAGTTTTTTATATAATTGTAAAAAAAAAAAAAAAAAATTTTTTTTTTTTTTTTTTTTTACCTTATTAATCTTAATAAATAAGGTTATCGGTGTCATCTAATTTTAAAGTGGATATTTTTACGGCACGTGTTTATTTTTTATAACCAAGATAATGGAGAACTCGGATTATAGTATATTAATAAATGGTATATTAAATACCCCTGTTCTTCGAGAAGCGATTGAAAACGTGGAAAAGCATACTTGTGCCCTCAACCTCATAACTACAAATTGGTTGAAAAATTTAGAATTTTCTTCAGTATATCAGGTTCATAAGGACAGAAAAGCAAAATATAATAAAGGGAAGTATTGCGGCCCGGAGAAAAAAGCATTTATTCAAAAAACAAATCGCGATCATGTATTCAATATTATTGCCGCGGGGGAATTTAGTTTTCAAAAATCTGAAACGGGAGTAATTTCTATCGTTGCGAATGATTGCGATCCCCTAGACAGAATCGGAGATGTCATGAAAGAAAACGACGAAAAAAAATTACATACCGGTGCAAGATTTTTCGTAAAAACATGCCATCCATTATTTTGTCATTTTTGTACTAAACACCACAAAGACGAGAAACTTCCATTCGTACGACAGAATTGGTGTGTTTTGAGCGTTAAAATTTTTAACGGTAATGAAATTAAGTGTTGTTCTTCGACGGTAATACAACCAGCTTTAATGTTAATGCAGAATTTTATGGCTATTTGTAATATGAAAATTTCAAATCGAATATCGTTCGGTGAAAACTCTTACAAAATATCTGGAAGTATCGAGGAAATGATTGTTTTTCAAAAAATGTCTTTGAATGGGGAAATTTTTGAATCACTTGAGTATTTGTCAAATTATGCTATCGAGTTCCCCAATGAACCATTCACGAATCATGAGGAAGGCGAAGTAATTGTTGAAGAAAAATAATATTGTAAAAAAAAAAAAAAAAAAAAAAATTTTTTTTTTTTTTTTTTTTTTTTTTTTTTTTTTTTAGTTTACATTATTTATTTGTTTTTGAATCATTAGGTGCAAACAATTTCTTAAAATACTGCTTGTTGTACAGTACGAAGGAAAACACGCCAAAGCTTGCAATTGTAGAAGTTATAAGATACCGTTGCTGATAAACTAAGGTTAGATCGCAACCAAGATCCCAACAGCGAGAACTAGTTTTACATAATTCATTCTCAATTACTTCTTTTGTTTTATTTTCCCAGTTTTCAAGTAAAGAAAGAAACCATGTCTTTTCCAAAATTATATGAATCTCCAGAAAAGTAACTCCCTATAGAGGATAGTGGAATAAGTAGACCGATTGCCGTAACAAATGTTGTAGATAAAAAAGATTGAGCTAGCAGAGATTGCCGAAGAGCTTGCTACGGTGAATTCCCAGCCGGGAAAGTATAATGATCAATTTATGCTAGATATAGAAAAAACATAATTCCAAATGCCTTTTCCCGTTTCCCAAATTCCAATACTAAAAAAAAAAAAAAAATTTTTTTTTTTTTTTTTTTTTTTTTTTTTTTTTTTTTACTTATATATTATTCCCGTGTATAAAAGCTCTTGGTGTTAAATAAGCTTTAACCACGAAAAGTACATTTTCAAATCGCAATGGATTTTTCGAATCCTTCTGATCCATTCGTCTTTGAAACTAATGATGAGTTGGATATTTCCGATGATGATATTGATAATAATTTATCCGAGTTTGTGCAGTTATTAAATGGATATGACATGGATATACCACGCACGTCAAATTCTCAAACTTTACCTCGTACGGATGCCGATTCATTAGTCGAAACATATTTAATCAACGATATCCCCGATATAGTTCGGTCGTTCGAATATTTTACGAACGTCGGAAGCGATCCTTTAGTGGAACGAAATATTCAAGAACAGAGGCAAAGATTAGCGGAATTTATAAACCAATCCCCGTTTTTAAATGAAGTTTACAGAGATGAAATAGAAGCTTCGCTAAACGAACCTTCACCGAAAAGACCCGTTCCAGATGACGTTTTCAAAGCACTACCTATCGTAAAAATAGACCAAAAGTTAATTGATTTAAATGAATCTTGTACCATTTGTACAGAAAAGTATTCCTTAAATGAAGACGTTTTACTTTTGTCATGCAACCATGCTTATCATAAGGATTGTATACAAAAATGGTTTCAAGAACAAAACATGTGTCCGATATGCAGAAAAAAAGTATCAGAGGACAACAGCGACCAACCTGGTTCAAATTCAAATGAATATGTCATGTTAGATTTAAATTACAGTGGTTTACCTCATTCAAATTCAAATGAATTCGACATGTTTGATATGAATGACAGTGGTTTTCCCGATTCAAATTCGTACGAATTTGAGATGAATGACAGTGTTTTACTCGAATCAAATTCATACGAGAATGACATGTTGTATGATTTAAATGAGGAAAGTGGTATACCTGATTTAGGATATGAAATTTTATCCGATGCAGTTTATAATTGTTTATTCGATGTAGTTAATACGAGTTTACCTAATCCAGTCTACGAGATGTGAAATTAAAAAAAAAAAAAAAAAAAAAATTTTTTTTTTTTTTTTTTTTTTCACGCTTCAAATTGGTATATTAACGGTGCGACTGTTCGCCTCCATCACCTTCTGGTTCTGTCTCGACACACTTTGACATCGTGTTACGATTTTCTCATCATGTCGCCGAGTCGAAACTGTAGAGATTCTAAATCTTTGGAAGCTTACACGAAAAGTCTCTCTGAAAATCCGGAATATTTCCCGTGTCCTCGTTGCGAAAGCGTTCTTTTACCCGAGCAATTCGAACATCATTTTTTTCACCGCCACGGATTGAACCCTCGAATCTGTTGCGTGTGGTGTCTCGGGAAATTTTCTTGGAGCTGTAAGAAACAAAAGCCCGGACACGTCGATCACCTTCTTTCCTGTTTTCGCAAATTCACGAAATATGCGAGATTCGAAAATTCACCGCAAACGTCCGACAGTCGCACGCCGCCCGTCCGACCCGGCCCCGTTCCTTTCGACACGAAACCCATGGCCGAGAAAAAATGCCCGTTGGATCGCGAGTTTCGTCGTCCGCCGCGCCGAGCTTTCGAGCCCGTCTGGCCCGTGCTTCTGGACCCGAATCCCCTGACGTTCGAAAGCGATTCTCTGAACGCGGCCGTCGCCTGCGTCCGAAAATACCTGAAACTGGGAAATTCCGCCGAATGGTTTCACGCGATGGTGCACGTTCGCGCTTTTCCCGCTTTTCTGGAAGCCATGGACGCCGACGAAGGACGAACTCGCACGCTGCCGTTTTCTTGCTGGTGCGAAGGCCGATATCCCGCGGAACCGCTTCACAGGCACGTGATCGTGGTTTCTTCTCCGCCCGGACATTTCGTGCGAGAAGTTTTAGAGAAATGCAGTTCCGGCGTCTGGTCGCGCGGAACGATGACGTGCGTGATCCGCAGACCCATCGAATCGGCCATGGACCTGGTGCGCACGATCGGCGATCTCTGTCGACGAGAATCCGCGTGCAGTTTCTCTTCGGAACGCGATAAAATAAAATTTCCCGAAATACGCAACCGTTTCTATTTGTTCGAGAGCCTTCCGAGAGATTACGCGTTGCCGCTCGTCATGCAATGGGAAAACGGTCTCTTGGAATTTTTAAACGAAAGCTTCGGGAATTTGCAACGGGTCGATCTGCTCAGATCCATCACGAATCTTTTCGAACGCAAACGGCAATTCGAAATCAGAGAGATTCCCGGCGTCGATCTCGACACGGTCCTTCCGGTCTCCGCGGGCTTCGAGCCTTGTCGGCACGAAACCGCGTTCTTTTTACACGTCACCAGGGGTCGAAAACTCTTTTTCGAACGCAACCCGGATCTAGAAAAATTGAACCGGAGAGAATGGTTGAAAAGACAAGCCGAAAAGGGTAATCTTTTTTTCCATTGCATCCTGGGGCCGGAAAAGTGGATCCGACAGGGTCAGATTCCCGGTTTCGATCGGGAACTGGAATCGACTCGTTCGAAAGAAACTCGCCGAAAAATCAAGTGGCCGACTGTAAAAGAAAACGCGAGGAACGGGAAATCCAATCTCTGCCGCAGAAAACTGGCAAAGAGGAAATTGAGAAAATCGAACCGGAAAACGAAAGACCCGCCGGCGTGAAAAAGGGGCGAATGTCACGTCGAGTCGCTTTAAAAATGTATCGAATTGTTCATTAAAAATCGACGAGCATAACCACGGAAAAGTATTTAAAAATTTCTTCGACAAATATTCACCCCTTGAAAAAAAAAAAAAAAAAAAATTTTTTTTTTTTTTTTTTTTTTTTTTCTAGTTTGGAAAAGTATATTTTATACAGCATCTTTCGAATCTTGGTTAAATTTATCGTAGCGTTCTGGACTTGTAAAATATTTCAGTTTTGATCTCGCAGTCTGGACTTGTAAAATATTTCAGTTTTGATCTCGCAGTCTGGACTCGTAAAAATTTTCAGTTTTGATCTCGCAGTCTGGACTTGTAAAAATTTTCAGTTTTGATCTCGCAGTCTGGACTTGTAAAAATTTTCAGTTTTGATCTCGCAGTCTGGACTTGTAAAAATTTTCAGTTTTGATCTCGCAGTCTGGACTTGTAAAAATTTTCAAAGAAATCTTTTCGAAAAAAATTTCATCATTACCCTCTAGTAAAAAAAAAAAAAAAAAAAAAAAAAAAAAAAAAAAAAAAAAAAAAAAAAAATTTTTTTTTTTTTTTTTTTTTTTACATTTTATATTTGGACCCGAATAAAATTCTATCAGAGTCTACCTGCATATGACTTTTCATTTTCGCATTTTTACACGATTGTCGAAAGGCTTCGAACGTGGCGTTCTTTTTACCGATCCACCATTCGACGACCCTTTTCCATTTAATCAAGTACGTTTGATGTTTCTTAGTAAATAATTTTCGCAACGACTCGTAGTCTTCTAAAATATTTAAATCTTTCAGACATTCTCGTCGTTTACCCAAGTCCTCGTTAAACCATCCCAGGAGATCCGACACTTTTAGATCCGTAAACATCATTATATATACGAGCATACTCAATTCTTCGGTCGTTTTTCGAAAACGAACCTTGTCGTATATTATTTTCAAATCTCTGAGTGAAAATTGCATCCTTGTTCTCTTTCCGAGATGATTTTCTTAGCGCAACGTTTGATGGAACGTACGCGTGAGATGAGACCCGATCTCTTCGAAGCCATCATGAGAAAAATAACGCCGCACAAATTGGACGCGGTGCTGTGCTTGATGGAAGGTCATCTGCGCCGCTATGATTTGCAAGTTTTCGAAGAAAATCGAGAAGCCGTACCAGAGTTCGTGTGGGCCGTCGTCAAACACATGCGATTTCCACAACCCGGAACCTCGCAAGGAATCTGTCAGGCCTGCCGCGCGTCGAAATCCGACACTCAAGCCGCGTTGGACAGTAAACACAACTCGTCGTCTTCCGATTCCAGATCGAAATTTAACGTCGAAAGGAACGTCTTGCACGAACTGGCGTTGTTTTCTACTCAAAAACAGGTATTCGAATTTTCCAACAGACGTCGATACGCGAGCGTTTATACGGATTGCCCCGTCGAAAAGTTGATGAATCTGTTACCCGAAGCCTGCCATCTGGTACCGCATGCCGAACGTAACAAAGGTAGAAATTCGGATGGGAAATTTCAGTATTTGAGTACTTTTAAATATATTATAGTCGAAGACCGAGGTTCCGTCAAAATTCTGTATCAGTCGCTCAGAGATCTGTACGGTTTGTTACGCAGGATCGCTCCGAACGAAATCGTGGCGTTTTCGGACGTCCGCAACCTGTTTCAAAAATGCGGAATCGTCAGCCATTTTTTCAACATGATCGAGATCGTAGAAAGACAACTGTTTATCAACGACGATTCTGCGTACGAAAAAGACGTTTTGACTTTGATGAAATATCAATGTCGAAGCGGAAAACCTCTACCGTTGACTCGGGACGGATTGGCGAAAAATCCCGACAGGACTCAGATAGAAGTGGTGAGTTTCGAAGCGGTGAAGAAAAATTTAGTTAAATTCAGTACGGGTGAATTTAGAAATAAATGGTTTGACGGCCTATCTGCTTCGGCCGATAGAATGTTTTTCGGTCAAATGCCTTGCGAGGGTGACGGTTATAGTTTTGCCGTGAGGCCGAAAAGCAGGATAAAAAAGATTAAAAAATGTAACAAACTCGATCGTCGAATAAATTTGTCATAAATCATTAAGTCCAGAAAACCTCGGTAATCTTTAAAAAAAAAAAAAAAAAAAAAAAAAAAAAAAAAAAAAAATTTTTTTTTTTTTTTTTTTTTCGTCGAGCGAAATCTGAATTGTACTACGCGATCAGAACCAACCGTCCGCTTTTAATAAGCCAAAAATCATTTAAAGAAAAAAAAAAAAAAATTTTTTTTTTTTTTTTTTTTTTTTTTTTTTTTCTTTAAATGATTTTTGGCTTATTAAAAGCGGACGGTTGGTTCTGATCGCGTAGTACAATTCAGATTTCGCTCGACGAACAGTTTCAAGCTAACCATTTTTGTTGTCTGAAATGGATTTGATGATATATAGAGATATTAATGACTTTTATGACTTTTATGGATCGGAACTAGAAAACATAGATTCATTGCGAAATGCATTTAAAGATTTATTAGTTTCAACTAAATATGATAAATTGTTAAATAATTTATTAGAATCTGAAATAGAAAAGGAAATTATATTCCAAGATACCACATATGATCTAATTATCGGTATAACAAATCTATATAATATACATCCAATTATAAAAAATCTTATAATTTTATTTTACATGTCTAAAGAATATGAAGAATGTGATGTTAAAATGTTTTTTGAACTTTCTTTAAGAAAATACATGGGTTTTTATTTAAAACACGAGTCATTTGAATTAGATTGTAATTGTCTAAAAACTTTTATATCAAATAATTTAATTGTATTGAATGATTCCGTAAACACTACTATTAATTATTTAATAAGTATATTTAATAAACATCATTTTTCTCGAAAATGTTTAGAAAAAGAGTATTCGGAAACATTATCTGTATTTAATATTATCGATTATAATAATAAAAAAATACTAAATATATGTTCAGGAAATGCATGTGGTATACATCTTCTTGACTGTAAAATGACTTGCCTTGATTTAAATAAATATATGGGTATCAATCTACTAAATAAAATGAATATCTGTGATTTTATAGAATGTGATATACATGGTAAAATTTTTGAATCCATATCATCCATATTTAATATATGGATAGCTATACATGCTTGTAAAAATTTATCTGTAAGAATCGTGGAAACCTTTATTAAACATGGTCCTGAATCTTCAATGTTATGTTTGGTACCTTGTTGTACTTTGTCAAAACCAAAATATAAATTATTATTACCTGATTTTATACATGAGAGGCTATTCAAAGCTCATTATTCCGTTCCTATAAAAAACCATCCGTTAAGACAACTTTTCTGTACTGTTCTCCATATCGAATATCTATCAATTTTATGTGTAGATTTAAAGTTTAAAATAAAAACTCTAAGAAATATGAAATCAGAAAAAAATAAGATTTTAATGATATATAAATAATATTTCAAAAAAAAAAAAAAAAAAAAAAAAAAATTTTTTTTTTTTTTTTTTTTTTACTTTCGTCCTTTATCAATCCAAACGATAGTCGGTTTGTTGCAATACAATCTGGATGTTCCGCACAGCACGTCGACCGTACTTTCGTGGATCGCGATCGATTCGTTTGGGTTTTCCCGGCTGATCAACAGCGTGCCGTCGGTTCCGACCGCGTAGTAAAATTCGGATTTCGCGGGTCGCACGACGAACAGTTCCAAGCTAGCCTTTTTTTCTTCTCGTCGGTATCGCGACCAAGCGATACAGTTCGACCACTCGTCCGGATTCGCTATTTCGTCTACGGCGAAAGTGATAATCGACTCGACGTATTCGGCCTTTACTTTTTCTCGGGCGCGTCCCGCGTACAAGGAATACAAGTCGAACAGATATGACTTGGCGACTCTGGAGCAAATCAAGAGGGTATATTCCGCGCTCGTTCCGTCAGGCTCGACGAGAATCAGCGTGACGATCTTCATCGGGCAACGATGGCATCCGCGCATGCTGTATCCTCCGAAATACAGATCGACAAGGTGGGGCTCGGTAAACATTACTTGACTTTGACGAAATGTCAACGCGGTTTCGTCGGACTCTTGATCGATTGGATAAAGAGGCCTCGTAAATTGCTGGTCGTGGTTTCTGGCGGGCCCGGAACCGGAAAATCGTACGCGGTCAAAAACACTCTGGATTGCGTCAGAGCGGTACAACTGAGAATGAGTTTCACGGCTCGAAGCGCCGCGGCCATCGGGGGGCGAACCATTCATTCGACCCTCGGCTTGAAACCGGACGACTTGGCCGATCTGGAAAGGTCGCTGGCAAACGAAACGGACTTGCTGAAATCCATCGAGCAGAGTCGCGAAATCGCATCGTCGTTTCGTTGCAACGTTCGTCCTCGCGTGATCGTCGTGGACGAAATATCCATGGTCAAAGCGTGGTTCATATATTGGTTGATCGATTATTTCATGAACGGGACCGATTCGCCCCTCTTTTTCGTTTGTATGGGGGATCCGCATCAACTCGCTCCGATCAAATACATTCACAATTTATTCTCCATCACCTTCTCGGAAACGAAATACGAAATTCGTAAAATTCATTTGACCGAAAGCAAAAGATTCGAGCCCGAATACGGAAAACTGATAAACGCTTTACGTAAATTCGTCGACGAAAACGACGCGACGGGCATGTTCGATCTCGTGCGCAAATGTTTTCCCGTGGTGGAAGATATCGATCATCTTTTACTGACGCGGGCAGACAGGGCCATGGCTTGCAAGAAGGAAACCGTCAAAACGTACAATAAATTTTACTTGAAAAGTAAGATCGGCGGTCCCGAAATTCTAATTCCTCCAGATCTCGTCTTGAAACCGGGCTGTTTGGTTTTCGTGACAAAAAACGGTTGTTCGCAGGTCAATAACGGAACCCAACTGGTTTTCCGGAATTACATTCGCGACGAAGACGTCGCGATGTGCAGAGACCCGAAGACAAATTCGGAAATAAAAGTAAGAAGGGATTATTTTAATGAAAAATTTCCCTTGGAATTGGGATTTGCCGGTACGATCCATAAATATCAAGGCGATACCATCGACGAATCTAAAATTGTAATTAATTTCAACGAAAATAAGAATCCGAATCTGGTGTATACGGCTCTGAGCCGCGTCAGGCAAATGGAACAGATATTGGCAATAGAATTATAAAGTAAAAAACACGAAGCAAAGTCGCGAGGTACAATTTGAAAATTTTTACGAGTCCTTTGAAACCTGAAAGAAAAAAAAAAAAAAAAAAAAAAAAATTTTTTTTTTTTTTTTTTTTTTTTTTTTTTGACCGAGACTGATACCTTATAAATTCATTGGATGATCTTCAGCAAGATCAATAGTCATATGTAAGAGGATTTTTGTTAAATTAGATTGTTATATCTTTTAATGAAAATTTTCTGGAAAAGATGACTTATAATCATTTCGTAATTCATAAATCAGTGTTTGATCAGCGTATGGTGTCGAGTCTGTCGAGTCCGTACGTCATACAAGTTTCCGATTTGTTTAGAGACGAACATGTACATTTAGTCGCGACCCGTTTAGAGACACGCGAACCGTTCAAAAACATTCCGAAAATTCGCTCAGAACAACTCAAACATTCAAAAAAACTAATTCATATTAGCGAGCATTATTTTACAAAATGCTCGGAAAAACACGATTTTTTTTGTGACGTTACATTTGATACTCTACCGCTGAAATATATGTGCATAAAATCAATTTTAAGAAACTTGGATTATTTACACGACATAGAAACGGTAAAAGTTCCCAAACCTCTTTCGATGGAAACGTCGGAGATGGTAAAACTCCCTAAATATGTGTTGAGAGATATTTTCAATCAAAGTAAATCTCGTTATCATCTACCGGAATTTCACGAACAGAGCGTCGCGATAACCTACGACGAAATCTTTCAACTTTTTACAGAACAAGATATCATCTGGTATAAAAAATTGGTAGTTTGGTTTCAAAACGACCTCTATTTCGCGGACTGTTTAAAAACTTACAAGAAACATAATTTTTCACATTTAATTTTCGTGGTTATTGATTTTATAACTGCGGATGACAATATCGTTAAAATGTGTTTAAAATGTATGAATTTTGAAAGCGAAAACGGTTATTATCGGAGAAGATATAAGTTAAAATTCGTATATGTCACTTACCGTTATTCCGTGTTTATGCAAGATCCTATAAACTGGTGTCGTGCGTGTCAACAAATTCCTCTTTTTCAATTATTGACTTTTTCAGAATTTGAATACTTGTATCCATGTGTTTTATCCGATTATTATACGTATGGTAAATCTAAAATAATAAAAATGAAATACTTTGAAAAAGGTATTAAAGTTAAAAATAACTATGTTTATGCTCGATCGTCATTCGGCGGAACCAATCACCCATACATATTTTGAAAAAAAAAAAAAAAAAAAAAAAATTTTTTTTTTTTTTTTTTTTTTTTTTTTTTTTTTTTACAATTGTCGAAGTTGTATTTTCGTGTGGCGTGGTTTTTGATCTCGCAGCAGCGGGTGCCGTTTAGTGCAATGGCTCGTTAAAATCCTACAGACTTTATTCGGAACACGAGTACCTTTAAATTTCCCGTTTTGTAACTTGAAGGAAAGACTGTGCGGAGGGTAATCGTAACGTAACTCGTTATCGGAAATTCTCTTCAAATACGGATTTTTTATGCCGCGTTTCCGCTTTCCACTGCTATTTGTACTTTGACTTCTACTAGAACCGGGGCTCGGACTTCGGCTTTTACTGCTATTTCCACTTCGACTTCGGCTTCCGCTAGAACCGGGGCTCGGACTTCGGCTTCTAGTAGGACCGGGGCTCGGACTTTTGCTTCCGCGCGCTTTAGGAATCGGGCTTCGGCTTCTGCCAGAACTAGGACTGAGACTGGGGGTCGGGCTTCCGCCGGGACGCGGAGTTTGATTTCCTACGAGATTTGGATTATTACTTCGAACGGAAGTACCTACGTAAAACCGACTGGGGTTCGGTTTCCTAGTTTTGCTTCGACTGCGATGAGTTCCAGTCGAACACGTGCTACAAGTACTGCTATCGTTCGAAAAATGGGGTGATTTCGGCGGTCGACCGCGCGACTTGGAACCGGTCGGTGACATGGACGCAACTAACGTATCTAGATTGGTAAACGTCGCCATCGTCTTATTTCTTCCTCCGTTCCGTTATTCCCGAATCAGGAGTATGTTTTTCACCAAGGGATGAACGTCGTACATCGCGGCGACTTTGCACGCGTCTTCGATCGTTTTGGGGGCCGCGAATTTAATTCCGCCGAAAGACGATAATTTCACGTCGAACTTTCTGTCGACGGTGCCGGATTTATAAAACGGAAGCAGAGTCGCGAGGGTCTGGATGTCTTTCACGTTACCGTGTTCGAATTTTTTGCACAAAAGGGAATCTAAGACTTTTTGCGTGAATCGCGTAAAGGGCTGTCGTCCGTTTTCGGGAAAACACGCGACCCATCTGTCGATAGAATGTTTGTTTTCCAACATGAAATCGAACGCGTCCCAAAACGCCAGATACAGGCTCAACGTGTCCTTGTTGAATTTCGTCAGGTCGACGATGACGTACGTGTCTCGATCGTTCGGAGAAGTCGAATCTTTTCCCGAAATCGTTAAAACGTTGGCGTGATCGACTTGCACCAGTCCGATGTTTCGAGTCTGGATAGAAAAATCTTGCTTTTCCAGCAGCCGTCGCGTCCCTTCCGAGTCGACCTTGAGGAAAAAACAAACGTCGGACCACCGATCTTTGCGATTAGTTTTGAACGTGTAATGCGAAGCGAACACGGCGACGCGGAGCGCGAGTGGATGTTTTTCGATCGTTTGCATGGACGCGGGTTCCAAATAGACTAGCAAATCGCATTTTTCCAAGAGATCTGCCGATCGCACCACGCGAATTCGATTGTTCGTCGAATGCAAGTCTTGGTTTCGTGTGACGACGATGACTTTTAACATCGGTAAGGCTTCGAAAGCTTCCAGTAAATGTCGGGGATATCGTCCCAAATCGCCGTAAACGATGCAACGATCTCGTTGTAAAATGAAATTTAAAAGGTCTTGGAGGGATTGCATCGTACCTCTTGATTAAAAAAATCCGAGACATATTCAAACTCGCAAGACAAAAATATTTCGAAAGTAAAAAAAAAAAAAAAAAAAAAAAAAAAAAAAAAAAAAAAAAAAAAAAAAAAAAAAAAAAAATTTTTTTTTTTTTTTTTTTTTTTTTTTTTTTAATCCTAATAATATTTAATGTACGATTCGTTCGCTATGTACGTCCAACAACCGATAGCTACAAGACGAATTCAACACGGTTATTGCACGCGCAATTTTTCTAAGACCGGCATCGATCACCGTATTCTTTTGCGGTTCCATCAAAACCTCCAGATCGGGTTCCAAGTCCACATCGGATTGAAATCTGATAGGACATCCGCTTCCCTGCCTGATCGATAAAAATTCATAAACGTCGAATTCGGTCGAGCGATTTTTCTTCTGGCGCGGGCCCAGTACGCTGACCATCTCGCGTTTCGACGGGTCGAAAGTCAATCTGTTACATATTTGACTCGGGGGAGACGTTTCCGAAATATCCGTGCTGGCATCGTGGGTTCTAGATTTCTTCCACTGTTCGTAAAACACTTCGAAGGACGGGAAGGTCGTATCGTCGGGATACATGGTTTTGAAAATATATTCGGCTGTTTTTTTCACGTCGGGGTTCATATTAGCTATACATCCGTCTTTGGTAAAATAATTACCAAACACGTTTCTGTCTTTTAAAAGGAGGGCTTCGGCCATCGAATCGTGAGTCTGAAAATCATTCATTCTTTAATATATATTTAAAGCATGGATTACTTGGAAATCGTGAAGAGAAAAGCTTTCAGACCTATGAAATCCGCAGACATATTGTTACCGAAATTCACGTTTTGCGTCGAATTCCAAGACGGCGTTAAAATTTGCAAAAAGGACGACGTCGGTCTTCGAGAGTTTTTGTGTACCGTTCAACACCTCGAATACGAAATTATTTCGGGAAATACGGAGCACTGCATTTCGTCTCCGGTCGGTTATTGGGAACTGCTCGGATTTCGTGACGGGGACGCTATTCTTTTCCGAGACGATAGAAACCACAACCTGTCTATTTTATTTTCATCGCCATCAGAAAATCGTCCATCTGGCGACAAGCGAAACGATACTTGAGATATTTAAACATGCATATGGTGAGAAGGGCCGTGAAAATCACGAGGGTGAGAACGATGAAATGTATTCGATAACAGCTATTCGCTTTGGACTCGATCGTCAAAACACCGATCGAGTACAACAATCCGCCGGCTAATGTCAATAAGGCGAAAGGTTCCAGTTGTCCCACTTTTAACATTTTAAACCTTGTTGTGCCGCGCATAGATACATATGTACTTTATTCCAAAAATCGTCGTGGATGACCAACGAATCGTCTAAGGCCCCGGCGAAGGAATCGTAATCGGGAAACAATTGTGCGAAACTTTTAATACTGTTTTGCATGTTTGTCAAAGGATGTTCGTTCACGAGCCATTTATGAATGACTTTCCACAAATCGGTCCAGGTCGGATAGATTTTATTTAGTTGCTGGTTGACGAGGGTCATTTTATCCATACCGACCATCGATTGTAAAAAACGAGTTACTTCTTCGTATACCTTTTTCATAATATTTTCAGAATCCATCTTACTTTATTTATTGAAAAAAATAATCTCGCGTTCTGGACTTGGATTTTTCAGATTTGTTCTCGCGTTCTGGATTTGTAAAAAAAAAAAAAAAAAAAAAAAAAATTTTTTTTTTTTTTTTTTTTTTTTTTTTGAGTTTTTCTTCCGCGCGTTTTGAGAATCGAGTTCAAGTTTTCTGACGCAATATCTCTGGAAGGTTACGCAATCCCGGGGTATAAATACAGGTGTGCGAGCCACATTCGTTCATTTGATCGTCGGTGCCAAAGGAGTTGCTACCAGAAGTTCTGCTGGACGGAAGATGGACTCGTGGGTAAGTCGATTTCTGATTATTTCTTTAATCGTACTTTGAAGTTTTTGCCTCGCGCTCTGGACTTGTAATTTTTTTCAGTTTTGATCTCGCAGTCTGGACTTGTAATTTTTTTCAGTTTTGCCTCGCAGTCTCGACTTGTAAAAATTTTCAGTTTTGATCTCGCAGTCTGGACTTGTAAAAATTTTCAGTTTTGATCTCGCAGTCTGGACTTGTAATTTTTTTCAGTTTTGCCTCGCAGTCTGGACTTGTAAAAATTTTCAGTTGATCTCGCAGTCTGGACTTGTAATTTTTTTCAGTTTTGATCTCGCAGTCTGGACTTGTAAAAATTTTCAGTTTTGATCTCGCAGTCTGGACTTGTAAAAATTTTCAGTTTTGATCTCGCAGTCTGGACTTGTAATTTTTTTCAGTTTTGCCTCGCAGTCTGGACTTGTAAAAATTTTCAGTTTTGATCTCGCAGTCTGGACTTGTAAAAATTTTCAGTTGATCTCGCAGTCTGGACTTGTAAAAATTTTCAGTTGATCTCGCAGTCTGGACATGTAAAAATTTTCAAAGAAATCTTTTCGAAAAAAATTTCATCATTACCCTATAGTAAAAAAAAAAAAAAAAAAAAAAAAAAAAAAAAAAAAAAAATTTTTTTTTTTTTTTTTTTTTTTACCTTTGGGGGTTTGTATACTTTACACTTTTGAATCTTAGTTAAATTTATTGTAGCATTCTGGACTTGTAAAATATTTCAATCTTGTTTCGAGTTCTGGAGTTGTAAATATTTTCGAACAAAGAACAAATTTCCTAGTCATAGAAATAAAAAAAAAAAAAAAAAAAAAAAATTTTTTTTTTTTTTTTTTTTTTTTTTTTGAGATAGAGAGAAAGAGGGTTTGTACAATTGTATAAAGATGAGGGCGGCCCGATTCAACTGTTATTCGACTACGTTTTCTACAAGTGCCACGATGCCTATAATTCTCGACAAATTAAATTACAATTTGAAATCGAAACACATCTTATTAAAGGTTTTACAGCATTTGGTTACCCGTCAGAACATTAATATCGATATACCTTCTTTAGAGCAACCTCTGGAAAAGCGGGCCATTAAAGGTGTTTGTACCGAGCTAGAACGTTACTTGGAAAAATTCGAAAATGACAACCAGAAATTTTGCGACGAAATTCAAATCGTTACGAGAAACACGATACCTGACATTTTCAAACGTGTTCTGATGCAGAATCTTACTGGGGAAATAACTTGGAACAAGATCATCGGTTATTTGGCATTTGTCGGGGAAATGACTGCGAGATGTTTAAGAAATGATGAGTCGAGAGAAACTTTTTATATAGCGTGGAAAAGTGTAAACGAAATTTTTGAAAACCATCTAATGTGTTGGGTCAAAGAAAATGGTGATTGGAAAACATTTATGGAAAAACCCAAGAGTTGGCGAAGAAAATTTTTACAAAAAATTATTTCTGTCAGAAATTGAAAAAAAAAAAAAAAAAAAAAAAAAAAAAAAAAAAAATTTTTTTTTTTTTTTTCACTGTAGCTTAACTCTTATATACCAGCAGGCCAGAAGCGATAAATTCAAACAGTTGTAAAATCAGCGGACTATAGAATAGCAACGGTTTGTCAGTTACGAGTGCTGTGCCGTTGTTAGTATCATCCCCTTTGACGGTGTAGACCAGATAACCGTACGTTATCAAATTCACGATTATCAACACGAGCAACGCCGCAGACAATATCATTCTTAAATTCATGGTTGCGATTTCTTTACTTTACTTAACCGGTCACCAATAGCACGCCCATAAGGACCATCGAAACGACGTTAGAGACGGTCGGAATCACGAGCATCAGTTTATTATCGGCCCAAAATCCTTTTGCGGAAGTCCCTGCGGTTGTTACCTGCTTGGTGGTAGCGTCGATAACGTGGTCTTTCGAGGTGGACAATTTGTACATCGCGAACGAAATCAACCCCACGCTCACGATCAAAGTGACCAGTACGAAACCAAGGAGAATCGTCGAAAATCCAAAACCTTTCATCTTTATTAAAATGCATGCCGTTCTCCATACCAAAGGTGTGGTTTTAGGACAAACGTACGTGCCCCTGGAATTGGCGTATCGAGACGTGGCCGGTTTGCTCTGCCATTTCCAAATCACGAGTCCGATGAATTTTTCGAAAATGCGAAGATGGTATCCCGACTGCAGACCGGACGTGGAAGTCACCACGCAGGGCGGAACTACTTATTCGGACGCGTTGAAATTTCTGAAAAGTCGATACGATTTTTTACAAACGTTGTATCCCGGGGTGCCGATAGTCTTCGGCTACAAAGGTGAAAATTACCAACCGAAAATTTTGATCGACGCGGGCATACCCGACATCGTGAACGTGGAAAATTTCGGCGTGCCACCGCTGCAACGGAACGTGGCGGTCGAATCCGTTTGTTCTTTACACAAAGGTAATCCGAACAAGTGCGCTCTGGTGGCTCTGAATCAAATCGCGAGCCATTTCAGTTAGAATGTTTCCACAAAATTCTCTTTTCCCGTTCCAGCATTCGCACTCGTTCCGTGAGACGTAAAAGGCTCGGAGAAACGGGCTCGGATTCGATATTCGGCACTTCTTTTTCCCACAACCCGTCTTGCCGACAGAGAGCCAAAAGCCTCTGAAACACGTCGATCAGTTTCGGCGGGGCGTCTCCGTGCGGAATTTGAGGAATCGCGGCGTGTACGGCGCCGATGTTGTGCAAGAGAGCGTCGATTTGCGGGCAAGAATCGACCGAAGGTTTTTCGCCGCGAAGCAGGTTGTTCAGACTCTTTTTCAAAAGGGCTTTGACCGAAACCGACAACGGATGCGCGGGTCGATCGTGCAAGAACGCTTCCAGATTCGAACCGGTTTGCCAGTGAACCGCGTTCAAGTACTCGGACTGATGCACCAGATACATGTTGAAAGGATCGAAATATTGGCCGCGGGCCTTGCACGTCGCGTCGTATAATTGCACGAGTCGTTTCGACGCGTCGGGAGAAACGTCGGGTAAAGCCGAAGCTTCTGCGGGCCTGTCGAGATTGATGAATCTGCGAGCCACGTTTCCCCAAAACTCGGCCGAATCGTATTCGAATCGAACGCTCCGAGTCTGTTTCGTCGGTTCTAAAATTTCTTTCAAAATCTCGTCGTCTCGTTTAGACGGAACGGGCAAAGGCTCTTCGGTTTCGAATCGTCTGGCCAACAAGATTTGTAACTCGTCCCAGAATTTCGAAGCGGCCCGAGTTTTAAAGGCCGGGGGATCGAAATAGGGTTGTTTCTCGACCCATTGTTTTTCCAGATAATCGGTCATGGAATTCAAATCTCCGTGTATTTGATACGGAAACGCGGTGAGACCGCCGTTACGAATCAGATGGGACCAAGGAATTTTTTCGACTTCCATGCGCAATATGAATCTTCTGAGCTCGGACGGAGGCGAACGAGGGCTGGAACTGCCGAATAACAGTCCGTCGAACCATTCAAGTAAACGCGAGTTCGACATCTTTGTTCCAGCGAAACAGGTTTAGATGAAATCGGTAGGGTTTGGCCATGTAATACGATAACAGATTGCGTGCCATGTAACAATGGCAAAGGTACATGACGAAAAATAACAAAATGTATACCGTCGACATCTTGATTGAAAATTTTTCATCCAGCTCGAATCGTTTCGTAAAAAAAAAAAAAAAAAAAAAAAAAAAAAAAAAAAAAAAAAAAAAAAAAAAAATTTTTTTTTTTTTTTTTTTTTTTTTTTTAAGCAGTTTTATAAAGGCGAGACTTGAACGCGCTTTATGTAAGAAGTGAAAGAAATTTTACACATCTCGAATACTTTTGTAAAAATTATTATTAGAATGGATATCTATGAGGTTATTAATCGTATACTTGAAAAATGTGTTGTCACAACCTGGGAATTTTTATATAATGACGATGGAGTGCTGAAATTGTTAGATATATACCATGTCGTAATTCAGACATCGGCGTTAGAAACATTCGATACGAATGTTTTTATTGCAATTTCCCAAATATGCAGTAATGATCATGTACATTTGATCGTTCATTCGAGAGAACCGATAAAAAATAGTGCGAAAATCCGATCTGAACGAATTGAAGATCTAGGAAGATATAATTATATTTACGATCATTTTTATAAAAGCACCTGGAGAACGGAATTTTTTTGCGATGTTACATTTAATATTTCATCACTAAAAAATATGTGTATAAAATCAATTTTAAAAAAATTAGATTATTTACACAACATGGAAAAGTTAAAGCTTCCGAAAAAACTCTTAAGAGATATTTTCCAACAAAGTAAATCTTGTGTTTTTATACCAGAACCCGACAACGCAAGCCGTACAAAAATCAACCCAATCATTGAATCTTTTAACCAACCACATACTGTCTTCAACAAAAAAATTCTAGGTAATTTACTGTTTAATAGCAATTTCAAACTTTATTATAATTTTTCAGGACTTTTTATCGTGTATTATGATTTTAAAACTACTGATAACAATAGCGTTAAAATGTGTTTAAAATGTATGAAATTTGAAAGCAAAGATAGTTATTACCAGAGAAAATACTGGGTATTAAAATATGTATATGACGAGTTTCTCAGGGACCCTCAGAATTGGTGCCATGCATGTAAACAAGTTCCTCTTTTTCAAACATTAGCTTATGAACTGTTTAATCACTTGTATACATATGATGTATTTGAAGATTACAATGAATACCATCATCCTCCCTGTTTAATAAAAACGGATTATTTTGAAAAGGATATTAAAGTAAACAGTAAATATTAGTATAATATAAATTAGACAACCCATACTACAAAAAAAAAAAAAAAAAAAAAAAAAAAAAAATTTTTTTTTTTTTTTTTTTTTTTTTATTATAAAGGATCTTCCGATATGGGTATCGACAATTTCTGTAAACTGATTCGATCGATCGCGCAACCGTCCTTTTATCCGGCCAGTTTCGACTCCGTGCTCGTCGACTGTCAGAGTTTTCTGTACGTGGCCATCGAACATTGCTTGCAGACCGAGGAAGAAAAAATCTTCGAAGAGATTTGCGACTCCGTGTGGGGTCAACTGGAAGAGTTGTTGAAAAAATTTCTGTCTTACACTGTCGATCCCCTCGCGTTCATCTTGTCGTTCGACGGCGAAGGGGTCCCTATGAAATGGTCCACGCAGAGGGAACGTCGTCGATCCAAAAAATCCGTTTCCAAAAAAGCTTTTTTTCGATACATTTTATTCGGCGAGAACAAACTGACGAATCGCGTAGAAACGTATATAATCGACAGACTGAAAACATTCCACCGTCCGACGAAGATCGTTTTGTGCGGATGCAACGTTCCGGGCGAAGGCGAGCATAAAATTTTTCAATTGGCCGAAGCTCTGGAAGAATACAGAAATCCGATCGTGGTCAGCGTGGACCAGGACGTGTTCGTGTTGTCATTTTTGCGCTTAGACAGGTACCAATCGATACAAATTTATCGCTACAATCAATTTTATAACGTCACTCGCTTCGTTTCGAACCAGTTACCGTATCCGCTCTCGCGGTTGATCGTAGTTTCGTTTTTGTTCGGAAACGATTTCATCCCCAGCCTGACGGCCATCACGGACTCGAATCCGACGAAAATTCACGAGTGTTTGGCCTCGATCGACGAGGACGACGATCCCCCGACCATCATTTCGCAGTTTATCGAAAACATGGAAAACCACATTCGTTTCTCCCTCGTGGAATTCGTGGACGCCAAACTGATGGTTTGTTTCTGGACTACTTATTTTTGGATTTTAGACTATTACACCGTGCGCACGTTTCCCCAACAGTTTTTAGAGAACCGAGTGTACGACGCGTTCGACAGGAACCAGTTACTGACCGGGTTGACGGACAAAAAATTTTCCAAAGAAACGTTTCGAAAGGCCAAGGCGAATTACAGAGACTCGATCACTCAGCCCGTTCCCGATGCGGCGCGACACGTTTTCGTCGATTCGGAGGATCTCGTGAACCGTTTGAAGTCGTATTGGATAGAGTCAAAAAGCGAACACTGTACCGTGATGCGTATACGCGGTTCAACACGTGAAACAACAGAATCGCGACGATTCCCAATTCGAGATAGCGAAAAGACTCGAGGAACGGAAAAAACCGAAAAGGGCCGAAAATGGCGTCGGCGGCGAGCTCGTAATTCAATCTACGATCCAAGCGAACGAGTCGGTGGACGGGGTCGGGTGCCAAAATCAGATGCAATTCGTTGTCGAAGACGATGATGGCGTCGTTCCAGTCGATTCGCTGAAATTCCGAACAGTCCATCGTTTCCGCTCGGGGGTGGTTTTTATAAACTTCCGATTCCATCACGTGCTTTAAAAGCTGGGCGGTGAAAACTACGTTTTCCGGATACGTCAGGGTTATTCGGGATCGGAGAAATTTGTCGTTGTAGGGTATCCAGGGCGACCGAAATAAAATTTCTCGGAGAGACATTCGGACTTGATTGAAACAAAGGAAATGGCAGACTCGGCAAGCGATCGAGCGGCATCGAATTTGGCCGAGAAAGCGATCAAGTGGACGGTAATATTTTTACAAAAAGCCGAAGGACAATACAAAAACGTTTTCGACCCAAACCAGTCAATTCTCGGTCAAACAAGAGATGAACTTAAAAATCAGTACGTAGATTTCATTAACGGATTTGTCGCTGCAACCGGGAGTTTACCAAAACTACCTCCATTTCAAACACTAAAAAACGAAATGTATCAACTCAGCATGGCACACGTGACTCAAACCATAAATAGAGAGAAAAAGGAGTTCAATAACCCTTTTGATTTTGCGAAAACCGTAAAATATGAGGACGAAGGACAAATTCCTGACATGATCACACAAATGATAACAGATGCATTAAGTTCAGAGGGTATAGAAGACGATACTACGCCAGTCGAATATCCCTCGAATTTAGCCATTAGCGGATCAGAAAACGTACCTCCGGGTTCTTCGCAACAGGGTCTGTCAACAGAGAATAACGGGTCAGATACAGTAAAAACTGGGGATCAAAGCTTGTTTCCGGAAAATCCCGTGATTGGTAATGGACTTGCGTTCGTTCCCGGCACACCCCTTTCTCTAAACGCGGGTGATGCCACGAATCCCAACACGCTTTTAGCCTATTATTATTTGAAAATGAGAGATTACTTGCGTACCATGAGACGATTCGTGGGTTACGTAAGATTTTATCACGGGACGGAAAAAGAACACACCTTCGTAAGGATAACAAAAGATGGTGACGCTGAATTAAATCATATTTATTCTGCAAAACGTGAAGCATCTAAAGAACAAAACGAACGTTTAAAAACATTGATGAATGTAGGGGAAATTCAGGCGTACAAAAAACGAAGGGTAAAGTAAAAAAAAAAAAAAAAAAAAAAAAAAAAAAAAAAAAAAAATTTTTTTTTTTTTTTTTTTTTTTTAATATTGTAGCGTTCTGGTGTTGTGAGATGTTTCGAAAAATTGCAATTAAAATTATTTCAAACCTATAATGTAATAAAGTGCAAGAATCCAGCTCGGAAATAAATATTTACCCTTTCGAATGGAAAGAAAATATCCAAGAAAATCGATTTCCGAGAATGTTATTGACTGTCGCGTGCAAAAACAACACGGTTTATCAAAAAGCTGAAAAAAGTTATAATTGTTAACCTGTATCTTATATACTTATATAATACAGGTTGACACTATGGTCAGCCCGTATACAAACATTCAAGATCCATACTGAAAATAATTTTTTTATTATTATAAAAATAATTTCTAGTCCATATTGTAAAAAAAAAAAAAAAAAAAAAAAAAAAATTTTTTTTTTTTTTTTTTTTTTTTTTTTTTTTTTTTTGTAGTGTGCTCGAAACGGAAGTCAATTTGAATCTGTTTCCGTCTTAGATATTCGACTTACTATGTAATTGAGATGACGTCATTGTTTCTAAAAATAGATTCTGTAAAGAATTTGACCCTCCGACTCTGTAAAAAACGAATCGCGAATGCTCAAGATATAACGCAAGAATTTCCCTCGGTTTCCAATTCGGACTTTGCGATGCGAGCCTCGTTCACAAACTCGACGACCTTTTCGTGCATGTAAAATTTCGTTTGGCTGTCCGTTACGTTCACGGGCACTTTGGAATCTTCGGACGCGATTAAATTGTAACAAATTTCGTGTTTGGACAACGTCAGCGCCAACCGTACCGTGCTCACTTCCACGTCGAACGGGTTCGGTCCCGCGTCCTTAAACAACTTTAACCATTCTTTGACGAGATAGGGTAATCGAATCGTTTTCGGATACGGATGCGTGTCTTCGGCACTCGTCAGGCACCAAGTTTCCAACTGGATGTCTTTCAGATAAACTCGTCGCAACGAAAAATCTTCGTCGTACTTGAAACTCTCGACGATTCGAATCTTCGGATCCGCTTCGATGTCTGAGGTCGATGCCACCGACAAAAGATATTCGGTGTTGAGCGCGAAACTTTTCGTCGGTCGGCCTTCCAGTAACGGTTGGCTCAAACAAAAGAACGTTTCTCTGTAAACCAGTCCTATCACGACCGAGTCCACGATCACTTTTTTCACGTCGATCTCTGTCAGCAACGTGTAAAAAACGAACGAGATGGGTGTCCAGACGGTCACCGGAACGTCGTCGTATTCCACGTATCGATCGTACGGACTCGAAACGCAAACCACGCGGTTGGGATAGTTTCCGTTCACGCTCAACGCGACGAATCTCCTGTCCTCGTTTCTAGTGTGGGAATGCCTGGAACCTTCGAAAGTCAGTTGCAAAGGCCATTCGACGACTAAACCCAGAAACGAGAAATCTAAATGGCTCGAGTCGTTGACGTGTCGCGAAATGTTTTTATAATAGGAAATCAACAGGTCTTGGACGATCAGTTCCGGTTTTCTCAAACTCAGGTCGCGTAGAATCAACCCCGTGGACACGACGGTCGAATTCGAAAAATTCAATTCGGGAACGGGATCGAAATCGATGAATTTCGGAAGAACTTTCGTGTCTCTCGTCATGAAAGGTACGGTCGAGACGTCGCGGCGGGTTTGCCATTCCGAAGCCAGATTCGCCACGTAATCGATCGACTCGTCTGTCAGGAAACAGATTCGGTAAAAAGGCGTCGGCGCGCATGGGTCGAAGTAATAACCTCCCGGATAAGGCAAATCCTGATTGTCCAGATACATGATGGTGTTCTTATAAAAATAAACGTTTTCGAATGCCGGTCGAATGCCCTGCAAGTGTTTGCTCACGATATCGGGATTTTGCACGAAATACGGAGTCGCGTACAGACGGAGCGTGTTATCGGATTTCACGTCGGCGCCCAAGGGATAAATCACGCGTTCCTTTCCGAGGCTGATCGTCCACAAGTACAGGCTGCTGGAAACGACGGATGCGGGAACGTCGGACTTGAAAAAGGATTTCAGAGCCGATAAAAAAGGCTTGTCCGAATCTACGGTTATTTTTTCCGAAGGATACATTCGGGATATCGTCCAAGTTTCGTAAGGGGAATTTCCCAAATCGAACACGATGATGTCGTTTCGAACTAGCGAAACGGGACACTGATGAAATTTACCGTAAAGCGATCCGTAGGTGTTGACATTCATAATCTTGTCCTTGTTTGTAAAAATTTCCAGAGTCGTAAAATAATAAAGTAATAAAAATCCTATAAGGTAAAAAAAAAAAAAAAAAAAAAAAAAATTTTTTTTTTTTTTTTTTTACATTATAGGATTTTTATTACTCGGGAAATTTTTGCGAGCACAACTGGCACGATTCGGGCACATCGGGTAAACTTTCCGAATCCGTCGAATCGCCCTTATCCTCGTAGTCGGTAGCGCGTGCGGATTCTTCCGATCGTGGGGTCGGTAATTCGCCCGGAGACAAACTGTTTTCTCCGTCTTCGATAACGTAACCCGCTTCTTTCATCTCTTCTCTTACCGCGTCGCACAATTCCAGCAAAGATTCCCGTTGCGTTTCGTTTTCCGTCAGAGCCACTCTCCGAACTCTGGCTCTGAAATTTTTGAGAACGGGATACAAGGTATCGGACGGCTTATTTTTTTCCGACGGTTTTTCCATCAATCCGAAACACGCGTCTGTCATCCACGAGACGTAATTGAAACAGTAAAGGAGTAACTCGTAAGACAGGTCTTGCTTCAGCTCGTCCGAAAAACCTCGCACGTAATTTTCGAGTGTTTCCAGCGCTTTTCCCACGTTCAAGTTGTCTTTCAAACAGGCGTCGATTTCTTCCTTCGTGTAATTCAATTCGCCCAATTCCATCATCGTACCGTAGTCGTCGTACCATACGGGATCGAAATCTCTTTCGATCGCTTTCGGTTTCAATTCGAGCAGACGGAGTTTCATTTTCTGAATGTGATGCATGAAATTATCGTATGATTTTTGAGCTTTTTTCATTTCATCTTTGTGAAAAGACATCGGTTTGTCGTGCGGGAACTTCATGAACATGTACCGGATGGCCGACGCGGAGTGTCCGTCCGCCAAAACTCGGTCGATCGTCGTGAAATTTTTTAAACTCTTCGACATCTTTCGGCCTTCGGTCTGAAGATGGCCCGCGTACAGACAAAAGCGAACCCAATCTTTTTCTCGACGATGGACGCGGCACAAGGCGATTTCGTTTTCGTGATGCGGAAACTGCAAATCGATTCCTCCCAGATGAATGTCCACGGAATCGTGGAAGAAAAAACTCGCTATCGCCGCGCATTGCGTGTGCCATCCGGGCATTCCTTTCTGTTTCTTTCCTTCGACGTCGACCCATTTTTTGGAGCATTTCCAGAGCGCGAAATCTCTGGGATCCCGTTTTCCTTCGTTTTCTTCCGGCGCACTCTGTCGAAAGGATTCGTCTCGTTTCTCCGTTTGAGGAAACACCCGATCGTATTCTTTCAGATAGGCTTCCGTACTGAAATATATAGTTTCGTGCGAATAATAGGCGAACCCTTCGACCAAACGTCTCTTGGAGACGTGATCCGCGAAATGCATGAAATCCGTGACGCGCGGCGAGAAATCGGGCCTTTCCACGTTCAGCAGGTCCATGGCTTTGAAAAATTCGCTCTCGTACTTTCGAGCGGATCGGGGGCCGCCGTTCTCGATGATTTTATCGTTCAAGTCCGTGACGTTCATCACGGACCGTATGCCGAAACCCAAATAGTCGCGAAGAATCCTCCGGAGCACGTCCAGAAATACGTACGTTCTCGCGTGTCCGAGATGGGGCACGTCGTGGACCGTAGGCCCGCAACAATAAATTTTAACGTCGCGAGGATCGTCGGGCACGAAATCTTCCAGACGTCCAGTGAGAGCGTTGAAAAGTCGAAGGTTTTTCATGACGAATCGAGTCCGAGTAGTTTCCAGTTTGTTTATTTAGAGTTTGAAACGGAATCCTTTTATGCACGCAAATATAGACCCGGAAAAAAAAAAAAAAAAAAAAAAATTTTTTTTTTTTTTTTTTTTTTTCGAAAAATTTTACAAGCTCAGATCTCAAGTTTCGACTTATGAATATGAGATTACGTCATGTTTCTAAAAATAGATCAATACGCCTTGTAAAACAGCATCGTGAAAAATAAACCGCAAGTCCATATGTGAATCCATTCCAAAAACAATAACGTGCAACAGATCAGTACGAAAATCATACATTTGAACAGCGTTTTGCTCCAGTCTTCCTTTTCGTCCCAAACAAACTGGATCAACGGGTTTCGTTTCGTCGTCCGTTCTTTTTGATATTCGTTTTCCGGTATGGTTTCCAGCGCCGTTAAATACTCTTCTACTTTGAACGTCATGAAAACCAACTGGTTTTCGATGTCTTCCTCGTCCGCCAATATTTCGTTTTCCCAAACGTACACGGGTGTCAATTCGCTGCGAACGGGTCCGTCCTGAAAATAGGTGTAATCCAATTCGTCGTCTATTCTCTCCAATTTCTCTTTGTCGATGACTTTTAAATAATCGAACGGATCTACGGTGTCCAAGATTCCAACGACCAGATCGTACACCGCGTACACGGCCGTGACGATTCCCGCAGCCGAGCCCAAAACTTTCAACGACATCGTCCCGACTCGTTTCATGCTCGCCACGATCGAATTTTTAAGAACGAGTTTCGTGGCTATCCTGTCGATGTTCCTGGCCAAAAGTTTCGGCGCTTTCCGTTTCAAGAAATTTTGGACGGCGTACTCCGAAACGTCGGTTCCCAAGTCTTTGGCCAACTCCGCGGCGAAATTACCGAAATTTTCGACAGACGAATCCGGAATCGAAAGGGAACGCTTGATTCTCTTCCGTTTTCGGGTGGCGTAATTCATGTAGTCTGGAACGGGAGGCGGTCGATCGTCCAGGGGTTGCATGTTACCCACTTTGGCGGCTCGGATGGGCGTTTTTCCGAACAGGAATTCGCCGAATTTTTGTCCGTCCGAAGCCACGCAGTCACCGTCCACGAAATCCAAACCGTACGCTTCGCAGTATCTCTGGTTGAGTTTCAACTCGCCGTCGACCACGTCCAACCCGCCGTGAAAAACGTGTCTCGAAGCTCTCTGAAAAAGCTTTTCGGGCATGGAAGCCAATACTTTTTTCAGAGGGTTCGCGATCAAGCAACGACCGTCGGTCGACCATTCCGCGTTGATCGAATGTTTCTCGCAAGATTTCTGACACGCCATCTCGTATTCGTCGCCTATTCTGACCCACTGCAAGGGATCGTTTTCCTCGCAAGCTTCCCAGTTTTTCTTGAACGGAAAACAACCGAATCTCTTGCATCCGATTTCGTCGAACGCGGTTTTCACCACCACGATGCATTTGTCCGAGATGGACGGGGGAACGAAATAATCTTCGTCGGTGGCCGGTCGAGTCTCCAACACGGCGTTTTCGAAATATTGGGGAAATTTTCTTTTGTATTCCTCCATCAAGTAACATTTGGTGGCTTCGGTGGCGTATCGAAGGGCGTGTGCGTGTACCGGATTATCCATGAACTTGGTTTTGCGAGACGACGCTCCGAAACGCGGCCTTTCGGAAAAGGCCGAGATGATTTTTCACGCGAAAATATTTCGTCTTCGAGCGGTCGCTTCGTCTCGAGTCCTTCTTCGAAAACGGGGTTTGAAAAGTCTCTTTGTACGTTCTCGGGCACGACGAGCGAGGCGCGAACCGTGATCGAAGTTGTAAAGCTTGCAGCGTATAGTTATGAACGTTCCTTGATAATTCCAAGAATCTATGAAAACTTTGACGGCGATGTGATCTCGATGATACAACCGAAAATAGGAAACGATATAAAACGCCAACATTCGCGAATCGAAAGCCAAAGCGGCATTTCGGACTTGAATTTGAAAATGAAAAAACATTACGTTTATTAACTAGGAAAAAAAATTACTCATCGTATTTATTCAATAACATCCAACGTAAAAAAAAAAAAAAAAAAAAAAAAAAAAAAAATTTTTTTTTTTTTTTTTTTTTTTTTTTTGTTAGTAATGATTCACAACGGATCTTTCCACGGCGCAGGATTTTCCCATTGTGGAGGTAGTAATTCATCATTATCGAATTTGGGAAATATAGGATTAAAGTTCACCATTGGCTTCCTTGCAGTAAATGGATTTAACAACATTCCACCATTAGGTTTTCTTTGATTTGTAATGTTAGGATGTAAATCCTGTTCTCCAATACTAAAAGGATTTTGTAAATCCTGTTCTCCAGCACTTAGTGGGTTTCGTTTTTTAAAGTACTCCATTTTTTTACTTGTGTTAAAAGAACCAGTATGATTTTTACAAGATTCCGAAAGTAAGAAACCTCCTCCTTCAACTTGATGTGTGCTATACTAAATTCAGATAAAGAAAATGAAATACTGTAATATGTCCAAGTAGTGCAACTTATATAGTAAACTTGTTAAGTTAAAAAAAAAAAAAAAAAAAAAAAAAAAAAAAAAAAAATTTTTTTTTTTTTTTTTTTTTTTTGAGGTGAAAAATATTTTTACTCACAAGTTTTAATTTCTCTCTTTCCGCTTTCACGTAAATTCAAGGAGATGAAACATTCTACTTATAAAAAACTGTATCAAGCTCATTTGGGGGTCGTAGACGAAAAGGGTTTATTGGAATCCCGAAAACAAGAGTCGGATCCGTTTTATCGAAATCTCATCGATCTCATCGTCTCGAACGATGCCCCCGTGGTCCAATGGGACGTCAAACCGTTCACTTCGGAATTTCTTTCGGGATCTCCGCGCGAAAGGTTAGACGAAACTTTTTTCGCTTTCGTTCTGCGAGTGGCGGCCATCATCAAAGAAGAGAGTTACGTTCGCACGTATCAAAAACCCGAATCGCATAACGCAGTGATGGCTTGGATTTCGATTCTGCGCGGCGTCCTGTGCTCGAGTCTGGCTTTGCTCTACAACGTCGAGTGGACTCCCGAGAAGATTTTCACGCTTCTCGAACCGACGATCACGAAAATGATCGGCAACGGCGACGGTTCGGCTCTTCGTAGTCTCTTGATCGATTTGGGAATAACCCCGGCCCGAAAAGAACTCTATCCCGCGGAACGCTCGTTCGAAAAATTAAATTTTTTACAAGTCTTACAGTTCGGTTCCTTTTACTGGCGCTTTTTACACTGGATGGCCGAAGCCGTCGACTCGAGGGGCGAAAACATGGCTCCGTATAAAAAACAATGGAGAGAATTATTAAAGGGACCGCTTTATCGAACGGTCAGGTGTCAAATCTGCATGGTTCATTTTTCGACCGCTTTGAAAGAATTCGAAACGCAACTGATGGATCCGAACGGTGACTTGTCCCGATTGTTTTTCACGTTACACAATCGAACCCACGCCATGAGGCGAGAAACGAACAGGTTCTTACAGGAACCCGATTACACGGAAGATCAATACAAATCGGATTCCGAATTCATGCGCCAAGCTCTGTCGACGTAATAAGAAGATTTTCTAGTTTTCTGTTTTCGAATCGCGTTGACTCGCATTTTGGAAAACATGGACGGGGTCACGGCCACGCGATCCTCGAACGCCAAGGCGCATACGTCTCCGACGAACACGGGGCACGAATTCCACCAAACCAAAGACGAATCTTTTCCCAAGCAGTCAGAGATGCAATCTTTCTCGTATCCGCGAACGACGGCATCGTACAAAATTCCTCCGTACGATCCGTGATAAAGTTCCGTGTTCACCAAAACGAAATTAGGAGCCGGATTTTGCTGCATGGGGTTGATGGCGAAACTGGTCGCGTTCGAACTTTGAAAACGATCGATTAATTCTTTGACAGTCTGGTAAGGAATATAAATGTACGACATGGTTTACTAAACAGAAAAAAAATTACTCTTCGTATTTATTCAGTATCTAGCATTAAGTGAAAAAAAAAAAAAAAAAAAAAAATTTTTTTTTTTTTTTTTTTTTTTTTTTTAAATTTAAATCAAGCGATTGTAACCGACTAATTCTTTCATCAAATCTGTAACAAATAAAACATCTTTATTTACTTGAGGAACAGGTTGACCATACATTTGAGGTACTGTTGGAAAAACTTTAACTTTATGAGGCCAGTGATTACAAGTTCTTCTTTGTTCGAAGTAATAGATTCTTTTTTGAATTTGAGATTTATTTGCTAGAGTAGCTGGAGTCATACAAATATAAGGTGTACACCTTATATTCATTTTGGATCTACCTTTCTGAGGTTCGACGCCTTGATGAATAGTTCGACTATCCCATAACACTAGTGAACCAGCTTTTGCTTTAACACAAATATCCGAGTCGAATCCCAAGTTCTGAATGTAAAAATGTTTTTCTTCTGGAGTTAACTTATGCCAATCGCTAGATTGTTTTATTTGAAATTTTTCTTGAAATTTCCCATGTAATTTATGACTTCCTTTTAAGACCCTCAGCGTGGCATCTCCTTCAGAAACATCATAAATATTGACTAAACTTTGTACACATTCAAAATCATTTCGTTTAAAACATTGATCGCTATGAAACCACTCCTTACCCTTATACCAACCTCGATTTGTAATTTCACATGGAAGAGAAACGCTAATTCCATCGAAACTTGTCAATAAATCGTTTGTATTCCATATTGATGCAAATTTTTTAATTACATTGGCGTTTTGTCTAACATGCCATGATAACGGATTATGTCCAAAGTCCCAATGTTGAAATAACATTCCGTGTTTAGGCATCAATTGAAATAGAGAAACATAAGTATCTGGTTTATTTTTTTCTACAGGTTTTTTGAAATATTTGGTTTTGTGATGAAGCCATTTCCACATCGTTTCTCTGAGTTTAATTATTTCATTATTATCTAAAACATTTTCAACAACTTCAACCCCTTTATTTTTTAAAGTATAATTTTTACAATCATCATAGAACAACATTTTTAAATCTTGTATTTGACACTTGTATAGAAAAGAAACAACTTGTATGGCATGTATCGGAAATATTTTTATATAATAAATGCATCAGGTAAAAAAAAAAAAAAAAAAAAAAAAAAAAAAAAAAAAATTAATTTTTTTTTTTTTTTTTTTTTTTTTTTTTTTAATATAAAATAAAATATTTAAAAATATTTTTTTAAATTGAATCTTCAATGTTTATATTTTTTCAGCTTTTTCACAAACCGTGTTGTTTTTGCACACGACAGTCAATAAAATTCTTGGAAACCGATTTTCTTGGATATTTTCTTTCCATTCGAAAGGGCAAATATTTCTTTCCGAGCTGGATTCTTGTACTTTTTTAAACATAGAAAGTAGGTTTTCATGGTACTCGGTATAATATCTATGAACAGGAAATCAATAGTAAAGATATCCCGCGATAGATGCATTCGACTCTCGACGTTTGTAACCATCCCGATTATTATTTTCATTTTTTTTACTACATACGATTTTATATTAATTTTTTATTTACGAGCGTGTCCACTAAATTTACAGGATCTGAAGAATCCGTCTGAATCCATTCTCTAAAAATCAATCTTCTGTCGGTCGTCGGACACAGTAAAGTCTGTTTCACGAATGAATTTTCAGTCATGCAATCCACTCTTCCCGTAAAAGTTTCGTCTTTTAACCTCGATTTTTCTCGTCTGCACGGAGAAGTTTTATCGTTCGAATCCAGATGAAAATACGGACCGCACACGCACTCTCGCCCGTTCCAACCCATGAAATCCAAGGGGTTCGGAACGTCCCGTAAACAGTAATCGGCCAGACACACGAACGGAAAAGCGGAAATCACCCGAGTCCCGTCTAAAGACTGCGATCCGCATTTGCATCGATATCTGAGATTTTCCCCCAGAGGTTCGTAATAATCGTCGATGTTATCCCCGGCCTCTTCGTTTTTCTCGTAATCCCACAAGACGTTCAGATCGTCGTTTTCGGCTTCGTCGTTTTTACAGGCCCGTTTCTTGTCCCCTTTGAACACGACTAGGTTCAGGGGCAAACACGACCACCCTGCCAGGGAAAACACGTGATAGTTTGCTTTCAAATTACATTTGTCTACCCCTTTGGGTAAACAATACGTGCCGGGTGTTAATTTTTTGTTCATCACGTACACGCGTTCGTCGTTATCCGCGATGTGATAAAGGACGAATTCAGTCGCGTTACTGCAAAATTTTTTACAGTCGCACGGTTCGCCCGAAGGACACTTGAAACCTCGCAGGGGGCAAATGGATTTGGAAATGGGGTCGGCGACTCTTTCGAACCAACGGATCAGCCGATGTTTATCCGTGAGATTGGGTTTGTAATACAAATTGATCATCGTGACTAAAAATATCGCGAATAAAATCAAAGAAATGTATTTATTCTTCGGCATTCTTTGCTTGATGCTCTTGGCTATTAATTTGGAACTGGTACCGGGACGACCTTGGCACGGGCATTACGTTTTGATATGGAAATGGAACGAATTCACACTCATACGAATCTTTCCGCAAGACGTGTACGTTTTGGTGGATAAGGATTTGATTTACAGGTACGAGATGACTTCTTCGAAAAACACGTATATCCCGGCCGTTTGCATCAATGCGAAAGTGGAACGGGATATTTTACACTATCGGTATCTGTTGGAATGGATAAAGGAGCCGCCGGTCTTGAAAGCTTATCCTCCGGATCTGTCCGACGACGTGGAGATTTTGAATCACGTGTCAAAGAGTTTGACATGACGGCGCAAAAACTCTTGTAGGACGCCGTGGTGTAAATTTTTACGTGCGGATGTCTCTCTCGCAGTTCTCTTATAATTTTATCTTGTTGATACCACATTTTGTAAACGCAGACGAAGCGGATATCCGTCAATTCCAAATACAGATGAAAAAATTCCAAGCCGATTTTACAACACTCGTCCGTGTGTTCCAGTTTAATTCGAAACGGATAATATGGAAAAACAGACGTGAAACGAGGCAACCTGCGAACTTTCGAATTGTTGAAAGGGGCCAGCACGACACCTCTCGCCCTAGAAACCAAACGATTCAGAGCAGGAACGGGCGGATCGAACGCGACGAAATGGGGTATTTTCGAATAAGTTTGAACCACGTCTATCCAGCGCTGAATGAAAAATCGAACTTGATCCATTTTGTCGTATCTACGAAAAAGCCTAAAATAATGTTCGGCGATCTGAACTTGCAAACGATCGCTTTGAAGTGAGAATTGAAATTTTACCGAGTCGGCCATTTCGGTAAATAATGTGGTCGACGCGTTCAAGTCTCGCCTTTATAAAACTCTGTTGCTTAAAAAAAAAAAAAAAAAAAAAAAAAAAAATTTTTTTTTTTTTTTTTTTTTTTTTTTTTAAGGATGGAGGTTTGTATCTTTTACGCTTTTGAATTTTAGTTAAATTTATCGTAGCGTTCTGGACTGGCTTTCTGAAAAAAAAAAAAAAAAAAAATTTTTTTTTTTTTTTTTTTTTTTTTTTTTTTTAAGGATGGAGGTTTGTATCTTTTACGCTTTTGAATTTTAGTTAAATTTATCGTAGCGTTCTGGACTGGCTTTCTGAAAAAAAAAAAAAAAAAAAAATTTTTTTTTTTTTTTTTTTTTTTTTTTTCGTGGTTTCTATGACTCTGAAATTTTTCAAGTCTTATCCACCTCTCAATCTCAACACTAAATGTATAGTACTTTCTTTTTGTAAATTATAATCGGCCAACGTTCTCGAATCTTCCAATTGTTTACCGGAAAAAATTAATCGTTGTTGGTCGGGAGGGATTCCCTCTTTGCCCTGTATTTTATTTTTAACTACGTCTACGGTATCGTCGGGTTCGACTTCCAAAGTTATGGTTTTTCCAGTTAGAGTTTTTACGAATATTTGCATCTTTATTTACATGGTCCTGTAGTCACGTTTCAGCCGCGGCTGAAAGTAACGATTCGATACCGTACAATTTAATTAATAGTCCGGTTATATTTGTAACAGCGTCTAGAGAGTTTTTTTTACCTAGTCTTCGTCCTCGGAATCCCGATCGTCCAACGAAAATTCTTCGAACGACTCGGTTATTCGTTCTGTATCGTCGACCGCGGGTAAATTACCGATCGTACAAAGCTTTTTACTCCTACCGACTTTTCTTTTCTTTGCGGAATGATCGTTTATAGCGAACGTGTATTTCACGCTCGGTTCCACCAACATGGCTATGCGTCTACCCGTGGCGTGATAGTGCAAAAGTTCGGCATGGACGAATCGTTTCCAGCGCAGGTTGTTCAAAACGCAGTAGGCCAACTTGACCGGATCTTTCATGTGCCAATAAGTCATGTTCAACAGCAGGCAAAATATTCTTTTCTGGTTGACGAACAGTTTTTCGAAATCGACGCATTGGCAATCTTCCACGGCCACTACCCAATTGGATGCTTCTTTCGTGGACACGTCGGCCCTGCTGTACGTAAATTCGACGTGTTCCTGATTTTTGTCCGGATATTTTTTCAAAAATTTCACCGAAGCGCAAGAAGTAGATTTATACTCGCTCAGAGTTTTAACCCTGCGGTAAATCGAATATCTTTTAGGATCCCTGCACAGGTAATCGGCTGCCAGAACAGTTTCGACCCAAACGTTCCAACCTTTGCTGAATTTTTCTTTTTTCGTTTCTACTTTTTGCGGATAAAAATTGGTTTTCCAAACCTCGTCCAGTATCCTGTCGGTCATGAACTCGACGAGACCGTTGATTTTCTTCTGGAAGCCTTTCGTTATGAGTTTGGGGTTGTCGAATCGTTCGTAGACGTACCTTTTTTTCGACAAGATGACCAAATGTTTCATGCGTTGTTTGTATTTCAGTTCCACGTACGGTAGATTCAAAAACTCGTTGACTCGATCGCAATTTTCGACGGGCCATCTGTGAACCATCAAACTGTCCGTGTCGGCGTAACACACGTCGTAACCCAAATTTTTTAAATAATGATACGATCCGAGTAACTGGTAGCGCGAGAGGGTCACGATGGTCATGGCGACGGGCAGATAGGCCAGGGGCGAATCCTTGGTGGCCATGACTCCGTAGAGAGAATTGATCAAGATTTTTATACCCAGCTGGACGTTGTAATGATAAATTTCTTCGGTTCGCTTAAACTCTTTCTGATGGTGTTTCCGCATTTCGATGAAATGGTCCACGATTTTGGGTAAAAACGCTTCCGCGTGGGGGTTGACGACGATCACTACTTCGTCCGAAGCGGGATCGAATTTCGGATAGGAAAATTTGGACATATTTTTCGTACTTTTCGTGAAATCGCCGTCGGAATGTTGTCTGTACGGAATACAAACCATCCGTTTAACCGCGTCGTTGGACGGCCATTCTTCTCGAGTCATGATCGTGCAGGTGCCGTAACACAAATTGCAATTCCGCAACGCGTTCGGATACATGCTCGAAAAATCCATGACCGAGACGTCTGTTTTTATCTGTTCGGGAACGCAAAAATTCAACGCGCCCTGATAAGTTTTTCCCTGGTAAAATCTTTCGTACTTGGAGTCGTGGTCGAACGACGTACCGAAAAACTTCGGGTTGATGAAATAGCCCAGACGCGTACCGTAAGTTTTGAACAGTTCCAGTAAATAACGCGAATTTCCCAAGTGTAAGACTTTCACGGCATCCAGAGCGGTGAAATTGGCGCGTTCGACCAGGAAAGACAGCACGTGTTCTTCTACGAACAGCCTGTACACCAATTCCGAATCTCTCAAACAATAATCCAAATACGTGCGAAACGTTCCGAATTCGGAAAGTCCGGACACCGTGTCGGGTTTCAACGAATCGAAACATTTTTTAACGTCTCGTTCGTCCAACAGATTGCGCGTCAAATCGGGATTTCGATACCAACTCGATATTCCGGTCGACTCGACTTGCAATTTGGTCTCTTTCAACTTTACCCGCGCCACGTCGTCCAGCTTGTAACTCGGCAAGTCGTAATCGGAAAAAGTTTTGAAATAAGCGTAGAGATCCAAGACGATTTTATTCTTGTACGTGACCACCAGGTCCGAACCCACCTTGCTAGACGTGTAATATCTGAGCACGTTGGACAGATCGAGCCAGCAAAGCCTCGCGAAAATACACGGAAAATCAAACTCGTTGATGTTGTAACCGGTTACGATTTGAGCGTCGTCCAACAGAGCGTGGAACCGAATCAACATTTCTGATTCGGTTTCGAACGCGTGTTCGTAATCGGGTACGGGTCGCGCACCTTCCGGAAGCAGATAGAGTAACCATTTTCGAACTCCTAGTCGCTTGTTCCATTTGTAAAGGCTCAGCATGACGATTCTGTCGGATTTGCGATAGCCTTTCGGAACCACGTTCCCGATTAAAGAAACGGTTTCGATATCGAAAGCGGCCACGGTCCAATCTGGTTCGTCTCTGTGATCGGAGATCATTCGCAGAGAATCCGTCAGACTCTGAGAATCGTTTTCCAACTCGTACCATTTGTAGTAAAACGAATACGTGTCGTACTGAGAACACAAATCGATATAGATCCGTATCAACCAGTCGTCTGGACCGAGATAACTGACTTTGTATTTGTGTAATAATTCGCCGACATCTTTGTGGAAAGCCTTGGTATATACTTTGTAGAAGGGTTTCAAACGGTAATCCAATTTGTTTTTGGCTAACCTGTCTTCGAAGTACGGTAAAATTTTTTTAGCGCTCCCGATTTTACGATACAAAACCTTATGACAAGGAAAAGATTCCTTTATGGCGCAAACCAGCTTGTCGATGTTGTTCGTGCATACGCCGATCCAATCTTCGTAATATTTAATTTTTCTTTCGCAGTTTCCTTCTTGATCGAGAAATGTAATTTCGATTTTATTAATGTTTTCGCGATACTGTAATCGTCTCCAGTGAATAGAAAAGTGCATGGTGAAAAGAACAAATCGAAAATGTGTACTTTAATATACAACTAACAAAAAAAAAAAAAAAAAAAAAAAAAAAAAAAATTTTTTTTTTTTTTTTTTTTTTTTTTTTTGTACTAGTCTAGAACGCAAACTAAGATCTGAAAAAATTTACGAGTCCAAAACGCTAAATAAATCTGAAAAAAATAACAAGTATCGTGGCTTTCAGGTAAACTGTCATCTGAATCCGATTCTGACCTTTTATCGTGTACAGAACGTAAATCATATTTTTTCAGCTTTTTTCGACAATTTGGACACTGCACGTTAGATTTGGATTTATCTATCAAATCTATAATACAAACTCTATGGAAAAAATGTTTGCATCCTGAAAGCGTAAAAGAATAGCGGGGCTTAATGTCTTCTAAACAAATAGCGCATTCACTCATGTTTCGAATCCGAAGTGAAAATTCAGGCTCAGAAGTAGTTGTTTTATCTAACATAATTTATAAAAAAAAAAAAAAAAAAAAAAAAAATAATTTTTTTTTTTTTTTTTTTTTTTTTTGAGCTTTACACCCGAACGATTCGTCCGCAACTTTTACATTTTTTGTACAAGCTCGGCATTTCGTCCATCGCCCTGTCTTGTTTCAAAAAAGAAACGTATTCGGGAGTCTTGCAACACTGTCGGACGCGAGTACGTTTCGCCCATTCTTCGCATTCCGCGTCGGTGAATAACGGTTCCATTTTTGACGAGAACTGTTTCCTAACCAAGAAAGAATGATCCGAGTCTTCTTCTTGTGTTTGTTGTTGATCTATTATTGGTATTTTTACGCGTCCGGAAAAGGCGTACGCGTGGCGAAACCGTCTGTCGGATCCCCTTCCGACCCCCCGACTCGCCGATTCCGATTCGATTCGACGCAACCGAACCATTTTCGATTCTCGGTCGACGGAAACACGGTCTGGGAACACACGTTACCCGTCGACACATTTACGTTCCATCGAGACAAAATAGTTCAGATCGATCCTTGCCACGGACATCCGAACCGCGCTCTCGTTCCCGCAAAGGGAAAGGCTCTCTACGATTATTTGAAATCGAACACGGTCACGAAAAATATTTTGAATTTCAAGGAAAACAGCTCGTTCACCGTTCAGAAAGGCGACGTGTTTTATTTCAAGTGCTCGGGGGGCCACGTGGACAAACTCCAAATTTGTCCTTCGGGCACGTTACTCGCGTCGAATCGATGTCAAGCCATCGATTCGTGTACGGGAAAAAGAGACGGAACCGTGCTTCCCGATCGCATTTCGTCTCGTTACCTTTTGTGCAAGGGTGGAAAGGAAACGATCAAAAAATGCCCCCCCAAGACCATTTTCCGTCACGATCGATGCGAATCGATGGACGATCTGAGTCATTACTGTCGATACTTTTCGGCGCCTATTCTGTTGGACGACGAGACGAGACTCGAATGTCGAAACGGAAAACCGTTCTACATCACGTGCAAATCCGGAACAAAGTTCATCGACAAAGATTATTGCGAACCCGCGGATTGCATCGGATTGCCCGACGAAACTAAACTGCCCCTTCCCGAACGGAAAACGAATCCGTTTAAATTTTCACCCGGTTACATGACTTGTCGAAAAAACAAAATTCACGAAATCGTAGAATGTCCGCAAAACTGGGACGACGGTCTGAGCAAAGGCGAAAACTTGTTGTCGCTACCCATGGTTTTCGACCCCGAAAGCAACCAGTGCTCCGTTCCCGCGTTTTGCGAAAACGTTTTCTCGGACGACCCGGACGTGATCGTACCCGTTTACGAATTTACCAGACGCGTCAAGAATTGGAATCTGTCCGAGCTTTTAGATCGCTCTGTGGGTTTCGCGTGCGAAAATAAAACTCGAAAGCGCAAGCTTCTGTCGCCGGGCGAGCGAATTTCCAAACGATTCAAAGCCGAATCCGCATGCGGACCTCAGGCGCCCGAAAAATTACCGATATACTACGATTCCGGACATTTTTACGACTGCGCGCTGAGCAGAATCGAAACTTGCCCCCCGCAGACATTTTTCAACGGTTCCGCTTGCGTCCCGGAACCTGCCGACGCCTTTAAATTCAACGATTTGCCGCTCTTCCGATTCGACTCTTTGAATTTCGAATCTTGGATCCAACCGTGGGATTATTCGAAAGCGACCGTACCTTCCTGTCGAGATCCCGAATCGACGTTGATCGAATTGTACAACATTTGCTCCCATCCCGATTGTTCGAAATACGCGTTCGTGTCTCAGATTCCAGACATGGCCGTCCTGTTACCTCGCGAACACCGCGCCAAATGCAAATTTTACGAAACGGAAAAGCTGCTGAAGAAGGAACCCGTGGATTTCGACTATCATTTTTGGACTCAAAAGGTATCGAACGGCGAAACGGAAAAACCTTGTCGGGTGGGTCAGAAACTACAAACTGGGAATTTCGTCTGGGACAGCACGGTGTACGCCACTTGCAACGCGGAACGACCGTTCGTTTTCTGTCCGTCCGTACACAGCCGGCGCATCGTTTCGGTACCTGGCGAATACTTTGCCTGCGATCCCCCGCATTCGAAATCTTACGTTTTCGACCGAGCGGACTGGACCCCTTTCGAAACGAACGAAATCAAACGCATTTCGCCAGTGTATTGGAACGACGACAAAGACCAACACATTCGAAGAACCAAGGCCAAACCGCAGGAAATTTTACCCATCGGCGGCGTGGACGTCAAAGTGGGAGAAAGGCTCAATTTGCTCGCCAGTCAAGCAGTCAGGTTAGAACCTCGGTTCAGAGTCACGTATCCGCCCAACGTGGCATTCGAATACGACGATCGAAACGACAGAAAAGCGCACACTTCTACGCCGAATCACGGATTTCTAGTCAGACTGAAAAATTTCACGGGCAAACCGTTGACTTTTGCCACGCACAGACCCGTTCCTTTCGTCGAATCGTTCGACCGCCAGCTGTACGTTTAAGCAAGTGTTTAAAATCATGGACGAACGTTCATTGGCCAACGGAGTTTTATTTTATTCTAGTCTTTACGTAAATTGCGTTCTTTTGGCGATCGGCGTGACGACCGGTCGTTGGATCTTCATGCTTTTGATCCTGTTGACCGTCGGATTGACGGCCTACATGATGTACGTGGCCTCGCACAACGCCGATCATCTCAAAAACGTAGGTGGCTGGGCGGAAATCAATTTCTCTAAATATCTCAAACAACTGAAGCAGCTGTTTTAACCAGAAACGCTCGAACCTCTCTTTCTACCGCGTCCGGAGACGCGTCTTTCACCACGAAAACGTTCGATCGACCCGTCAACAAATTGGACGCGTAAGAGTCGTGCAAACTGCGTAAATAATCCAGAGATATCAAACTGTCTACCGGGGATCGATTTCGAATTCGGTCGAAAGCGTCGATCGGATCCACGTCCAGATAAACGAAAAAATCCACCTCGAAACCCAGCGTCCGATAGAGTTTGTCGTACGTGCGAAGAGTTTCGTCGTCCAGTATCAACGGTGCGAAAACATTCCGAGAAGTCCACGGACAGCGTTCCACGAGAATCAAATCGTCCGTGTTCCAGAAAGATTGTTTTTGATTGAATTGAGACAGCAAAACTTGAAACTGAAAAGCCGGTCCGTAGCGCGTTAAATTTTTATACAGAAACGGAAGTAGAGTCCATTCCTCGACGGGCTCGGGAAAACATGCGTAACTGTCGGCGAGTCGTTTTATCAGAGTAGATTTACCGGCTCCGATCAAGCCGTCGATGCATACGACGAAAGGAGACATGATTCGATGTGTTGAAAATTCGCAGACGGATCATATAAAAGATCGAATCTTACAAAAAAAAAAAAAAAAAAAAAAAAAAAAAAAAAATTTTTTTTTTTTTTTTTTTTTTTTTTTTTATGAAATCCATCCACGTTTATTTTTTACTTGTTCGTCGATTAAATATTCACGCCATTCGTTCGGTTGAATATTATGATATAATGTTTTCCAAGTTATCTTAGCGTACATTCGATATAATCTATGATTCCAACATACAAATAACATAAACATCCACAAAATAATAAACATTATCTTGTCTTTCGAGATGCGTATTAAATAAAGTATGTCGACTGGTAAATCAGTTTCAACTAACGGAAACACGAGTAGGCGCAGGAAGCGCGATTCTTCTTTGTTGCAACCCTTGAATAAAAATCCAAAGTTAACGGAATCAGAAAAATCGAATCTGATTGAAGGTGAGAAAAGGGACGCTAATGTTCCATCAACCGCAATGGATATTGAGGGAGAAGAATCGAATAAAATCAACGAGGTACCTGGTAACCCGATAATTAATGAATTCGATGATAATTTCAACAACATTCCAGTTTTAAACGCAGAACGTGAAAACGCGGAAAATTTCAACAACGACTTGGAGCCCAAAAACAGCCTACATGAAAATGAGGATCGAGCTAGCAAATCAGATGACGGATCAGATAATCCCATGGAAAAATCTAGCGAAAAACCCGCAGACGGATCCAGCGAAAAAGAAGGCGAATCCGAAAAACCCATGGACGTATCTAGCGAAAAAGGAGACGAATCTAGCGAAAAACCTGCGGACGGATCTAGCGAAAAACCCGCAGTCGGATCTAGCGAAAAAGAAGGCGAATCCGAAAAACCCATGGACGTATCTAGCGAAAAACCTGCGGACGGATCTAGCAAAAAACCCGCAGTCGGATCTAGCGAAAAAGAAGGCGAATCCGAAAAACCCATGGACGTATCTAGCGAAAAAGGAGACGAATCTAGCGAAAAACCTGCAGACGGATCTAGCGAAAAACCTGCAGACGGATCCAGCGAAAAAGAAGACGAATCTAGCGAAAAGGGAGACGAATCTGGCGAAAAAGGAAACGAATCCGATAAACCCGCGGACGTATCTAGCGAAAAGGGAGACGAATCCGACAAACACAAGGATGAATCTTCATCCAGTGAAACAGAGGAGGGAAATGATGAATCGGATACATATTTAAATGAATATTTTGAGATGTATCTCAATAAAGGCTATGCTACTCAAAACGAGGGTAGAGTAGAATATTATGCAAAGAACCGCGATAAAGATGAAACATATTTTACAGGTCCAGCTGGAGAAACAATATATGCAACTAAAATAATACAAGTCGGTGATTGGAATCAAACAGTTGAATATCCGACGCGAAATAAAGATGGTGAATTTGAATATATTTACCAACACGGGGTTCCAAGGTACCCTGAAAATAAAAATACAGGTGAATTAGTCTTTCCTAGAGATCCAGGAACAAATGAGGAAATTTATCTCCCGAATGCAGACGGAAAAATAAACGATTATCCCTCAAACACATTCGGTCGCCAATTTTATCGTAAGGATGCGGATGGTAATGAAGTTCCTCTGCCCAACAAGACATATGCAAAATTTGGTGGAAAACAAATTTATCCAAAACGAAGTAACAAAGATGAATATTATCTAACAAGAGACGATAATAAAACTGAATACGGAGCCTACATGACTGTAAATGGGGAACAAATCCAATACTATGCTCAAAAGAAAAACGGGGATGAAATTTATCCTCGAATGTGGTTGTAAGGAAAAAAAAAAAAAAAAAAAAAAAAACTTTTTTTTTTTTTTTTTTTTTTATGACTAGGAAATTTGTTCGAAAATATTTACAACTCCAGAACTCGAAACAAGATTGAAATATTTTACAAGTCCAGAATGCTACAATAAATTTAACTAAGATTCAAAAGTATATAAATCTCCAACGTAAAAAAAAAAAAAAAAAAAAAAAAAAAAAAATTTTTTTTTTTTTTTTTTTTTTTTTACTAGAGGGTAATGATGAAATTTTTTTCGAAAAGATTTCTTTGAAAATTTTTACAAGTCCAGACTGCGAGATCAACACTGAAATTTTTTACAAGTCCAGACTGCGAGATCAACACTGAAAATTTTTACAAGTCCAGACTGCGAAATCAACACTGAAAATTTTTACAAGTCCAGACTGCGAGGCAAAACTGAAAAAAATTACAAGTCCAGACTGCGAGATCAAAACTGAAAAAAATTACAAGTCCAGACTGCGAGATCATAACTGAAAAAATTACAAGTCCAGAGCCCGAGGCAAAAATTTCCAATCTGTTCGAAAAAAACTTCAAAGTACGATTAAAGAAATAATCAGAAATCGACTTACCCACGAGTCCATCTTCCGTCCAGCAGAACTTCTGGTAGCAACTCCTTTGGCACCGACGATCAAATGAACGAATGTGGCTCGCACACCTGTATTTATACCCCGGGATTGCGTAACCTTCCAGAGATATTGCGTCAGAAAACTTGAACTCGATTCTCGAAAGAAGGAAAACTCAAAAAAAAAAAAAAAAATTTTTTTTTCTTTTTTTTTTTTTTTTTTTTTTTTTATGACTAGGAAATTTGTTCGAAAATATTTACAACTCCAGAACTCGAAACAAGATTGAAATATTTTTTCAGATCTTAGTTTGCGTTCTAGACTAGTAAAAAAAAAAAAAAAAAATTTTTTTTTTTTTTTTTTTTTTTTTTTTTATGACTAGGAAATTTGTTTAAAAAAATTTTTTAAAATTTTTTTACAATTCATCTCCCGCTTTCGAATCTTCATCTCCTCCCGCTTTCAAATTTTCATCTTCAGTTTCCGAATTTTCATCTTCAGTTTCCCAATCTGATATTTTATACTCTTCAGCGAATAAAGTTGTCAAGTAACTTTCAGTATCTTTCATGCATTTTTTCAATAACACGTCCTTAGTCACCAGTTTTGTACTAATCCGTTTCTTTTCTCCGAGTATACTTTCCAAATCAAGATACACGTATTCCACCAAAATATCCAATAGTGTGTTGGTACGGATATTCGTACCCGTTATACTTTCTAATAATCCTAGTTTTGAAATTATCAGATCTCGCATTTCCTCTAAATTCGGTAACTTATTTTGTAAAATAGTCGCTTTTAGTTTAAAATATGATCGATACAATATGTAAAACATATTTTGAATCTCAAGAGGCGTAAAATCTGCATCCGGGCGAAATTTCTTGTCAGTTGCCCCTGCGTCATCGACATACTCTACCAATGTACGTTTTCTCCTTAGTTCTAAACTTTTTAATTTTTCTGCAAATTTTTCTGGTTTTAAATCTGGAGCAAATTTCAGTATTTTTAACCATTCGTTATAGAAAGAATTAATTTTTGATTCATCAACTTTGTGATCGTCTTGTCGGGAAGTGAAATGATTCTGAATTAAATCATAATAAAATTGGAAATGATTTTCGATTGATGATTTGTCCGTTACAGAAAATATGTCGAGTTTCAAAATTCCTAATTTCGTAATTAGACCGTCGAGAACAGAATCGATTCTGTAAACAATATTTTCAAGAGCTATGTTTTCAATACCGAAATACATCTTCAAATTTTGTATGAGTTCAGAGTTTTTATTACAGTTTTTAACGAATTCACTATTTATTATATCTGTATAAAAAGTTTTACGGTCGAAATATTTTTCAGGCTGAAAATATTTTAACAAACCCTTGCATTGAGAATTTAAGGAATTATCTTTTATATCATAAGGAACAGTTCTATTGGTCTTTTTATCCACTTTGAGTTTGCCACTTTCGAGTGCGGTTCCACTACTTTCGAGTGACGTGTTATTACCGCTTAATATTTTAAACATCCACTGTTTCAAGTCTCCCTCGAACGAATCTTTCAAACGTAAGGTTTTAACAAATAATATTAAATTTCTAATAAATATCGCCATCCATGCCGAATGTTGCATGATTTCGGGATTCAAATGCGTTGCGGTTTCTATTAAATCTGTTTGAAGACTTCTTAAAGAATCATCAAGATAGTCTGGATTTCTAAATGTTTGCGGATTATCAGAGATGAAATTTAAAGCAAAATTCCACAAACTCTTATATCTTCTTATAAATAAAATTTTCCACTCATTGTTATCATTAAATTCAATGTCCGAAGTCACGGCTACTATTTCTCCTAAAATAGCTTCATTCGCGTAAAGTTTATCGAGGGAAATCTTATTTATTAAAGTAAATTTTTCGAACCTCTTCGTGTCCTCCTTTAAATTTGCGTCCGTTTTAATTATTTCGTTATTCAAAAATTCGAGATACGCAAAAGCTTCCGTTACAGAGGGGAAAAGTTTTTTCGTGTTTTCTTCATAACCTGGAAGCGAATTCGAAAAATTAATGTACCAGTTTTCGTCAGTCAGGTATTTAGAGTCGAAAAGAATTACGATTCGTTTCAGACGGTCAAATACTTCGATGATTTTATCAAGGAAATTATCGACGTTTAAACCGTAACCCAGTTTCTTGACATCGTCTTCATATTTACGAAACTTCGTCAAAATTTCACCCAACTTAGCGATCAAGTCTTCGTCGTTTTTCAAATGAGCTAAATCTGCAATTTGGTTCAATTTGGCCAAATAATTCGGATTATTTTCCAGCATATTCATCAATTTATCTGCGAAATTATCCGGAGTCACATCCATGCGATCCGCTCTGTCTCCTAATACTTTGCATTGCTCTTCCACCTGTTTTAACGACTCGATTTGTTTTTCAAATTCTTGGATGAAAGATTTTCCCCAACTAACCGTACCTTTATATTTTTCACGCAAATATTCGATGATTTCGTCTTCTTCACTATTACGTTTAGAATTTTGATCCGTGTTAATTTTTCCATCTGTTTGATAATCCTGCGAATGCATTTGAAAATCTAAAGCGTTTTCCGTCTGAGAAGCAACATTTCCCCGTTTTCCTATTTTTTCCTCGTTATCAATTTCACGTGCTTTGTACTTTTCCGAGTCCTCTTGCAATTTACCTTTTTCCTTTTCCAGAGTTTGTATTTGAATCAGGTACTCGTTTTTAAGTGTTTTCCACTGCTCTAAATCTATTTGTAAATTCTGAAATTTTTCGTTTTCAATTTTCAGATTTTCTATTTCGCTCACGTGAGATCGTTCACGCTTCTCACACTCGTTCGACCGATGCTCCAAATCTTTCAAATTATCTGCTAAACCTGAATTTTGTTGTTTAAGCTTTTCAATTAATTGTTTTTCATGTTTTATATTCTCTTTTAACTCCTCTATTTGTTCCGATAATAATTCGTTGTCTTTCATCAACGACTTATTTTTTTGGTCGTCCGTTAGAGTTTGTAATTCTTCCAGACGTTTTATTTTTTTCTCGTACTCGCTTTCACGTTCTCTGCACTCTTCTAAATCCGCTTGCGAGTTACCGTATTTCTCGTTTTCAATTTTCAGAATTTCTATTTCTTCCTGCTGTTTTTCTACACGTGTACTATGCTCCTTCGACCGACGTTCCGATTTCTCCAACCGCTTTTTTAAGTCTGAATTTCGTTGTTTGGAAGCTTCGTGTAAAGATTGTTGGCGTTTTATTTCCTCCTCTAAATTATTTATCTGTGCCGATAATTTTTCGACGGTCTCGTTCGAAACTCGCCAACGTTCGAGAGTTTCGTCCGTTTGCGAATGATCCATCTGGCTAGTTTGGGGATCGGCAGGAACCAACGGTGCAGGCATCGGAATCGCAGGGGCGGAGAATTCATACGGAGCGATGGGTTGCGACGTTTCGTGTGAAAGCGGAATAGCGGGAGCAGGTTGACCGAACGCTCCGATCGAACTGAAATCTGGCATTGGAATAACCGAAAAAGCGGGTTGCTGCGGAAAATGTTTCGCGCGATGTTTCGAACTCATTGCGTATTTTCTACTTGTTCCGGAGTCGTTTGTTTGAAGCACGTACTTTTGTGTTGAACTCTGAACCAGTTCATTTTCTCGCTTGCATTTGTCGAGTTGTTGTTTCAAATCATTTATTTGTTTTTCGTACTCTTTTGAAAGATTATTTTTCTCGCTTTCAAGAGTATTCAACACTCCGTGCAATTGATCATTTTTGTTCTGAATGGAAAGCAATTCTTGGTCCATTTTATTCAGTCGATCGGTCAAGGTGTTCTTTTCTCGATCGCATTCGTGTAACCGATCGGTCAAAGAACCTTTTTCTTCTCTGCACTCGTTCAATTGTTGCGATAAAAGAGTCGGATCGCCAGACTGCGCGGAAGCGTCTCGGTTCGTTTCGTAGTCGAGATCGTTCGGCAACCGGTTGAGTTTGAGCAAAAAATCTAAAAAACTCTTACTTTCGAAAAAGAGAGTGGCGTTTTTATCGATCAGAGGTCGACTCAAATCATACGCTTGAATCAAATCCTTTCTCAACTCGCGATTCAACGTATTTACGGTATTCAGAGCCAAAGAATCTTCGGGATCCCTTTTAAATTTGATCAAGGCTTCGACCAACGCTTTAAAGACCATCTTGTTTCAATTCCCCGAAGAGTATTTTGGCCACTACCGTCAGATCCTCGAGAATCGACTCGTATTTATCGGCAGTTTGTATTCGCAGCCACGAAACGACTTGCGCGAGCCGTGCTTTTTTCGAACGTAGATCGTACGCGTAAAACGGCAAACCGTAGTCTTTCCACGTTTTCCGATCCTTGTACAGCGGCATCCAAGTGTCGCATACGACGGAACGGGTGTCGAGATACGATCGATTCGTTCGTTTCACTACCATGGGGGACACGTATTCCAACCGACGAAATTCGTCTTTGGAAAACGCGCAGAGTATTCCCACTGGCTCGGAATCCGTGAGGAAAATCTCGCATTTGTAGAAATCCGAATCGTGCACCTTCTCGGGGGAATTTTCCGATCGTTTCAAAATTTTGAATATCTCTCGCCCCGTGGATTCGGAAGGCAGAGCGTTGGTGACGGGGAAAAAAGATTCGCGACAGAGGTGGAAAGCGAACGGACTCCAGCGATTGAAGCGGTTCAATTTCCCGCAAGGCCTCTTGAAGAACCGAAGCCTGGCCGCTTCGTCCAGAGTCAGGAGACGTTTGTTTTTCTTCGCTTCGACGATGGTGACCAGACAATGAAAGGCCGCTTCCCTTCGACACCGTTTCGTGATTTTATCGAAAGGATTCCACGTGGCCACCACGTAAAGCGTCGAATTCGTAAAATGACTGTAAACGATTTTGCTCGGTGGAAACAAGGCTCGCAGTAAAGTGTTGACTGATTCGTCGGTCACTTTTATACCTTTTTCGTAGTCGTTTCCCACGCTGAAAAACAAAACGGATGGATTTTTGTCGAAACGGATCGGGGGACACGGGCCGCGAAGAACGACGATGCTGTTATCTGGAGGTTCTATAGGGGTAACGTTTAACCCCATACATCGGTAGGACGTAATGGGCCGTTTGAAACGCACGGCGATGAAATGTTGTCGTCTGAACTTGTTCCCGTAGACGTCGATAAATTTATCGTATTGAATCCGAGGCTCCATCGTAAACTTGATTAAAAAAAAAAAAAAAAAAAAATTTTTTTTTTTTTTTTTTTTTTTTTTTTTTTTCACTAGAGGATAATGATGAAATTTTTTTCGAAAATATTTCTTTGAAAATTTTTACAAGTCCAGACTGTGAGGCAAAAAAACTGAAAATTTTTACAAGTCCAGACTGCGAGGCAAAACTGAAAAAAATTACAAGTCCAGACTGCGAGATCAAAACTGAAAATTTTTACAAGTCAAGACTGCGAGATCAAAACTGAAAAAAATTACAAGTCCAGACTGCGAGATCAAAACTGAAAAAAATTACAAGTCCAGAGCGCGATGCAAAAACTTCAAAGTACGATTAAAGGAATAATCAGAAATCGACTTACCCACGAGTCCATCTTCCGTCCAGCAGAACTTCTGGTAGCAACTCCTTTGGCACCGACGATCAAATGAACGAATGTGGCTCGCACACCTGTATTTATACCCCGGGATTGCGTAACCTTCCAGGGATATTGCGTCAGAAAACTTGAACTCGATTCTCAAAACGTGAAAAAAAAAAAAAAAAAAAAAAAAAAAAAAAAAAATTTTTTTTTTTTTTATGACTGGGAAATTTGTTCGAAAATTTTTACAAGTTCAGAACGCGAAACAAGATTGAAATATTTACAAAAAAAAAAAAAAAAATTTTTTTTTTTTTTTTTTTTTTTTTTTTTTACATTATAGGATTGAGATATTTTATACACTTTCTTTTATACACTTTCTCGGATAAATATCTGGAAAATTTTACAAGTGCAGAACGCGAGATTAAATGTGGAAAATTTTACAAGTCCAGAACGCGAGATTAAATGTGAAAAATTTTACAAGTCCAGAACGCGAGATTAAATGTGAAAAATTTTACAAGTCCAGAACGCGAGATTAAATGTGAAAAATTTTACAAGTCCAGAACGCGAGTTTAAATGTGAAAAATTTTACAAGTCCAGAACGCGAGATTAAATGTGTAAAATTTTACAAGTCCAGGACGCGAGATTAAATGTGTAAAATTTTACAAGTCCAGAACGCGAGATTAAATGTGTAAAATTTTACAAGTCCAGAACGCGAGATTAAATGTGAAAAATTTTACAAGTCCAGAACGCTACGATAAATTTAACTAAGATTCAAAAGTCTAAAAGATATAAATCTCCAGCCCTAAAAAAAAAAAAAAAAAAAAATTATTATTATATTTTTTTTTTTTTTTTTTTTTTTTTTTTTTAATAGCTAATATTTTTAGCTTCCGCTTTTTAGTTTTTGTTTTGTCAACTTTTTCTGAAATCCTAAGAAATTTTCTTCAACTTCTTTTTTTACTTCATCGCAAATTACCGACGTCATATCCTTTAACGAGTCTCGTATCATCTCTTTTTTTATTTCTTCTGGGTAATCACCAAATTTGGAATAAGCTGAAAAGAATCTATTATAGTTTATGTAGGATTTAATTTTATTCTTGTTTAACAATGGAACTTTTTTTACGCGAAATTCTTCTCTTACCAGCTTGAAAATATCTCTCGATTTAGATAATTGATTTTCATCCTTTTTTAGTACAAACCCTTCTACAAACTTTTCAGAAAATTGACTTTGATACTTTTCCACTATAATATACAAATCGTCAATAGTCTTGTAATTTATATTTAAAATGGGTACGCAAGGTAACTCAACTTTTTTAAATATCTGAATAGCATCACTGTAATTTACATATGTATTTTTATCCACATTGTAAAGATCAAAGGCTCTGAAAAATACTTCTTTACTACCGAACACAGCTACAGATTCAGAATCATAATAGTTCATCATAGGAAACGTTTTACCAAATATTTCTCCGTAGATTAGGAAATTATAGTCTAAGATACTTTTGATCTTTTCCACAATTTGGGTTAACGGTTCTATGATTTCTTGTAAACCAAATTGATTAAAATTTTTTTCGACTATTTTAGTCCGTGTCTGAAGTCGAAGTAAATTTTCAATATAACCGATTGCAAAATTAGAACCATGAATCTTTTCAGTCACAATAGATTCACCGGAAAACGGTTCACTCTCAATGAGATGGTATTTATAAAACCTATTCTGTTTAGCCATTATCATGTATTAAGAAATTGTATCTTGATTTATTGAACATGTTACATTTTCATATGGTAATATTTCCTCAACTCAAAAAAAAAAAAAAAAAAAAAATTTTTTTTTTTTTTTTTTTTTTTTTTTTTTTTTTTTTTTAGTCAAAACTTTAGTTTGAAAAAATGTCGGAGAAAAAATAAACTAATTTAAAACAAGCTATTCAATTACAAAAACGCCGTGATTTTTTCAGATACGGGTTGTCTGCAAACGGGGCACCGGTCGTCGATTCGGAGCGAACATTCTTCGCAGCACACGAAATGCTTGCATGTCAGGAACATCACGTTTCTCGACTTCTCGAAACAGACCACGCAAGTCGTCGAGTCTTCTTTTTCGTCGACCCGGTAGTTCAAATTCTTTTCTCGAAGAATCAGTTTTTGAAATTCTGCTTCGGACATCCCGACTTTCGAACTTTCGAGCTCTAGACCCTTTCGCCCCGTCGCGACCATTTCGTGCGGCTCGATCTCGAGCAAGGCAATTCGGCAGCGCGGGTTCTTTTGGAAATGTTCCAGACGGGGCACGTCGTCTTTTTCCCAGTTTCCCAGCGTGACGCCGCACCAGTAACAAGTCACCGCGTCCGCCACGTTTCTGTAATAAAAACCGCATCTGGCGAGTTCGCTTTTCCCTATCCACGCTTCGTGGGGCCATTCGGAGCCGAAGGTCGCGTGGCGTTTTCGGAAATTTTCCATCTCGGGACGCATCGGAACGCAGATCGCGTCCGTTCGAGCCACGGGTACGTTTTCGCAATCCCTCGCGATGCGGGACTTTAATAAGTCCGTAGATTTTTCCGAAAAGGGACACGACGCGTGGTTCCTTTCGATCTCGAGCCGATCTTCTCGAAACGCGTACTTCGACTCGAGAAAAGGGCAGAAAGCGCAGCGGACGGTTTGATCCCGATTCCTGTAGTACAGACCTTTTCGAGCCGCGCGCTCTCGATCCCGAGGCCGTTCGAGCGGCGAGTTTCGATGGTAAAAACTCTGCAGGCGAACCAATTCCAACCGAGGATCGTTCCGAACGAAAATGTGCAGCGGATGGTCGAGAAGAGAAACGTTGCGATAGACGGGATCGTCCGTGATACCCATCGCGTGGGGACATCGGGGATTTTTTCGAACGTGCACGTAGCACGGTCGGTCGAAGAAAAGTTTCGACTCGGAAGAATCGTAGTGGAACGAAAAAGCGAACGGGCAGAAAGCGCAGCGGATGGTGTGGACCGTATCGTCGCAATACAGACCGTTTTCGGCAAATTCCGCCGGAGAACCGGTAAACTGTAAATCTCTGAGCCTGTTCCTGGTAAACCTGTTCCTGGTAAAACTCTTCAGACGTTTGTATTCCGAGTTCATGGTGGATCTGAGGGAAAGCTTGATTGGAAATGATTAAGAATAAAACGCACAACTGAAAAAAAAAAAAAAAAAAAAAATTTTTTTTTTTTTTTTTTTTTGTAACACTTTAAAGATTATTGGTAAATAAACTAAATATATCATGTAACAAATTCCAATGTCGAGTTTTTAAAAATAATAAATTTCCTTTGGAATCCGTAACGACTTTTTTATTCATACTTTTGATAATTCGTTCATTTCATCCGTCGAAGGCATAAGATTCAAACATATCAAATCGCTTTCGACTGTGCCTTTCAATATTGTTTTCATAGCGCTGTCGAATTTCTTTTTCGTATTCCATGATGTAGTAGATTGTCGAACGATTAAAAACGCCCACCACACATTAATTGACTTTCTATGACACACGATCGATCTTATTCTGTAAACGACCATCGAAACGTTAAAGAAAATCAAGATTAGAGTCAATCCGTAAAAGGCCAAAAATATTTTACGGTAAACGCTACATAACGGCAAAAGACATTGGAACCAAGCATTCGTGCTCCCGCTACTTTGGAAATATCGCACGAAGCAAGTTCCGTTATCCGGGAATATTTTATAAACTGCATCCCACGACCATCCGGAAAGGCTCCAGAGATTATTGAAAAACGAGTCTGTTATATGTAAAATTAAAATTAAATATATTATGTAAAAAAATTCCAAAGCCCAAGTTTTTAAGAATAATAAATTTCCTTTCGAATCCTTAATGACTTGTATCGCCTCGTTGGGTTTATCGGCCAGATTTTCGAGATGTCGAAGATAACCCCCGAAAAACTTTGACCAGATCGAGTATGGAAAATAAAATCCAAACGCCAACAACAACATATAAACGGATATCCATTGATAGTAATCGTGGTAAATCGTAACGTCATTTTCAACGCCTTTAGTCATGGTTCCGTTAATATAGCATTTAGTGTCGATGAAATTTTGCGTTAGACTCTTTACCGTCGATTGGCAAATTATATTTTCTCCAAACAACAAACGAGCCATGCTCAGGCCTGTACAGAATAAAATAACATTCCGAATGTAGATTTGTTGAAAATCAACCAAAATACTGTGACTTTGACTGTTTTTAGAATTAAACTTGACCAGTTGCAGTAGAGTATTCATAATGAATGTACGTAGTAAAATATCTCTTTACTTTAAAATGGTTACATGCATGAAAAAAAAAAAAAAAAAAAAAAAAAAAAAAAAATTTTTTTTTTTTTTTTTTTTTAAATTACATATCGTAAAAATTCTCCCTTTTGACAAACCCAGTTCCAAAACGGAAAAGATCCTTCGGCGGTGGAAATTTCCAATTCGAATTGCGTTTCATCTCTTTCGCCTTCGGTCTCCAACACGGGGGTCATCGGATCGTTCATCAATCTCTGGAAAACTTTCCAGAGTTTTCTCTTCGGTCGTTTGCGGAAATTTTTCCTCTTGTCCGTCACCATCGAATGCAGCAAGTCCAGCGTTTCGTCGGTGTTCGAAACGCGAATTTTCTTCGACTTGTCGTCTAAATCGCGACAAAAATCACCCAGGCATTTGTCGCTCCGGTCAACGGCGAACACGTAGGGGTTCGCGTAACCCACGAACTTTGCCAGATCGACGGTTTTCCAGAGCAAATAACCACGTTCGGTTATAAATCCGTGGACGGGCGGGCGATGTCGATCCACGATCAAAGAAAACTTTAACACGGTCATGGTTCCCGGCAAACGTCTGGAGAAAGAATACGAGCCGTGAAGAAATTGAATCTGTTAAATACCCCACTTTCAAAAAAAAAAAAAAAAAAAAAAAAAAAAAAAAAAAAAAAAAAATTTTTTTTTTTTTTTTTTTTTAATGATTTTGTTCGAGATGGTCTATTCTTTTTTTTCTAGCCAGTCTTTTACTGCGGCGCAAAATAATATCATCTAAATTTACATGCGGAAAAACTTCCATTTCTTCATCCAATACAATCGCTTCCCAACCATTGTGTTCGTCGATCCAGGGTTGAAGTTTTTCCTTTACAATTATAGAAAAATATTTATACAAAAGATCGTTAGGACTGTGTGTGATGGCGAAAAACGCAATGATATCTATAAATAACAAGATTCGTGACCATGTAATACCGTTCGAAAAAAGTTGATCATATAAACCATACAGTAATTCTTCTAATTTGTTTTTTTCAACTCGAAAAAAACTGCAAACGAGGTAATATATTTTAGAAAAATGAAAATAATGAATAATATTGCAGAATTTAAACACCCGTTTCAAGACTCTTTCTTCTTTTTCATTTAAAGCGGGTATCGAAGATAATTTTATAGGATGAACGCTTTTTCTCAAATGGATAAATGTATTCGCTAGAATAAAATCTGTCCTCACTTTTTCCGTACTCATTCTTTATTACACAGATTATAATTATTATTTTTATTAATTTATGTATGAGTGATTAATACCACCAAACGATGTTTCAGACAAAACATAATGGCTTTTAACTTTAACGCCTTTTTCAAAGTACTCGATTTTTATCACAGGTTCACGCACTTCATCAAATGAAATGTATTTTTCGAAATATCCAGATATACTAAATGTATACGAGTCATCAAACTGAGAAACGGTTAATAATTGAAAAAGGGGGACTTGTTGACACGCGTGGCACCAATTCATAGGATTTTGGAAAAACGCCACATTCCTTGAAACAAAACGCCGTTCCTTTAACATATACCTTCTCTGGTAATAACCGTTCTCGCTTTCAAATTTCATACATTTTAAACACAGTTTAACGCTATTGTTAGCAGTAGTTCTAAAATCGTAATGCACGATCAGTTGTTCTGAAAATTTAGCATAAATACCACGCAAGAGCTCGTAATTCTCGTTATCCTGGAACCAAACTACAAATTTTTTATCAAAGGCGAAATCTCGTTCGGTATAAAATCCAAAAATTTTATAACACTGTACTAAATTTTTTTTCGTGGGAGGGTCGGATTCTCGTAGATGAAAACGAGATTTACTCTGCTGAAAAATATCTATCAAAAAACGTTTCGGAAGCTCTAGCTTCTCCATGTTGTGTAAACAGTCTAAGTTTCTTAAAATTATTTTTATACATGTATTTTTTAGTGGGGGAATACTAAACGTAGCGTCGCAAAAAAAATCGTGTTTTTTTTCAGAGCACTGAAAATAACGAGTGACGAAATAATCTAATTTAGAAGAATCAAACCATTCTGATCGAATTCCCGCACTGTTTTTTAACTTTTTTGTTGAATGAACGATCAAATGTACATGTTCGTTTCTCCACAGCTGGGAAATTTTAATCTTTAATGGATTTGATTCTAGCATTCCCAAAGCTGATTTATGAATTACGACATGATGAAAAACCATATGCTTTGAAAAATTTATATCATGGGAAATTAATCTGATTGAACCAACGCATTGTTTCTTTAGACGACCGTAAATCTCGTCGAAACTCATCTCGAAGAAACCAAATAGAGAGAACAGAAAATATTCGTGTGAAATAAATAGTATAGTCGCCGGGAGAACAAGTCATGATAAAAAAAAAAAAAAAAAAAAAAAAAAAAATTTTTTTTTTTTTTTTTTTTTTTTTTTTTTTTTTTTTACTTAATAATTAGAAATATTTGGTAATTCGGCAAAAAGTAAATATTTCTGGTAATCTGAACTGTGTTTCTTTGGAAGTAAAGATTCTGATGCGGAATACAAATTTAGATTATTCGCAATAGCATCTGCTACAACTGCATTGAGGTATTCCTGAAGAAAACATTCTGTAAATTCTGTATGTCTTTCTTCTAATATCTTTATTAATATACTTTTAACTGCATGGAGTTGAACTTGACTTGCTTCCGAAATACTTTCAATATTTTCAATCTTTTCTTTACAATGAGGACAATAATAGTTTTCTTCACACCATTTTCTAATACATTCTTCATGATAATGATGACCACATGCTAATAATTTAACATATTCCGGCTCATGAAAATGTTTTTCGCAAACACATTTATTGTTTTCACCCAGTGGATCATTAAGTTTTACGATGGGTAAATTTTTTACAAAAATAGTAGATTTGGAATCTTTTTCCGATAATACAAAAAAAATCTTCAACAAAATATCTGGATAATCCTGAAATGCGTGTGCCATTTGCTCGGCTAATTTTATTTCTGGATATTTTTTTAAATAATTACCCAAGAAACTTTCACATTTTTCAAGTTTCTCTTCAAGAAAGGTTATTGAAAAGGCCATATTTAAAAAATCTTTCCTGGCACAGGGAAATGTAATGGAGAGCCAAGAAAACAAAGTGTTTGAATTTGCGCGATAGCCACCCACTCTATATGTACACACTCGCAAAAAAAAAAAAAAAAAAAAAAATTTTTTTTTTTTTAATCCAATTTTGCCATCTCGAAATTTTTCTTGACGAGTACTTCTTCTAATATGTGATCGAAAGTTTCCTCCGACATGACGTCCGTGTGATGAATGGCATACAGTACGTCCTGTTCTACGACTCGACTCTTGCCGTCTATCAACCGTCCTAAATAATCTTGTTTCAAGCCTTGAACGTTAAATATTATTTTGTTGTGACCGTATCCGGGTTGCCAAATTTTAGCCGTTTGCCAAAGGGCCACGTGCGACGCTTTCGCATGCGCCACCGCTTCGAACGGGGTCAATCCCGACCAAAACGAACTCTTCACGAAATAGTTTCCCTGCGCGCCGATTTCGCCAAACATCTGATGCAAATGTTCGAAATTACCTTTCGCTTTCGCCTTGACCTGAACTACCAGACAGCCGCGACCGCGACTTATATCGCCGCCGATCGCGATCGTTTCCACCAACCAATCCATCTCTTCTAAAGTCAAAGCGAAACAGTAATGGTTTTCGAACTTTTCGAGTTGAAATTTCCGCATGTCGTCGAACGCTTTGAACGCCCTCTTCGACCCGTAAATTTCGTAGATGACTCTGAGCGTTTTCTTCAAATCCGGATTCTTGTAGGGTAAAAAATCAATCTCGCCGTAAAACTGGTAATAAGCGACCAACTGGTCTTGGCTCGGGCTCAATTTCATCCCCATGACGAAACTACCCATTTCCCATTCCGGATTCAGCAAGGTGGCGCATTCGGCCTGGGACAGGATGCTGAAAAACAGGTAAATGTTCACCTCGTCTCCGTCGAAATCGCCGTTGATGCTCGGTAAAATTTCCAACGGTACGCCGAAACAGTCGTGCGGCCACGAGGGTCCGTCCGAAGGTACTCGCAAGGCCACGAAATTTTCGGGTTGGAGAGACGGCATCCTGTTCAGAATGACCCATTTACCTTTCAGTCCGAATTTTTTCACGATGGAATCGGGCAGTCGAATTTCGTTGGCCTTGAGGGTCGCGTCGGGCACGATCATACCCCGCATCGAGTAACAGCATCGTTTGCCGAACGCCGCCTGACGAATAAAAGTGGCTTTTCCGCAAGACCGAGAATCCAAACTGCCGTAGTTCAGAGGCGCTTCTTGAATCTGTTTGTAAAACGTCGGAGTTTTGGAAGGCGGTTGGACGGTCTTCGTTCGACAAGTCATGGGTTGGCCCGACACGAATTTCAAAATTTTTTCGTAAATCAGAGTGGTCGCCATTTGCCAGTAAACGGGATCCGGAATAATCAAAAAATCCTGATCGGTTTCGATGCCGGCTTTTTCGATCATGCGTTTGAGTTGGGGCAGAAGAAAAGTGTATCCGGGCGTGGGTACGGCGATGGACTCGAGAGAATAAAACGGACGCTGATCGTCGAAATAAAACTGGTCGCAGCACAGGGCAAAGTTGGTCGACCCGAAGTTTATTTTCGTTTCGCATTTCGAACAAACGTTTCCGAATTCGTTCTTTTTTCGCCACGCTTTCAAAACTCTGAGTAATTCTTTCGGGGTCAGTCGCAAGCGACAGTCTTTCAACTCGAGCAAGGAAATGCGGTATCGGTTCACGGCCATTCTATAAACAAGCGATGGCGTATCGGAGAAGGTGGAACGGGGACGAGTATTATCCCCGTGGCAAATTCATGACGGACAAATACGGGAGAGAAATCTATGCCCGCGACAGGAACCGCAACGAGTACTATCCCAAACGGAAAGGGGACGTTTTCGCTCGAGACAATTCGGACGCGTTTTATTACGCCAAAGACAACACGGGTAACGAAATCTATCCCGTGAAAAAGAACAGGTCGATTTTCATCAAAGACTCATTGAATCCGAACATTAAATTGGCCCTCAATGCAGACGGTAGTCAGCGGTACCCGGCCGATTCCAAAGGAAACGAATATTACTTGACGGAAGACGGAAAACCTTATTTAATGCGAAAACAAAACGGAGAAATTTATTATGCTAAAAATCGCAAGGGTCATCCGATGATTCCCTGGAATCATATACAAAACGTGTGCGAAAACGAACCTTTGATATACATGAGGGATTCGGTCGATAATTTGGTGTACGTGAAAGAATCTTGTTACTTGCGATGCCAAGCCCATCTAAAGTGTCCTCTGTGCGAAAGATGGATGACTAGCTGTCTATAACGATTATCTTTTTTTTTGTTGAAAAAAAAAAAAAAAAAAAAAAAAATTTTTTTTTTTTTTTTTTTTTTTTTTTTAGTTTAATCAACTTCTTCCAAACGGTAATAGTCTGAATCTAAATTTGCTGTAATTGGGTCTACACATTTATCTTTATCATTTGAATTCGATAAACTAAAATCAAATAAACTATAATCTATATCTAAATTTGGCGTAATTTGGGCACCACGTTCGTTTAAATCCGGCAAATCTTTATCATTTGAATTCGATAAACTAAAATCAAATAAACTATAATCTATATCTAAATTTGGCGTAATTTGGTCAACACGTTCGTTTAAATCCGGTAATTCTTCATCATCCGAATCCGATAAATACAAATCAAATAAACTGTCATAGTCTGAATCTAAATTTGGTCCAACTTGGTCATCACGTTCGTCTAAATCCTGTGATTCTTCATCATCTGAATGCAAATTTGGTCTAATTTGGTTGCGGTCCTCTGAAAATGAATCGAATATGCCATTCGGTCTTATAGTTGATATTCGTGGATAATTAAGTGAAAGGTAAGCTAACACTCTATCGTACCGAAATCGAGGTATCCGTAATCGCCCTACGTTGCCCGGATTAATCGATTCTTTTTCGCCTGGACGAATCGATTCTTTTTTTCTACCGATCTGGGAAAGTAATTCGTCTCTGTTCAATTTCGTCCGACAACACGGGCAACGCAATTCGTATTCAGATTCGGTTATCAATAAGGCGACGCAATCTTTATGGAAAGAATGCTTGCATTTCGGAAGCGTAAAAGAATCCTCGGGTAGTTTAGTTTCTAAGCAAATGGCACACTCGTCCGTCACGTTCGAATCCGAAGACCGATTCTCTACAGGAGAAATAATGTCATCCATGGCTTGATTCCAAAGTGTAAATTCAGTCACGGAAGCGTTCAGAAGTAATTTTATAATTCCAAATCGAAAAACTTAACAGTAAGAAAAAAAAAAAAAAAAAAAAAAAATTTTTTTTTTTTTTTTTTTTTTTTTTTTTACTAACTTTTACTCAGAGAAAATTTTTACGAATCCGGAACATGATTTTAAAGTTAAGGATCGTTTGGGCTAAACTCCCTCTTTGGAATATTCCAAGTGGCATCGCCTCCGAATCCTCTTTCTCCACGTTCGCTTTCGGACAGATCGGTTTCGTCCACTTCGACCATAATCGGCCGTATCGCTAACTGAAATAGCATTTGTGCGACGGCATCTTTTTTCTTGATCGTAATTCTTTTCAGAGTATTATTTCGCAAAATTATGCCGACGGAGCCCCTGTAACCAGGATCCACGACACCGCCGCAAACGCAAAGATTTTTGTGTAAAGCTATAAACGATTTGTCCCAGACGAACATACCCAAGAAAGTCGGAGGTTCCAAAACGATTCCGGTATCGACGACTATAGTTTCATAGGGTTTGAATTCGAGATCTATCGGAGTATAGAAATCCCAACCTAAAGATCCATCGTTTCGACACGTCGGAGTTATGGCCCAGGAAAACTTTTTCGCAAACTTGACTCGTGGTCGAAATCGACTGAAAAGAAAAGGGACGAACCAATCGACGAAAAGTTGTAGGACCATGGTGAAATGGAAAGTAAATATCGAGAGCGAAATCAGTTGCAGGTTTTATAATAAAATGTATCTATAAAAAAAAAAAAAAAAAAAAATTTTTTTTTTTTTTTTTTTTTTTGTACTACTAGAGGGTAATGATGAAATTTTTTTCGAAAAGATTTCTTTGAAAATTTTTACAAGTCCAGACTGCGAGATCAAAACTGAAAATTTTTACAAGTCCAGACTGCGAGATCAAAACTGAAAATTTTTACAAGTCCACACTGCGAGATCAAAACTGAAAATTTTTACAAGTCCAGACTGCGAGATCAAAACTGAAAATTTTTACAAGTCCAGACTGCGATATCAAAACTGAAAATTTTTACAAGTCCAGACTGCGAGATCAAAACTGAAAATTTTTACAAGTCCAAACTGCGAGGCAAAACTGAAAATTTTTACAAGTCCAGACTGCGAGGCAAAACTGAAAAAAATTACAAGTCAATTAAGTTTTCAGAAAGTTATATTCCTCAAAAAAAAAAAAAAAAAAAAAAAATTTTTTTTTTTTTTTTTTTTTTTTTTTTGTTTCTATGACTAGGAAATTTGTTCGAAAATTTTTACAAGTTCAGTCCGGGTTCACATTTTGTCTCTGTTCACCATCGATAGCAATTCGCATCCTATCACTTTCCAAGACTCGTCGTCGTTTTTAAATTCATCGCCGTAAATTTTACCAAACCTCTCCAACAAGTTTTCGTCCACGTTTTTCACGTCGTGATAATATTCTCCGTTCTGTTGCAAATATCCTTCCGCCCATAATTTCGCTTGTTTCACCTGAAACGTAATCTGGTCGTCCTTCATCAAATCGTCTCCCATCCGACGCTCGTACCAATGCAACAGAGCCAAGAAAATCACGCACGCCGAATCGGTTCCCGTCAGACTCGACACTTTTTCGTTTTCGTCGAAAAATTCATACATGCTTCTCACCCCGCGGACGTGAGATTTGTATTCTTCTCTCAACGGAAGCAAAACATCGGGCAGATACGAGGTCAGATGCTTGGGTTTGAACCCGCGAAACCCGTCCACGGCTAAAATTCGATACACGGCCCGGTTCGAAAGGACGGCCCCGGACGTGTGGGCTTTCAACCATTTGTTTAAGAGTTTCGTCCATTCGGAATTGTCCGCAGGAACGTCGACGAAATATTTTTTCGAGGTCGCAGCGAGCAAAGTCACGAGTTCGTGGCGATAACGACCGTTTTCGTCCTTGGTGGAAGAATCTTCGTCCTCGTCGAAAAAACCTATCCAATCGGCCAACTGTTTAATCAACTGGCGACGATGGAAACGCAGCGTCTCGAAAGGTCGACCCGAAACCACTCGGCGCACGAGTTTTTCGTGCAGTAATTTTTTAATCTCGTCGTCCAAGGAGCTTGCGGACAAACGTTTCTGGATGGATGGATTCGAAAGGTAAAAATTGTTTGGCGTGTCTTTTTTCGCAGACGAGGACGACCGGCGATCGATAGGTGGATAGCAAATACTCTCGGAAGATTCCTTGGGACGTCGCTTGGGCAATGGGACCGAACTGTTCGATGTCCTTTTGGCAAAAGATGGTGGCGTATTCCACTCGGACGCCATGAGCTCTGAATTTTTCGACGAACCAAAAGGAAGGTTTTTTAGTGATGTGTAACGCATATTTCAGATCCTCTATGACGTCGAACGAACGCGTTTCGGTGAGTATCAAAACGTAATTACAAACGGGAGTCGCGATTATTTCATTTAGCTTTTCGACCGACTTCCACTGTCTGAAATAATCGTCCATAACATGGATAAGAAAATCGATCGAGGGTCTTTAGTATATAAAGGAAACTGCAAGTGTAAAAAAAAAAAAAAAAAAAAAAAAAAAAAAAAAAAAAAAAATTTTTTTTTTTTTTTTTTTTTTTTTCAAAATTCAACATCTTTCGTAAAAGTACGATCATCCATTTTAGACGACATGACGCCTATTTTTTGATATTCACTCACTCTCTTTTCAAAAAAGTTCGTTTTACCTTCCAAGCTTATAAATTCCATAAACTCGAACGGATTTTCAACGTGATAAATTTTTTTGCAATTCAATTCCTGCAAAAGTCTGTCGGCCACGAATTCTATGTATTGTTTCATCAAATGATTATTCATTCCGATGAGGGCTACCGGTAACGCCTCGGTTAAAAACTCTTGTTCGATTTTAACCGCATCCGATATAATTTGGATAATTTTTTGTTCCGAAGGCTTATGTTTTAAATGGTTCATCATCATGCAAGCGAAATCGCAATGTAAACCCTCGTCTCTACTGATGAGTTCGTTGCTGAATGTTAAACCTGGCATTAAACCTCTCTTCTTTAACCAGAAAATAGCAGCGAACGAACCGGAGAAAAAAATACCTTCGACTGCGGCGAAAGCGACGAGTCGTTCGCCGAAAGAGGCATCGCACGTTTTAATCCAGGCGATGGCCCAATCGGCCTTCTTTTTCACGCAGGGTAATGTTTCGATCGCGCCGAAAAGCTTTTCTTTTTCGAAAGGATTCGTGATGTACGTGTCGATGAGCAAACTATACATCTCCGAATGGATGTTCTCCATCGCTATTTGGAAACCGTAAAAGCATCGAGCTTCGGATATTTGAACTTCCTGATAAAACCTCTCGGCTAAGTTTTCATTCACGATACCGTCGCTTGCTGCAAAAAAGGCCAAGACGTGAGAAATGAAATGTTTTTCTTCGGGTTTTAGTTTTTGCCAGTCGTTTAAATCTTTGGATAAATCTACTTCCTGGGCAGTCCAAAAAGACGCCTCGGCCATTTTGTACATTTTCCATAAATCATGATATTGAATGGGAAAAATAACAAACCGCTTAGGGTTTTCCTTCAACAAAGGTTCCGTGTTTTGCCGTTGATCCAAATCCATAGTTTGATTCAACTTTATTACGGTACTGTATTTTAAAAGAAAAATCTAATGTTGAAAAGTATATATAAAAAAAAAAAAAAAATTTTTTTTTTTTTTTTTTTTTTTTTTTTTGAGATGTATAACTTTGAACATTTTTACAAGTCCATTTTTTAAAGATTCCGATATTGCCAACAGGGTGGTTGTTTTTCTTTCGTTTTCAAAACTATTCCCGATTTTAACATGTCATACAAGCATCTATTTGCCGTTCTTTTATCACATCCAGCAAATCTACAAATATCTTTAATACTATGCGACTTATCATAATGCCCAAGTAAAAAACAATATATTTTTTCATAAACGATCACGTCGTTCATGATTCGAATATAACTTTATTACGTGTTCTGAAGCGTTATTGCAATTGTTTAAATTTAATTTAATCTGGTCGGAAAAAAAAAAAAAAAAAAAAAATTTTTTTTTTTTTTTTTTTGAATCAGGATAATATCAATCCTTCAAATTTAGTGGATACACTTGTGTAGATCGTACTGTTCCGAGTCGTACTGTTCTGGTATCGTTCTTTAAAAAATCTCGTTACGACTTTCTCTCTTCCTCCAGTCGATTCGAAACTCGTTCGTGCCACCAGTCCGAACGATGTTTTCTCCAGATTCTTTCGGACGTCGCTCCGGAACCCGATTCCCCGCGCTCGAGAAACCCGCCGCGTGGCATCGCGAGTTCGGGATTCGTCCGGTCGATGCGTCTTTCGCGGAACGGGGCGGACGAATTTCCGCGGCCCTCGAACCGAGGCTCTCGAGAAAAAATCACGGGTCGGGGATTCGCGACGCGAGATTGGCCGAACTGGAGTCGGAACTGCTCGCGCTCAGAAAGGAATTGGAAGTTCTGAAGAAACGAACGGCCGAGGGACCTCGCTACGTCCATTGCGAAAACGCGTACGCTCTGTTTTCCTTCAGTCGAGTTTACGTCGCAGGGCGAATGTGAAACGCGATATAAATATAAAGTGAGAGATTTCTCCAAACGATGGGTGAACAAACAGATCCGCTGGCTCTGTTAAATAAACTGGAATCGATAGTGAAAGACTTTGAAACCGTTTACCAAAAGTTTAAGAAAGAACGAAAAAAGTTTCGAAAAATTTGTAAGAGTCCAGAGCGCGAGACGAAACTGGAAAATTTTACGAATCCAGAGTGCGAGACAACACTGAAAAATTTACGAATCAATTGAATCAAGTCCAGCCAGGTGAAAATGTATAGGGATGTAAAAAAAAAAAAAAAAAAAAAAAAAAAAAAAAAAAAAATTTTTTTTTTTTTTTTTTTTTTTTTTGAGAAATATAACTTTCTGAAAACTTAATTGACTTGTAATTTTTTTCAGTTTTGCCTCGCAGTCTGGACTTGTAAAAATTTTCAGTTTTGATCTCGCAGTCTGGACTTGTAAAAATTTTCAGTTTTGCCTCGCAGTCTGGACTTGTAAAAATTTTCAGTTTTGACCTCGCAGTCTGGACTTGTAAAAATTTTCAGTTTTGCCTCGCAGTCTGGACTTGTAAAAATTTTCAGTTTTGACCTCGCAGTCTGGACTTGTAAAAATTTTCAGTTTTGATCTCGCAGTCTGGACTTGTAATTTTTTTCAGTTTTGCCTCGCAGTCTGGACTTGTAAAAATTTTCAGTTTTGATCTCGCAGTCTGGACTTGTAATTTTTTTCAGTTTTGCCTCGCAGTCTGGACTTGTAAAAATTTTCAGTTTTGATCTCGCAGTTTGGACTTGTAAAAATTTTCAAAGAAATCTTTTCGAAAAAAATTTCATCATTACCCTCGAGTAAAAAAAAAAAAAAAAAAAAAAAAAAAAAAAAAAAAAAAAAAAAAAAAAAATTTTTTTTTTTTTTTTTTTTTTTTTTTTTTTTTTTTTTTTTAGAAATATAACTTTCTGAAAACTTAACGGACTGTTTCACTCGTCGAGTTCCATTTCCGCAATGGCCCAACTACTTGACATGCCCGCGGACGTTTTCTTTTTTCAAATTATCATCTATTTTACACTGGGAATTTTTTGTCAACAATTTGCTTTACTGTAGATAATAAAGCATGCCTAAACCGAGCAAAATACCAGTCTTGTATGTTTTTCATATGTTGGAGGGATCGAATCGGGGATACGAATATCCCGACCCGATCGAAATAGACGAATTGCGAGAGTTGACAGTCGATCACGGCGGGTTGGTACCTGTATCGAAACTCGGACGCTTCTTCGCAAGCCCTTCGGCTTTTAAAAAATTCAAAGAAAATTTATCGGTTAGCGACAACGACTGGAACGCTGCCATTTCCATGCGTCCCTCGATTAAAAAATATGCTAAACGGTTTATGACTAATACTTCTCCGACGAGACGAACGCAACGCGTAAACCTTAAAAAGAAGCAAGAGTATAGTTCCACGTTAGGTAGTTTTTCGGACGACGAAATTTCCGGCCACGAGTCCATGATATCCATCAGTCCGTCCGACGACGAATGCGACGAAACCGACGTCCATTTCCCATTACCTACTTGTGCGGGCGTCAGGAGAGTTTGTCGATATTACGATTCCAATCGCCGATATCTGCCTTACGAACCTGATTCGAGCGATCGCAAAAAATATCATTTAAAAGTTTCTTATGCCAGTGATGGAATAGTTCAATAAAAAACAAAAACAAATCGACATGAAAACTCTGACGAGTAAAAAAAAAAAAAAAAAAAAAAAAAAAAATTTTTTTTTTTTTTTTTTTTTTTTTTTTTTTTTTTTTAGGGTTGGAGATTTATATCTTTTAGACTTTTGAATCTTAGTTAAATTTATCGTAGCGTTCTGGACTTGTAAAATTTTTCACATTTAATCTCGCGTTCTGGACTTGTAAAATTTTCCACATTTAATCTCGCGTTCTGGACTTGTAAAATTTTCCACATTTAATCTCGCGTTCTGGACTTGTAAAATTTTCCACATTTAATCTCGCGTTCTGGACTTGTAAAATTTTCCACATTTAATCTCGCGTTCTGGACTTGTAAAAATTTCCACATTTAATCTCGCGTTCTGGACTTGTAAAATTTTCCACATTTAATCTCGCGTTCTGGACTTGTAAAATTTTCCACATTTAATCTCGCGTTCTGGACTTGTAAAATTTTCCAGATATTTATCCGAGAAAGTGTATAAAAGAAAGTGTATAAAATATCTCAATCCCATAATGTAAAAAAAAAAAAAAAAAAAAAAAAAATTTTTTTTTTTTTTTTTTTTTTTTTTAACAACCCGGAAAAGGAATATATATCGAACGCGAAACGCGATACAGTATCCTTCATCTCGTGTCTTTTGGTTAAACTGTTCATCATGTCCGAGAACGATCGCCAGTTGTTCGATTTACGGAAAAAAATAGAGACTTACGAGTTGATCGAGTTACGGAAACGACTAGAGACTTACGACTTCAGGACCAAAATTTTACTCTTTCAATGCACGGCCGTTCGTCTCAACAGTCGGTGTCGGTTCTTGCTGACCGACAAAGGAGAGTTTCACCTCAACGAATGTTTCTGGTCGTTGAAAAACGCCCGCGGTTCCCAAACCTGTCAGTGTCTTTCGAAACTCGATTCTCCCGATAGTTTCTTCGAAGAGAGGATGTTGGCTCACACGGATAACGTTTCGAACTTCCATCTAGTCAGACACAGAAATTCGAAAGCGATGTACTACAAACCGCTGGACATGTGCCAAGACGAAAACCTGTACGATTTTTACATGTTTCGGGTTTCGGATTCCGAAAACGTGTTCAAATGGTACGAAATGTACAAGGTGAGGACGAACGTTCTTCGATTTCGAGTGAAAGTAAGAGAACTGAAGAAACAAGATCTCATCGACGCGGTTTACAGCACGGACAGCGAAGAGTGGCACTTGACGGATTGCATCAAGTGCGTGAAATGGGACAACGGACCCGATACGTGTCACTGCCAGTCGGCCATGATGAATCCGTGGAAATATCTGAAGGAAGTTTATAATTTCGTAGACGGCGAAAAACTCGTAGAAAAAATACGAAACGAAAAAGTACCGGTTAATTTTAAAAAGAATCTGTAAACTCGACGAACCGCTTTTGTTTCGAGGTTCGGACTCTTTACAAGATTTATTTTTAGAAATAATGACGTCATCTCAATTACATATTAAATATCAGTTTTGGGATACCGAATAAAGTTCACATCTTTAATCATTTAAAAAAAAAAAAAAAAAAAAAAAAAAAAATTTTTTTTTTTTTTTTTTTTTTTTTTTTTTTATTTGTAAAATATCTTGAGAAATTTTTTCATAATTAGCTGGGCGGTTTAGACTTTTAAATAACTTTAACCATTTAGCTTTTTCTCCAAGATTCCACTTCACTCGATGTTTCCGCGAGTGCAGACAACAATGTAATTCTTTAACATTGGATCGTACTACCAGGTACCGAGAAATGAAGAAAGATTTCCATTTCGTGGTACCCGAGCCGCTTCCTGACAGTCGATCGATAAATTATTCGAGCACTGCACCCCAACCAATATTTTTCTCAATAATCAAAATATGATATGATTTAAAAACTAGATGAAGAAAACGAGGAGTAAATCTTCGACTTTTAATACGTAAATGAAATGACGTCATTATTTCTAAAAATAGATGTCGTAAAGAGTTTGTATCTCTGATTCGATACTGTAAAGTTTAAAATATTTTTTAGTTTTGGTTACTACCCTACAAAAAAAAAAAAAAAAAAAAAAAAAAAAAAAAAAAAAAAAAAAAAAAAAAATTTTTTTTTTTTTTTTAAATTGAGTAATATAAGTTTCTGGATTCTTATATTTTCACACACCTCGGAAAGGACTCGTCTTACTTTTCCAATTCGACATGGGGAAATTTTACATTAACCGATCTGACGGACTACACTTGGAATACGTTCCCGAGTTTTACTCGTGTTCGTTCGATCGACTGTACGGCGCACTACCCCTCAAAGACGTAACGTATCACCAATCTTCTTTTTACCGAAAACCTCTACGGAAAATTTGCGCGTTCTCCGACGTGCGCGGAAAACGATACTATTACGCTAGACGATGCGTAGAAGCCGTGGTCTGGCCTCCACTGATCGAGGAAATGAAACGCGAAGTGGAAAATTACTTGGGGGTGAAGTTTAACTTTGCTCTCGTCAACTGTTATCCGAACGGCAGAGCCGGCATAGGGAAACACTCAGACAGCGAAAGTTGCATGGATCCGACTAAACCGATCGCTTGCCTGAATTTCGGAGCCAGCAGAAAACTAATTTTTAGAGAAAAGGGAGGAACGGGGCGTTTCGAATTTAAGCCGGAAAACGAATCTCTATACGTCATGGAGTATCCCACGAATAAAAAATGGACTCACGAAATACCGGCCGAAAGGAAAGTGAAGGAACCTAGAATCAGTATCACGTTAGAGTATTTAATAATTGAAAAAAATGTAAAAGTAAATCTTTAAGTTTTTATTTCCAAAAGTTATATTCCCAAAACAAATTCCAAACCAAAAAAAAAAAAAAAAAAAAAAAAAAAAAAAAAAAAAAAATTTTTTTTTTTTTTTTTTTTTTCTTTTTTTTTTCACTGTGGCTTAACTCTTATATACCAGCAGGCCAGAAGCGATAAATTCAAACAGTTGTTGGTTTTATAGAGTTATGTAAAAAAATATTTTTTTTTTTTTTTTTTTTTTTTTTTTTTACATAACTCTATAAAACCCAATCTTCCATCGGACATTTTTTCCTTCTCGAACTTTTACGTTTTTCCTTTCCCTACGCCCGATAAATATTTTTTGGGTGGCGAAACCCCGTTTTTCGTTCGCACGTCTGCCGATTCCGGAAAACAGTTTCACGGATCTGGATTTCGCCCGACTCGAAAAAAAGGTACGATTTCACGCGGTAATATTTTCGCCCGTCACGAAACGTTGCCCGAACGAGAGATACCGTAAACGCGAGACGGGATCTGCGATCGCGGTACCCGACCCGCTTTCTGACAGTCGGACGATTTAATCTTCGAGCACTCTGACCCCCGCGGGTTTTTTCCGAATCCGAAAAAGAAGCAAAAACGGGGAAGGAAAAGACAACGACGAAGGGTTCGAGGTCGATCGCACGGGGAACGGGTAAAAATTAAACTCTCGACACACGGCACCCGACAGTCGAATCACGGATCGGGAAAAATAATTCGCGTGTGTGTGTGGGGGGAGAAACAAAACACCAACAACGGATGTGTGTATTTCAATGATGTCACAGCCTTCCGAATGGTCTGAAATTTTAAATATGTAATTGTTGTAAAATTTTGTCGAGTCATTTCAAATTTTATGAAAATCGGCGTATAGTTTAATTACAGAGACAGCCAAAAGTTTTATGTTACAGACTATGCACTCATGAAGAGCAATTTCCAACTCGTTTCGAACGGTCGAAAAACAATTACAGACCGTGACGAGTCGGGATAAACGATAATGGCTAGAGTGCTATGCTTTCTCTCGGAAATTTTTCCTTCTCCGAGCGTTCGAGAAACATTTCCGGCGTCCACGCGAATTTTTCAGTGGCTTTTTTAAGTTCTTCGTCGTCATATTTACGAGCTCCGTTCTTCTCGAAGCGTCCACGCGAATTTTTCAGTGGCTTTTAAAAGTTCTTCGTCGTCATATTTACGAGCTCCGTACTTCTCGAAGCGTCCACGCGAATTTTTCAGTGGCTTTTTTAAGTTCTTTGTCGTCGTATTTACGAGCTCCGTACTTCTCGAATCGTATTCTTTTCGAACAGTCGTTCGGAGCACCGCGTCCGCGAATCGAATCCGGTGTCGAAAAAGACATCGGCGGTCGATCACACCACGGAACAAGCAAAGAACAACGTGATCGCGGCGAACGCGAGTTCGAACACAGCACAGATCCCCCAGAACACGTCTTTCCATTCCATTTCTTTATATTTAATTTTTTCTTTACATCTCGTTCTTTTCTTCGCGAGAGAGAAAACATCGCGTAAACGAAAAGCCCAGTTTTCGACATCGGGTGGGGAAAAGACATTTTTTACTTTCTTCTGTCTTTACGAGAAGAAAGTATTGGATTCATGAAAATTTTCGAATTCCGGTTTTCGACGGTCACGATTTTAGGGGTCAGAGAACCCGAAAAACATGTTTTTACAAAATGTCTGTCTGTGACTCTGTGAGTCTGTCTGTCTGTGTGTACGTGACACAAATTTTGTGGGCGCTCTATCTCAAGAACTAATGCACGGAATTTAATAAAAATTTATATTCTGTCAGTCCCTGATACAATTTGATGCTGATTAGTTTTTGGTGTTAATCACCCAATAGGGGGCGCCGCTATGCAGTAATTTCAACGATTTTCGCTATAGCTCTATCTCGAAAACTAATGCACGGATTTTCTCCAAACTTCAGATTCAGTCAGATTCCACACTTTTTTCCCGAAACAGCGAAAACAAGGCGGGATCGTCATCGGAAGCCCGTCGCGCGGGAAACAGGACGCGTCGGCTTTTTTCGTCCGGAAGGTCGAAAGGTCGCGCGGGCGATCAGTCACAGCGAGTTTTCTTATCGGCTTCCGCCCGCGCTCGCGTCGTTCCGAGAAAAGACCGAAATAAACGGGTCGAAGGCCGCCACGCGATCCGTTTCCGGCGAAACAGGATGTTTACGCCGCGCGAGATTATTTTCGTTTCGGCTTCGATTTCCACGAGTCGTGGAAAGGAAGTCACGTGATCGCGTGTTTTTCTTCCGGCGAAACAGGATGTTCTGGAACAATCTCTCGACCTCGAGAGACGGTATAAATACGGGTCCGTGGGCGAAAGGAAAATCATTCTGCCTCAGAGAATCGCTGCGTGTGGACAGCTCCGTGTTCCCGACGAGTTTTTTTCTCTGACTTTTGCCTGCCGAGTTTCTCTGACTTTTGCCCGCCGAGTGTTTTTCAGTCTTTCGTCTGCCGAGTTTCTCCGACTTTTGCCTGCCGAGTGTTTTTCAGTCTTTCGTCTGCCGAGTTTCATCATGTTTTTCTACCTGTGCCACGATCGCCTGCCCGCCCCCGTGCTGGTCGTCCTGTCCGCCGACGGGCTGCCTTTCCTGAGGGCCGCGGACGTGGCCCGGATCCTGGAATACAGAAACACGCACCGATTTTCCTCGATGTACGCCAGTCTCAGGATCCGGGACATCGTGTACAAGAGAATGGAGCTGCCCCGCCAGGTGCTGGACATGAAAATTTTTTCTGCCGAAGAAGCCGTCGAACTTCTCAAGCCGTGCAAGCGGAGATCGGCCCTCTACTTGCGTTGCGTCTTCGAAATGTCGGATACCTGTCGAGTCTTGCCCCTGGACACCATCAGGGCCGCCACCATGCAGAAAAGGGCCATGCGCGTCAAGTTCCTGGTCGCCGAGTATTCGAATTCTATGACTTTTCGGGATTTCCTGAACGAGTTCAAGACGAAGACGTTTCTCCTGTACGAAGACCTGGCCCGAGAATACATGTTCAAAAGGATCGAAATACACTCGTACAACTCGAGCCTGGAAATCCTCAGACTTCCCGAGCCGCCGAGAAAAGTATTGGTACATTTCGGGGACGAAGTCTTCGAGTACCGATTGAACTGATTTCTGTAAAAAAATGTTTTATGAAAAAAAAAAAAAAAAAAAAAAAAAAAAAAAAAAAAGGTCGAACGAGGTGTGTGTAAGGAAAGACTTTATGTCTTTGTCCACACACACCTCGTTCGGCCTTTTTTTTAAAAACAGACAGGTCGCCAATATTGAAAATATCTTAAAATAAAACTCGTACGTTTCGAAACGGATCGTCGCAAAAAACCGTATTCGGTATTAAAAAATCCCAACTTTTTTCGTTACCCGACTCGTGTGAAATAACGTGACGGAATTCCTCGAGCGTAAAACCCATACGTTCGATTTTTCATGAAATTCGAAACGACTCGACGAAATTCTGCAAGTATCGAAAAGAAGCGACAATTATAACTTTTTTCAGCTTTTCGATAAACTGGACTTTCGATTCTGGACTTTCGATTCTGGACTTGTAAAAAAATTCAATCTTGTTTCGCGTTCTGGACTTGTAAAATATTTCGAACAAATTTCCTAGTCATAGAAACCATGCATTAAAAAAAAAAAAAAAAAAAAAATTTTTTTTTTTTTTTTTTTTTTTTTTTTTTTTTTTTTTACGCTTTTCAATCTTAGTTAAATTTATCGTAGCGTTCTGGACTTGTAAAAAAATTCAATCTTGTTTCGCGTTCTGGACTTGTAAAAAAAATTCAATCTTGTTTCGCGTTCTGGACTTGTAAAAAAATTCAATCTTGTTTCGCGTTCTGGACTTGTAAAATATTTCAATCTTGTTTCGCGTTCTGGACTTGTAAAATATTTCAATCTTGTTTCGCGTTCTGAACTTGTAAAAATTTTCGAACAAATTTTCTAGTCATAGAAACCATACATTAAAAAAAAAAAAAAAAAAAAAAAAATTTCGAACAAATTTTCTAGTCATAGAAACCATGCATTAAAAAAAAAAAAAAAAAAAAAATTTTTTTTTTTTTTTTTTTTTTTTTTTTTTCACTGTGGCTTAACTCTTATATACCAGCAGGCCAGAAGCGATAAATTCAAACAGTTGTTGGTTTTATAGAGTTATGTAAAAAAATATTTTTTTTTTTTTTTTTTTTTTTTTTTTTTTTTTTTTTACATAACTCTATAAAACCCAATCTTCCATCGGACATTTTTTCCTTCTCGAACTTTTACGTTTTTCCTTTCCCTACGCCCGATAAATATTTTTTGGGTGGCGAAACCCCGTTTTTCGTTCGCACGTCTGCCGATTCCGGAAAACAGTTTCACGGATCTGGATTTCGCCCGACTCGAAAAAAAGGTACGATTTCACGCGGTAATATTTTCGCCCGTCACGAAACGTTGCCCGAACGAGAGATACCGTAAACGCGAGACGGGATCTGCGATCGCGGTACCCGACCCGCTTTCTGACAGTCGGACGATTTAATCTTCGAGCACTCTGACCCCCGCGGGTTTTTTCCGAATCCGAAAAAGAAGCAAAAACGGGGAAGGAAAAGACAACGACGAAGGGTTCGAGGTCGATCGCACGGGGAACGGGTAAAAATTAAACTCTCGACACACGGCACCCGACAGTCGAATCACGGATCGGGAAAAATAATTCGCGTGTGTGTGTGGGGGGAGAAACAAAACACCAACAACGGATGTGTGTATTTCAATGATGTCACAGCCTTCCGAATGGTCTGAAATTTTAAATATGTAATTGTTGTAAAATTTTGTCGAGTCATTTCAAATTTTATGAAAATCGGCGTATAGTTTAATTACAGAGACAGCCAAAAGTTTTATGTTACAGACTATGCACTCATGAAGAGCAATTTCCAACTCGTTTCGAACGGTCGAAAAACAATTACAGACCGTGACGAGTCGGGATAAACGATAATGGCTAGAGTGCTATGCTTTCTCTCGGAAATTTTTCCTTCTCCGAGCGTTCGAGAAACATTTCCGGCGTCCACGCGAATTTTTCAGTGGCTTTTTTAAGTTCTTCGTCGTCATATTTACGAGCTCCGTTCTTCTCGAAGCGTCCACGCGAATTTTTCAGTGGCTTTTAAAAGTTCTTCGTCGTCATATTTACGAGCTCCGTACTTCTCGAAGCGTCCACGCGAATTTTTCAGTGGCTTTTTTAAGTTCTTTGTCGTCGTATTTACGAGCTCCGTACTTCTCGAATCGTATTCTTTTCGAACAGTCGTTCGGAGCACCGCGTCCGCGAATCGAATCCGGTGTCGAAAAAGACATCGGCGGTCGATCACACCACGGAACAAGCAAAGAACAACGTGATCGCGGCGAACGCGAGTTCGAACACAGCACAGATCCCCCAGAACACGTCTTTCCATTCCATTTCTTTATATTTAATTTTTTCTTTACATCTCGTTCTTTTCTTCGCGAGAGAGAAAACATCGCGTAAACGAAAAGCCCAGTTTTCGACATCGGGTGGGGAAAAGACATTTTTTACTTTCTTCTGTCTTTACGAGAAGAAAGTATTGGATTCATGAAAATTTTCGAATTCCGGTTTTCGACGGTCACGATTTTAGGGGTCAGAGAACCCGAAAAACATGTTTTTACAAAATGTCTGTCTGTGACTCTGTGAGTCTGTCTGTCTGTGTGTACGTGACACAAATTTTGTGGGCGCTCTATCTCAAGAACTAATGCACGGAATTTAATAAAAATTTATATTCTGTCAGTCCCTGATACAATTTGATGCTGATTAGTTTTTGGTGTTAATCACCCAATAGGGGGCGCCGCTATGCAGTAATTTCAACGATTTTCGCTATAGCTCTATCTCGAAAACTAATGCACGGATTTTCTCCAAACTTCAGATTCAGTCAGATTCCACACTTTTTTCCCGAAACAGCGAAAACAAGGCGGGATAGTCATCGGAAGCCCGTCGCGCGGGAAACAGGACGCGTCGGCTTTTTTCGTCCGGAAGGTCGAAAGGTCTCGCGGGCGATCAGTCACAGCGAGTTTTCTTATCGGCTTCCGCCCGCGCTCGCGTCGTTCCGAGAAAAGACCGAAATAAACGGGTCGAAGGCCGCCACGCGATCCGTTTCCGGCGAAACAGGATGTTTACGCCGCGCGAGATTATTTTCGTTTCGGCTTCGATTTCCACGAGTCGTGGAAAGGAAGTCACGTGATCGCGTGTTTTTCTTCCGGCGAAACAGGATGTTCTGGAACAATCTCTCGACCTCGAGAGACGGTATAAATACGGGTCCGTGGGCGAAAGGAAAATCATTCTGCCTCAGAGAATCGCTGCGTGTGGACAGCTCCGTGTTCCCGACGAGTTTTTTTCTCTGACTTTTGCCTGCCGAGTTTCTCTGACTTTTGCCCGCCGAGTGTTTTTCAGTCTTTCGTCTGCCGAGTTTCTCCGACTTTTGCCTGCCGAGTGTTTTTCAGTCTTTCGTCTGCCGAGTTTCATCATGTTTTTCTACCTGTGCCACGATCGCCTGCCCGCCCCCGTGCTGGTCGTCCTGTCCGCCGACGGGCTGCCTTTCCTGAGGGCCGCGGACGTGGCCCGGATCCTGGAATACAGAAACACGCACCGATTTTCCTCGATGTACGCCAGTCTCAGGATCCGGGACATCGTGTACAAGAGAATGGAGCTGCCCCGCCAGGTGCTGGACATGAAAATTTTTTCTGCCGAAGAAGCCGTCGAACTTCTCAAGCCGTGCAAGCGGAGATCGGCCCTCTACTTGCGTTGCGTCTTCGAAATGTCGGATACCTGTCGAGTCTTGCCCCTGGACACCATCAGGGCCGCCACCATGCAGAAAAGGGCCATGCGCGTCAAGTTCCTGGTCGCCGAGTATTCGAATTCTATGACTTTTCGGGATTTCCTGAACGAGTTCAAGACGAAGACGTTTCTCCTGTACGAAGACCTGGCCCGAGAATACATGTTCAAAAGGATCGAAATACACTCGTACAACTCGAGCCTGGAAATCCTCAGACTTCCCGAGCCGCCGAGAAAAGTATTGGTACATTTCGGGGACGAAGTCTTCGAGTACCGATTGAACTGATTTCTGTAAAAAAATGTTTTATGAAAAAAAAAAAAAAAAAAAAAAAAAAAAAAAAAAAAAAAAAAAGGTCGAACGAGGTGTGTGTAAGGAAAGACTTTATGTCTTTGTCCACACACACCTCGTTCGGCCTTTTTTTTAAAAACAGACAGGTCGCCAATATTGAAAATATCTTAAAATAAAACTCGTACGTTTCGAAACGGATCGTCGCAAAAAACCGTATTCGGTATTAAAAAATCCCAACTTTTTTCGTTACCCGACTCGTGTGAAATAACGTGACGGAATTCCTCGAGCGTAAAACCCATACGTTCGATTTTTCATGAAATTCGAAACGACTCGACGAAATTCTGCAAGTATCGAAAAGAAGCGACAATTATAACTTTTTTCAGCTTTTCGATAAACTGGACTTTCGATTCTGGACTTGTAAAAAAATTCAATCTTGTTTCGCGTTCTGGACTTGTAAAATATTTCGAACAAATTTCCTAGTCATAGAAACCATGCATTAAAAAAAAAAAAAAATTTTTTTTTTTTTTTTTTACGCTTTTCAATCTTAGTTAAATTTATCGTAGCGTTCTGGACTTGTAAAAAAATTCAATCTTGTTTCGCGTTCTGGACTTGTAAAAAAATTCAATCTTGTTTCGCGTTCTGGACTTGTAAAAAAATTCAATCTTGTTTCGCGTTCTGGACTTGTAAAAAAATTCAATCTTGTTTCGCGTTCTGGACTTGTAAAATATTTCAATCTTGTTTCGCGTTCTGGACTTGTAAAATATTTCAATCTTGTTTCGCGTTCTGAACTTGTAAAAATTTTCGAACAAATTTTCTAGTCATAGAAACCATACATTAAAAAAAAAAAAAAAAAAAAAAATTTCGAACAAATTTTCTAGTCATAGAAACCATGCATTAAAAAAAAAAAAAAAAAAAAACTTTTTTTTTTTTTTTTTTTTTTTTTTTTTGTTTGCTCTACAAAACGGTCTCGCGGAAAACCCGAGAACGCGTTTGCTACGAAACCTTTCGACCAAACTCATGCCCCTGAGCATCGCGAACGTGAGCGGAACCGTGAACGTGATGAATTACACGATGAACGTCACGAACAATCGCATCGACTCGACCAGGATCTCGGTCCCCGCCGGCGAAAAGCCGAAGGTCCGTTCTTCCGAATCCGAACGGCCCGCGAGAATCGTGCACGAACATTCCAGGTGCGTGGCCTCGCTGGCCGTGTCCGCGAACGGATTCACCCTGTTCGACGGACGATTCAGCGTGGTCCACGACGGGGGCCCGAGCAATTCCGGGTTGGTACGGGAAATCGCGAAACGCGGCGTCAGGAAACTGCACGTGTGCGACGACAGGACCTGGAAAAAAGTGAAAGATCTCCGAAAATCGTACCCGCACCTGTTGGGAAAAATGGAAGTGAAAAGGCACGAGACCCCGAAGCACGCGAACGCGACGTGCGCTTACTGCCGATCCGCGAACTGTCACAGGTGGATCGCCGTGTCCTTGCTCTCGGAGGTTTTCGAAATATTTTTCGACCACGCGATCCACTGATTGAATTTTCGCGAAAAGAAAGGGGATGACAGAGATATCCAACGTTAAAAAAACTTGTAAAATTTTCCAGATATTTATCCGAGAAAGTGTATGAAAGAAAATACATAAATCTTTCAACGCTGGAGATTTATATACTTTACACTTTTGAATCTTAGTTAAATTTATCGTAGCGTTCTGGACTTGTAAAATATTCCAGATTTGATATCGCAGTCTGGACTTGTAAAAATTTTCAAAGAAATCTTTTCGAAAAATATTTCATCATTACCCTCTAGTAAAAAAAAAAAAAAAAAAAAAAAAAAAAAAAAAAATTTTTTTTTTTTTTTTTGAGTTTTCCTTCCACGCGTTTCGAGAATCGAGTTCAAGTTTTCTGACGCAATATCTCTGGAAGGTTACGCAATCCCGGGGTATAAATACAGGTGTGCGAGCCACATTCGTTCATTTGATCGTCGGTGCCAAAGGAGTTGCTACCAGAAGTTCTGCTGGACGGAAGATGGAATCGTGGGTAAGTCGATTTCTGATTATTCCTTTAATCGTACTTTGAAGTTTTTGCCTCGCGCTCTGGACTTGTAATTTTTTTCAGTTTTGCCTCGCAGTCTGGACTTGTAAAAATTTTCAGTTTTGATCTCGCAGTCTGGACTTGTAATTTTTTTCAGTTTTGCCTCGCAATCTGGACTTGTAATTTTTTTCAGTTTTGCCTCGCAATCTGGACTTGTAAAAATTTTCAGTTTTGATCTCGCAGTCTGGACTTGTAAAAATTTTCAGTGTTGATCTCGCAGTCTGGACTTGTAAAAATTTTCAAAGAAATATTTTCGAAAAAAATTTCATCATTACCCTCTAGTAAAAAAAAAAAAAAAAAAAAAAAAAAAAAAAAAAATTTTTTTTTTTTTTTTTTTTTTTCAACGTTGGAGATTTATATACTTTACACTTTTGAATCTTAGTTAAATTTATTATAGCATTCTGGACTTGTAAAATATTTCAATCTTGTTTCGAGTTTGAGTTTTTCTTCCACGCGTTTCGAGAATCGAGTTCAAGTTTTCTGACGCAATATCTCTGGAAGGTTACGCAATCCCGGGGTATAAATACAGGTGTGCGAGCCACATTCGTTCATTTGATCGTCGGTGCCAAAGGAGTTGCTACCAGAAGTTCTGCTGGACGGAAGATGGACTCGTGGGTAAGTCGATTTCTGATTATTTCTTTAATCGTACTTTGAAGTTTTTTCGAACAGATTGGAAATTTTTGCCTCGCGCTCTGGACTTGTAATTTTTTTCAGTTTTGATCTCGCAGTCTGGACTTGTAATTTTTTTCACTTTTGATCTCGCAGTCTGGACTTGTAATTTTTTTCAGTTTTGCCTCGCAGTCTGGACTTGTAATTTTTTTCAGTTTTGATCTCGCAGTCTGGACTTGTAATTTTTTTCAGTTTTGATCTCGCAGTCTGGACTTGTAATTTTTTTCAGTTTTGATCTCGCAGTCTGGACTTGTAATTTTTTTCAGTTTTGATCTCGCAGTCTGGACTTGTAATTTCTTTCAGTTTTGCCTTGCAGTCTGGACTTGTAATTTTTTTCAGTTTTGCCTCGCAGTCTGGACTTGTAAAAATTTTCAGTTTTGATCTCGCAGTCTGGACTTGTAAAAATTTTCAGTTTTGATCTTGCTGTCTGGACTTGTAAAAATTTTCAGTTTTGATCTCGCAGTCTGGACTTGTAAAAATTTTCAGTTTTGATCTCGCAGTCTGGAATTGTAAAAATTTTCAAAGAAATCTTTTCGAAAAAAATTTCATCATTACCCTCTAGTAAAAAAAAAAAAAAAAAAAAAAAAAAAAAAAAAAAAAAAAAAATTTTTTTTTTTTTTTTTTTTTTTTTTTTCTAACGTTGAAGATTTATATACTTTACACTTTTGAATCTTAGTTAAATTTATTGTAGCATTCTGGACTTGTAAAATATTTCAATCTTGTTTCGAGTTCTGGACTTGTAAAAATTTTCAGTTTTGATCTCGCAGTCTGGACTCGTAAAAATTTTCAGTTTTGATCTCGCAGTCTGGACTCGTAAAAATTTTCAAAGAAATCTTTTCGAAAAAAATTTCATCATTGCCCTCTAGTAAAAAAAAAAAAAAAAAAAAAAAAAAAAAAAAAAAAAAATTTTTTTTTTTTTTTTTTTTTTTTTTTTTTTTTTTTTTTTTTTTTTGAAAATTCAATGTATAAAAGTGTGCGTTTTCTTTCAGAAAACTAAGAAGACTCTTCGGACGAACAAATTGGTAAGTTTCGTGTTTTCTTTTTGTGTTTTTCTATCTTTTCTTCTCGTTCGAGGCGCCGGAAACCCAGCGGTGTTAACTGAAAGCGTCTCGATCCCTTCAGCTTTTTTGTGTTTTTCTGTCTTTCTTCTCGTTCGGTGCACCCGAAACCCAGCGGTGTTAACGTAAAGTGCCCGATCCCTTCGACTTTTTCTTCGAGGCGCCGGAAACCCAGCGGTGTTAACGGAAAGCGTCTCGATTCTTTTTCTGTCTTTCTTCTCGTTCGGTGCACCCGAAACCCAGCGGTGTTAACGTAAAGTGCCCGAACCCTTCGACTTTTTCTTCGAGGCGCCGGAAACCCAGCGGTGTTAACAGAAAGCGTCTCGATTCTTTTCTGGCGTGTCGTTTCGTCCTTACTCGTGCGAGCGAAGATTCTCCGGACGTGCCAGCCAGGCGACAGATTCGAAGGACGTGCCAGCCAGGCAACAGATTCGAAGGACGTGCCAGCCAGGAAACAGATTCTCCGGACGTGCCAGCCAGGCGACAGATTCGAAGGACGTGCCAGCCAGGAAACAGATTCGAAGGACGTGCCAGCTAGGATTTCAATTCTCGGGACGTGCAGGCCAGGAAAAAGGGGTGAGTATTCTTTTCGTTTTTTCCCAGGCATTTTTTTTTCACTCCGAGTCGGATTCGCTTCGAGTCAGTGCGCGTTCTGCCAATTACCGAGCGAAAAAAACCAGGCGCGAGTCAGGTAGTCCGTTTGATCCTGGTCTTGCGGCAAAAGACGAGTTTTTCAGAGCGCGTGTTTAACGAAAAACGCGCGGTTCTAGCGCGTTCTCAAAAACCAGTTTCACGAATCAAAAAGTCCTTTCCTTGGTGCTGGTCTTGGGAGGCACGGTTCGTCTCGAGAAACAGTTTTTTCCCGAGACGAACGCGCGGATAGGAAAGAGCCATCTCGGACGAATTCGATCTCGGAGTCGAAGCGTTTTCTCAAACTGTTTTTTTTATTCGACCCATCGAGCCATTCCTTCGTCTTCGGGCGAGCGAGGAAACGTGCAATGCCTTCAGCGACTGCGTTGGTGAATCGCTCGTTCGAATCGACGATGCGTTTTCGTGGATCGGGGCTCGGGCCGAATCTCGAATTTTTCTTAAATGTTTTTTTTTTCGACCGATCGAACTCGTTCCTTCGTCGTCGTTCGAGCGAAGAGGCGTGCATTGCCTTCAGAGACTGCGTCGGTGAATCGCTCGTTCGATTCGGCGATGTGTTTTCGTGGATCAGGGGTTCGAAAGGTCTAGAATTTTTTCGAAACGGGTTCCCGTTCTTCTCTCTCTCGGTGTCCCCGTTTTATACGCCGGCCGGAAGCCGTTCGGGCTCTCGAGCGTGGATTTTCTCGACGATCTGTTCCCAGACGCCAAGCCGCGGATTTTCGGAGGGTTTCTTTTGTCTCCGGCGAACGTTTAAGGAAAGCACTCGATATAATTTCCCTTGCGGGAGATTTCGCGTGGCCTCTGGAGCGAGAATCGATTTTCGGGTCGATTCCCGTTGCAGCTGCGTGTGGTCTGACCTGGTACGCACCGCAGAAAGGCGTGGCGGGTAGACACTTTCCAGTTCGGTGGAAAAGATACCGACGGCGTCGACGGAGACAATCGACGCGTTTTTCTTCTCGAATCGGGAAGGAAAACGCGAACCGGTCCGCGGCGAACATCTTTTCACGCACCCCCGGCGCCAGAAAAAGTCCGGGAGTAAATTTTCCGTCGAGCTGTCTCAGACATGCCGCGGTGAATCCAATCCCAGTTGTGACGGCGTTTTTTCGTTTTTTATGTTTTTTTATCTTTTTCTCGAGGAGGTGCGTAAAGATGGCGTTCCCGTTCGGTAAACCGCAGTAACCGTCCACCTGCTCGGTAACGCAGATGAATCTCCGGACGATGCTGGCCGATGCGAGATCGGTCGGTAGGTGGCGGCGATCTGCGCGTAAACCGTTTAGGCACCCCGAACGGAACGAGCTACGATGTGCGGCTCTGGGACTTTTCGAATGACTGAATTTTCCGCCGAGAATCACTCGTTCTGCCGAAGGCCGGTGGAAAAACGCGGGGCCGGGGCGGGGAAGAACGGGAACCGTACCGCGGAATCTGGAAACGAGGTGAGTGAAATTTTTATTTTTTCAATAAAGTTTTTTACAAACGCTCGTGTACGTGTCTGTTTCTCGAGTCGAGTCCTTATTTTTTTCTTCCCACGCAGACAGAAAACAGATCCGTCGGGCGGGAACAGAGCGAAAAAAATTTTTCTGGTAATAAAAAACGCTGGTTCTCCTTCGACGGATCGCGTACTTTATTCTCACACGCTCTAGGAACTCTGTTTTTTTCGAATCGATTCGATTTCTTTTTCAGATTTTCTCTTTCAGATTTTCTCTTTCAGCTCTTCTTTTTCAGCTCGTCCGTCGTTTCATCGTCCGATCATTCCATCATTTCGTCGTTCCGTACCGAATCCCGAATCCCAAATCCCAAATCACGAGCCCCGTCCACCGTCCATTCGTCCACTGCCCCGAATCCCGAATCCCGTTCAATTATTCCACCGTCCACCGTCCATTCGTCCACTGCCCCGAATCCCGAATCCCGAGCCCCGTCCAATTATTCCACCGTCCATCGTCCGTTCGTGCACTGCCCCGAATCCCGAATCCCGAGCCCCGTCCGATTATTCCACCGTCCGTTCATCTCGACCGTTCGAAGTTTTCCGTGGTTTCCTTCGAACCTCGAGCGAATGCTGGTCGGGTTCGCCAAAGTCCCGCCACGGAGGGCAACGAATGATCAGAGTAAAAAAGATTTCTAAACTCGACTCGTAAAAAATGATCAGGGTCAAAAAAAGATTTCTAAACTTGACTTTTAAAAATATTACCAGAGTAAAAAAAAGATTTCTAAACTTAACTTTTAAAATTATAAAAAAAAAAAAAAAAAAAAAAAAAAAAAAAAACTCTCGATCCTATAATGTAAATAAAAAAAAAAAAAAAAAAAAAAACTCTCGATCCTATAATGTAAAAAAAAAAAAAAAAAAAAAAAAAAAACTCTCGATCCTATAATGTAAAAAAAAAAAAAAAAAAAAAAAAAAAAAATTATTATTTTTTTTTTTTTTTTTTTTTTTTTTTTAATTTGGGTTTTATGTTTAGAGGAAACTTTGTCGCCTATAAATTCGACACGGAATCGAGTAGTAAAAAAGGGTATTTATTTTTTATAAGCTTTCGTAACGTTTTGAGCCTGGGGTTTCGTATCGATAGAAAATTCTCGACCGCTCTCTTTATTCGTCTTTCGCGTCTCGAACCTATAAATAGTGAGATCGCAGCATGGACGCACCGTTCGAAAAATTCCCGGAGGAGACGGCGAAACACCTCAAAGATTTCGACCGCGTCGAAAAGAAAAATCCCGACTGTTTCGGAAAAATGTCTCGTAAACGCGCCGAAAGAAAACGTCATCGAGGTCGCGCGTGTTCCCTCTGCAACGATTATTACGAATGTCTGAATTTAAACGATCGAGAATTGGAAGAAAGAAAGAATCGGGTGTCCAGACACAGGGGAAAATCACCTCCGAAAACACCGGAACATTATTGGGAACCGGAAATTCCCGACGACGAAGAGTGTTTGAGACGCGGCTACATCGATCCCCCGCAACCGTACTACTTTCAAAAGACAAATAAATACGATAAAAAAGTTGTATCGAAAAATCTAAAAGACGTGAAAATTCAAAACTGTAATTGAAAGGAAAAATTCTCTCGATCCTATAACGTGAAAAAAAAAAAAAAATTTTTTTTTTTTTTTTTTTTTTTTTTTTTTTTTAGGGTTGGAGATTTATATCTTTTAGACTTTTGAATCTTAGTTAAATTTATCGTAGCGTTCTGGACTTGTAAAATTTTCCACATTTAATCTCGCGTTCTGGACTTGTAAAATTTTCCACATTTAATCTCGCGTTCTGGACTTGTAAAATTTTCCACATTTAATCTCGCGTTCTGGACTTGTAAAATTTTCCACATTTAATCTCGCGTTCTGGACTTGTAAAATTTTCAACATTTAATCTCGCGTTCTGGACTTGTAAAATTTTCCAGATATTTATCCGAGAAAGTGTATAAAATTCTCTGGATCCTATAATGTAAAAAAAAAAAAAAAAAAAAAAAAATTTTTTTTTTTTTTTTTTTTTTTTTTTTGGGGGGGGGGGGGTTAGAGATTTATATCTTTTAGACTTTTGAATCTTAGTTAAATTTATCGTAGCGTTCTGGACTTGTAAAATTTTCCAGATATTTATCCGAGAAAGTGTATAAAAGAAAGTGTATAAAATATCTCAATCCTATAATGTAAGAAAAAAAAAAAAAAAAATTTTTTTTTTTTTTTTTTTTTTTTTTTCAACGTTGGAGATTTATATACTTTACACTTTTGAATCTTAGTTAAATTTATTGTAGCATTCTGGACTTGTAAAATATTTCAATCTTGTTTCGCGTTTATTACAGGATCACGCGTACATTATAGGATCGAGAGAATTTTTATTGCTCGGAGAAACTTTTCGAAATATTTTACGAGTCCGCGACGCGAGATCAAAACTGAAAAATTTAGCGCAAACACTCGTAAATAAAGAATTTTTTTCTTCGGTATTTTACAATATCGGCGATGCGTCCGACGCAAAAAACGGGCCGAACGAGGCGCGTACGGACAGAGACTCAGAGTCTCTCCACACGCGCGCCTCGTTCGACCCGTTTTTTCTTTCTCTTTCGGTGGAAGAGAGATTACGACAGTCTGTACTCGAAAGTCCGTTCGCCGAAACGAACCAGCAGGTTTTCGGGCGGCTCCGGCAGATTCATGTTCTCCAGGCTCTCGTTCGTCAGGCGAATTTCCAGGTTTCTCGCCGCGAAATCCCTGGCCGCGGTCTCGTACATCTCCGCGGTCGCGCGCGAGAATTCCTCCAAGAATTCCTCGAAGCTGGGCGCGTTCCGATAGTCTTCGACCCCGATCTTCACTTCCTGGGCTTTTCTCCGGTCCGTGCAGGGCCTGACGGGCTCGAGAAGGGACACCCTCGGTACTTCGGGATTCCGGAACCAGAACCTGATCATGCGGGCGGATCTGTCGCCGCAGTCTCTCAGCAGATCCAGGGTCTTTTCCACGGAGAATATCCTGGTTTTCAGCGCGGAACGGGGCAAGTCCGTTTTCCTGCGGACGACGTCCCGCACTCTGAGCGCGGCGAGTCTTTCGCCCGGCCGGCGGAGATTCTCGCGGCCCAGGATCCGGATCACGTCCATCGCCCTCAGGAAAGGCCGGCCGTCGGAAGACACGACTATCAGGATCGGAACGGGCAGGCGATCGTGGCACAGGTTGAAGAACATGGCGAAAGTGACAAAAAAAACGACAGCAATTCGACAGCAATTCGACAGCACGGTAGTCTCAGGCAGAATGATTTTCTTTTCGCCCAGAGTCCCGCATTTATACCCGATCGATTGCGCAACATCCCGTTTCGCCGGAAAAGATTGCGTGCGCAACATCCCGTTTCGCCAGAAAAAGATTGCGCGCGTGCCAGGAAATCACGCGTCCGAGAAAAGACTGGGCGGTTTCCCGTGACCTAGAAGAACGGATGCGGAACTTCCTTTCGAGACGAAAAAAGATCTTGCGCGTGATTTCAAATCATCTCTATTCTATATTGTAAAAAAAAAAAAAAAAAAAAAAAAAAAAAAAAAAAAAAATTCTTCCTTTTATATAATTTAGATTTTCGAATCTTGGTTAGATTTATTGTAGCGTTCTGGACTCGTGAAATGTTTCGAAAGATTTTCAATAACAATTATTTCAAACACGTAACGTAAAAAAAGTGCAAGAATCCAGCTCGGAAAGAAATATTTACCCTTTCGAACGGAAAGAAAATATCCAAGAAAATCGATATCCGAGAATATTATCGACTGTCGTTTGTAAAAAACAACACGGTTTATCAAAAAGCCGAAAAAAGTTATGACTGTCGACCTGTATCTTATATAATACAGGTTGACAATACAATTTTGACACTATGGTCAGCCCGTATACAAACATGGAAGATCCAATCTGAAAATAATTTTTTTTTTATTATTATAAAAATCATCTCTATCCTATATTGTAAAAAAAAAAAAAAAAAAAAAAAAAAAAAAAAAAAAAAAAAATTTTTTTTTTTTTTTTTTTTTTTTTAGTTTAGATTTTTATATAATTTAGATTTTCGAATCTTGGTTAAATTTATTGTAGCGTTCTGGACTCGTGAAATGTTTCGAAAGATTTCCAATAACAATTATTTCAAACACGTAACGTAAAAAAAGTGCAAGAATCCAGCTCGGAAAGAAATATTTACCCTTTCGAACGGAAAGAAAATATCCAAGAAAATCGATATCCGAAAATATTATCGACTGTCGTGTGTAAAAAACAACACGGTTTATCAAAAAGCCGAAAAAAGTTATGACTGTCGGCCTGTATCTTATATAATACCGGTCGACGATACAGTTTCGACACTGCGCCGCGCTCGGTTCCGAAACGCGAGTTTTATTCTTCTGAATTTTACAATATTGGCGATGCGTCCGATTTAAAAAAACGGGCCGAACGAAGCGCGTCCGGGTCGAAAAGACTCGCGTCTTTTCACCCTTCGCGCCTCGTTCGGCCCGTTTTTTTCTTTTTTTCAAAGTTTTTTTTTCACTCTCGTTCCAGCCGGTCTCTCGCCCACTCGGCGAAGAAGAAACATTCCACTTTAGCGCAGTGAGCCGCGGCCCCTTTCCCTTTCAGTTTTCCGTGGTGTCCGCAGTCTCTGACCGCCGATTTCATGGGATGCAGCAAGTCGTCGAATTTCGGGCATCCGAAATTTTCCAGGTTCACGCAAGGTATGCCCAGTTCTTCCAAGACGTCCTTTTCGACGTGGCCCCCCTTGTACGCGACCAGGCGCTTTTCCACCGTGGCGTTTTCCGCGTACACCATACGCAGGAGGGCTTTCAGGAAATCTTCGTCGAACAGGTCCGTTTCTCCGGGCAGGCTCCGGAGCGACATTCCGTGTATCCTGTCGGTGCAATAGCGGACGCTCTGCCATTCTTTTGGGGTCGGGGTCAGATGGTTTAGCCGGAACCTGAAACAACGACAGTCGTTTCTGGTCAGCGAAGCGAATCCCATCTCGCGGGCCCGAAATTTCCGGTCGATGCGAAATCCGTCGAGGTCCAAGACCATGCAGACTTCGGACAGGCTCATGGCGGCTCGTTTTTCGAGAAAAGACAGCAGAGTGAAGCGGAGAGAAAATTTTCGACGTGTCCGCTGGCGAGAACAGAAATTCAGAATGATTTTCTCTTCCCCCGGAGACACGCATTTATACGCGCGATCGACCTCGATCGGTTCCGGAAAGGCGCGTTCGCAGAAAAAACACCGGGCCGCGGAAATCACGCGCGAGATAAAAATAAAAACGTCGTCCGGTCGCGCCTTCCGGATTCGTCGCTTCGAGGAAAAAGATTGCGCAACTTCCCGTGACCCCGACGGCCTGTCGCTACCGACCGGAAGTTCTGGAATAAATCCGGCACGAGTTCGAAAGCGTAAAAGATACAAACCTCCATCTTTGAAAAAAAAAAAAAAAAAAAAAAAAAAAAATTTTTTTTTTTTTTTTTTTCAAAGATGGAGGTTTGTATCTTTTACGCTTTTGAATCTTAGTTAAAATTATAAGTGTATAAAATATCTCAATCCTATAATGTAAAAAAAAAAAAAAAAAAAAAAAAAAAAAAATTTTTTTTTTTTTTTTTTTTTTTTTTTTTCAAGGATGGGGGGTTGTATCTTTTACGCTTTTGAATCTTAGTTAAATTTATCGTAGCGTTCTGGACTTGTAAAATATTTCAATCTTGTTTCGCGTTCTGGACTTGTAAAATATTTCAATCTTGTTTCGCGTTCTGGACTTGTAAAAAAATTCAATCTTGTTTCGCGTTCTGGACTTGTAAAATATTTCAATCTTGTTTCGCGTTCTGGACTTGTAAAAAAATTCAATCTTGTTTCGCGTTCTGGACTTGTAAAATATTTCAATCTTGTTTCGCGTTCTGAACTTGTAAAAAAATTCAATCTTGTTTCGCGTTCTGGACTTGTAAAATATTTCAAACTTGTTTCGCGTTCTGGACTTGTAAAATATTTCGAACAAATTTCCTAGTCATAGAAACCATGCATGAAAAAAAATTTTTTTTTTTTTTTTTTTTTTTTTTTTTTTTTTCTTTGAGGTTGGAGATTTACATCTTTTACGCTTTCGAACTCGATGAGATATTTTCGTCGAGGTCACCGGATGTTATGCCGTCTTTTCCTCGAAGCGACGAATCAGACAGGCGTTGCGCGACCGGACGACCTCGTTTATTTCTGTCTTTCCTTCCGATCCTTATCGTTCTGGAAATCCGGTTGCGCAACTTCCCGCGGCCCGAGCGTATAAAAGCCAGAGCTTCGGGCCGAAAGCATCATTTCGATTCTTCATCGAGACCTGCGTGCCCGACCGCCGATCGTTTCATTTTTCCTTCGTGTTTTTCGAAAAGCCATGAACACCAAGAAATCTTTCAAGGGAACGGACGTGTTCCCCAAACGCCCGTCTACGTCTCCAGTATCCCGAAAAAAACTTCAAGTGCTGGACTTCCAACAAGGACGTGAAGGTTTTCGTCCCGTTCATGAACGAAGACCGCAAGATATATTTCTGCAAGCACGTAGGCCACGACAGAAACCTGTCCAGCGTGCAGTACATGGGAAAAGAATGCCAGAGATTCGACTCGTTTCACCCCGAGAGCATAGACTGGTCCCTGATCGCCACCAGGTACAGGAGAAACCCGAAGCAGGAGTTTCGGAAGAACGCGGACGTGAGGATGAGCTTCAAGATGGAAAATCAGTTTCTCGTGAAAGCTTATTTCACGTTCGGCCTGAGAACCGTGACGGAAGGCACGGTCCATCTGATCCAGACCCTGAACGTGCCCTTGCTGTTTTATCTGCTCCCGAGAACGATGGGGAGAAAAGAACTGAGCCGCGAAGACAAACTGTTTCATTACGACAACGTCCATCTCTTCGACAGGAGAATTTTGCTGGCCGACGGCGCTTACGCCGTTCCCCCTGGAACCACGTACATGCTTTTCACGACTCAGAAGAATTTTTTCTCTCTGGATCTGTTGGCGAGCGATTTTCCGATTCCTTTCCGGACGACCGATCCCGTGGCCCAGCGAGTCACCAGACTGGAATGTTCGATGGATTTTCCACCCCAGACCCCGTACATCGACGACGAAAGGGACGAAGACGAAGATCGGGCCGCCGTGCCGCCGCCTCTGCCGCGATCGGAATCTAGTACTTTTTCGTATTTCGAACCGCAGCCCGGCCCTTCTTCGGCTTCTTCCTATGTCGAACTGCAGCCCGGCCCTTCTTCGGCTTCTTCGTATTTCGAACAGCGACCCGTGACTTCTCCTTACTTTCCACCGCAACCTTGCACTCCGTCTTACTTTCAGCGGCAAAAGCGGGCCAGGACCGAAGCGGAAAGCGATTTCGACGAGTTTTTCGTGCCCGAAGAACCGCAGCAAATGCCAGAAGCGCCGCAGCAAATGCCAGAAGCGCCGCAGCAACAGATCACGTACTGGCTGATTCCCAATCCGCCGATTCTGGAAAGGCGCGTGGTCACGGCTTCTCCCGATTTCGTGAAGAATTACCAGATCTTGAACTCGAAGGTCTTGGACGATCCGAAAGCGGTGGTTTTTCGCAGCGAAGAACCGGATCCGGAACCCTTGGACTTGACGATCCGCCGGAACGCGGAATGCGTGGATCTGACGGGAGAAATGCCCGAAAACTCCGACGGTTCGAATCCAGAAACGCCCGATTCGGAAAACTCTGACGTTTCGAATCCCGAGAATTTCGCAGACTGCCCCCAGGTCGACCGATCCGATTCTCCAGAAAAAGAATTGGATCTGGATGCCATGTTGGACATGCCCTTCGATCCGAAAGAAGACGTCGCCCTGGACAGCATCATTTCCGACCTGTACAATTCTTCTCCCGCCATGAATTCTGATCTGTGTCCTTCTGTGTTGTAAAAAAAACTCTTGTAAAAATATTTGTGATGCTTGTAAAAATATTTGTGATGCTTGTAAACTTGAAAAAAAAAAAAAAAAAAAAAACGGGTCGAACGAGGCCTGTGAGGAAAGATACGTATCTTTCCTCACAGGCCTCGTTCGACCCGTTTTTTTGCGTTAAATATACAACCAATATTGAAAAATTCTTCAGAATAAAACTTGTACGTTTCGAAACAAAGTGTTATGGTGACGTATTTGATGATACTGCGCCGCGTGACACTTGGCTTTTTCTCTAGTCTAACAAATAACTTTACTTTTTCCATTATCCGACTGTTTTCGTATACACCAGTTTCTCCGTTATTTTTTCACAAGTTTTCCTGCTTACATAAAACTCTATAATGTAAAAAAAAAAAAAAAAAAAAAAAAAAAAATTTTTTTTTTTTTTTTTTTTTTTTTTCGCATTCTGGACTTGTAAAATATTTCAATCTTGTTTCGCGTTCTGGACTTGTAAAATATTTCGAACAAATTTCCTAGTCATAGAAACCATGCATGAAAAAAAAAAAAAAAAATTTTTTTTTTTTTTTTTTTTTTTTTTTTTTTTTACATTGTTGAATTATATCAACCTTGCAAATTTAGTGGAAACACTTGTAAATAAAATATTAATATAAAATTGTATATCGTAGAAATAATTAGTTAATTATCATGATGGTTACAAACCTCATGAGTTGAATGCATCGGATGAATCTATCGCGGGATATCTTTACTATCGACTTTCTGTTCATGGATATTATACCGAGTACCATGCAAACCTACTTTCGGTATCTTATATAATAAAGTGCAAGAATCCAGTTCGGAAAGAAATATTTACCCTTTCGAACGGAAAGAAAATATCCAAGAAAATCGATTTCCGAGAATGTTATTGACTGTCGCGTGCAAAAAACAACACGGTTTATCAAAAAGCTGAAAAAAGCTATAACTGTCGAACTGTATCTTATATAATAAAGTGCAAGAATCCAGCTCGGAAAGAAATATTTACCCTTTCGAACGGAAAGAAAATATCCAAGAAAATCGATTTCCGAGAATATTAATGACTGTCGCGTGCAAAAACAACACGGTTTATCAAAAAGCTGAAAAAACTAAAATATTTTACAAGTTCAGAACGCTAGCATAAATCTGATCAAGATTCGAAAATCTAAATTATATAAAAATCTCAATACTAAAAAAAAAAAAAAAAAAAAAAAAAAAAAAAAAAAAAAAAAAAAAAAAATTTTTTTTTTTTTTTTTTTTTACATTGTTGAATTATATCAACCTTGCAAATTTAGTGGAAACACTTCTAAATAAAATATTAATATAAAATTGTATATCGTAGAAATAATTAGTTAATTATCATGATGGTTACAAACCTCATGAGTTGAATGCATCGGATGAATCTATCGCGGGATATCTTTACTATCGACTTTCTGTTCATGGATATTATACCGAGTACCATGCAAACCTACTTTCGGTATCTTATATAATAAAGTGCAAGAATCCAGTTCGGAAAGAAATATTTACCCTTTCGAACGGAAAGAAAATATCCAAGAAAATCGATTTCCGAGAATGTTATTGACTGTCGCGTGCAAAAAACAACACGGTTTATCAAAAAGCTGAAAAAAGCTATAACTGTCGAACTGTATCTTATATAATAAAGTGCAAGAATCCAGCTCGGAAAGAAATATTTACCCTTTCGAACGGAAAGAAAATATCCAAGAAAATCGATTTCCGAGAATATTAATGACTGTCGCGTGCAAAAACAACACGGTTTATCAAAAAGCTGAAAAAACTAAAATATTTTACAAGTTCAGAACGCTAGCATAAATCTGATCAAGATTCGAAAATCTAAATTATATAAAAATCTCAATACTGAAAAAAAAAAAAAAAAAAAAAAAAATTTTTTTTTTTTTTTTTTTTTTTTTTTTTTTTTTTCATAGTTGGAAAAATATCAATACTACGACTCGTGAAAAAAATTAAATATATTTTTCGATGCGGTAGTTTTCGAATCTCGGCCGAATTCGTTCTACGACTTCCTGTCGCCGTTTCGGCCGAATCGATTACGCAACTTCCCGTGACCTCGGTCGGTCGCGTTTCGTATGACCGCGGATGAAAAAAACACGCGCGGCCTCGTTTTTCTGGAATCCGGTTGCGCAACTTCCCGCGATAACAGGCCGCTTTTGTTCCGGCGTTTCCTGTCGTTCCGCGTATCGAGTTGCGCAACATCCCGCGACCGAAAGGAAATCGTGCGAAGACGAACACGTGTTTACCCTTTTTTCTCGGAACGGGTGCGGCGACCCGGAAAGATTTGTTTTCTTCTGCGAACCGGATTGCGCAACGTCCTTCCCCGGGGGCTTTTTTTATCAGCCTGGAGGAAACCTTCGGATAATTTCGGCTGGGGATTTCCTGTCGTTCTTCGAACCGGTCGGGGCCGCGGGAAACGCGCGACCTCGATGTTCCGTATAAAAAGGCGAAGATATTCTGATCGAAATCATACCCTCCTGAGTTTTCGTAGCGCGCTGTCGCTGTTGCTGTTGCTCCGCTGATTTTTCTTTGCTCGTTTGCCAGAGTGCTGTTGGATTTTAAATTTCATTTACTCGTTGCCAGAGTGCTGTTGGATTTTAAATTTCATTTACTCGTTGCCAGAGTGCTGTCGAATCGGATCGATTTTCTCGGACGAGATGGCTCTGAATTTCGAAGACCTGGAAGGACTGATGGAATGGTGCGACGAACAGTGTTCCGACCGGAACGGAGTCTACGATCCGTACCGCATGGTACTGCACACGCCGCTCGTCACTTACGAAGAAGATCGTCCTTGCCCGCCGGATCCTATGCCGGTTTCGTCCGGAGAGGAAAAGTTTTCGGAGGTTTTCGCCCTGGACGAATCCGTTTTCTTGCCGCCGCCTGCACCGATGCCCGAGCCCGAAAAATTCTCTCCCGTTTTCTTGCCTCCGGAGCCGGAAAATCTCGCCCCGGAAGAATCGAAGAAGGCTCTCGTTTTCTCGCCGCCGATAGAAAAAAAACCAGTTCCTGCGAAACCCGAGCCCGTGAACGAGAAACTGAAAAAGCCTGTTCCCGCCGAAATTCCTGTGAAACCAGAGCCCGTGAACAAGAAACTGAAAAAAACTGTTCCTGCAGAAATTCCTGTGAAACCCGAGCCCGTGAACGAGAAACTGAAAAAACCAGTTCCTGCGAAACCCGAGCCCGTGAACGAGAAACTGAAAAAGCCTGTTCCCGCCGAAATTCCTGTGAAACCAGAGCCCGTGAACAAGAAACTGAAAAAAACTGTTCCTGCAGAAATTCCTGTGAAACCCGAGCCCGTGAACGAGAAACTGAAAAAACCAGTTCCTGCGAAACCCGAGCCCGTGAACGAGAAACTGAAAAAGCCTGTTCCCGCCGAAATTCCTGTGAAACCAGAGCCGCCCCGAGAGAAAGAACCTGTTCCCGCCGAAATTCCAGAGAAACCAGAGCCGCCCCGAGAGAAAATCCCTGTTCCTGCCGAAGATTTTCGGAAAAGGAAATTTTTCGAAGCCGTGGAGGCCTCCAGAGCTAAAATTCGAGAGGGGTTGAAACAGTTCAAGATCCCGAAGAGAACGCCGGTTCCCGAAGAGAAATCGAAACCGATTTCTCGCGAAAAGATGGTTTCGAAAGCTGCGGAGCCGAAGCGGAAAAATCTTCGAATTCCTCGGACGAAGAAAGAGGAAAGGAAAGTGTTTCGAGCCATGGAGATTGCCCCCGCCCGGTCGAAAAAAGACGAGGTTTTCAAAATACCCTTTCAGAAAACTAGAGATCTTCGGAAACACGTTACGAAATTCGAGCCTTCCAAGTTCACTTTCGACTCGGATTCTATCCTGATTCTCTCGCCGGATGCAGAAGATTATAAGTACATTTTTAATCTGAAAGGTAAAAGCTTCCTGAAATTCAAAGAGCAGTACGAGAAAAGCTTTGTGTGAAGGACTTTTTTTCAACTGATATTTCGAAGATCTATTCGAAAAAAACTTTCTGTGAGAGACATTTTTTCCACTTGACGTTTCGAAGAACTGTTCGAAACAAAAAACTTTGTGTGAGAGACTTTGTTTCACCTGATGTTTTCCCCCTTTCTTTTTCGAACGGGTGAAAAAAATTGTTAGAGGTGAAAGTGAAAAAATGGGTCAGAGGCGGGTTCATACCCGCCTCTGGCCCATTTTTTTGCGACGCTTCGTTTGCCAATATTGACGAAACGTAAAAGTTTCACTCGTGTATTTTTCTTCTCGAAACGAGGAGACTTTTTCACCTGATGTTTCCCCCCGTTCGAAAAAGAAAGAATGCGAAAAATTGTTAGAGGTGAAAGTGAAAAAATGGGTCAGAGGCGGGTTTATACCCGTCTCTGGCCCATTTTTTTGCGACGCTTCGTTTGCCGATATTGACGAAACGCAAAAGTTTCACTCGTGTATTTTTCTTCTCGAAACGAGTAATAAACGGAATTTTATCCTGTAATGTTTTGTCGTCTGTTTTTGTTTCTTTCCGCTTTGGAATGCGCGATCTGTGGATGATTCGGTGGAACTGCTTTCGATTTTTAAACTGTTTTCCTTCGGAAGTTTGATCTTTGCTATTTGATTCCGGATGGGATTCGATGAAATCGATGGAGGAAATTTAAAATTGTTTATTGGCTTTGGAATGCGCGATCTGTGGATGATTCGGTGGAACTACTTTCGATTTTTAAACTGTTTTCCTTCGGAAGTTTGATCTTTGCTATTTGATGAAATTAATGGAGGAAATTTAGAAATTTAAAATTGTTCGTTGGCTTTGGAATGCGCGATCTGTGGATGATTCGGTGGAACTGCTTTCGATGGTCTCGGTTTTTCTTCGGAAGTTTGATCTTTGCGATTCGATGAAATTAATGGAGGAAATTTAGAAATTTAAAATTGTTTGTTGGCTTTGCAATGCGCGATCTGGATGATTCGGTGGAACTGCTTTCGATGGTCTCGGTTTTTCTTCGGAAGTTTGATCTTTGCGATTCGATGAAATCGACGGAGGAAATTTAAAATTTAAAATTGTTCGTTGGCTTTGGGATGGTAGTCGTGTCGAGAGAAATGTTTTTCTTTCCCTTTTTCTGTTTCGAATGGGGAAGGGAAAACGGGCCGCCTCTGGCCCGTTTCTTTCAGACGCGTCGTGTACCGATATCGATGAATCGAAAAACTTTTACTCTGACGCGAAAGAAACTAGATTTTTACCCGATGGTGTTTTGTTTCTCGAACCGTTCGTCGTTGGTTTTTCGTTTCCCCGTCCCCCTCTCCCCCCGCGAATTATTTTTCCCCGACCCGTGATTCGACTGTCGAGAGTTTAATTTTTACGCGTTCCCCGTGCGGACGATCTCGGACCCTTCGTCGTTGTCTTTTCCTTCCCCGTTCTCGCTTCTTTTTCGGATTCGGAAAAAACCCGCGGGGGTCAGAGTGCTCGAAGATTAAATCGTCCGACTGTATAGAAGGATTTTAGCCCAGAAATAAAAATAGGCAATATTTCTTTTATTTTATTTATTTTATTGAAATATTTTGCTTAAAAATACAAAAGTTCATTATTTTCATAGAGAATAACGTAACATTTTCCCATAACATTTACCAATATTTCTTTAATTGTTGCCAAGAAAATCAAAACCAGGAATAATATTTTCTTTTAAACAATTTTCAATTGAAATGTTTTATCGTGAAACAGGAAAATGAAAAATAAAATTAAGAATAGAAAAATTAATATGGCGGCATATTGGAAATAAAAAGAAAACTCTGGAATATTTCTTAATATAACAAGATGAAAAGTTTTGAGTAAGTACGCATAGCAGGTGAATTAGACGTCATTTATCGAAAACAAAGATGATGGAATAAAAATATCTTGGGTAAAATAAAATTAACTATTATTCACGGAGGAAAGAGATAGATGGAGATGCAGTATGCCGTAAAAACAGTTTGCAATACGATGTGCGATATCGCTCAGATTTAAATGCCCTCATTCGGTTCAAACAAAACAAGCACGTGGAACAGGGACCAAATTCTTTGACTTCATCCTTTTTTTTTAAGCACGTCGTTGTGTAGCTGATTTTAGGGTTACATTTTTGGCGTCACTTCAAGATTTATTGTCTGTGTACGGTTAACATGAATATTTTATTTAAAATTTAAATTTTATTAATTTATATAAAAAAACTCATGCTTATCCTTATAAATCACAGCGTAAAAAGAATCTAAGATATACTATAACCATCCGCACAATCAATAAAAAATTACGAATGTAAATTTAAATAGACTACGGGGGGTTCAGGAGGGCAGAACCCCCTGAAGAAATGCAGTTTTTGATTTAAAAAGTTACCAGAATAAGTAGCTCATCAGAATTTCAGAACATCAATGTACAACCACTTGTTTAACACTTTTAATTTCTGAAACTTTACGAAGTATCTTGTATGCTCATAAATATTTATGTAATTTGAAAACTTTAAAAAGCGATTTGTAGGAAGTTGAATATTATGCAATGAGTGTTAAAAAACAATGACTTGCAAAGATGACGTTTAGGCTCCTGATCTGCAGATTTACTAGTTTAATAAAATATTTCGACACTAGGTATTCTAGACGCTGTTACCAAATCGTCATGCAGTTTTAGGAAATATCCTGCAGATATCGCTGTGATCGACTCATTGGATTTCAGCATTATTTGAAATTTAAGAGATCCAATATTTTAGCACTTTTTAAAGTATTACTGGGATAGCCGATTTCCACACTATATATTCTAGGCGCTGTAGCACCGCGGTAGCCTGTCTTTTTCGTTTACCTCGGAGTAGATATAGATGAAGTCTTTTGTAGCTGTTCCTAAACTGTGGCCAACAACATATAAGGCCAGTTCATAACGTCACACGCAGTTGATTATCTGTACACGGCAATGGACACAAAAAAAAAAAATCGGCGCGCAGCTTTGTACTAATCATCGTGTAAAGATGATCCAACTCTGAGGCTAACGAAAAAGACAGGCTACCGCGGTGGGTCCGATTCTTCTTTTTTTACAGACCGCTGGAGTCACGTGATGCTCGAATGCACCAAAGAAGGTGCGTGAAAAGAGCATCACGTGACTCCAGCGATTTGAAAAAAAAGAAGAATCGGACCCACCGCGGTAGCCTGTCTTTTTCGTTAGCCTCGATCCAACTCCGTGTGACTTTTAAACATCATGAACTGGCCTATTATGTCATTGGTCGCGCTAACACCCTCCCTCCTGCGTCCACCGTATATAGCGGCATCTTGTACTGGAGACTGCTAAATGGGCTGCTATCGGTCAAAATCAAGAGAGAAAAGGACAGAAGAGAGGGAAAGAACTCGTTTTTTTTAACTAGTTTTTCACATGGGAAGATTGACATGTCTGTTCCTCTCATTTCATAACTTCATGGTGGTGAAATAAGCCAAAGCCTCCTAAATATTTGAGAAAGTCTTGACTCGCGTCACGAAAACATCACACAAAGCAGGCAAAGCAAAGAAACAAAATCATTCATTGGCTCGTGAATATGAACGAGCCAATGAATGATTTTTCTTCATTGTTTTGCCTGCTTTGTGTGACGTTTTCCTGACACGTGTCAAGGCTTTCTCCAATATTTAAAGGGTGTTGAATAGGCCGGGATCAAGATAGATTTTTCGCTATTAGCGGAATGAGATTGATCAATCAGACGTCTGCATTTTTCCGAACTTTTTGTTGTTTGCATTAAACACCGAAAAGCCTGCCAGGATGGAGGCTACTGATTGGTCAATGTAATTTTACTAACAGAGAAAAATTTATCTGGATCCCGGACATAACTTTGGTTGGTTAAAACAATTTTGAATACAATCAAATCAGGAAGCCAATGTTTGTTAACTTTTCTGGTTAGTTTAATTGAAATCTTCCTCGTCTATTACTGAAAACTGAGTTACCGTACTTTGGACAAAAAATTGAATATGAGTACACGACTTGTGCATATGTCACCACTCTAACACAGTGTTGCCAGTTGGGCTACTTTTTTTAATTCAGATACTTGATTGGCACCACTTTTTTGAAATTGTGAAATGCGCCTTATTTAATGACATATTAATTAAGGCGAAAACAAAGAGAATTTTACCGTTTATAATAAGTGTTGGCAATCAAGAAATCTGAATTTTAAAAAAGTAGCCCACTGGTAACACTGCTCTAACATATAAATGTTCTCTGTTATGACCATGATTCTAAGTGCAGTTGGTTAAATTTGAGTATCTGGGCATTAGAGAAAGCAATAGTGGCCCACCGTGGCTGAGTGGATACGACACCATGCCGCTAATCGCTTGAGTGCGTAGGTGGAAGCAGATTCGAATCCCGCCGTGATCCGCATGTGATATGATGTATGTGTTCAATAAATGAAACAAACAAACAAGCAAGCAATATGTCGCCCAGTGGCGTGGTCGGTAGCGACAGCTACTGCCACGGCTCGGGCCCGGGTACGAATCATCGGGTAAGACATGGATGTAATTGTGAATGTCCCATTGTAGTAATATAATATATGTAATGGAAAATAAAAATTGTTGTGACTTGTTGTTGTTTCTGTATAATAAGGATCATTCGAGGCGACAGCCATAGTAGCTATAGGCCCCAAAGCATTGCACTTCGGTGGACTTCAAATGTCAAAGCAAGCAATAGTGAAATGTACAGTTGGCATGGAAACAACGACTTCTTTAATTCGTATAGAAATTTAATGAATAGTAGTAAATGACTCAAGTTTAAAATGTAGGCAAATGGTCTGGAAATATCAATGGCTCCCATCTAGTATTTCACAAAATTAATTTAATAGATTCACATGATGTATAACTTGATGCAACTCTTAGCTAATGAAAATTCTGCAACAAGACTTATGTAGGTAGATCTTTTGAATGAATAATTCAGAATTCTGAGAACAAAACGAAGTTCTTAAGGCTCTTCCTCACACCCCCCCTCAAAAAAGGAAATACGATAGAAAGATATAAGAATTTGGATAGCTTCAATATGTCTGTGATCTTTTGTCAGAGTTCAGAAAAAGAGCCTGGGCATAAAAAAAAGACAAATTTAACGAAAGATAAGACTATAGATTTCAGGCAATTTTTAACCGAAAAATATTTAATTCTAATGTATTGCGGCTTTAATAATAGAATATTAAAGATAATCAATTTAGGGGAAATTTTATAGTAAATTAATATCCTCACATTTATGCAAATAGCTATGGATAAACAGACTTGAGTAAAATTACATATTTATTCTTTCTTCTCTATAACACTATCTAAATGAAGATGAAGTTATATGTACAGTTTATACCTTTAAATTTTTAGATTTTTTTTTATCAAAACTGTTCCTTTATTATGTCTAAAATTGCTAGATTTACAGATCTTCGATTCTTTAGATGCCTGCGGGGTTTCATTCTCGGATTAACCGTAGGTATTTGTAAAGGTAAATTTATTTTGCAAAACCGCCGGCAAAAAAAAGTTAGAAAAAACAATTATCTGACAGACTAACTGTAAATATATATTTTATTTCGACTCTGTTTTTTACTAAATTTCATCTTTCGTAGAAAATTTTAAGGAGATATAAATTGAGAAAGACTGATACTTTGAAAGAAGAAATTGACTTTCCTTACTTTTAAATTATTAATCACTATAAAAATTGAATGATAGGTAAACAAAATGTATAATATTGTGTTTGCTCCTTGCTTATAAAGGCTAAAATAGGACTAATTTTATTTTGAGCTAGTAGAATTATTTCAACTATATATCATTTGTTTTAAAAAAAGAATTGATATCTACTAAAAAACAACTTTTCAAAAGTAAAAAAAAAAAGCCAAGAAAAAAAAAAAAAAAAAAAAAAAAAGGGTGAAAGTTGTGGCTAAAAAATAGTGTGATATCAAATTTCCAAGCTTATATTACGGTACTTATTTAACATTTTTTGATAAAAATTTACCATATGTAAGTCGAGTACCTAAGTATGCGTTGATAGAAAGCCTTTTCTCCTTTACTAAATACATCATAACGTGTTTCTGAAAATTAATTTTTTTTTAATTATACATGATGGGCTTGGCGGCCATCTTTCCATATTTTACACAAATTTCTAAGCACAAGAAGCTCGTAACATATTTGAATTATTAAGAATTTCTAACTTCTAGTTTTAGCTACAGACAGATAAATTAAGAAAGTTTTTTATTTCGAAAAAACAAATAGATTTTTACTGCTTTAACTAATTAATTAACCCCACTCCGAAAAAAGAGAATCATAAGATGAAACCTGAAGTTACTTCAGCTTTATTTTTAGACACAAATTTTTAGGCACTAATTTCCATAAATTAAAAGAATAAAATGTTTCCTTTAGTAACAATTTCGAACTTCCAATCTTAACAATGAACGTGTGTGCTTAGAAATTTGTGTAAAATATGGAAAGATGGCCGCCAAGCCCATCATGCATAATTAAAAAAAATTTAATTTTCAGAAACACGTTATGATGTATTTAGTAAAGGAGAAAAGGCTTTCTATCAACGCATACTTAGGTACTCGACTTACATATGGTAAATTTTTATCAAAAAATGTTACATAAGTACCGTAATATAAGCTTGGAAATTTGATATCACACTATTTTTTAGCCACAACTTTCACCCCCCCCCTTTTTTTTTTTTTTTTTGCTTGGCTTTTTTTTTTTACTTTTGAAAAGTTGTTTTTTAGTAGATTTATTTATATAAATGATAATTCCTGACATAATATGGTACATCATAGATTAATCTTAAAGTAGAATTTTGAGCTTGAAATATAAGTTTCATGTGAGTCTTAGCCGCTTACGACCAGACTTCAGACGCGTATGTAAGAATGGGACGTAAATAGGAACTATACAGGAGTAACTTATTTTTAATTGAAAGATCACTGTTTCGAGCAAGAAGGGGATATACTTTATTTTTAGCAACTCGAAACTTATTCCGCGTAGAGTGCATGTGTTGCTTAAAAGTGAGTCTCTGGTCTAAGATAATACCCAGGTATTTACAGCTTGAGGACAAGGCAATTCCGTATTATTATATTTAATTTTAAGTTTGTTAAGGGTTTCTTTTTGAAAATTACTAAAAAGAATAGCTTGAGTTTTATTAATATTTATGGCAATTCTCCACTTGTTAAACCAAGTGGAGAGTAACTTAAGATGTTTGGTGACTGCAAAAATGGCATACCTGCGATTTTTATTTACAGAGAAATCACACGTATCGTCAGCATATTTTGCTAGCGATGTGTTGGGGTAGGAAGGCATATCATTAATAAATAAAATAAAAAGAATTGGGGAGATTTTACTGCCCTGAGGGAGGCCGAAAAAAGCACAGATATTTCTGGAGAGTTGTTTTTAACCCTAACACAAAAAATTCTATCAAGTAAATAAAAGTAAATTAATTTGATGAGGTAAGGGGGTGGGGGGAAATTGTAGTTAATAAGCTTGAAAATTAGCCCGAAGATCCATACCTTATAAAATGCTTTTTGTATGTCTAGAAAAACAGCTGCAGTAATTTCCTTAGAAATTTTGCCTCTCGTGATGTTTTCCACCAATCTGAAAACTTGATGTGGGGCCGAAACCCCTTTCCTGAAGCCGAATTGAACAGGATTCAAAATATTATTTTGATCACAATGGGCATTAATTTGGGATGCAATGAAAGATTCCGTTCATTTACTGAGAGAATTAAGTAGAGAAATTGGGCGATAACTAGTTGCCAGACCGGGAGGTTTAGAAGATTTAAGTATGGGGATAGCAATGGCTGTTTTCCAGTACAAGGGGAAATAGCTGAACTTAAAAATATTGTTAATAAGAAGGGTGATTTTAGGGATATAAGATGAGGGGAGATTTTTTAGCATTTCATTAGTAATGGTACTAATACCCGGAGATTTTTTTATTTTTAAGCTTTTTAATTTCTTTGATCACGTCAACATTTGAGATTTGGAAATCGGGTGGGGGGTGATCAGAAGACATAAAATACCTGACACGGATGTTTACTTCCCTTTCGGTTTCACTATCAATAATACGGTTTCCTTGGAATTGTAATTCTAAGCTACTGGCAATTGCATTTGATTTTTCTTCATCAGTATATGCGTAGTCTTGGGAATTTGGAATAAGGATCGGTGGGAAATTATTGACAGAGATACGGATTCTCTTTGCAGACTTCCATATGCTGACGTGCTGTGGTGACAAGGAAGTGAGATAAGAACTCCAGCTTTCCTGTTTTTTTCTTGTGTAAGTAATTTTTAAGCTCTTGTTGTACTCTGTTCATAATGGTTTTATCGAAAATGCTACGCGTCCAATGGTAAATTTTCCTCGCCCTATTTTTATTTGTAGTAAGCCTAAGGACATGAGGTTCTAGTCGATAGAATTCGTTGCTGAAAATCTTATTTGTAGCACCGTCGGCCGCATTCCTGATATCGTTTGTGATGGCATTAGTCAGAGTTTCGATATTGTTAGTGCTGTTAATTTCTGGGAGGGTGGGGGGAATTTCATTAATGTTTTGCTGGAACTGAGCCCAACTAATAATGTTGATAATTTTAGGAGGGGGAGGTGGGATGCGAATTTGGATGTTGATTTTGATCGGATTATGATCCGAGCTCAGTTGGGGAAGAGAAGTGACACTTTTTGCATAATTGAAGCCATTAAATAAACCAAAATCAATGGTGCTACTGCTATGATTTGAATAACGGGTGGGGGGAGTCCGGAAAAATCATGTCCATATTTGAATTTAGAAGAAAATTGTAAATACTATTGCCATAAGTGTTGTTAGTTCTACAATTCCAGGAAGTATGATGAGCATTGAAATCACCGATTACAAAAGTGTTGACGTCATATGTGAGAAGGCGCCAAATGTCGCTCGTGACGTCACTCGCGCTTTGAACGAGGCTAACGAGAAAGACAGGCTTCCGCGGTGAATCCTATTCTTCTTTTTTTACAGACCGCTGGAGTCACGTGATGCTCTTTTCGCACACCTTCATTGGTGCATTCGAGCATCACGTGACTCCAGCGGTCTGTAAAAAAACAAGAATAGCCGCGGAAGCCTGTCTTTCTTGTTGGCCTCGCGCTTTGACCAATTGGAATATATACCGAAAAGAAAGTAAGGGGGGGACCGGAGGTAGGGTTAATGGTGATCCCAGTGGCGCCCGCGATAATAAGGGGGGCAGGGGTAGCAGGATAAAAACAATGATTTAATTTAATACAGATTGCACTGCCCCGGATGGGGCGGGAGCTGTTATTATTAATATGATCATTACGAATGATAAAATAGTTAGGGATTTTAAAAGTAATGCCTTGTCTCAAGTTGGTTTCTTGTAAGAGGATATTATCAGGGGCGTGCTCCTGTACAAATTCCCTGAGCTCTAAAAATTTTCCCAGACGGCCATTGCAATTCCATGAGATAATACTCAAAAACCCTCTACTTCCCATGATTATTTAGTAGGTTGTTGATTGAGGGCTGTCATAAAGATGGTGAATTTGGTGACATCATCAGTGGCGTTTTTTATGTCCATAAGGACTTTTTTGTACTTAGCTATAAGTTCAGAAAATTCTTGTACTTTAAGTTCTTTTGCTATTTCATTTAATACATCATTTAGTTCATTCAAGCTGATTTTTTTTCGGCAGCGACTGCTCAGGAGGGGGGATGGATTTCACATTACTGGGGGGTGTGGTGCGGCAATTATTGGCATATGATTGATTTAAGTTTCTGTAATTTGTGGTAAAGGTATTTTTCCTGCTTTTGGGGAATTTGGATAATACTAATATACCCAACCATAAATACTTTGAATTTGCAATTTTTATAATTTTCTGATATGAATTATGAATTATGAAATTAATATTAAAAAAATTAGAATTGCAACTTATAATTTTTTTGATGGATAGATTTATTAAGTCCTGTTTTATGGATATCCAAAATTTCACATTTTTCTTCCAATTAGTTTTCAAATTATGCTTAAAAAATGGCAAAACGATTGTTTAAGGGCCGTCTATGATAGAAGTGATTAAATATTTTGAAATTTCTTATGCTATCCTGTAATCTAACAGTCTTAAGTGACTACTTAAGGTGCCTTGATCAAGAAGGGAGCTCTCTTGGTTGGAAATAAGCATCTTTTAAATCAAAAACAGTAAAACATTTTCCACCTCCTAATTTAGAAAATAATTCTTCCATTCTAGGAAGAAGATAATTGCCATTTTCAGTATTAGCATTAACTGTTCCTCTATAATCATCACATATTCTAACAGAACCATTAGGGTTAGGAACAATTACTGTAGGACTAGCCCATTCTGATCAAAAGGTTTCAAAATACCCTCATTTGTTAATCGTCCCAATTCTAAATCAGTAGCTTTTCTTAAAGCAAAAGAAGCTGGTCGAGACTTTAGAAAAACTGGTTTTGCATCTTTTTTAAAACTTTATTGACACGGGAGGACACTTGATTGTCTCGATCCAGTCGGCAAAGCATTGGGAAAATGTCTAATTAAATCATCTTTCGGAATGCTTGCTTTTAATGATATTTACATTAGGCCAAAATAATTTTGATGTTTTAACCAAGTTTTCCCAATTAGGCTCGGACCTTCCTCTATAATATATAATATTTTTAAATCAGGGATACCATATACATCAACAAAAGTGTTTACTTTTAATTCACCCAAAACAGTTAAAGAATCTTTAGCATAAGTTTGTAACTTTATTTTAGATTTAATTAAAGGAAGCTTACCTGAGTACAATTTGTAAGCAGCACTTTTACTTACAATAGTATGAGCCGCACCTGTGTCTATCTCAAATTTTATATTTACTCCGTTTATTTTAACCAATTTTTCCCACGACACATTATTGGAGTTGTCGTCCATGAAGTTTAAACAATATTCTTCCTGAACAGTTTTAATTTTTCTGTTCGTATGCTGTTTCTCATTTTTCATCCCACATCTTCGATTTCAACAACAAATTTTAGGTGACCTATTTGATGGCAAAATGACATTCAGCAGATTTAAAAGGGCAGAATTTTGGATTATGATTTAGAACATCTGTAACACTGTTTCTCAGGTACGAATTTATCTTCTTTAGGCTTAGGTGCATGAGCGAACTCCTCTACTTCCGGTTTCTCCATTTTCGAAGCACGCATTTGATTGACAGTCTTACTTTGTCCTATATGTAGGGATTTACCGCCAGCCTCGAATGATTCAAACTATTTTGCTATTTCCACGGCTGTTTAAAACGTTAAATCGTTAGAATCCAGTCATTTCTGTTGTATCTGCTCATCCTGGATAACATACACAAATTGATCACGCAGGTCGTCATCTATAATAATAAAGAAAGAAGTTTGTGTGTGAGTGAGTGTGTCGACGGTGTTCTGAAGAGACCACTGCACGTAGAGCTACAAAATTTGGGGAAAAGGTACGTCTATATATGAAGTTTTGCACCTCGAAGCCCGATTTTCGATTTTTTGATTAGATTTTTTTTTATTTAACTTTTTATGCGATTTTTAGCGTTTTTTTATGTTTCGAGGCGATTTTTCCATATAAGTGAGAAGAATATGGTTTCTTTCTTTTAACCCAATGTAGTAAATTTTGTTCTCTTTTCAAAAAAGTTTATTCGGAATTCGCGCAGCGATTTTTGAATTTTTAGCGAATTTTTTATGCAATTATTGAACAGCATTTAATGCATTTAATAAGGAGGTTACCGTAGAGGGACACAGTTCTGTCGCCAAACGCCGCCAAGTTTATCGCCAACTTGGTGGTATATCGCCACATTTGGCGACCAAAATGAGTCGCCAAAAGTGACGCCCAACTTGGCGATATCTGTAATATTTCGCCAAATTCCCATAGACTTCCACTGTAAAACAATAGGGTTACAATAAATCAACAAATTGAGATATTTTAATGCAACAAAAACTAATATTAACCTAAGGGATTATATTAATTATATTTAAGGGAGTCCAAGTAAGTTAATTACGAATAAAAGTAACATGATCTAATGCTTAGCATGATTTCCAAAACATAAATTTTAAGAGAGCCCACAGGTCAAAGGAATTAGATTTGAAACTTTTATCCGATTATAGTAAATTTTGACTTTCGTGATTTGTGAACTTTTTGTTATTTTTAATGCGATTTTTACGTTTCTTTGCGATCTGCTGAAATTTTTTGACATTCCATTTTTGATCTAAAGTACATTTTGCCCTCATTTCAATAAAGTTTATTCGGATTTCGTATAGGAATTTTCGAATTTTTCGGGAATTTTGTATGTGATTTTTAGTGTATTTTAGTATTTGCTACTATTTTTACACATTAGTGAAAGGAATCAACTTGCAATCTTCGAACATAATATATATATATTTTTTTCTCTTTTCAGAATTTGAGAAGCGATTTAAAAATTTTTTCGCGATATCTTATTATGATTTTCAGAGCTTTTTCGTAATTCTTGCTGTTTTTTGACGTACCCGGGCAACGCCGGGCAAGTTCGCTAGTTAAGAATATTTCCGGAGTTGGATAACCGGATAACCGACGTAGGTCTCTGATGAAATCTGCTACCTTCTCTCCTTGCTTACTTAGTCGCTTTTGGAACTTAAATCGTTCTACTGTTTCACTAGGGCGTTGTGAAAAATGCTCCTTTGCTTGACTTAAAAGATCTTCCTAACTGATCTCTTTCAGATTATTTGGAACTATAATACCTCGTAAAATGGCGAAATCGATGTTCAAACCGAACTCAGTAAAATATTTTTCTTCATTTCGCCACTTTTGATGTTATTCACTGAGAAATAAAAGTAAATTTTTTCGGATATAAATTGTCCAAGGAACAGAGAAGTTATTTCTTTATCGACCATTTTTCATTCTCTTTTTCTTTTTCTTTTTTTTTTTTTTCAAATATTTTTCACTACATTTTAATTTGGGTTAAATCCCATGATGTCGCCAGTATTATGTCGCCGTATTCTTATTACTACTATCTTCCTGAGCAAGGAGGAATAACTATAAGTATTCTAATAGTTTATTTACATTATATACAAGAGCCGCTAACACAGCTACTAAGATCAAATCATTTCGTACAACAAAACTCATTTCACCGGCTGCCTGCAAAAGCCACACAATATCAGAATCTGTGTGGTGCTGCCATCTCTTAACACAAATCACTACTATTGTTGGGATTCTTTTTGGGATATGACAGTATGTTTTGTCAAAACAATATTCATAAATTAACGCATAATACATGCGTATATTGGTATACTATTTATTGGCGCATATACTTTTTATAACATGACTTGAACTTTTTTCTTGAAAAACAGCAATTCCAAAACTGACTTATTAACATGCATAATATATATATATATATCAGTGGCGTGGCGTGAAAATTTTCGGTGGTCATCGCAATTATTTAAGTTTGTGGTGAAAAATTATTAACTCTAAAATTCAATGGTTGAATGTTCAAAAAAGAAACTTTAAATCTTACCTTCACTTATACATGAACTCCAAATGTTCTGCTAAAACTGGATCGTAGAGTTTTAAAAGCTTATTAAGAGTTTTAAAATATTGCTTGGTCATCGCCGCATCCAGCGATGACCGGACGCCACGCCACTGATATATATATATATATATATATATATATATATATATATATATACATATACATATATATGTTACCGGCCAAACCCTATTTTAGGCCAAACTAGTTTATCCTAACGCGCATAGCATAAACTAGTTTTCCCTAGGCCAAATTAATATATCCTAACGCCCATAGAACAAACTGGTTTTTCCTAGGCCAAACTAGTTTGGTCTAATGCTCTTACGATAAATTAGTTTCGCCTGTTATTCATTGGCCCGAACTAGTTTATCCTAGGCCGATCTAGTTTATCCTAGATCAACTCAATTTGGCGTGATTTTATTCATCCCAAAGACCACCCCAGCTCCAACCTTCTAGCTTATTCTAGGCTGATCTAGTTTATCCTAGGCCAATGCAATTTGACATGCTTTTATTGATCCCAACTTTCGCTTATACGCCAACCTGTGCAAAGTAATAATGCTGTGACCCCTGTACAATATATCTTATTTGATGGGGATTGGGATACTGCCCCCCTATCTTCCCCATTTCACCGTCGCCGGTAATTACAAAATATGTTCGTATGATAAATTGTGTGCTGGAGGACCAAAGAATTGGATGAGAGGTTATCATGCAATTTAGGATAGGAAGCATTTAGAGGATTAGTTACTAATGTACAGTATAACCTCGAAAATCCGGAATCGTCAGTACCGGGACTTAGACGGATTTTTAAAATTCCAGATTTCTGGAAGAATATGTACTTCCGATATTCTTAATGGTGCATTTATTCATAATTAATTCAAAGCCAAGTGATATTTATGTGAGAAAAAAAATAAATGTAAAACAAAACATAGATTTATAGATTTTTTTAATATTTATTTTTTTCTCTCGCATAAATATCATTTGACTTTAAATTAATTATGAATAAATGCGCCATTAAGAATATCAGAAGTACAATGGATATTCTTTCATAAGTCTGGAATTTTCAAAAATCATGGGAAGTCTCGGTCTCCTTTTGATCTAAAATATACATATTTTTAACCTATCGTTATTACACAATTAAAATTTTCTTTAACGAATAGTATATATACATTTATACGGATGGAGATACAGTATGTAAAACCTGTTAGAAGAATCTGTGTATGACTTAATCCTGTTTTAAACGTTGTTTTTTTCCCTCTCCCATGTGATTCCGCCTTAGAAGGGTTTTCTATATATAATGTTTTAGATTTTCCAGTCTCCAAGCCGTGTTAAAAATTTATGGTATTACTAATTATTCAGATATTTACATACAAACAGAAATTCCTTAAAAAATCAATATAGTTTACAATAGAATCATTAATATTGTTAATCAGCATTCTATAGATTGGAGATTTAAAATTTAAAAAAATTTTCATCGTCTGTTGTAAATGCATTATAGTCTTTTTACAAGTACTAATATCTTTATTTTACATAGATAAACATATTTGTTCTTATTAAACACCGGATTCCATCATAGTCAGGTTATTTTTCTCAAGTTTTACTGTACTTTAATTTTATTACCTAAAAATGCATCTTAAAATAGTAATAATAATAATAAATATATGAATTTTAATTGTGGAATAACAGTAATTTAAAAATACATGCATTAAAAAAAAAGTTGGGCCATGCCAAATGTTACTGATATTTTTTTCTGAACAGACCAGAGATCCTGCCGGTCCAAATGATCTCCATTTGAGCTGAGTTGGAAATTGGACTGAAAATTTCTGCCTCAGCTGACCTCAAAACGAAATCAGCGCAGTGCGACTTAAGACAGAAAAATTTGAGTCCCGACCCATCTCGGTCTGAACTACTCGAAAAAAATTAATCCCCAAACCAAGCCCGGTCGGGAAATTTGGGCGAACCCGTAAAGATCCTTACATCGAATAACCAAAAGACAAGCTCACACAATTTTGTAAATTTGGGCACTAAGTTACGATTATATTAAGAAATTTACTTTTATAAATAATTTTTAATAATTTTTAGTGAACTTCAATCACTTACATAGAAGTGTTTGAGTTGAGAGGATTTGTTTGAAATTTTTTTAATTTGAGCGTGCACTTGACTTCACTTTTTGAGAAATTGAATTTGAGTTTGAATTAGTTCTTTTTTTGTGTGTGTGTGTGAGCGTGCGCAACACTGGTTGGCATAAATTAAAGAACGTGAAATTTAAATACCCTAGGATAAACTAGATTGGCCTAGGAAAAACTAGATTTATTTAGGACAAACTAGATTGGAGTAGGATAAACTAGAATATTAGCGCCGAAGCGGCTTTGGGATAAATAAAAGCACGCCAAATAGAATTCGCCTAGGATAAACTAGATCGGCCTAGGATAAACTAGTTCAGACGGATGAATAGTAGGCTAAACTAGTTTACCCTATGAGCGTTAGGCCAAACTGGTTTACCTTATGAGCGTTAGGCCAAACTAGTTTACCCTATGAGCGTTAGGCCAAACTAGTTTGGCCTAGGAAAAGCTAATTTATCCTATGGCCGTCAGGATAAATTACTTTGGCCTGGGAAAAACTAGTTTATCCTAAGGGTGTTCGGATAAACTAGTTTGGCCTAAAATCGAGTTTGGCTGGTAACATATATAAGGAAGTGTGGATTGTGGCACATCAACGGCGGGCGGATCAACGCACAGCTCAAACTACTAAACCTAAAATCTTGAAAATTGGGGTAAAAATACTTTTTATGACTTAGAGCGTCGCTAAGAAAGGAATTTCTAAAATTCTACCCGTAAGGGGGAGGGGGGGGGGGGTAAAAAAGAGAACGAACTTTGAAAAATTCCTTAAAAATCTGAATTTATTGGGGGGTTTTTTTCAACTAATTACTTTAGTGTATTTTTGTATGCCGAATCGAATGGTACTAATAAAATTCTTTTAAGTTAACTAGTTCATAAGATACTATTTCATATTTTTTTCTAATTTGGCGATATTTTTGGAGCTAGAACTTCACATTTTCAAGTGATAATTTATAAAAATACATCTGTTACTTACAGCAAGGTACAAAATATAAATTGAATATTTTTTTTTATCAATTCTTTTGGTTTAATAATTAAAACAACTATGTCAGTTACAAAAAAATTTCACACGACACAAAGACTAGAAAAAAAACTGTGGTACTTTCGCTTTTTACCAACACCCTGCCAAAATGTATGGTATCGCGCCATTTATTTCAACCCTATCCGTGCAAAGGGATTTTCTTGCAAACCGTGCCACACATTAACATTTGCCATTTACTGAACGTGAATATTTTTTATGAGTATCATTTAATCGTAATCTCGCAAAACATTTTAATTTGTTATTTTCTTAATAGAAAATATTTATTCTTAATTATAACTTACATTTATTACTGATAATGACATGGATTTTACCATTTGGTAGTTATCTGATGATTAGAAAGCTACAATACAATTATTTGAGAAATTAGGAATTATACATATAAAAATGTTTTGTTCAAAAAACAATGAATGTCTCCATTCAAAAAATGAAGTGTTTATTTCAATTTGTGACATACGTATTAAGCATGCCACGCTGCAGTACTAAGAGACATTTAAAATTTCATGCCTGCAGTTAAAATTGACTATATTTTAAAACCTGCAAAATGTTTATTTGTACTTTTATTTTAAGTACTTATATTTATCTCTCTATTCTAAAAAAAAGTAACTACCGCTGTCACCGCCGCCGCCGCCGCCGGTTTTGAATTTTTTGTGACCGAAGGTCTTTCTTCGTTAATATTAAGAAAAATAATGCATACAAAAATATGAAAATCGGTAGTGTTATACAGAAATGTTTGATAAACACGCTGATGCAGACAGTTTTCAAATCGAAGAATTATTTTAAGAGATATTTAATGCTAAAGTTGGACAAAATCGTTCCACTAAAAAAGTTTTATAGTAGCAAAAACTATACATCGGAATTTAATAATTTTTAGTTCATTTTATACGTTATAATTTCACGGTGTGCAGAATTGATTTATTTTTTTAATTTGACTCATTTTTCGAGGTTTTATATCTATTTTAAATTCAAATTTTCAGCATTTCGAGAGATATTTTTTACAGATTTTAGAAAGTGATATTAATTTAAACTGTTGCCAACTCTATAAAGAGCGGGAACAATAATGTTTGCTTAAAAAAAAAAAAAAAAAATATTTATACGTGTAATAAATTAAAAATTTATTTACACGTGACTATTATAAACAGAACAAAAAACATTTGGAATTAGAATTAAATAATTATGTACAAAAAGCAGGAACTTATTAAAAATTACGTCATAAAAACTATAATTACACGTGAATTTTAAGAGAGAAAGGAATTTGTAAAATAATAAATTTATTAACATGCGTTGGAAGTCTTAAATAGGAGAAATTACGTCATATTTACGTCACATTACAGTTATTACATAAAATGAACACAAAATAATATTGCAAAACGGTTTAAATTTATAAATTGCACTAGACATTTATTTAATATTTTGAGAGGATACTTTTCAACTATTTTTCTTAGGAAAGCGCAAATACTTTTTATTCCTAACACAAGTATTTTCACATGAATATTAAAAAGAGAAAGAATAGTTTGGTCAAAATTACGTCAGATTAAAAACGATTAATTTAAAATGTCTCATTTAAAAGAACTTTCTTTTCGCTTTGTTAAAAAATACCGGGAGACAAAGATTCTGTTTACTTAATTCCTTTTATATTAGCTTATTTTGAAATGTTGTTACACCTGTCTACGTCATCAAGTTATTTTTATTTCGACGTTTTATTTGTATTTTTATTAATGTTATACTAATTTATTTGTTCTTTCGTTATTTAAAATAAAAATTATGTCAATTTGTATAATTTGGCGAGTGGTTTGGCGATTTATATAATTTGGCGAAATTAGTCGACGGGATGATCAAGTAGTACCGCAGCGGATTTGGCGTTAAAATTTCCCCAATCAAAGAGAAATGAATAGAAATCCGTTTATAGGGAGATCGCCACTGTTTTTTTCAATTCCTACTATTAGTTCACACTCTCCCTATATTTGTTTATTTATATATTTATTTATTTATATATTTATCTTGTTCAAATTTTCAATCTTTAATAAAATACTCATTATACATCCTATCAAGTTGAAATAATTTTTTTTGAACTTGTACTGGATGACAATTGATGTTAATACAGTTTTTTCAAATATTAATTAATTAATTAAATTTTAATTAATTAATTTTAGTTTTATATGGGAAACAAAATGGCGGCTATTGGTTATCGAAGGTCAATGAAAATATTTTCAATAAGGGGTTACCATAGGGGGGACCCTGTTCTGTCGCCAAATACCGCCAAGTTTGTCGCCAACTTGGCGATATACCGCCAAATTTGGCGTCCAAAATAAGTCGCCAAAAGTGACGCCAACTTGGCGATATTTCTAATATTTCGCCAAATTCCCATAGAATTCCATTGTAAACCTACTTGCTTATAGAAAATCAACAAATTGAGATATTTTAATGCAACAAAAACTAATATTAGCTTAAGGGATTATATTAAATTTTTCTTTGGTGACCTAAGTAGGAATTGACTTTAAAAACAAAATTTTTATATTACTTGTTTAAATTATAATTCAATCTTTCGAAATCTTTTTAAAGCCCACCACATTAGCGTGCATTTAGAGTCTGCGGTGTCTGGACGGGGGTTGGCGAGCGTAGCTCGTAGGGGGCCGAGCCCCCTAGTTGATTTAAAAAAAAATAGTAGGTCAAATCTGTAATTTTCAAAAGTCATATTTTTTAAATGCTAATTTTCTTATCAACAAAAGTATTTATTTCAAATGCTTAATTTTATTTTGCGCCAACTATTACGCTTGGCGATAATGCTGTTGGCATAACGGAAAATTACGAAAACAGTTACGGATTTTATTCCAAATACAAAGAAAAAATTTTAATGAGAATTAAATATTGTAAAACGAAAACATTTAATTTAAATATAAAAAGAATGATTGTACGGCTTAAAAAAGTTTTCATTTTCATAGGTTTAAATTTTAATTTGGTGATTTGTCTTTTTCTCCTGGTTAAGAAGAAATAATGGGTACTTTTATGTTAGCTTTGCGAAAATATCGCCAATAACTTTTTGAAGTCGCAAGTAAAACGCAAATTCCTATTTCATTCCGACTGATTAAAACTCAGATTCTACTGAACATAATTTGGTTTACACTGTTAGATAGTAAATTTGGTTTATAAATAGTTTAATGTACCATCGTTCTAAGTTGCATAGTAGGTGAACTCGATTATGAAAGACTTCAAGTTTTAGTGAATGGATTTTAATGACAGTTGCATAGTTAGATAATATTTCTGGGATTTTCTCAATAATTATCATATCATTCTAAATTGTTTAGTTACAGATCTATGCGTTTAAAGTTTTCAGTGGTATAGTAAATAAAATTGGAGAATATACGCTACAGACAGAGGGCCCATGCTAGAGAGTATATATGATATGGTTATGGAAGTTGGGCAGAGTTTCTTATAAAATTAGGACGTGATACGGCGTATACCTACCCCTACATCACTGAGAGTTCTATAATCAGGTTAACGCGATTATAAAAGCTATATATAACTATCTCAATATGTATGAAATGCAAAGAAAATTTCATTCTGACCGTTTATAACTTGAGTTTTGCTGAGTAGAATTTGATGGGAAATAAATTTTTATTTAGATAATATTTCAGAAAAGATGTTAGTAAAAAACATAACGTTCTACGGTGCTTAGTTAAATAATTATGGGGAAAGTTATAAATCAGATGAACCCAATTTCGAAAGATTGGCTTTTTTTTTAAAGGCCATAACTAAATGAATTTTTATGGAATCTAAACTGTAAATTAAATCATTTTGGGAAAAGGTTTCGGTACATTTCCCTGTTTAAAATATTCTTCTCAATGGATTTCGATGAAACTTGATCGGCTAGTCAATTTTTCAGTGAATGCTTTAATATGAAACACTTATCCTTTTCTTGGTGTTGCTTGGCCGTCAGGTTGCTTGATTGTAGAATTATGGCTTAAAGTTCAAGAATTAGTCGAACGCAATTATCATGAACGATTTTCCTTATCAATAAGTCCAATTAACGTATACATATGAGACTTGCATTGATAATTTTCATGAAGGATTACAGTATATTATATATTGTTCTATCGCTCTTTACAGAATTCTACACTAAATGCTAATCTAAAGAAGTTGGAACTTAACAGCCTAAATTTTGTATGACTCAATAAATGATATAATAGCGTAAGGACGTCCATATTGCTCTCAGCAATTCGGTTGGACATTCCAGGTCCATTTTGCTTTAAAACGAATGATCATATTGAGAGATGTATTTCGTTAGATCCAAGATTTCTTTAGAAAAACCGACCAGCTTAGTGGCCGAAAACTGCTAGTATATAAGTTGTTATTAAAATATATAACTTATACATCGTCTTAAAGTTGTCTCGTAGCAAAAAAATCACTTACATATACGTAAAAAGAAAAATTATTTTCCCATTAATACTTTTTGTTATATTGGGCAGTAAATTAAAATTCGTGTATTTATAAATAAAGAAATTGCATGAAATTTTTTTTCGCATTTTTGAAAAAAACCCAACAGCTTTATGATAAAAAGGAGATATAATGTAAATTCTGACAAAATTTATACTTTTCTACACAATTATCAGATATCCTTGTTCGCATTATTATCTTACGTAACTATATATCAACTGTTTTCATTCATTAAAGAAAGAATATTTCAAAATTAGTGAAAAACCACGTTGAACTTTTCTATAAGCTATGGCTTTTAGATTTTTAAAGTCGAATGATTAAACGTGCGTTCATTTCATATATAAAGACTAATTATTTGTTTTTACTTTTTGTAGGGAATTTTACACTATCTAGATTATATCACATGAATACACAAATGAATCTGTGTATTAATGAATTTCTCACAAAAAAGAATCTATATAAGCATATAACTTGTCTACTCCATGCAGTAAATGTTTCAGTTGTGTAAGTATTAGCAGTATTTTTTTAATATTGAATTTTTTAAATAATTTTCAGCATTTCAGATAGTAAAAATGTGAATATTTATAGTAACGATAATATCATAATATCCGTCTGTTCCAAAATGTTCTCTATCAGCATCCCCCCCCCCCCCCTAAATTGTTATTTTATTTCCTGGATATTTTATTTCCTTTTATTTCATGTATCTTCAAAACACTAAATATGAAATCTAGTTCCTTTCCGTCCATTAGTTTTAGGTGCACATGACATTAAACTTATTTTCTTAAAACTCTGCATGATTTGATAGTAATTCCGTTATTTACAAAGCTGTCTGCCAAATATAATACTTTCTAAAGTACACTTATTCACTTCGTATAAATTTTGTGAAATATTTTACACACATATTGTATACGACGAATTAACATTGAAGACAACACATTTCTATATTTCATCTTAATGAAAATAATGAATAATCAAACATGGAAGTTGTTATTTAGTGTCTGAGATAGTGTCAGTTAATCGGTTTTGTGCCCTGTATTGAGCGTATTTTCACAGGAATATTAAAAGGTCTCAATACTACTTAATATTTCTGTGTTCTTTTATCTCATGCATTTAAAAAAAATACATGATGCAGAGTTGGCATTTACAGGGCAAAACTGTCAGACATTTGTCAAGCAGAAAATTGTCATAACAGATTACACGCAGGATTAAAAATAAATTTTACAACAAGAATGAAAATTTTGTTGCCTACCTATACTTCAGATTGTAATAATTACCCTGAACATAAATTTATACTTAAAGCACTTTATATTTTTAATACAAAGTTGTATATTAAATAATGCAAAATTTAGAAAATTTCAACAGTGTAACTACCTAAAAAATATTATTTTGAACAATCATCAGTATCATCGTATGTTGCAAATTCTCTGAACAATTTATACTAACTGCTGTCTTGGGAGGGCGCAGCAATACTAAATAAAATTGCCTTTTAACGCCAGTTGTATAAATAACATTGATATTTGGGTATATAGCAGATATGCCACCCAGTGACACAAATGATCATCTGTTATGTGTCCATCATCAACATAGCTACTAACAATGAGATTTAGAAAGAATATGGATCAGCATGAAGTACATAGATAAAAAAACTGTCTAATATATCAAACTATTCCCGCTAAATCAAGCCAACTAGCATGTATTAAATAAATATCATCGCAATAAATTATAAAAACGATCAAATAAATAATTTTTTTATTTTTTATTTTACTTCACTTCTAATGCAACTAAAAAGAAATACTAATGACTGAATATCCATGACAATTATTTAAATTAGTTTTTATTGATGGTCATTATTTAAAGAAATATTCAAATCTCCTATCTTAAGTTTTTTAATTTTAATCTGTGAAAACATTTACTAAAAACAATCGAATAGTATATATTTAACTAATAAATAAATAAATAAAAGTTTACTTTTTACTAAAAGTACGGTATTAAGTACATGTATGTCTAAATATATGTCTCTTCCATAATGCATAGATTGTAATATCATTAAAATAGTGATATTCATAAAACAATTTTCATATCTTTAGATTCCGTTATTTCACTGAGCAGTTTTGAGAAATTCCCAACTAAAAATGTGTTTTAATGAATTTCCAAAAACAAAAAAGTCTTTCGTTTGCAAATACATAGTAATAAGATAAATATTATTTTATTTCTGGAAATATATATTAACTATGCTTTCATATATTTAGAAAAACTTTTGGATAAAAGAAAAAAAATCCACTTTCTGTCTCGATACATTTTCGATTGAATTTTTGACTGAACAAAATGGACTTGAAGTCAAAATTTTAAAATCTTGCTTCATGTCCCCGTTATTAATTTCACGATAAATCGATTTCCTTAAAAATACACTTAAAAAATAAAATAATTTTTCGTAATTTTTAAAATATAAAATTGAAGAAATAACGCTTTTTAGATTCTAATCCTATTTTATACTAATTCTAAAAAACCCCTCTTAACTAAAACTTAAAACAATACATTGTAGTACTTTAACAACACTTCCGTTGGAGTCTGTCCATCCATGCACAATTACAGAATAAACCTAAAAAAAAAAATCTATGAATTTTTCCATTGATTCTAATTTAAAATTTTCCCTTCTAATTTGCGCGGTTTCACTCAAATCAAGAAAAATTAAAATATCAAGCTGCGAAAATTTTAAGCTTCATTTAATTTAAATTTGCTTAATTTAATTAAATTTAAATTAAACTGTATTTCCGTTACATCCCTGGAATACATATTTTATTCCATCGAGTAAATTTCTTTTGTTTTGTGTAATCATCTATTTATATATAACCCAGGGCTCGTACGCTTGAAGTACTTGCAAGCACCTTTAACCAAAATATTTGTAAAATAATATTTGCCTTATTTAATGAAAAAAAAGTTCTATCTTCAGATATAATAACCAGTACTTTAAGAACTTTTTGGAACTAAAACATCTAAAATCCCATGAATAAATTGAAGCGTACGAACTCTGTAACCATATAAATCTCTACACTCTGTGTAAAACATACCCGGAATTTATCATTAATAAGAAGCATGCAAAATATATCAAGACATTATTTTGTTCTGAAACTTTGGCCCAACAACGCGTTTGAATGCCATATGTGACTTAGAGTGCTCTGTGATTTTTACAATGGAAAAATTAGTTAAACAAAGTGTTTCCCTTAAATTTTGTGTTTCAAGAAAATTTTGTTTGCCGAATCACTGAAAATGTTACAGAAGACATGCGGTGAATCATGTACGAAAAAAAAAACAAAAGCATGTGGATGATTGAAAACTGTCAGAGAGTGCCAAGAAGTAATTGCTGATATGCCTACTTCTTCTCGAAATTCAATGTCTACCAAAATCTTAAACATTCATAAAATCAAGAAGTTGATGCTCGAACATCGTCGTATGAGTATTAGAAAGTTGGCTCAAGAAATGAACGCATTTTTTCAAGTCCGATCATAACGTTATGACTAATATTCTGTGCATTAAATGTATCGTCGTACGACTGGTTCCAAAATAGCTCAATTTTGTTCCATTGTTGGGGAATAGCTTTTGCCCCAAAAGCGCAACGAATGTCACCGACCAAGCATCGTACTTATTCGATATGGCCGAGTGGGAATCCCCCCCCCCCCCCGAAACTAAAAGAAAAAAAAAAGAAAGAAAGAAAATCTTCGAGGAAGGCGTTTTGAGTCAGTTGTGGACATAGAAGGATATTCGCTGAAGGATATAAAGATCATGTCACAATTTGCCTTCGAAAAAGTATATTTGATTGAGTGCTGCATGGTATAGTTGTATTGAACTAGACTGTGCCTACATTTAAGGCGACAACATAAATATTCGTGAATTAAATACTTATTTGTTTTTCCGGGTGTATTTTATACAGAATGTATACAGGCTGTTACAAAATTATAAGACCACTCAGAATATCACCGTTTTTCAACAAAGAAAATATTAGTTTGAATTTAAAAGTAGTTATATGAAAAGAAATAACTCTAAAATGTTTATTTAGCTCAGGGAAGAAAAAAGTTTGAATATTTTTTTGTTTCACGTCAAACAATTTTACGCAAACCCGCTGTTTCATAAATATAAGCCACTCTTATATTATTAATAAAGCAGATGGTTTTATTTTGAACTCAGAGTTTAACTGTAACCTAAACAATCTGTAAAATTTAAAAAGAAGAATAAAATGCAGAAGTTCTGAATTGTATCTGATTCTTTGAATTTATGAGTAAAATGCCTTGTCGGAGTAAGCTGTCTGAAATAGAAGTGGGAAGAGTGTGGTTCTAAAAAGGAAAAGGAAAGTCTGAACGTGAAATAAGTAAGATTTTTAATTGTTCTAAAACTGCGATTCGTAACGTTTTAAGTAAAAAAGAATTTTATGGAACGCATAAACGATCTGGTCGTAAAAAGAAGTTATCAGATGGTTATAATAGGCAAATTGTCAAACTGGCAACGAAAAAATACCAGTCGACTCGTAAAATAGCACAACAGATAACGAAAAAGGTGTTACATGCAACCGTATGGCGAAGCTTGAAATCTAATGCTGGTGTTATTCGTCGCAAATTAAAAAGTAAACCACTACTACTGAAATGTCACAAAGAAGATTGTCTTAAGTGGGCAAAGAATGCCATGTCCTGGAACTCTGCACGGAGAAATGTACTGTTTTCAGACGTGAAAAAATTCAATCTTGATGGACCAGACAGCAATAATTACTACTGGCATGGTTAAAAAAAATATCTCGCGAGTTTTTCAGTAGGCAGATGAGAGGCGGTTCCGTTATGGTGTGGGGCGCATTTTCATATGCAGGAAAATACGATCTCCAAAGAGTTGAAGGGAAAACAAACTCGAACAGTTACCAACGGATGCTATTTCGAAGTCTAATATCCTTCGGACTACTTTTAGGGGACGCAAAATGGAAGTTTCAACAAGGCAATGCTTCCAGTCATTCATCGAAATCAACAAAAGAGTGGCTTAAGAGAGAAAAGATTGATGTTTTACCTTGGCCAATTTGAAGCCCTGGCCTAAACCCCATAGAAAACTTATGGTGTTATTTTTCTCTCCAAGTGTATGAAAATAACAAACAATATTATTCAACATATGAATTAGAAATGGCCATAATGGAGAAATGGGACAATATTCCCGGATCGTTCCTTAAAAAATTAATTGACTCTATGCCAAATCGTGCGTTTGAAATTATGCAGATAAATGGTGGAGCAACATCTTACTAAATTTGAGAAAACTGTTCTTTACCACAGGTGGTCCTATAATTTTGTAACAGTTCTTTTTGACACTTTTTTGTTATATTGATGTTTTATTTTTTCCGAATTAATTTTATTTTTGTAAGTAGCTACATTTTACTAAAAACTTGATGTACTAGCATAAAATGGTCTTTAATTTGATTGAAGTATTTCTTTAATTACCTAAATATCAAAACACGTTGTTGGTTGGTTGGTTGGTTGATTTTGTGACGGCCGATTATCTACACTAGGGATATAGGCCCGAGGGGGAGTGCCCTTCGTGGGGGTCTTTCTAAGGGAACCTAACCCGTATTAACGCATGGAAATCCATGGTTCGAAGAAAACCACGAAAACTCCGAACGATTAGGCCGACGGGCGCGATTGGGATCGAACCCAGCACTTCCCGTCTACCAGTTTCGAGAGCAGAACCTCTCAGCCACTGGTGGGGCACGTTGTGGTCTTATACTTTCGTAGCAGACTGTATTTTCCAGTTTGTAGATGATTAGCCATACATTAATATTTATCAGTAAATGGTTCTGCTATCTACACAGATATATTAATGCAAAATCTTATTATATTATTATGTAGCAAAATAATTAAAATAATTTATGGAAGTAAATTTATTATTTTAAAAAGCATTAAGTATTATTTTTTTATTATAATAATATAATCCTTTATTTAATAATAATTAGAATCTTAAATTATTAAAATTTTAAGACGCCAATTTAAACACCTATTGTTATTTGCTTCAATTATTTTTGACTTTAATTAGCCTTAACAGATACCTTTCTAAGAAAGTAAAAATCTTGATTGTTCAACAATATAGAAGTACTTTACTGTGTCTGGAGATGTTGTAAAGAGTAACAGGGATTCACTATAATAACATTTTAACTAGTGTAATTTTTTAAAGAAACTAATTCAGAGTAATTACTTATCAACAATTCATTAGTTAATTATTTTGCTCGAGTTTATTAAAAATAAGTGCTTTCTTCACTTAATTTGTAAAATTGCAATTAAAACTCATCACGGCCGAAATAATTAGTTTCCTTTTGCCTATTAAAAGATGGGTCGTTTCAGGAAGCTTTCTAAATAAATTAATGCTAGTGGAATAAATTAATGAAAAATATATTTACCGTATTATTATTTTTAAGATATTGATTAAAAAGTAAAAAACTTCAATTAATTAGGTTGCAAGTAATAAGAGCTGCCTACTATATAATGTTATAAAACACTTTTGAAAATGCAAATGAATAAAATTTAATATTAAGGATAAATCCAAAATCGGATTAAAAAGTAACCGTAGTTCAAACCGTAATTTTTATTTTTTCCCTTTGAAATCCTTGCTATAAATTGGAAATCTGAAAGTAAAACATCTACATTTTTTTCTAACTTTCCAATTATGTACCTTGTTTAATAAATTAAACATTACAACTTCATAATTCCCAAATGACCATTTTGTAAACAATGACAATTAAACAAGAAAGAAAATTCATGTTACAAGCATAGATTAGGAAAAACTTGGTTGAAAACTCTGTATGCTATAAACAAAAAAACTTTTGAATTTTTCACAAAAACGTTAACATCTTCACGAATATGCGTGCTATGCTTACACAAATGCATACAAACATCGAGCAGGACCTAAATAGTCATTTACCGCAGTGACAAACCATTTCCAGCCTTTTCTGTTACATAGGTGATCGAAAATATTATTTTATTATTAAATTTATTATTAGCCCCCTAATTGTACCCCTCGATAAATCTTCACCGAGAAATATAAAATAAAACATGCTCTTTACATCCTAGAAGTTCAAGAACTATTCGCCAATAATGTTGGTAGTTATTCGACCAAACGTGTGTAATCGAAATCATCCAGTCCCTGTACCTTAACTTTTGGAGGCCAGTGTATGTTTCTTGGAAAAATCTGGCGGTTTGTTTGCCAATATTTCCAAAGAATGTTTATTGGAAACCATGGAAACTTTACTGGATAATTCTGAAATGTCCTGCAGAAATATCAGTAAGCTTACTCATATACATGAGGAATGTTCCTGTCCTTTTCACAGGAAGGTTTCGGTTTGCAGTGGAACGTTCTAGAAGTATGCATTATATTTCATGTTACTATTAATTAAAGTTTCTAGATTTTTCTGTCTTTTTTTAACAATACAGTGCAAACGCAACCGTAGCATCTGGTATTATCGAATGGGTCTTTCTTTTGATCAAACATATATCACTAAATAAGCATAAGTTCAGAAATATACAGGGTGTCCGGTCTCAACGGTGTCCAATGGCTAATTACTAAACCGTTAGTCATAGACATATGGTTCCAATTACAAAAATGTGTAAAATAAGGTAAAGAAATCTTTTAAAAGCTATTTGGGTCAATAAAAACATTTCTTAAAAATTTACGAAAATTAAATTTTTATACGGTCCCCTGGTCCTATAAGTTATATTTAGTAAAATTTTCCTTTTACACTGACAAGTAATACACAAAGAGTCCCATTATTCTACGATTAAAATTGACCGAGTAATAGCTGTTTAAAGTTGCAGCATATTTTTTGCTGCAAATTATGGGTATTCACAAATTTAGTCGAAACATAATTTCGTCAGATATATTAAAAAATGATCTTTAATTATATTGACATATTAATACCAAATATACAATTTATAATAAGCATTTAAGAAGAAAGAAAAAAGAGAATTTTTTAAAGAAAAATGATCCTAAATTAACAGCTTCAATTCTTTAAAAAATGGTACGTATTTTAAAATATTATTAGATTACACTAGACTGCAAAAATTGGGTTATGCCATGTTTTTTAGCTTTTGATAATCGATTCTTATGTATTGTGTACCGCTGAATCTGAAATTGACCTTCATTTTTAACTATCACATCAGGATTTTTCGCAAATTTCAAAGTTAAAAAGTTCAAAGTTAAAATTGAATATCTTCCCTCATCTCATCTGACCACATTTAGCTGTAAGATAAATATCGAATAAATTATTATAGGCAATAAATTATAAGCAAAAATATCGAATAAATATTGAATGAAATTAAATAAATAAAATAAAATAAAACAAAAATATTTTTTTATATATTTTATAATATGAGATTTTCGCTATATTTTATCTTACACATTTACGATTTGCAAAAAAATTCTAACGTGATGGTTAAAAATGAAGGTCATTTTCAGATTCAGTGCTGAAAATCACGTAAAAATCAATTATCAAAAGTTAAAAAACACAACCATCTCCTCTACTTTATAGTATCCGATTTTTGTTATTCTTTAAATTTGACAATTTATGATTTACGAAATATCCTGATATGATGGTTAAAAATTAATGTAATTTTCGGATTCAGTGCTAAAAAATACATAAAAGTTAAAAAACCCAAATATCGCAGTCTTGTAATATCTAATCTTAAACATTTTCTTAAACGTCTTGGCGGTAATCTATCTGAAAATTTTTTGTGTTATCTGTAAAATAAGTATAAATGGTAACCACCAAAAATCATAATAATATTAGATTGTTATTGGATTTGCGCAAGTATGTAAAGTGTAATCTCGATCGGATATTTAAAAGTGGGTTAAAGTTGGAGTACAAATTTTGAACTGGAAAAACACGATCGTTGGAGTAACATAAAAACTTATAAAAATAACATAATTTTTGTTAAAAGAAATCATAAAAGAAACAGTCTCAAATCCTGACAAAATAAAACATATGTTATTATAGCCAATCTGAAACTTAATAAATATCAACCTAATCGTAATACGGTCGTGGCCATAAGTTTAGGACCACCACTGAAATTTAAGATCCAGACAATAAATTGCATCTGCGACATTTATTACTCAAAGTGCAAAAGAAAACCGAATACAGCAACTCCACTGTTAGACGGAATGACGCCATCTGACGAAAATCGATTTGATTTATGATGTTATCAGTGGTTTCAATTTTAAAAACGCTAGTTTCTGCACGGTGGTCCTAAACTTTTGGCCACGACTGTACTTGTACGATTTTTTTTCAAAAGCGGATACACATGAAATAAGATCTTTGAATACTCTAAGCACTTGTTATGTGACCCTTTAAAGCCAAGCCGAACTCATTTGTTTTCAGAGCAGAAAAATGGCATAAGTCATGCATTTTTAAAGTCTCATAACTCGCTTAATTTTAGTGTTATATGGATGGGACTTTCTTTGTCTTACTTGTCAGTGTAATAGGAAAATTTTACTAAATATAACTTATAGGACCGGGGGACCGTATAAATATTTAAATTTCGTAAATTTTTAAGAATTGTTTTTATTGACCCAAATCGCTTTTAAAATATTTCTTTACCTGATTTAAAACATTTTTGTAATTGGAACTATATGGCTATGACTAACGGTTTAGGAATTAGCCATTGGACACCGTTGAGACCGGACACCCTGTATATGACAAATGTATATTTCACCGGTGTCTTTACTGTAAGCTAGTGGGAATGGAATTTTCATTTGTAAGTGACAACTGAGCAAATGTGTCATATCGTAAACAAACTAGAAAGCTCTTAAACATTTCAAATTTTAGAATACGAAAGGCGTATTTTTTATGATAAGGTTGGTGATGTTGCTTCCATGCAAGACAGCCATCTCCACTATTTCCGAATAATAATTCTTCATTTATTTAATAAGAGAAGATCTGTGATTAATTTTTCAAAATATAAAACCATATTTTGCCCAAAAATATTTTAAATTATATTAAAGGGCTTTAAAAAGGCAAACGTTTCTAGAATGTACGCGGAATGTTACATTTATTTTACATTCAAAAAATTATAAACTTTAACAGGTTTTGAATGCGTTTAAAACAGGGCCGAAACTAGCCTTTTTGGCGCCCGGGGCAAACATGGATTTTGTCGCCCCCCCCCCCCTCCACCACAAAGTAAATTTACAAAAAAGAATTTTACTAAATATCTAACAGACAACCTATTTTTAAATTTAAAATATATAAAACTGAACTACGTAATCAGCTTTGTCAAACATTGATCCATTAAAGTCTTTGAAAAGTTATTGAAAAGAATTGCATTTTAATCTTTTTAAACTTTTTTTTTTTTGCATAGTCTAAATGAGGTCGATATCTAAAAAAGAAAGGTTTTACTAAGAATTTTACTCTATGCATTCCCCTTCCCGTTGTCCTGGGCAGTCAGCGCCCATGGTAAGACGGGGGAAAAAAAAAAAAAAAAAAAAAAAAAAAAAAAGGAAAGAAAGGAAGCTCAACACAGTTCAGCGGAAAAAAAACAAACAGCTTTCATGGAATTTTTTTATCTAGACTGAGGGGTCACTTCTCCTTTGGTAGTTATCCGTAGTGGACAGTAGGGTGTCCCACAATAGAGACTGACCTTGAAAAACGGTAATGATTCTCCCTCGGATTCTCCTCACAGGAAGTGATTTAAAAGATAGAAACAAACGCATAGGCATGATACTTTGAAATTTTGTATTGTAATGAATCTTTTTATCTATTTGTAAAGTTTAATGCATTTGGTTCAGTTTTCCTTTTAAATTTTCCAGCTGCGAGACATTTTTATACAAATTTCATAATATATATATGTATATACACATTCTTGTGTCAAACGTCAAACAAAATCTTCATTTTGGCGCCCCCTTCACCTCCTGTTAAAGCGGCGCCCGGGGCACGTGCCCCCTCTGCCCCCCCCCCTAGTTTCGGCCCTGGTTTAAAATGTGATGTTTGCGGAGTAGAAAGCAAAGGTATTCCTCCCAGTTGATAGAATGCGATTGTTGCTGCCATTTTTGCTTCGCGGTAGGCAGCCGGGCTCTGGCTTATCAAATTCCATAACAGTTTAAACTCAAAAAGTTTTATAGTGACAGTGATTATTCTTCCTTTCAATAAAAATTTCTAGGTAAGTAGTTGATTTGAATCAATAACTGTTAAGTTATAATTACTATAACATAACGTCAATAAGTTTTTACTTCAACTCATTTTCAAGGACCTACAGTACCGTGTTAATAATCAATCCAACAATTTTTGTGATGTGGGGTAATTATGAAGAGATTTATCTACGTTCTTTGTTCCATGTTAGGTCTTATTACAACTCATGCAAAGACATAACGTCTTTTACTTTTGAATATTTAGGTTTTCTCAGTAGCTTTTGTTGAAAATTGAAAGTTTATTATATCTAAACTAGCCGCCCTTGGCGACCAGTTTGGTCTCCGTTAGATGCGTGCTAAGCATTGTACCATGTTACTTTTATCCAAAATTTAATTTACTTTCTCAATACTTAGCCAAATAAGAAGTTTTTAGTAGAGAAATCAAGAACGCCGTATTTTTATGGGTATTACTTGGCTATCCCGTCGACCAAAAATATATCGCCAAACTATAAGATTAAATATTAATAATGGTTGATCGTAAATGTCATATTCGCTTGTTTTTAAGCAAGTTACACGTGTTTACGTCATCAAGGTTTTTGTATTTTGACGTTTTATTTGTATTTTTATTAATGTTATGCTAATTTATTTGTTCTTTCGCTATTTAAAATAAAAATTATGTCAATTTGTATATTTTGGCGGGTGGTTTGGCGATTTATATAATTTGGCGAAATGGGTCGACGGTATAACTAAGTAGTACTTTTTTATGCTAGCCAGGCGCAAGTGATAAATCATCAAACATTGTCTTTCCAATCGGATTTTTTCATATTTCATTAAATGCATCTAAAATATAATAATTTCTCTCATTTTATTTAAAATACATAATTTTAATTTTAAATTCATGACTTTCCCTTTTTCTTTCCCTTTTTTTAAGAAAAAGAAAAGAAAAATAATAAATAATACCAAAAACCATGACTTTTAATTTCAATATCAAAACATCGTTTAAATTTACCACGCGAAAAATAGAAAATGTAAAAAATGGTCACTTGGCATATAAAAAGCGAAGTGGTCAGCCCGGAACTATTGGTGACAGTCACATGGCTTAGGCTATTATTATAGAGATAGATGTCAGAATATAGGCACTCGCTATCACATGGGCCGCTTAGTTCGTAAAGAAATATTTATGTATTTAAAAACATAAAATCACATAAATTTGATGGTGTATGCTGCTAAAGGCAGTGAGATTGTCAACATTGTGTTAGTTTGAAAAAATTTCCATTTAAATATATGAAATTGTTTAACACAATAAACGCCCCAATGTTAACTGGGTTAAATAAAGCGACTGTATATATACACTTTAAATACATAAGGTGCTCCTATTATAAAACAGTTTAAATTTTTTTAATAACTGTAACCGTTTAGACAATGTAGCATGTTCCCGTAGCGGGAGCGTTGTCTGCAAATGGGTGTTGACCCTTCCTCCAAATTGGAAAGAAGCACGCGTTATTTTATCTTGTATAAATGCAATTGCGGTTAAAGCAAATGAATAAAAGTATATTTTTAGCATACTGCAAGCAAATTTATATAAACATATGAATAATAACTAAAAATACGCATATTAAAGTATTAATATTAATATTTGAAAATCACTTTATTCAAATTTTAACATCTATAACACGAGCGAGTTGTCAAATTATTAGAAATATAAAGACATTCGTACTTATAATATTATTTTCCAATACATTGTTTATGAAAGTGTATGAAACAAATCTGATGTAACATTATATTGTGTTATATACACTATATGGCCAAAGGTGACCGGTCACTTGCGATTTTAGACGTTTTGTTAAATATCTAGAAAATTACATGAGGAATTAACCTGAAAAAGCTAGTGTGTAAATAGTATAGTATAGATCACATATTTCCTCGACGACTTTTTCCCGAAACCCCATAGAGGACCGTCAACAAATTGAAAAATAACGAATATCTTTTGGATAACCCTGTCGAAACTAAAGCAACAAATGCGTTCAAACTCGAAATTATGAACAAGTGGCTTATTGTAAAATTCTGTGTTCATTTTTATGAGGTTATCATGTATACTCGTAGAGAAATTAAGGTTTTTATAAAAACAGTCCCAAATTTCGCCAAGTTTTATGCTTATAATTTGCAGAGTTCTTAATATTAAAAAAAGTACTTTTCAGAAAATATGACAAACAGCATTGTACACAATATCCTGCAATCAGAATTAAAAAAGAATAAAAATTGGATAAAAAACGAGCAGGTTTAAAAAAAAAAAAAATTCCCTGCGCATGCGCGAATGTAGTTAAAACATAATGTGCATAATGTATTAGCTAAGTATACAGAGCAACGTTTATGAAAGTCTCAAAATCATAGCTTGAAAATTCTGAAAATGATTGGCGATAGAATAAGCTCTAAATCCTTTGTTCCCAAGAAGAAGCAAAAAGTGAGGTGTTCTATCAAATATGTGTTGATTAGTGCCAAGATAGCATACACAATATTGCAGGTACTAGGAATATGTTCGTAAAGTCAGTTCATCATTCTATCAATTGAAGTACTTTGTGCCTGAAAGAGTTAAAACAGTTAATAATCACTGTATCTAACAGCCATAAGGTCTAAAAATCACCTATTATCTTCGAAAAGCATAATTGGTTGCTTTGTACCTAGGAACGGATTCCTTTCTTTATGGAAACGCGCTTCCAGACAAAGGAGCGGAAATGCTATCAGAAGTCGGCAATGCTCCCGTTGTGGGAACATTCCAAAGAAACGTTTCTAAGATTACTTTAAAGATATCTATTTACCTCGGGGTTTGGAATGTATTATTAGTTGAAATGTTAGCTATACATTTTCACTGTACTTGTGAAAATTAAATAATTTATTTTCATCTTTTTATTAATTTTATTTGAAATAATCGGAAAACAAAAAATTCTGAAAAAAAAAAAAAAAATAGAAAAATGAAAAAAATATTATTCTGAAAGAAATATATAACAAACTCCATTCTACAAACGTTTCTACAAAATATACATATTTTAAATACTTTAAAAATATTTTGAGAAAAAAAATATAAAATTGTTGTTCCAGCGACGGGAGCGTTGGCGCTTAATGGGTTAACACTGATTTTAGGAATGTTTAAGGACGGACCCTGGAAACACCAGCGTGTCGGCTAGTAGTATAATAATGCGTGTATGAACTTGGTGTTGAACAAATGATTTGTATGAAATTGATACGTCTTGTAGTATACCATCCCTACACTGTAAAAAATAGTGGGAACGTTTACTATTCTAACAGGAACATTTCTGATAGTACCGGATATGTGAGAGCTATTTCTATTTTCCGAAACAACCGGGCCCTGTAGCAGAAAGTTCGAGACGCGCGACGTGCGTCGCAGATTTATTTTGGACCTTGCAGATAAATTTGCCAACTTGAAAAAAAAAAGGTGTTTCCTTAAAAAAAAAAAAAAGTACGAAAATTCTGACAAAAAATATCGCGAATTCGACAAATGGTCGCCGAAAAATATCAATTTCGGCAATCATTCGCATAAAAAATCGGTAATTTATAGGCAAAGGATCGCTATAAAAACGCGAATTTCGTCAAAAGAGACCGAAAAAAAAAAAAAAAACCATGAATCTCGTCCCAGGGGGGGTTGTAGAAAAAAATTAAAATTTCTGTCACAGGATCGCGGAAAAAACACGAATTTCGTCAAAGGATCGCGGAAAGAACGCGAATTTAGACAAAAGATTGTGGGGAAAACGCAAATTTAGTCAAACGATCGCGAAAAAACCCAAATTTATGTCAAAGGATCGCGAGCAAACGCAAGTTTATGTCAAAGAATTGCGGAAAGAAGGAAGAATTTCGTCAGAAGATCTCGAAAAGCGTGAATTTCTGCCAAAAGATTGCTGTACAAATTTGAATTTTATCCAAAAATCCCGAAAAAAAACGTGGATTTCGTTCCAGGGGTGCAAGAAAAACGCAAATTTCTGTCACAAAATCGCAGAAGAAACTTGAATTTCATCAAAGGATCGAGGAAAAAAACACGAATTTAGTCAGACAATCGCGGAAAAAATGCAAATTTCTGTAAAACAATCACGAAAAAACTCAATTTTTGTAAAACAATCACGAAAAAACTCAAAATTTCTGTAAAACGATCGCGAAAAAACACAAATTTCTGTAAAACGATCGCGAAAAAACGCAAATTTCTGTAAAACGATCGCGAAAAAACGCAAATTTCTGTAAAACGATCGCGAAAAAACACAAATTTCTGTAAAACGATCGCGAAAAAACGCAAATTTCTGTAAAACGATCGCGAAAAAACGCAAATTTCTGTAAAACGATCGCAAAAAAACACATTTCTGTAAAACGATCGCGAAAAAACACAAATTTCTGTAAAACGATCGCGAAAAAACGCAAATTTCTGTAAAACGATCGCGAAAAAACGCAAATTTCTGTAAAACGATCGCGAAAAAACGCAGATTACTGTCAAAGGATCACGAAAAACGCAGATTACTGTCAAAGGATCGCGAAAAAAGGAAAATTTATGTCAAAAGATCGGAATTAAATTTGCGGAATTTCGTCAATAAATCACCAAAAAGTGTAAATTTCTGCCAAAGGATCGCTGTAAAAACGCGAATTTCGTCAAAAGATCCCGAGAAAAACGTGAATTTTGTCCCAGGGGTGCCAAAAAAAAAAAAAACAGAAATTTTTGTCACAGAATCGCAGAAAAAACACTAAGTTCGTCAAAGAATCGAGGAAAAAACACGAAGTTCGTAAAGGATCGCGAAAAAAAAGCTCATTTTTGTCAAAGGGTCGCGAAAAAACGGCAAATTTCGTCAAAAGATCGCGAAAAAAACGAGGAATTTCCTCATAAGATCGCGAAAAAAAAACAGATTTTGTCAAAAGATCGCGAAAAAACGGCAAATTTCGCCAAAGGATCGAGATAAACGGCAAATTTCGCCAAAGGATCGAGATAAACGGCAAATTTCGCCAAAAGATCGAGATAAACGGCATATTTCGTCAAAAGATCGCGAAAAAACGGCAAATTTCGCCAAAAGATCGAGATAAACGGCATATTTCGTCAAAAGATCGTGAAAAAACCCAAATTTCATCAAAAGTGCGCAAGAAAAACACATAATTAGTGCCGGTAGTTGATTTTCGCTCTCCCCCTCTGTTGTAACCTTTCGGAAATTTTGCTGTGAATTTCAGATTTTTTTTTTTTTTTACTCAGAATCATCCCTGGTATTAATCAGTAAGAGCGCTGTTTATTTTAACACTCATAATGTTTGTACATAAGAAAATGTAACACGCTACTCCTGCAGACAATTTTCATCCCACTAAATTGCTGTCGCAGACACAACCATAACTTTCTGCTACTGGGCAACCGGGAATGTTCCTGGGTGTTTCAATTTACTTTCTCTCGTATTTTCCGTGTAACAGAGAAAGCGCCTGTACGCATGCGCTCCAAGTATTTCACCACTATTTCTTCTTACGCTGAAACGGACGGGAAGCAATCGCCTAAAGTGAAAGTCAGCTCGTGTGTATGAGATGGCGGCGTAGGACCACGTGTATTTGAATTCGCTTTTATTTTGAAAAAAAAAAACAATATTATAACATTTTTGTTATATTTTGTGGGTATTTTTTATTGCGTTTTAAAATTATGCAAGAAATGTATCTTGGATATTATCAAAGGACTTTTTCAGAGCTTTGGAAATTTAGTAATTTTGAACGCGGAACGATCGTAATTCTGGGTAAGTGTTTTCTTTTTTTTTAACCATCTACAGTATTACTTTTACTTACTATTATTTATTATTACTTCTTTATTAGTTTTCTTTGTTGCAGTACACGAAAAGAAATTAATAACCTATTTATTTTTTAAGATATCAGACTTTGTTTTGTCTGTATTTTTATTATAATATATATACATGTGTGCATGAAAATAAGATAATATAGTTAAACTTGATGTTCATACTGATTGCGGTATCGTATTCTCCTTTTTACAGCGTGTTCTTAACAAATTATTAAATGCGTTATAACTTAAAAGAAAATTTATGTATTATATTTTAATCAAACAAGCTGAAGGTTCATTGTCATTTTACTTCTTTATTGTTGATTGCTTTTACTTAAAAAATACGGTATTGTGAATAAAAATAAACAGTAAACTATTCTTACAATTATAGGATTTATTTTTATAAATCATTATAGTAAATAAAATTGATTCATTTGTTTTGCTGTTTCCTAAAAAGATTTCAAAAATTTCATTTTTTATATTCACTTTTTTTCTTCTCCAATTTTGAAAGAAAAATAAAAAGAATCGTTTTAAGATCATTAACTTGTTTAGTACCCAGGTTTAGATATGTAAATTCCCCCCCCCCCCCTCCCCTACAAACACACACGTTTTTTTTTTTTTTTTTTTTTTTTTTTTAATGCTCCGAAAAAATTAACCATTGCATTTTTTGCGATTTGAATTTTATTTGTTCATCTAAATGTTCTTGCTTGAAAAGAAAAATGTTTTCTTCTGATTTTGCAAGACTAAATTGTAAAAAAAAAAAAAAAAAAAAAAAAAAAATACTATTGTTATTTAACTTATGCACTTTACAGTAAACAAAATTGAAAAATTCTAGATCATTAACCATCAGCTTATTTTATGAAAATATAGTACACAAAATTTCTTGCTTTAAGTTATAAGGCATTTTAATTTATTAATATTATGCTGTGAAAAGCATAATACGATATTGAATCAACAATAACATAAATTGCAATCATATCTTATTTACATGCGCTAATAATAATAAAATATTATGTATTAAAATGTCTGTGCAACAAAGAAACGCTAATAAAGAACTAAAATAATAAGTAAAAATAAGGCTATAAATGATTAAAAAAATAAGTAAAACACTTTTCGAAAGAATTTATCATTCTATTTTCAATAATAATACAGTTCAGGAACTTTAATGTTACTTGTTAATCCGCATGGTTAAAAAATATCACTGCAAGATGTTAAAACGCAATAAAATTTTATCTAAATTATGAAAAAGTTATAATAATATTGATTTTTTTTTCAGAATAAATCCAAGCAGATATATATATATAAACTCAGAAAAAAGATCATTCAGAAATGAACTTCCATATAAGACTCTTTCATAAAAATTCATTTAATAAAACTGGCTTCTTCACAAAATCCATTTTACTAAACTAAGCCCCTTTCACAAAATAATCTTCAATAATTGAATGTTCAAATACTAGTGCTAAATTCAACTTGAGTAAATAATTAAAATTTATGTAAAAAAGCTCAAATAAAAGTGCTAAAACTACTTGCAGGTGCATTACACATAATATAAATTTTTTTTAAAATATATTAGAAATATCTTAAAAATTTTAATGTATTTTTGAGATATTTATAATGTATTTTAAATGATTTTACATTATATGTATGCACCTGCAAGTAATTTTAGTACAGTTATTTGTGCTTTTTTATGTAAAATTTTAAAATAATCCTCGTCTTCAGAAAGGTTCCACATATATACAGAAACCTTTCCAATTCGTAATAAAAGGTGTCCTATGCATTCAAAAACATTTCTTAGTCTTCAGAAAGATTTCATATGTATTCAGAAACCTTTCCGATCCGCAATGAAAGGTTTCCGATATATTCAGAAACATTTCATTGCGAATCGGAAATGTTCCGTATTATAACCGAAACAGTTTTCTGCTCGAATCTGAAACCTTTCCGTTAGTATCGTGCAGCACAGGTCTCCGTTACATTCGGAAACGTTTCGGAAAATTTTTTACAGTGTACGAAAAATAGTTTTTCACACATACCTCACTGTGTTTAGGTTAATAATAAATAATCCAGCTGTCTATTATTTCAAAAGAACGTTCGTGATTTTTTTTTTTTTTTTTAACAGGGCAATGATAAGCCCATGACAGACTTCGTTTCAAATTTATGATTTATCTTCATTATAAATTAAAATAAATTACTATTTTCAAAATAATAAATTAGAATAAATTAAAAAAAAATGAATATATGTTAAAAAAAAAAATTAAGAGAAATATAAAAATCACCTTTTTGTTACAAATATTGAAAAATGGGATAAAAAATATTTCACCTTTTTGTTCACTTTTATTTTGCAAAACATTTCTTCAAATAAACATATATTTTATTATAGTACAAAACATTTGATTTTTATACTAAACAGATACAATTGAAGGAGCATTTCTCTTAAATTTCGTTTAATCATTGTGTAATAAATAAAATTGTGTAAAAATAAAATTCTTTTTTGCAGACTTTAAGCCAATATCATTTGTCATTTCTGCCATGAACTTTTCATCGATTAAATTGTGAAGTGCAAAAATGAAATTACACAGAGAAAGGTTGTTCATTTTAACTAAAATTAAATATATCAGATATAACTAATAGATTACACTTTAAATTTATTTGATGTTAAATAAGCTTTACTTTTTTACTTAGCATATCAAACACATATCATATTATACGTAATCCATTATAAAACTTTTTTCTTAAAATTTCAGTATTGATTATATGATTAAAGTCGGCTTGCTGAGCAAATAAATGCATATATCCAATTATTTGAAAATATGTAGTTTTAAAGATGATTGATTACACATTAAAAATTAATTTTGTTTAACCTTTACAAAAAGGGTATGATCTTTATTTAATATTTCATATTTCTTTTTCTCTGACTTACAAGTCTTCGCCACTTTTTTGGTGAATTTTAATTATTTTATTTTAATTATGTTTAATTATTGTTCTTCTACACTACTGTCAGAAAAAAAGTCACAAATAAAAGACTTTTCTGTAATTTTGTTTTTTTAAATACACGATAAACTGTTTTTAATAACAAAGAAGAACCGTTAAATAAATTTGAAATTTATTTATTTGTTGTATAGTTAACGTAAATAATATTATTCCCCCAAACTTTTTTTTTTTTTTTAAATTTCGCCAAATACTGCTAGACTTTTATCTTCATTGCTATTCAGAGAGGTCATAAAAAGAAGTCTTTGACGATATGTGAGCTAGAATTTGCCGATATAAAACACGGTTCTAACTGTTACGGCCAAAAGTAAAAAAAAAAATGACATTGCTCCATGGTATAACCTTGTTTTAAAAATCATCTGAAATTCTGATAACTCTCGAAATATTATCAAAACTACGTTCTAGTTCAGATTCTATTGTAGACTAAGTGCAATGTATTATACACATCTTGGAGATGAAAATTAAAGTAACATCATAATAATAATAAGAAGAACAATCAAAGTGATTAGACAGTTATTTGGTTTACATAAATAATGTGTACCCTAAAGGTTCTGAGTGATTTGTAATGTATTTTCAATTAGTATAATGCATTCGACATTTATGTTAGATTATTTTAAGAATTTTAATTGCTATTAAATGCTGAGATACCACTTGGAAACTTAATAGTATCTTAGTACATTTATTTTATTTTATTTTATGTTATTTTATTTTATTTTATTTTATATGGTTATTTTATTATTATTTTTTTTTATTTTTTTATTTTATTTTTTTTTTTTTTGACAGAAAAATACAATCCAAATGAAAGCGAAACTGAAAAGGCATTTCAAACTAAAAATTTATCGAGAAAATAAATTTAAAGAGTATAATTAAATTTTAAAACATATAGAAATAGTAGAAATTATTGAAATAATCTCTATTTCACATAACGGTAATAAAGTCTTAAAACAGCAACACGCATGCAAAGCATTTAAGCACGCATTTCAAAGAATAATGCCCCACGAAAAATAAATTAAGGGGGCATTACCGACACCTCGTTTCCCCTCTTTATACTTAACCAATGAGCATCCAAATGTCATCAGGGAAGCCTTATCGAAATTAACCGGCATACCAAATTTGAAGCAAATCGATTAGTAAAACCCATTTATCTAAATTAAGGGGTTATTAACCCCCCCCCCTCTCTTTTCCTCCCTTTAGACTTAAACAATGAATCTTCAAGTCTACTTAGGGAGCGCCTTATCATAATTTACTAGTATAACAAATTTGAAGAAAATCTGATAATTCTGCATGAAAAACCCATTTATCTAAGTTAAGGACGGAGATTAACCCCCTGTTCTCCCCTTTATACTCCAATGATCCACCAAAAGTAATCAGGGAAGTGCCTTATCAGGATGAACCTAGAAAACAAATGAAGCAAATCGAATTTTTATATCAAGAGTTATCGCGTTATGTACATACATACGTAGATACAATACCGGCGGGCATATTAGCTCTCAGTCTTTGGTAGCCTGTGAACTAACAAGCTGTCTTACGCTTTAAAAATCGCCTGTAATTTGAACATCGCTGGGGCTGATCTCAGGCTTACGCCTTTTTGTATTAAAATCAAATTGTTTGGCGACAAAAGTAAAATCTGCTAGTTTTTTCTGTAAGGAATAGATAATAAAAAATTAAATAAATAATAAAAAAACAACAAATCAAAATTATTACTCACAAGGAGGTCTCTTTAAAGCGCATACTCAAAATATTTTGTAAAAGGAAATGATAATAAAATTAGTCATGTATGTAAAAAAGATCAGTCAAATGTAGGGGCAGAATCCCAGTAGAAAATCTGTAAAAAAATATAATATTTTCGAGTGGCGCGCAAAGACGAACGCTCCACGCTATTTGGCGAATCAATACTTTTCGTGGCCAAATGGAAGAGATTGAAATGACTTTATAAATTATTTGTTAAATAAGTATTTAAATGCCTAATACTCAACGAATTTAAACTTAAAATATGAATTAGTTTATTATTTTTTCTTTATGCTTATATAATATATATAAATTATGTGTTGCTGTAGTTATTTAATTTTATACGGTTGTCATCGGCTGGATAAGTTTTAAGTGTATTTTGACTACGAATGCTATCATTAAAAAATTCGATATTAAGCCGCTGTTTCCATGGCAACAATACTTTCGTCTTGTTGTCTCTGACACTAACAATATCGAAGTCAAATTGCCAATGCTCGGAATCGCACCTTAATTTTGAGTTCGAAACAATTTTAACTGATTTATATTTTGTTCTAAACAGCATAATTACGATCGTTAAATTTAATTATATACATATATAAATGTATATGACAAAACTGCTGTTATAAAAGTGTATTTATTTAAGTTAAACTTAGTTATACTAACTTCGTATGGAGAGTTTAAAAAGCATTTATAGTAGTAGTTAAAAAGATTTATAGTAGTAGATATGAAAAAAGAATCAATTTTATACAGTATATTTGTATTTTCTTAAAACAACAAATGTTTAACATCATTATTAAGGTAAGTGAGCATCATTGTTATTCTTATTTTAACCTTTTTTCATTTGTAAAAAAAATGTCCTTTGATTATCCCGATTGAACGAACAAAGTTGTTAGTTCTGGACGATTCGTTAAATCTGGGTTCGACAATATACATGACCTATCATTTAAAATGAATCAAACATTTGAAATATACGTTCGGGTATAATTTATTTTTATTTCTCAATTGAAAGTATTTGACCGAAATAAAAATATATCTTAAAAGGTTTGTTCTAGATATTTACGTTATCAAAGATTACTCAATTTATCGTGATATTAAAGTATTAGCGAGGTACTTAATTCGAAATTTAAATACATCGTTTGATTTTCTAATTTCTATATTGAATAAGAAATAAAATATGTATGAAACAGGAAACTGTTGGTATTACATAAAATGAAATCAGCCAGCTTTCAATATATATTTATTCTTTTTTCTATGTCTATTTGCATATCATTTTCTTAAATAAAGAGAAATGGTAATGCTTAATTCCTAAATGTAAATACGATAGATTGCCGATGTTTTTCATCAATGAGACTATTTGCTTTCGATGAAAGATTTTCATTCCATATTTACTCTATTTTATTATCATTAAGCGATACTATTTCATAAAAGAGACAAAAATTATCCTGAGAAATTATTGTTTAAGCAAACAGATATTTTCGCACAGTTCTTATTCCCTAAAGGCTACATAAATTAAACATATTTGATGATATAGCATATAAATCAAACTTTAAATATTAAAAGATATTCAATATAAACTTTTAATGGAATTTAAACTGTTAAACTCATCCTATTTTCTAAAGAACATTTCATTTATCATGAAAAATATATAAAGGAACACGAAGCAGTATTAAGTAATTAATAGAAATGAAAAATGTGAAGTAAAACGAGTCCGCTGGCTTTGATCTCATACCACTGAGACTCGAGTTCGATGATCTGACGATCTAATGAGCTTCTCACACCAGTTTAGATTTTGTTGGTGAAATTAGTACTTAACTTGTACTTAATCTACCTGTCAATCTAATTAGTACTTAATCCACCTGTGCATGTAGGCCGAGCCACAGGGATTTTTTTTTCTAAATGCGTAAAATTTTGAAGAGTTCATAATACTAAGAAAAAATAAATTATTACTTGTTATTACACTGGTTATCAAAAATTAAGGAAAATTCACAAAATGCTAATTTTCAAATACGCGAACACTCGAAAGGAAATAATATAATTCGAGTAATTACTATCTCTACAACACAGCTAGTCCATATAACATCGCATTCATGTCACACATGGTCACAAGTGTCACAGTCACTACGGTGAAGCAAAAAAAATAGGAAATTCCATACATCTCATTATGAGTCTCAAATGATCACTATATGTGACTCCACTGAGACGTCACTGCGACTGCTGCTTTGTGACGAGTCACCATGTGACTTTACAATGTAGTTACATTGTGACTCTCATGTGACTGTCATTTGTAGACTCAATTTCAAAGTCATCGTGAACGCTGCATTGTGATAAGTTACCAAATAATGTCACATTAAAGTCACATGATGACTTTCAGGTGACACAGAGACTACTGTGATGTCACCATTGTGCTCTTTTGGGAAAAGTCTCCATGTGACTATAATATGATATTATTTGGTGACTTATCATAATGCAAAATTCATGATGACTATGAAATTGAGTCTAAAAATGACAGTCACATGAGAGTCACAATTTAACTACATTGTAAAGTCCCCTGGTGACTCGTCACAAAGCAGCAGTCACAGTGACGTCTCAGTGGAGTCACATATAGTGATCATTTGAGACTCATAATGAGAGGTATGGAATTTCCTATTTTTTGCTTCGCCGTAGTGACTGTGACTTTTGTGACCATTTGTGACATGAATGAGATGTTATATCGGCTAGCTGTGTTGTAGAGATAGTAATTATTCGAATTATATTATTTCCTTTTGAGTGTTCGCGTATGTGAAAATTAGCATTTTGTGACTTTTCCTTAATTTTTGATAACCAGTGTAAATCATGACTTTGATTGTTATCGACCATTTTAATAGTTTTTCATGTTTGTATTTAAATAAAGAAGAAAATTTGAAGATTTGAAATTATTTTCTAACTAAACATTCAAAATCGTCAATCTACTTAGAAATTTAAAGAAATAATTTCAAAATGCATGTAAATTTAATAACATTCTTCTGTAAAATTCTTCTATATATAAAAAAAGTAACGATTTGGAAATGGATCAATGGAAATCTGCGTAGATACCGCGAAACGCATGTGATTGGTCAGAGCTTTCTGACGCTGTAAGGGGGGCTACCAAAGGGGTGCGGTTCTGTCGACAAACGTCGCGAAGTTTGTCGCCAACTTGGCACTATTTGAAGTATTTCGCCAAATTTCCATAGACTACTATTGAAATCCCATAAGGTTTACTTGCTTGCAGAACATCAAAAATTGAGATATTTCAATGCAACAAAAACTAATATTAGCTTATGAATAGAGCTTAATTGAACTATTTACATTATTTTTAAGCACAAAAACTAACTATTTACAATATTTTTAAGGATATAAAATTGTCAGGATTTGGGGAGAAGCGCTTTTTTACCAAAAGAAATCTAAAAATTGAATGCATAGAAAATAAGGGATCGCGAAGCCATCCAGAATGGAAACACGAAACAATTACTAACCATCATTTAACAAATCACCTTGCTTAAAATTGGCGGCCATGTAAATATTTTAAACTAAAATAAAATACGCAGACAATTTAGAAATCCAAATTTATTTTATATTTAAGTGTTAGGCCTTGATACAAGGATTCCGGAGTGTATTTCGTTTCGCCTCTAACTTAAAAAGTTCTTTCGGCATATACCAGGAGGAAAAGCTAGCTTTGATATTCATTGTTTTTTTTTAAATCTAGCTTATTTTATTCAAAAACTCGAAGCTAAAATTAGTGGAACTCGATTAGATGATTCAATAAATATTCCTTATTTCTTGATTTTAAACTTTTCCAAATTTTACCCAAATTTTAAGAAGCTAAAATGCGACGAACCTGGTAAAAGAATATTCGTCAATACTAAATTTGAATGAAAATTGCGCCGAATTAGTAAGCTATAGCTAAGATGGCATCAGTTATGGTTACTTAGTTTTGTTTGCCTAACTACGTGATATTTCGCTAAGTGTCGCCAAGCTTAGCGATAATTTGAAACTAACGTTCTCTAACACTCAAAAACTAATACCTAATTTTCATTAATTGTTGTCTTGTTTCAAAATGTCAACCATCCTAGAATTTCAAACTGCTACATTTCAAGCATTTTTTAAGTTGAATACGAAACAAAAAATGCTCCGAAATTCTTGTACCAAGGCTTAACACTTAAACATACACTGAATTTAGATTTCTAAATTTTTTTGTGTATTTATTTTAGTTTTAAATATCTAAATGGCTGCCATTTTGAAGCAAGATGGCAGATGAATTTGTTCAACGAACTCGGACGAGACATTTGTATGTACAGTCGTGGCTAAAGTTTAGGACCACCGTGCAGAAACTAGCGTTTTTAAAATTGAAACCACTGATAACGTCATAAATCAAATCGATTTTCGCCAGATGGCGTCATTCCGTCTAACAGTGGAGTTGCTGTATTCGGTTTTCTTTTGCACTTTGAGTAATAAATGTCGCATATGCAATTTATTGTCTGGATCTTAAATTTCAGTGGTGGTCCTAAACTTATGGCCACGACTGTACTACACACACAATAAATATCATGCAAATCGATTTATAAATACGTGACATATTGCATGATAAAATTCATTATATATTTAAAACCACAAACAAATATCAAACTTCATCACTCACCATATTTAAACTGAAACTCTACATCAAAAATATTAAAACAACCAGCATAAACCAACATTCAACCAACCAACATATATATATATATTTGAACGGAAGGTAGCTTTTGGGTCTGGGGCTGATGATCGGTGAATATATACCAAAAATTTTCGGTAGTGCTTTCCTCCGGACGCAGCGGAACGTTTTGATGATCTTGGTGGGCTAAATTCATTTTTCCGATTATCTCGAAATTTCACAAAACCGCGTGTACTGGTAGCTGAATGTTTGTATTTTCGAGATCCATAAGAGTTTTGTAGAAAAAAAATCAGAGGTGTCGATTAATTATCACCGTAAAGAAGCCATTTGCTCATTTGGTTTGAGGGAGTTTCAAAATTTGCAGTATCTTCCTCTAAGTTTGAAAGCACGTCCTGACTAATCTGTTTCATTTGAAAGTGCGAGTTTGCTGGACATATGTCACGGATTTGTCAAGGTCAGATTTAACCCTTTAAAAAAAATAATAAGCGATATTAAACCCTCTTAACCGCTTTTTCCAGAGGTTGTAATTCTGGATGATCCTTGATGTTGTTTACAAATTTCTCCTTGACTTTTAACATATTATCCAACATTATTCAGCAATAAGCCTTTTTAAAGATCAAAGTGCCATTCCTAAAGTATAGAAAATTTAAAAAAATCCTGCAGACAGCTGCAGACCATTAAGTTTTTACTAACAAAGAAGCATCATGTTAACTTTCAGTGTATGAATGTATATTTAGTTCAAAACTTGCTAGTCAAATTTAAACCACGTTTAATTATCCGATTGAGAGAAAACAATCAAAATATATGTAATTTGAATGACAATACAGTATAATTATAATTTAAAGATCGTATATTGTTTATAATAACGTTTCTACAGTGCTTCACAAAAAGTTAGATTAAAATTGCAAGTTAATTTTAAACCAATTTCAATAATCTGATTGAACTGAAACTTTGCTCAGTATATGTAGTTCTAATGACAATGCAATATTATTATAATTTATGGAACGTAGCAGTTACACTTTTTTACAGGGCCTCATAAAAGATTAATATTGTCTTGCAAGACAATTTCAAATCTCTTTTAATTATCTCATTGAGCTGAAACTTTGCCTACATGTGTTTTTCTTTTAACAATTCTATTAAATTATAATTTGATGAACGCAGAAATTATGCATTTGTTACAGGGCCACACAAAAGATCTTGGAAAAACTGTTGTTAAAAAGCGGAAACTTTAATGAAATTTCAACAAAATTACTACAGGTTATTGGAATACACAATAACATTTTTAAAATTCAAAACATAGTGCGTAGTAGTTGTATTTATTTTACAGGGACACATAAAAATTTCGGGTACATTACCATCCATATGCAGAAATTTTATTTCATATTGAATGAAATTTATGCAGGTTATTTATTCATACAACAGTATTTTTTCAACCGAAAATAATTTTGGTAGCATTTATATGTTTTACAGGGCACCACAAAACATTAATGTTTTTTTTTATATGATTTTATTAAAAAAAAAATTCTGGATAACTACACAAATTTCTCGAGTAATTCTGAGTAGACAAAATACAAAAAAAGAAATTAATGTTAACTTACATGTGTGCATTAAATTGTTTAAAATAGCAATTAAAGCCTTTGTGCAGGAATATTGAAATGCAGTAAACCAACGTTTAAAATGCACAAATAATGCGTGAAAAAGCAGCAAACAGCTGTTTCGAATCTACAGCGAGATTCTTCTTCAGTGCAAGAGAGGGAAAAAAGGAACAGCGTGCTAGAAAAAGCAAGGCTGAGCAAAAAAAAAAAAATTTTTTTTTTCTTAGCCTTGCTTTTTCTAGCACGCTGTTCCTTTTTTCCCTCTCTTGCACTGAAGAAGAATCTCGCTGTAGATTCGAAACAGCTATTTGCTGCTTTTTCACGCATTATTTGTGCATTTTAAACGTTGGTTTACTGCATTTCAATTAAATTGTTTGTTACATAATTGTAAAATAAGTATGTTTAACACACTATTTGTAATGCATTATACAGGGTGCCCACTAAAGTCCTACCCACGCTCTTAATTTCCGAACGGTTGCAGCTATAGTCATAAAAGTCGTGTCTAGGTATAATAAAGTGACTATGCGCTACCAAATGAGATAACTTCCAGCACCACCTGGTGAAAAACAGCTGAGTTAGTATTCCTATCTCGAAAACGAGATTTATATTTAGAAATAGATTCATTTAGCATTCATTTTCACAAGGTGTTGTCATTAATTTTTATCCCATATTTCGAACCGTTTTCTCGGTAGGAACGCTAATACCGCCATTTTGTACGAGGTGGCGCTGTAAGTGATCTCATCTAGAAACGGATAGCCTTCATTACTATACCTAGACGCTATATTTATGAGTATAGATGCAGTCGTTCGGAAGTTAAGAGGGTGGGAACGGACTTTAGTGGGCACATTGCATTTTTATTCTAAGACATTGTTATGATATATACAAATTTTTATCACTGTTTGAGTATTTTATTGGTGTTGCATAAAAAAATGGCAAAAACTAATTAAACTTTAACGAAATAATTTTGTCCACCTAGATCGTCAAAACGTCCCACTGTGCGCCGTCATGTGGGTATCCAGCGATTTCGCCCCTTTCCAGGCACTCAAACCATTAATACGAGAATATATCCAGATATATAGGGGCCTGGACAATGTTTAAAAAGAGTCAGAAGGGCTAGACTTAGAATCAACAAGGTAGCTTATTGTTATGGGATTGACGCTTAATATGAATGATCAAGTTTGGATCCCAGGCTGTGACACTTTTTCACTCTGTTGGTTTTACGATTCTTAAGAAAACTGAATAAAAATTCAGCAATAAATGTTTTAAAATTAAATAGGGTTTTTAAATTAACCTGTATTAGCTAAATATGATCGGGATAAATCAGTATTTATCATATATATTTTGAAGTTTCTTTTGAAAGATACAAAAGGTTATGTTTAGAAAATGTTTTACGTTGACATTAATACACACCTACGTCAATCCTGTATTCTACGTGTATATTTAAAAGTATTTATTTCTGAATTATTTTAACATAATCAAAACAAGTAACAAACAAACTAAAAGAGAATGTTTGCTTTACACTTATATAGAAATTCATTTGTAAAGAAATCTTTAGTCACAGATTTTACAACTTTTCTTTATGTAATCTTCACAATAACGTTTTACATCTACTGTTCGAGCCATAAACTCCTGAATCTCTTTAAAATTGATTTCGATAGCAAAACTTTAAAATTTGACGGAATGTAAATTTATAGAGTGGATTTTAAATTTTTCTGCTTTATTTTCAAATTATATAATATTAATGGATTTTAAATGAAGAGTTGTCCTCCAGCATTATTTTTACCGATCTATTTTATCAAAAATGTTTAAACTAATACTTGAACATCAAGAATCACATTAAAAATAAACTTATTCTAGGAAGTTAAATAAATCAGTATGAAACATTAATTAAAACGTAATAAAAAAGCAAATACTTTATCATAAATAATAAAGTAATATATTTCAAATCCGAAAACTATATTTATATTTCTTGTACAATGTATAGTTAAGTATCAATGCCATCTTGCAATTCCTAAAATTCTTGTTTTACAACTTGTACGAATGTGGAGTAAATAAATAAAAAAAAATCAACACTTATTTTGATTTTTTTAAATTTTAGCAGAATTTTATAAATACTAAAACTTATATTAATATTTTATTAAGTATCTGTTTAAAGCTCTTAAATGATAAAAAAAAAATAGCTAGATTTATTCATAGTTTTTCGCATACAAAAGCATTATCTCAAGTTTAATATTCCGTTTTCGATAAATAAAATGACTACCGGCATATTTTTCAAAACGCATAAATTTAAACACAGCAAATAAATCAAGATTAAAGTGTTACGTCCACAAAGGTTAATGATGAATCCTGTGATAATCCCGAGTTAAAGTAGAAAAGTAATTTGCATTTCCTTTGTAAAAATTTATGTTAAGTCCAATTTTGACTATCTTCCATAAAACATTTTTCCATATTTTTAAAAGTAGTAATTCATTGTATGTAAAGAATGTATTTACTGCCTTTCACATAACTTTTTTTTAATAATGAAAAATTGAGAAAAGAAACTGTCGAGATGGAATAAATTTGTCGATATTTGTAGATAAAATGTGGTAATATAAAATATTTTAAATTTATTTTATTAAATATATGTATCCAGTTTAAAAAAAAGAAAAAAAATCAAATTCCACTTTGCATAGAAATAACAAGATTTTATAAAACGAAATAAAATTTTTGTATGAAACAAAGATTTATGAAGATTTATTTCTAACCCGTTACATCAAATTGCATATACTAAACATTTAGCATTTTCTTTCTAAAATATTTTAAAAGCAATAATCTTAATTTTCATGAAGTGCGCATATGATTGTCAAAAATCGATTTATATACTAAAAAATCATACTTAAAATACACCGCTAAAAGTCTAAAAGTGTGTTAATTTGCCTGATAATTTCTTTATTTTTCCTCACATTTTACAATTAATAGATTATTAATTTGCCAAATTTTCAATGAAAGAAAATGACGTTTCACTTATGGAAATGGCATTATTTAAACAAATAAAAATTAAAGAAAAAAAAAAAAGAAAAAACCCGGCTGCGTAAAAAGCGAACTAATAAATTATTCCTCCTCAATGTGAAACTATTTTTTATATTACTTATCTATTTTTTTATTTACTTGTATTCATGATTTTTAAGTTGTGTTAAATTGTTAGTTCCTACCTATAAACACTGTTTTGATGAGGCCTATAAATGTATATGAAGGTTAGGGTTGCAGTAAAGTTAGAGATCCTACCTGCACAACTTGCTTGGTTGTGTAATATTTAAACGGAGCTTCTGTCTGTAAAATAGTCAATGAAACATCGTCTTCATTTTGAAAGACCTATCCAATGATATGCCACTCAATAGGGTGCGTAAATTTGTTTTCGTCTCTACCGCAATTTTGTATTTTACGGCCGCCATTTTGAATTTATAAAAACTACACCTAGCCTATAACCATCGGCGGTTAAGACGAATCGATAGGGACCTCATTCATTAAAATCCATCCAGCCGTTGGGATGTTTCGAGGGTATGTAAAAATCCACATACCGCGTGAAACACATAACCCTTCCTGGCAGTCGGGTAAAAATGCATTAAACTGAAAACTGATATTCAAAATAAGTAGGGGAGACCTGGATTAGTAGGCGCAATTTTTACTTTTAGATTTTTATTAATTTTTTGTCTAAGTTTTTTTAAAAGATTTCACAACACTTTTAAAGCAATGACATTTGGCTACAAATACCCGGAGTTCTAATTTTGTGGCTTTTGTAGTTTATGATGTTTAGAGGAAGCCTGAAGTAAAAGAAAAAAATTGTGCCAACACACACCGTCGCGGGGCAAGCTGCCTATACCTATGAGGTAAGCTGGCACACGCTTCATAAAATGTTAAATCAAACTCAAAGAAGACACGTAGTTAAGGGGACCTTATACATTAGGGAGACCAAAGAAAAGTACTTTTTATGATTTTTTTGTAAGAAAACTGCATGATGGATCTTTTTGAAATTTTAACAGTTTATTGTACATATCTTAAGGTATACACAAGATTTTTTTCATTAGATTGTATTGTTTCTCCATCAAAGATCCATCATGCAGTTTTCTTACAAAAAAATCATAAAAAAGTGCTTTACCCTCCCCCTCCCCTTTAATGTAGAAGGTTCCCTTTAGATAAATCAATTTTATTATTAACAGCAACATTAAACAAATGACTAATGCACGTACAACAATTTAAATTCCAAATTATACAGACATAAAAATAATGCATAAAACAATTTTTATCCAACTCGATATCATCATCATAGTTACAGTTATCATAATTATCAGTTTGTGCAGGCCCCATTTGCCCAAAGCTTGCATTGAGCCCACCTTTCTCTGTGTTTGCTTGTTTTTAAAGTAACAACACACACCAGACAATATCATTCCTTGTCATTTGATCTATTGTTAAGTTTCCTTTATCATTGTATTTCTTTATTTCTGCGACCTTTTTCTGTTGTCTTTTTACCCGACTGTCAAGAAGGGTTAGGTGTTTCACGCGTATCTGGGTATGTGGATTTTTTATACCCTTGAAACATTCCAACCGCTGGATGGATTTTAATGAATGAGGTCTCTATCGATTCGTCTCTGTGGCTGATGGGTATAGGCTAGGTTTTGTGATTATAAATTCAAAATGGCCGCCGTAAAATACAAAATGGCGGTAGAGACGAAAAAAATGTTTTACCCACCATATATTGTGGCAGATCATAGGATAGGTCTTTCAAAATGAAGACAATGTTTCACTGACTATTTTACAGTCAGAAGCTCCGTTTAAATATTACACAACCTGGAAGTTGTGTAGGTAGGATCTCTAGCTTCACTGCAACTCTAACAATCATAGACATCTATAGGCCTCATCAAAACAGTGTTCATAGATAGGAACTAACAATTAAACACAACATAAAAGTCATTAATACATGTAAATAAAAAAAAATAGGTAAGTAATATAAAAAATTGTTTCATATTGATGAGAAATAATTATAGTTCGTTTTTTACCGTCGTTCGTTTTTTTAATCCGTGGTCATCCTTAAGTTTTTCTTGCTTCACGGGGACTCCCTCCCCCTTCTTTTTAAGAGGAAAGTTCATTTTTTAGATGCCTCTAGCACAAGTTTTACACTCTGTTACTTATATTCCAAGAATCTTCCGAAATATACTTCCACAAATTTGAAGATGGCCATGGTCTTTATAGTATCTTATCGTAATGCCTTTGAAAGTGCACTGAGATGCGCTTAAAAAAACTTTCAAGGTGAAAATTTTGCTTTTCTGGATGTTTCATGGAAGGAATGAAACCTGCACGGTTTCTTGAAGGATGTGTTTGAGATGTGAATTTCAAAATAAAATTATCTTATGCAATTTTGTTTTAGCTTGAAAAAAAAGTTTTGCGAAAGCGTTATACATCTTGCATTGAGACACTTGAATACTTGAGGTTCGCTTTCTGGTGAGTGCGCTTTGAGAGGACCGGAAATGCCTAGGATTATGCCTGAGAATAGTAATTAAATGTTTTAACATCTTCTGACAGTAAGAAATATAGAGAACGATTCTCCATTTTGAACTTACATTTTAATCTTCATTTGCATGTATTCTTTACTAGCCCATGTGTTCGTATTTCTTTTCTATTCTTCACCCATCCCCTATAAAATGCAACAGTTTATTCACTGTCCATTATACATAAGACATGCTGTAAAACTTATTTAATTAGTTTGTATAAATAGAACAGGCAAAATCTTTAAACGAAAATAGCAATAGCAACAAGTCGCAGAGAAATGTAGGAAAATTACTGTAATAGTAGCTGATAAGCTAGCCGTCCGTTGGTCTTTCGCATGCGCAGGGATAAAGCTAGTTTTGTTGCGAACTCTCTAGTGGATAAGGCGAGTTTTGAAACCAAACCAATATTTTAAGAACCCAAAAATAAAGGATAAAATATTTTTTTTTACAGATTATTGTGTTTTTCCTAAACAGGTTTACCAATAGAATAGATTGGTAGAGAAAACGCGATTTTTTTAATTTTGGATAAGGCGAGTTTTGAAATTCACGTCCTCATTTATTTTCTTCTTTTTTGTACTTCATCTTATTTCTTCTCTAAAGCTTCATTTTCTTCTTTCAATGCCTTTAGATTTGGGGAATCTGTGAATAATCTTGTGGTTCCCGTATTCTTATGGCTATTTTATCTTATTTTAAAAGTTTTTTTTAATGGTCTAACATCTTCAGGAGTTAATGATACAACACTCTAAGCCGAAATCAAAGGAGCTTCTGTGACTGCTGGAGATAAACAGAAAAGGTTGATACTGAATCTTTTGAACATTCAGCTTCTCGCCCATCATAGGTGAGTTATGAACACCGGCACTCGGTTGAACTTCATTATTCATAATTTGGAAATATCCAGTCAGACTTTTCAAAGGAACATTAAAAGCTCTAGCAGTTTGCCTAATAGACCATCAGTTAATTAATAGGGCATCCGCAGCAGTTCTTATACCATTCTTCTGTGCTTTAACTTGTTCAGATTTTCTTTTAAAATTACGCTTGCTTTCTTTAAAAATTAATTAACTCATCAAACGGGATACATTAACAGAAAACATTACAAAACAATGTAACAGGTTTCGTTGGCGTACTCGCCCCGTGTTCAATGCGCCTACTAGCCCGATAACAAATCCCTTCACAAAATGTATGAATTAACCTTCTAAACATAACCAATCCAAGTAAATCACATTGGAAAATTACACAAGTTAAATCGCAATTTTGAAGATGAGTATTAGAAATTCGAAAATGAATGAAGCAATAAAAAATTACTTGTTAATGCAAAAAACAGAAAAATCGCAGTAAAGGCCAGTGCACGTGGGTAGCGCTGAAATAATACAATGGTGATTGCAGAAAGGAATAAGAAAGGTACTCTGTAACTGGTTGTATCCTATATCCACCAACAAGTGAATTATGAGGAATGAGTCTACTTACCCCTGTAGCCCACTAGCCCCGGTGTCCCCTACATTAACACAGCAACAATTATGTCTAATTAGTGTAATTTATATTAATCTTCCTGTTCAAAGAATAAGGCAAAAGGGCTCTTAAACGCATGCCCTGAACTACAAAACGATTTAATTGAAATAAAGTGATATATAAAGTGTATAGTTTCAATCTAAGAGACGTAATAATTAACCAAATACACGCATTTTCTTTTATGCAGACAAAAAAAAAATTAATACAGTTGTGTGAAAATAGTTTTAACAATGTTAGATTTCTCTTTTATTAAATGCGAGGTTATATGGACTTAAACATAAACTCGCTAATCGCAAAAACACTAAAAACGTACGTCATTTTGGATCTATTATAGTATTTTTCGTTTAGTTTTATGAATGCAAATAGACAGTTATAACGCCATTTTCCATTAGGGAAATTGGTCAGTTGTTCTGCAGTTAAAAATAACTGGTTTATCACATCCAAAGGTCATTTTCTGCAATAAATTGTAGAACAAACGAGCGTGTTTAGAGTGTCTCTCTACATAACACGATGGTAATATGAAAGAAATAAAAGTTTATTGAGAAGATTTTACAGAGCTAATGTATTTTTAATTGTTTTTCTCCGTTAATGGTATTCATAGACTTGAATATCGTGAAATTCTGTATTACAAAATCCCACAGTTTGAACCAAAAAAGGAAAAAAAAACCTTTTTTCCAGTAACGGAAGTTGTGCGGAACCCGTTTATAGAACATTCCTCACAGATATAGACTTTGCATGGGAATTTATAACATTAGTCAGGTCTCTCAAGTTCGATTCATTTACTGGAACCTATTTTTGTAGCTACGTTTGTCAATATTTTACATTTCGGACTATTGTAGTATATTTCTTCCGATTATGACTCCCTCAATACCCCAAACCTCACTCCATTCACGAAAGGTTGATTGTGTTTATGACGACCAATTATCAACACGAGGGATATAGTCCCTAAGGATGGGGGGGAGTGCCCGTGGTGGGGGTCTTTCTCTAAGGGAACCTAACCTGTATTTACGCTTGGGAATCCAAGGTTCGAAGAAAGCCACGAAAACTCCGAACGATTAGGTCGACGGGCGCGATTGGATCGAACCCAGCACTTCTCTTCTACCAGCTTCGAGAGTAGAACATTTCGGCCACTGTGGGTGGGGGGGGGGGTGGCGCTCCTTTCACGGAAGGAAAATATGCTCTAAAATCCCTCTATCAAGGACAAACAATTAAAGTAGAAAGATTACTTTTTGAAATTCCTATTTTTTCGCACACATTTATGAATTTGTAATTTTTAAGTGGCCATCAATTTGAAATTGGCAGATGTAGACTGTCAATGAACTCGGTCTATACATTAGTATCACCTGTATGCATGCTGTGTTCCATCTGTATCGATTTATGAATACCAGCTTTACAGCATGACAAAATTATCTATCTGTCTTAAACAGTAGAAAACCAACGTTTAGAAATGCACAAATAATACGTGAAAATTGTTACGTATATACGTATTAATACGAGCAACATTGGATTGGCTTTATCGTTGAAAATGCCGTAATGGCTGTCACGATAGTAGTTGTGGATCACATCCAGCGATAATGGCGTAAAAGAAGTTGTCAGAACAGATAATTCGAATCTGTTATATTAGTAGAACAAATTGATGAAATGCAGTTGTCGGGTGAAAACAATGGAATACATCGTTCCGTGAAGTTTCCCCGGAAGAAATTGAAACAACTCATAACATCAGCTAAGCACTTTATTAGAACATCTTGCAAAAGGTGCAGTTTCCACCAAGATAATTAGCCATCTCTCCATAGTAGTAATTAGGAGGTTTAAACAAAGTTCCAGATTATCGAATAACAGGAATCTAGTATTTGGGTAAGACGGGGTTCCCATCTTCTGGTCCCAGGCCCTTACAGGCCCATGTGCTTGCGCAGGGAACCACCCGCGAGACAAGCCCCGCGGCGCGTCCCGAAGGTCGCCGCCAGACAAGCCCCGACAGAGCGGAACCCCACGCTCGCTCCGGTCAAGACCGACGCGCTGCCCAGCGCACGCCAGGTCGGCTAATCCCAAATCAGAAACGAACGGCCATCACGACAGTTCTCACCACCCAGCTAGAAAAACCAAGTGGTCCCTAAACTTGGTTCCCGAGGCGGTAGACGCCGCAAGCCTTGCAGGAACCGGACGCCTATAAAGACGCCGGGCCTACGAACTGAACCGAGGCTTCCCGACCCGGAGTTACTTTACGGAAGGCCCCCAAGTTCAAATACCATTTTCCGGCAAAGACATCTATGTGGGACAGCCGATAGGAAGGTTATGAAGGACCCCTAGCTTGAAACCCGGAAGGACGGGGAAAATCTCTCCGGCCGTAATGGGACCCAGCTCCGGGCTTTTCGCCCAGACCACCCGGCTCGACCGACGAAACCCCTCGCGGATCACGCCGGGAACCAGTTGGCCCAGACTAGGTGCAGTTAGCGACCCCGGGCGGGCACGGAAAGCTCCACCTAGACGGAATAGACTCCGCCTCGCTAGGGGGTTGGATGGAACGGAGTCCCACCCGCCCCGCCGACTCGACCCCGCCCGAAGACAGAAAATTTGTTTTAAACAATTCGTATAGGTTTCAGTGGTGACACTCTTCGCGGTAAATGCCCACACATAATGGATTGCATGATCGATGACAATATGAAGATATTTTTTAGTTGAATTATAGTAGTTGAATCCTCCCACAGTATCAACAGAAAGACATTCAAAAGGTTGATCTGTGGTAGGCATAGCTTGTAATAAGTCAATTTTTTTCTGTCTAGGCTTTTTATTTTTTTGACAAATATCGCAATGTTTTACAAAGTTAGTTATATCTTGAGTCATATCAGGACAATAATAATTGGGAGAAATTAGATTTTGCCTTTTTTGAATTCCGAGTGACCAAAATTTTCATGAGCAATTCCGAGTAATTTTCTTCTCAAGGACATGGGAACTACTATTTTCATAAAGCACTTTCTTTTAATTATCATTAATCCATTGTCATTTAAGTTATTTTTTCCGCACACATTATCCCTTTAGTGCATATCAAGTACCTCTTTAACATCTAACAAAAACGTGAGTGGTCGATTAAAATGAGAAATAGGGTTTCTAGACAACATGTCGGCTTCGACATCTCTTTAAATACTCTATCTTATATTCAAACATACTCAGTTTTAAAGACCATCTAAAGAGTCTACCTCTTGGGTGTTTTACATTCTTAAGCCACACAAGAGATGCATGGTCTGTATGATTAGTAAACTTTACACCATGGAAATAATGGTAAAATTTGTGTAAGGTGTCAATGATGGCAAGACACTCTAATTCCATAATAAAGTAGTTTCGTTCATATCTTTTCAATCCTCTGGAGTAATAAGCAATTGGATGTAAAAACCTTTTATCATCCGGTTATTTAAGTACGGCACCTACCGCTATCTGTGAGGCATCAACAAACATATGGAGGGGTAACTTAGGGTCATAAATTTTTAAGATGGGTTTTGCTATTATTGCATCTTTCAACTTTTGGAAAGAATTTTGACATTCAGTACTCCATTCCCACAAAGCATTTTTCTTAAGTAGTTTATTGAGAGGGTTCCTAATTTCGGCATTTTTGTTTATAAACTTATGGTACACATTAACTGATCCCAAAAATTTTTGGAGCTCTTTAACATTCGTAGGGGGGTTTAATTTTTTAATTACATCAATATTGGCATCTGAGGGGGTTAGGGTTCCTTTTTTAATTACATATCGTAAAAAGTTAATTTTATTATGAGCAAATTTGCATTTAGAAAGTTTAAGATTTATATTCTCAAGCCTACTCAAATCAAAAATTTTGTTTAGATGTTGGATATGTTCAGTTAGTTAGGAAGAAAAAATAATTATATCGTCATAATAATAGCATGCGAAATCAGTTTTATATTTTGTAAGGATTCTTCTAAGAGATCTATTGAATATGAAGGACCCAACTTTTACACCAAAGGGGAGAACATTCCACTCAAATAAACCAGAATTGGTAGTAAAAGCGAGTTTTTTCTGTATCTGAAGGGTGAATGGGAATATGCCAGTAGCCAGTGTAGCCAGAATATGCCAGAGGCTAATTCCAATGTGGAAAAATACTAGGCATTACACAATTTATCTAAAATATCACCAATACAGTGATGGGGTTCTGCATCGTTTTTCATAATGGAGTTCAATTTTCAGTAATCAACACATAATCTTGTCTTTTTGCCTTCATCGCGCTTCATTACTAAGGTGACGGGGGAAGAATAAGGACTAGTACTTTCTTTTATTAGTCCAGCATTTAACAAAGATTGAATTTGGGTTGAAATCTCCTTTAAATCAACTATCGATGTACGATAAGGTCTCATAGATACTTGTAGGTTGGAGTTTAAAAAAATCGCTGTGGCTCAATATTTATCTTCCCTACATCATACTTGTTTCTAGAAAAAAATGTCTAAGTAATCCCTTAACATTTCTTTTAAGTTATCATTATCTATATCATATATTTCCCCAATTAATTTAGAATTATTATCATTAGATTGCGCGAAGGATTGAGGACCCATGGTTTTTCCATAATCGGTTTGCATATGTTGATATTCATTTGTAAAATAGAAATGAAGAGATCTTACTTTGTTTCTGGTTATACATGAATTTAAAATAGTATCTCCCTGAGTGACACTACAACTAGTACAATTAATTTTCAAATCAAATTTTGCACAGTCTGGTAATCCTAAAATTACATACACTAAATCGGTATCACACACAAGAAAATTAACATATTGTTCAATATTACCAATTCTAACAAATAAATCTCAAGCTTTTTTAATTTGGACAAAGCCTTTGGCTTGATCAACAATAATCGGAAAAATATTCTTAAGTTTAGCATTTAATAAATGTACAAAATGAAGTGGCAAAATTGAAATCGTAGAACCTGTATCCACAACTCAAGGTAATTCATGTTTTCTCGTATAACCAGACACAATTAATTGGCAAACATTATCAGTATTTTGTGATGGGGGAGTGGAAGTAGTTTCAGATTGTAAAGGGTTAACATTAAAAACGCAACTATTCTCCCAGTGAAATGCATTAAGTATTTCTTGATTCAAACAAATTCTACAAGGTCTAGATGGATAATTTCTTTGGAAATGATTGCTCTGTATTCTATGATTCGAAAATCTAGAACCTATGTGCATTGGAATTAAAGTTAGTATTAGGGGGGTTGAAATTTGGTGCACGAACCCAATTTCTGGGAGCATCATATCGTGGTTGAATAGGTCGAGCATGTTGCTGAAAAGTTCTCCCATTGGGATGAAAAGATCTACCATTCTGCTGAAAAGATCTATCATTTAAAAGGGTATTTCTTGTAGTATTTGGATTAGAGGTAGGAGTGACTACAAGTTGTCTGACTAATTTATATCAATCTGTGGCATTATTTGGGGAACTTACAATCAAAACATTCTGATACTGCGGTGCTAAGCCATCACTAAGACCCTGCACTATAATTGTCTCACATAATTTTAGTTTCCTACCAACTTCTACTTTTTTTATGGAAGTAATCTTCCAAATATTTTAGATTGTTTAATTTAAGTGAAGAAAAATCAGAAAAACTAGGTACTTCAATTTTGATAAATTTCTCTACTAAAATCTCTGAAATTTGAGCATAATTATCACAATTTTGGCAATCATTGATATAATTTTTCAAGACCTCTCTCTTTAAATATTTTGAAATATTTTCAAATTTCCAAGTATCATTTTGTTTAATGCAATAATTATCAAAGTATGTTAACCATTGTTGAATGTTCATTCCCAAATCGATGTCAAAAGATACAATACTAGTTTCAGTCATTTTTCTTTTTTGTTTCCACGTAATAAAACTAGAGATCTAACTTTACTTCCAGATTGTAAAAGCATTACAAATATACCTCAAAATCTCTATCATATTGCTTAACAGAAATATAAAAAAAAATAAAAAAAATCTCATAATAAATAATAAATTAACACCACATTAATAAATCTCAAAATATTAAAATATTCTATCTTTTAAATACTCGTAATCTTTGAAAATATGTATAAATAAACATAGTTGATTCCGATTACGTAAGTTAAATAAAACACCTGTCACTTTAATGTTCATATACTTTGTCAGTAAAAATAAACACAACTTATTTCGAATATATAATCAAATCAAATAAAATATAATAATTTATGCAATAACAAAGAATAAACATAAAATTTTTTTATCGCAAAACTGAGATCATTTTTTAAAATGACTTACGTAATGGTGTCTTTATTTGGGCAGGAACAACTTTTTGTTGTTCTTTTTTTATATAAATGATGTTAAAGGATTTCTGAACTTTGTTTCTTCCTGGAGACCGTCGTCGAGTGAAGTGAGTCTTTTTCGGACATTTTAGTTGACATTCGATGATTCGAATTTGCGCTGGCTAGGTGTTTAATATGGCGTTCATGCTGCATAAATTCTGGATTGGCATTGAAGTCTCGAATCCTTGCCGGCTAAATGTTGCATTCTAGTAACATTGGATTGGCTTTATCGTTGAAAATGACGTAATGGCTGTCACGATAGTAGTTGTGGATCACATCCAGCGATAATGGCGTAAAAGCAGTGGTCAGAAGAGATAATTCGAATCTGTTATATTAGTAGAACAAATTGTTGAAATGCAGTTGTCGAGTGAAAACAATGGAATTCATCATTCCGTGAAGTTTCCCCAGAAGAAATTGAAACAACTCATAATATCAGCTAAGCACTTTATTAGAACATCTTGCAAAAGGTACAGTTTCCACCAAGATAATTAGCCATTTCTCCGTAGTAGTAATTAGGTTTAAACAAAGTTCCAGATAATCGAATAACAGGACGGTAACCAGGGGATGGATGAAAACTGGAAATACGACACAAATCTGCCAAAATCTGCTGAAATATAGCGAGTAGCAACTTTTTGTTCCTCATGTGTAAGAATACAAATATGACGCAGATTGCGCTCTCAACCAACGAATAGTTAAGAATGTCACGTCATATAAAGAGTGCGGACAGAGCTAGCGGATGAATTGGAGGGAAAAAGGGTAACCTCAGAAATATGCGGGAAAGTAAAAATGGAAGCTAAAACAATATTCTCGAAAGAAAAAAGCGCGGGAATGGACCATTTAATTTAAGAATACTAAAAGCGTAATATTTAAGTGATTAAGACAAGTGAGACATTAAATTAAATGGAATTTAACAGAGTTAACGATAGAGATTATTTAAGGATAAGGATTTAGTGAATATAAAATAGTAATTTAGAATAATATAAGGTAAACGCGGAATCAGATCTAATAATGTAACATATATATATATAATGATGGAATGTATTTGATTTAAATATAGAACACCTAACTTGAAATTAACAAATTAAGGAATTCGAATAATAAAGTGACCGAAATTCTAATTTAGAGATGGAATATAGCAATATACAACACATTTGTCACAGGAAAAAATTACAAAAACATTACAGGTTGAAACACTCAGTTATTCACACCCAACCAATAACTGACAATTCAGCAAAAATGCGAGTCAAATAAGAATTTACTTGGAAAATTCTGCAAAATAATGTACTTTAGTGCTAACTTATTTGTCTCAACTGTTATAACTTATGCGTCAGTTATGGTTTTTTCAAAATAGGTTTACTGAAGTTAATGACCATATTTGTCTAAAAATTAATATTAGATAATAAAAAGTATAATATTTCAAATTTGCATTAACATTTTTACTTTCTTCTATTTTTACAAGAAGAAAGTATTGGATTCACGAATATTTTCGATTTTTGGTTTTCGACGGATTTACACGTTTTAGAGATCAGAGATTCCGAAAAACATGTTTTTACAAAATCTCTGTCTGCGAGTCCGTGACTCTGTCTGTCTGTCTGTCTGTCTGTCCGTCTGTCCATCTGTCCGACTGTATGTATGTGACACAAAGTTTTGTGGGCACTCTATCTCAAGACCTAATGCACGGAATTTAATAAAAAAATATATTCAGTTAGTCCCTGATATAAATTGGTGCTGATTAGTTTTTAATGTAAATCGCTTAACAGGTGGCGCTGCTGTGTAGCATTTTTCATGATTTCCACAATAGTTCAATATCTAGAACTAATGCAGGGGTTTTCATCAAACTTCAGATTCAATTAGTCCTTTACTTGATTCGACGTTTTATACATTTTGGTGTAAACCGCTCAAAAGATGGTGCTGCTATGCTGCATTTTTTGCGATTACCGCAATAGCTGTATCTCAAGAACTAGTGCTTGGATTTTCAACAAACTTCAAATTCAGGTATACATTCATATGAATTAGTGCTGATCAGTTTTTGGTGAATATAGCTCTATAGGTGGTGCTTATGTGAAGCATTCTTCTCAATTTCCGCAGTAACTCAATCTCCAGAACTAATGCACGGATATTTATCAAACTTCAGATTCAGTTAGTCCTTGACATGACTTGACGTTCTATGTATTTTGGTGTAAATCTCTCAACAGGTGGTGCTTCTATGCTGCATTTGTGCGTTTTCAGCAATAGCTCTATCTCAAGAATAAATGCATGGATTTTCAATAAATTTCAGATTCATACCTTCATATGAATTAATGCTGTTTATGTTTTGGTGCAAAATGCTCAACAGGTAACGCTACAATGTTGCATTTTTCAGAATTTCCACTATAGCTCTATCTCAATAACTAGTGCACGAATTTTCATCAAACTTCAAAGATATACATTTATATGAATTGGTGCTAAATTCATCCAATTTCTTGTACTATTTAATTGATTTAATTGACGTGATTTATGTAGAAGAAAGTTTTGTGATGGCCACAACATACTAGTTACTTTCTTCTATCTTCAATAGAAGAAAGTATTGTAAACGAAATTCATATCAACTTCCGGTTTTCGGCGGATTTACACGTTTTAGGGGTCAGAAATCCCAAAAAACATGTTTATAGAAAATGTCTGTCTGTCCGTGTGTCTATCGCCATTGTACCACCAAAAAGTGTAGGAAGTTATGCATGAAATTGAACAAAATCTTTTTTAGTTTTTGGCTATGGCAAGCAGGTCCTCCCTGAATTTGAAAAAAAACCGGTAGGGGGTGCTGTAATAGCCATTTTTGTGCGATTTTGAATATTATACCATCGAAAAGTGTATGAAGTTATACATAGAATTGAACCAAATTTTTTTTTAAGTATTTGGCTATAGCAAGTAGGTCCTCCCTGGATTAAGAAAAAAATTGCCGGTAGGGGGCGCTGTAACAGCGATTTTTGTGCGATTTTGAATATTGTGCCATAAAAAAGTGTATGAAGTTATGCATAGAATTAAATCAAATTTTTATTTTAAGTTTTTGGTTATGGCAAGCAGGTCCTCCCTGAATTTGGAAAAAATTCGCCACTATGTGGCGCTGTAATAGCGATTTTTGTGCGATTTTGAAAATTGTGCCATCGAAAAATGTATGAATTATGCATAGGATTGAAACAAATTTTTATTTTAAGTTCTTGGCTATGGCAAGCAGGTCCTTCCTTAATTTGGAAAACATTCGCCGTAGGGGGCGCTGTAATAGCGATTTTTGTGTCATTTTGAATATTGTACCATCGAAAAGTGTATGAAGTTATGCATAGATTTGAGCCAAATGTTTTGTGTTTGATTTGGTCATGGCACGGAGGTCCTCTCTGAATTTGGAAAAATTCACCGGAAGGGGGCGCTATAATTGTTATGTCTGTACCATTTTCATTATTGTACTATCGAAAAGTGTATGAAGTTTTGTATATAATTGAATCAAATTTTTTGTGTATGTTTCTGGCTATGGCAAGGAAGTCTTCCCTGAACTTGAAAAAATTCCGCCAGAGGAACAGTAATAGGGATTTTGAATATTGTACCATCGAAAAGTGTATGAAGTTATGCATAGATTTGAGCCAAATGTTTTGTGTTTGATTTGGTCATGGCACGGAGGTCCTCTCTGAATTTGGAAAAATTCACCGGAAGGGGGCGCTATAATTGTTATGTCTGTACCATTTTCATTATTGTACTATCGAAAAGTGTATGAAGTTTTGTATATAATTGAATCAAATTTTTTGTGTATGTTTCTGGCTATGGCAAGGAAGTCTTCCCTGAACTTGAAAAAATTCCGCCAGAGGAACAGTAATAGGGATTTTGAATATTGTACCATCGAAAAGTGTATGAAGTTATGCATAGAATTGAACAAAAAAATTTTTTAAGTTGTTGGCTTTGACAAGCAAGACATTCCTTAATTTAGAAAAAAATTGCTGGTAGGGGGCGCTGTAAAAGCGATTTTTGTGCCATTTTGTATATTGTACCATCGAAAAGTGTATGAAGTTATGCATAGAATTGAACCAAATTTTTTGTGTTTGTTTTTGGCCATGGCACAAAGATCCTCCCTGAATTTGGAAAAATTACGCCGGAAGGGGCGCTATAATTGCGATGTCTGTACGATTTTCATTATTGTGCCATCGAAAACTGTATGAAGTTATGCATCGAATTGAACCAAAAAAAAAATTTTAAGTTCTTGGCTATGACAAGCAGGTCCTTCCTTAATTAGGAAAAATTCCACCGGTTGGAGGCGCTATAATTACGATGTCTGTACGATTTTCATTATTATACCATCGAAAAGTTTATGAAGTTATGTATATAATTGAACCAAAATTTTTGTGCATGTTTCTGACTATGGCAAGCAAGTCCTCTCTGAATTTGAAAAAAAATCTGCTGGAAGGGGGCGCTGTAATAGCAATGTCTGTGCCATTTTAATTATTGTACCATCGAAAACGGTATAATATTATGCATAGAATTGAACTAAATTTTTTGTGTATGTGTAAGGCTATGGTCGGTAGGTCCTCCCTGAACTTGAAAAAATTCTGCCAGAAGGGGGCACTATTTAATTGCGATGTCTGCGCCATTTTTATTATCGTACCATCAATAAGTGTATGTAGTTATGCATAGAATTGAACCAAATATTTTGTGTATGTTTCTTGCAAGCAAGTCGTCCCTGAATTTGAAAAAAATCAGCCGGAAGGGGGGCGCTATAATAGCGATGTTTGTGCCATTTTCTTTATTGTACCTTTGAAAAGTATATAAATTTATGCATACAATTGAACCAAATTTTTTGTGCATAATATCGGATATCGCCAACAGGTCCTCCTTGAATTCGGAAATATTGCGCGGTAATGGGGCTCTAAGATAGCGATTTTTGTATACTTTTCTTGATTTTTCGTAGTTATATTGTCCATCGGCGGCTCGCCCAAGGCGGGAACTCGCTTCCTGCGAAGCCGGCTATTCGCAAACAGCTGATATCAACAGAATAAGGATAAACTATTAATTTTAAAAAATATCATGATATAGATTAACTCGTTTTTTGTTCGTTTAATTGACTGAAGCAGAAATTTAAGAAGAAAATGAAAGTTGGTATAGCATTGAACTAATAATATTGAAGTACTAACATGTGTAATTACTTTTTTTAAATATTAAGATGTATAAATATAGAAAAAAGTTTTGTTTTTGGCACATCCAACTAGTTTTTTAAAGTACTTCTGCTGTAATTTTAAAAACAAAAATATGTGTAAAAAGATTTATAACTTTGTAATAGTCATTTGAGCAAAAAAGGATCCTTATAAACATTTTATCGTGGGTGTTTTGGGGTCTTGATATGTGAAATATGTCGACATTTTCTGGAATTGTTTTTCTCTGTACATCTGCAATACGTAAATTCTTAATTTTTGTAATGAAAGTTTTCTAAAACATAATTTTTTTTAATTGAAAAATGAATTTTCTAAAGAAATGGAACGACATTTCAGAAATATATTATTGATAAATTTCATAACTAATATTTGTTGTTTTACAAATAATCTAGATGAAGTAGAGAGAAAATCATTATAATATGATTATCTCTCTTTTATGGTGCTGCTGATAAATTTTCTAAAATAAATTATTCCTGCGGTAACTTGAAACATAGAATGATTCGGTGGAGTTTCTCATTATTATTCAAATAAATAGATTGAATTTCTTCCATGTGTTACGAAATCTGATTACCGTAATTTAAATTTTCTTTGTTTCATTATGTTACGAATAACATATACTAATCAAAGTAATGAATATATTTATTCCTTATAGTAAAAATCGTTAATTTTAGTTTTTATCTCCCATTCTAGAAATAATGAAAAATTGACTGGAGATTGCATTGGATAAATTTCAATAGACAATTTTCCTAATTAATTGTCTTTTCTTTTGATTGGGATAACTTTTGGAACACTGATAAAGATGGTCATAGTGTCCTTCTACATACACTGCTCAAAACAATGAGAGGAGCACGTGGTTTTAACGAAATTACGCAAATATTTACATAATTATAAAACATCCATAATTTAAAGTGTTGTAAAAAACAGATAAAGAAAACTTCACACGTAAATTAATGTTTATGACGTCAAAAACTGGCAAAAGGTGATAAGTGCAGAAAACGGGATTTTGCAGAAACGTCTGTTTCACTGCCTCAGTTGTAAAATTCAATTGCTCAGCTTGTGTTTTGAGAAAAGGTGGCTTGAAAATGTCACAACAACATGATTTACCGCAAACCATGGCTTGGCGTGTTATCGGGATAGTGTAATTTGGGGAAACACAACGAAGTTCAGTGGACGCTGTTGGAGTCGCAAGAAGTGTCCATGAAAGGCAGTGGAATCGATTCCACGATACATGGAACGACAAGTGCAAGGTCGAAAATGTGCACAGAAAACTGATGACCGATATATCCTGTTAACAACCCGTCGAGACGGAACGGACAATGCTACTCAGCTGCAAACACAGTTGTTCTTGGCCAAGGACGAAGGGTGTCCAAGCAAACAGTCCAAAATAGGCTTCACCAAGGTGGTCTTTATGCACGTAAGTCAATGGACTGTATTCCGTTGACCTCAAGCCACTGTGCGGCCCAATGAAGGTGGGGAACTGAACATCGAGTTTGGAGGCAACGTTGTTGGAGTGAAATTCTGTTTACAGACGAGTCCCGATTCAGTCTGGATGTGACATCTGATGTGTTTTGGCATGGAGAGAAAGAGACACTCAAAATAACCCCACATTCGTTCGTGAAAGATCACATTACAGAGGAGGTGGGTTGATGCTCTTGGCTGGAATCAGCATAGGTGGACGTACGGGCCTGCATATCATTCAGAATGGCACTTTGACGGTCCGGAATAATACAGACGAGATACCGAGACCTCATGTCGTAACTTATGTTTCAGTAATTAGTGATTTCTTTTTTTCCATGCCTGATAATGCCAGACTTTATACAGTTCGGATTGTGGAAAACATGCTTGAAGCTAAAACAATACAGCATATAGAATGACCAGCATGATCTCCTGACCTAAATCCGATCGAGCATGTTTGGGACGTACTCAGACGATGCATTGCTGCAAGACCGAGGCCTCATTTTACTGTCGGGGACTTGGACATTGCAATTCTTCAGCAGTGGAACAGTATTCCCCAGAGTCTTATCGATAACCTCATCGCATCCATAGAAAACAGGTGTACAGAAGTCGAGGAGACCACACACCATATTAAAAATCTTGCATCATTTCTAAACAATACTTTTTTTATGATTTGCATGAAACCAAATTGTTGCCCCAAATCATTTTTTCATGTTCTTTTCATCTTTTCAAAAAATAAAAGCTCCCTTAGCATTTTTTGCGTCTTTTTTTATGTATTGCGCATTGCTACACGTGCACTATCCATTTTATGCCCATGCATTGCTGTTTTGCACTGTTCTCTTCACTTTTTTGCTTGCTCCCCTAATTTTTTTGAGCAGTGTATTTCATTAATGCTCGTAAATTATAGGTACTCCTATAATATAGGAGTATATATATAGGAAGTCCAGTAAACGCTGGATTGTAAATTACACTTTATTAATTTATGATTTAAATGCAATTAATATAACAACTCTTTAACAATTATTTTTTACATATTCTTACTGTAAAATGTATGTAAATTTGAAATATGTAATAAAATAAATGCGCAATATTTGAACCTATTTCGATAAAGGAAAAAAAAAATACGCAGTGAGAGGGTTAATCATACTGATCATCATTCACCGTGTAACATATATTTAAATTTAATCTTGTATTAAATTACTTTTAAATTTGTCGATATCGCTAAAATAAATTAATTTCACTTAAAAAAAATAATGTGTTTACATAAAATATTTGAAAGTTTTGATAGTTTCCAAGATATATTTTTAAAATGTGACCATAAAGTAATAATAAGTTCAACGTAGCAATGGTTGGTCGGTAGCTTCAGGGTCCCAAGCCCTTCCTTTCCGTTTTTCGGTGTCTTTAATTTGTATAATTTCCTTTTTAAATGTGTCCGGTTTCAATTTTTGATTTTTTTTAATCTGGCTTCTGCAAAAGATTCGGAATAAGAGAGTAGAATAAACAGCTGCGGACGGAATGAGGCCGCTCGCCGCGGCTGTCTACTACTCGGGTGGAATAACTTACATCTACAGATATACATAATATAAACTTAGAAAGGTAATAGAGAAATTTAGAAACAATAGAAACATTATGCTTTCGTTAACTAATCATTTAGGAATTGCATTGAAAGGATGGGCATTTAAGAACGAGAACAACATAATATCTCTCTTCATCAAATGCCATATAGTGCTTCAGTTTGTCAAAATTAGCTATATAACTAGAGACATCAGCGCTGATAACTATTTTTTATTAATTTCCAACATTGTTAAAAAGTGTTCATAACTTTGGTTTTTTTGTTTTCCACCTGCCATATGACTGTCCATGCTCTAACTCGAGTAAATATAGTCGGATTGTCATGAAATTTGTATATGTTATTGTTATTCACTATGGCATGCTTGGTATAGAAAATGAAGCTTGTAGCATTCACGGTTTCTTTACAGGGACATTCCGTTACATTACGGCCTACGAAGAAGAATCGTTTACGGTGATTTTTAATAATGTTTCGCAATTTCAAACTCATTAAAATTTATATATATGACAGAAGTACACGACAAGATAGTTACTAAACGATAGGATATGGATAGCATTCATCGTTCATTTACTGGGGCTCTCAAAATAATTTCATTACATTACGATCTACGACGAAAAATCATTTGCAGTGCATTTTATTCATAATATGCTATTTGAAAAATATTGGAATTGATATTTATCTCTGAAGTGCACTACAAAATATTTACTATAAAGTATGATGTGCAAGCATTCCTCATTGATATACAGGGACACGTAAAATAATTCGGGTACAGTAATCCATCTGAAAAATAATTGTTTGAAGTATATTTTATTTTGAGGTACGCGTTTTTAAATTTAAGTTTTTAAAATATTTCTTAGTGTTTATAAATTCTACACATGATATACAGGGCTACACAAAAAATCTGGAGTACATTTCCGTTTATTGATGGAAATTGCTGAAGGGAAATTTCCAACTGTGCTATGCGTTTTCTAATTGAACTAAATTTTAGCATACTATGTATTTTATGATAAATTCACAGTTCATATACAGGGCTGCGCAAATAATTCAGATTTTTTGTTTGTTTGTTTGTTTGCTTTTGATGTGAATTGAGAAAATTGTGGTTTTAAATGTATTTTACGTATTACAAACTATTTATACATCTTTTTTTCACCTTATTAAACTGTGAATTTTTATTATAGAATTCTGAATGTTGGAAAGCGTTTCATAATCTATGCTTAACGCATGATTTTGCGTTCTTGTTTTATAAAGAAACGCGTTAAAGAAGCACTATTTTTAAGACAACAACACCAACGCCAACTTAAAATGTTGTGTTGTGTAAAATTACATATAAAGTACAGAAAAAAAAGAAAAGCTATGCACTCGTTAAATAAACAATTAGAACGTTCATTGCAATAATGGACATTTAAGGGCGAGAACAATATAATGTTCATGAAATAGCGTACAGCGTTTCCGTTTGTCAAATAAAACTGCATAAAAAAATCTTAATTTCATTTCAGAATCAAAGGGATATTGCTCCTAATTATATCATCCTACTATCATATTAAATACATGAGTAGAGGGACCAGCGCTTTTTACTAACATTTTAAGGAAAATTGTTTTAACACAACAACAATGACCTAGAATGTTGTGTTCCGTTTTGCCGTTGCAACACATGTAATCTAATTACGTTATGATTAGAAAACTGAGAACTTGAATTAAACTTTATGTATTAAACTTTTCATCTTTTTAGTCATTTTTCACAAAAATAATCGTTAAAAAAATAAACTAAATGTATCGGTATGTGCATTAAAGAAATGTGTAGTGTGCAATCTTAAAAGAATAATTATTTTGAATAAAATGTGTGTATTAAAAAATGAATAATATTCTCAAATATTTAATATCATACTTTACAAACAATCGGGTTAGTTAAATAAAAATCTTATTCTTTTTTTTCTTTTTCAGTTAAAATAAATAGAAATAAATAAATTTATCTAAAACATTACAAAATATTAATATGCGTTTTAATTATTCACTAATTAGCACTAACAAAAGGGATATTTTAGAATCAGTAAAATGTTTACTTAAAAATATTCTTAATTAAAATTATAAAATGTATTCCAATTAGAAATTTATTTTATTATTCCATTTAAAAAAAATATTAGGTAATTACCGGCCTCTAACCAGTCTTTCGTAAAATATGTGTTAAGTTCATACATCCTAAATACATTTCAAACCAGGATTATAATAATTTTTTTATCATTATTTATTTGGATTCAGGTTTCCAGGGAAACTATTTTCATTTCTTAAAAAAATAAATTATTTTCGGAAATGCGTTAAATATTTCTCAAGTAAACGGGGTAACCGGAGTGACATTTCGTTTTCATGATGCATTTAAAAGAAGATTAAATTCTCGATTACTTTAAAAGTTAAATAAAGATACTTCGAATGTATTTCAAAGCATTCTTATTTTTAAAAAAAATATCTATTGCAAATCATTCTATCATATAAATATTTTAACAGTACTTTGCAAATAGCTGAACATGAAATTGATTCCATTAAGAAACATATTCTAATATAAATTGAAAAAAAAAATTATTTACAATTTCTTTATCATATACTAGGGGGCATGGCCCCCTACGAGCTACGCTCGCCAACCCCCGTTCAGACACCACAGTCTCTAAAAGGACGCTAATTTTATTGGCTTTAAAAAGATTTTGAAAGATTGAATTATAATTTAAAAAAACAGTGGCGATCTCCCTATAAATGGGTTTCTATTCATTTTTCTTCGATTGGAGAATTTTAAGGAAAAATCATCAAAATAAGCTAATATAATAAGCAAATCTGCACCAAAATGCAAATATATTTTACAAATACCAATGCCTTCTTTTGACAGAAACGATACAGAAGGTTAACGAATCTTAACTAAATCATTTAAGCAATCTCTTTATTTTCTGCTTCACAGATTTTTCTCTTTCAAATCATATTTTTTGTCGATAACACTTCATTTTCAGCTTGTAATCTTTTTTATTTTTACTACATTACTAAATAATCACTCGAAAGCAGTCTAAACGCGTTCAATAAAATTAATATTAATCTTATTAATATAATCTCAAAATATCAAATTAATGTCTCGCGCAATTTTTAAATTTAAACTGTTTTGCAATATTACTTTTTGTTCATTTTACGTAATAAGTGTAATATGACGTGATTTCTCCTATTTAAGACTTCTAACGCATGTTAATGAATTTATTATTTTACAATATCCTTATAAAATTCACGTGTAAATGTAGTTTTTATGAAGTAATTTTCAATATGTTCCTGCTTTTCACACGTAATTATTTAATTCTAATTTGAAAGTTTTTTTTTTTCTGTTAATATTAGTCACGTGTAAATATATATATTTTTTAAATTTGAAGCAAACATTATTATTTGCGCTGTTTATACAGTTGCAAACAGTTTAAATTAATACCATTTCCTAAAATAAGTAAAAATATCTCTCGAAATGATGAAAATTTGAATTTTAATAGAAATAAAACCTAAAAAATATGAGTCAAAATAAAAAAGTGAATGCAGTCTGCACACTGGGAAATTCTATCTTATAAAATTATCTAAAAATGAATTAATTCCCATGTATAGTTTTTGCTACTGTAAAACTTTTTTAATGGAGCGATTTTGTCCAACTTTAGCATTAAATATCTCTAAAAATAATTATTCGATTTGAAAACTGTCTGCATCAGCGCGTTTATCAAACATTTTTCTATAATACCGCCGATTTTCATATTTTTGTATGCAGTATTTTTCTTAATATTAACGGAGAAAGACCTCCGGTCACAAAAAATTCAAAACCGGTGGCGGCGGTGACAGCGTAAGTTACTTTTTTTTTAGAATAGAGAGATGTTTCCGAAACATCGTCTTGTTTCATTTGTGAATATCATTTATGTGTGTGTGTATGATATGTAATTAATAAAATCAAAAATGCTTCGATAAAATAAAATCGATAAAATAAAACGCATTGCCTAAATTATTTTTTAATTCAGTATTAGAGTACTTGCAAATGATAGCACATAATTTAAACGACTAGGGGGCTCGGCAATCCTACGAGCTACGCTCGCCAACCCCCGTCCAGACACCGCAGACTCTAAATGCACGCTAATTTGACCGGCTTTAATAAGATTTCGAAAGATTGAATTATAGTTTAAAAAACAGTGGCGATCTCCCTATAAACGGATTTCTATTCATTTCTCTTTGATTGGGGAATTTTAACTCCAAATCCGCTGCAGTACTGCTTGATTATCCAGTCGACCAATTTCGCCAAATTATACAAATTGACATGATTTTTATTTTAAATAACGAAAGAACAAATAAATTAGTACAACATTAATAAAAATACAAATAAAACGTCGAAATCAAAATAACTTCATGACGTAGACACGCGTAACAACATTTCAAAATAAGCTAATATAAAAGGAATTAAGTTAACAGAGTCTTTGTCTCCTGGTATTTTTTAACAAAGCGAAAAGAAAGTTCTTTTAAATGAGACATTTTAAATTAATCGTTTTTAATCTGACGTAGTTTCGACCAAGCTATTCTTTCTCTTTTAAATATTCACGTGAAAATACTTTTGTTAGAAATCAAATATTATTTGCGCTTTCCTAACAAAAATAGTTGAAAAGATCCTCTCAAAATATCAAATAAATGTCTAGCACAATTTCTAAATTTAAACTGTTTTGCAATATTATTTTGTGTTCATTTTATGTAATAACTGTAATGTGACGTAAATATGACGTAATTTCTTCTATTTAAGACTTCTAATGCATGTTAATGAATTTATTATTTTACAATAACCTTTCTCTTTTAAAATTCACGTGTATACTTTTTATGACGTAATTTTCAATAAGTTCCTGCTTTTTATACGCAATTATTTAATTTTAATTTGAAAGTATCTTTTCTATTTATAATAGTCACGTGTAAATAAATTTTTAATTTGAAGCAAACAGTATTGTTTCCGTTGTTTATACAGTTGGCAACAGGTTAGATTAGTACAATTTTCTAAAATAAGTAAAAAATATCTCTCGAAATGCGGAAAATTTGAATTTAAAATAGAAATAAAACTTCGAAATATGAGTCAAATTAAAAAAATAAATGAAATCTGCACACCGGGATATTATAACGTATAAAATGATCTAAAAATTATTAAATTCCGATGTATAGTTTTTTCTCCTATATAACTTTTTTAGTGGAACGATTTTGTCCAATTTTAGCATTAAATATCTCTTAAAATAATTATTCAATTTGAAAACTGTCTGCATCAGCGTGTTTATCAAACATTTCTGTATGATACTACCGATTTTCATATTTTTGTATGCATTATTTTTCTTAATATTAACGAAGAAAGACCTCCGGTCACAAATATTCAAAACCGGCAGCGGCGGCGGCGACAGCGGTACTTACTTTTTTAGGTAGATTTCGTATGAAATACTACCTATTGGGATCGTTCCTATGTTGGAATTTCTGAAAATTGTTTGCAGATCTACACCGATCATGACCCCTAGAACACAAAACCATCCTCAGTAAAAAACTTTATCTATCTATCTATCTATCTATATATATATATCACTTTCTTCTGGACACGATAACTTTCCTAATTCTGCACCAATCTCTTACAAACTGATACATAAAATCAAAGGGCATAAAATCTCGGTCAAGTTCGTTAATGGGCAAAATCGGACCAAGGGGATGGAAATAGGGAGGGGTTTTGTGAAAACGGAACGCCCCCCCCCATAACTTCTTAATTTTTGTACATATCAAATCAGTTTAAAGTTTTTATTACTTCTAAAAATAGGGCCAAAATTTTATGTATCACAGATTTTTGATAAAGTTAAAATTGGGCTCAAGGGGCGCAAAAAATAGGGTTTTTGGGAGAAAAAAATTCGTAACTTCGTCAATTCTCAAGATATCAATTCCAATTAATTTTATTATATAAATCTCCTTAATATTATCTACAACGTTTATATTCACAAGTTTTTGATAGGACCAATTCGTACCACAACAAAAAATTAAAAACGAAAATAAAAAAGGGGATTGAAGAAGTAAAAAATCCATAACTCCGTCAATTCAAAAGATATAAAATCCCCATGAATTTATTATATATCTTCTTAATATTGTCTACAACATCTAGGTAGACAAGTTTTGGATAGGACCAATTCTTACAGAAAAAACAAATTAAAAATACATCGCGGTTGAAGGAAAAAATCATTTAAGTAAGGGTGTATTCAAATCCAAACTGCGTATTTTCTGACTCATTCTACAATTCATTTTTGCTCTCAAAGGCATCCAATTGCTAGATTCTCTTATTCAGAAACTATATAATGTACAGTAATGATCGATGTTTTGATAGAGGCGGAATATGTTTCAAAAAATGCTGTTAAAATGGGCATTTTGAACCGAATTTCCCAAAGCAGATTGTATTTGAAAAATCATTGCATTAAGGATGCACTCAAATCCAAACTGCTTATTTTCTGACTCATTTTTAAATTCATTTTTGCTCTCACACGCATTTAATTGGTAGATTCACTTATTCAGAAACTATATAATGTACAGCAATGATCGATTTTTTGATAGAGGCAGAATAAATTTAAAAAATTGATGTTAAAGTAGGCATTTTGAACGGAATTTCCCGAAGCAATTGTGTTATCACTTTCTTCTGAACACGATAACTTCCGCAATTCTGCCCAAATCTCTTCCAAACTGATACATAAAATCAAGGGACATAAAATCTCGGTCAAGTTCGTTAATGGGCAAAAGCAGACAAAGGGGATGGAAATAGGGAGGGGTTTTGTGAAAACCGAAAAAACCCCATAACTTCTTAATTTTTGTACATATCAAATCAGTTTAAAGTTTTTATTACTTCTAAAAATAGCGCCAAAAATTCATGCATCACAGATTTTTGATAAAATTTAAAATAGGCTCAAGGGGCGCAAAAATAGGGTGTTTGGGAGAAAAAAATTCATAACTTCGTCAATTCTCAAGAGATCAAATCCAATAATTTTATTATACATCTCCTTAATATTATCTACAACTTTTATATTCACAAGTTTTTGATAGGAGCAATTCGTACAGAAAAAAATTAAAAACGAAAACAAAAAAGGGGGGTTGAAGAAGAAAAAATTTCATAACTCCGTCAATTCACAAGATATAAAATCTCCATTAATTTATCATATATCTTCTTAATACTGTGTTCAACATTTATATAGACAAATTTTTGATAGGGCCAATTCTTACAGCAAAAACAAATTAAAAATACATAGCGGTTGAAGAAAAAAATCATCTTATTAAGTTTGCATTCAAATCCAAACTGTCTATTTTCTTACTCATTTTAGGTATATTTCGTATGAAATACTACCTATTTAGATCTTTCCTATGATGGAATTTCTGAAATATTTTTGCAGATCTACACCGATTATGACCCCTAGAACCCAAAACCACCCTCAGTAAAAAACTTTATACATCTATTTATCTATCTATCTATCTATATATATATATATGATCACTTTCTTCTGGACACGATAACTTTCCTAATTCTGCACCAATCTCTTCCAAACTGATACATAAAATCAAAGGGCATAAAATCTCGGTCAAGTTCGTTAATCGGACAAAGGGGATGGAAATAGGGAGGGGTTTTGTGAAAACCGAAAACCCCCCATAACTTCTTAATTTTTGTACATATCAAATCAGTTTAAAGTTTTTATCACTTCTAAAAATAGGACCAAAATTTTATGTATCACAGATTTTTGATAAAGTTAAAAATGGGTTCTAGGGGCGCAAAAAATAGGGTATTTGGGAGAAAAAAAATCATAACTTCATCAATTCTCAAGTTATCAATTCCAATTAATTTTATTATAAATCTCCTTGATATTATCTACAACTTTTATATTCACAAGTCTTTGATAGGACCAATTCGTACCGCCAAAAAAAAATTAAAAACGAAAACACAAAGGGGGATTGAAGAAGTACAAAATCCACAACTCTGTCAATTCAAAAGATATAAAATCCCCATGAATTTATCATATATCTTCTTAATATTGTCTTCAATATTTATATAGACAAGTTTTTGATAGGGCCAATTCTTACAGTAAAAACAAATAAAAAATAGATAGCGGTTGAAGAAAAAAATCATCTTATTAAGGGTGCATTCAAATCCAAACTGTCTATTTTCTTACTCATTTTTAAATTCATTTTTGCTCTCAAACGCATCCAATTGCTAGATTCTCTTATTCAGAAACTATACAGGGTGTCCGGTCTCAAAGGTGCCCGATAGCTAATTCCTAAACCGTTAGTCATAGACATATAGTTGCAATTACAAAAATGTTTCAAATCAGGTAAAGAAATATTTTAAAAGCGATTTGGGTCAATAAAAACATTTCTTAAAAAATTACGAACTTTAAATTTTTAGTCCTATAAGTTATATTTAGTGAAATTTTCCTTTTACACTGACAAGTAATACAAAAAAAAAGTCCCGTTATTCTACGATTAAAATTGACCGAGTAATAGCTGTTTAAAGTTAGAGCATATTTTTTGCTGCAAATTGGGGGTCATTCACAAATTTAGTCGAAATTATAATTTCGTCAGATATATTAAAAAAATGGTTGAGAGTAAAATTAACATTGCAATATAAATTTGAAATCTTTAATCATTCTGACATATTAATGCAAAATATACAATTTGTAATAAACTTTTAAGAAGAAAGAAAAAAACAGAATTTTAGTTAAATAAAATGATGCTAAATTAACAGCCTCAATTCTTTGCAAAATGATACGTATTTTAAAATATTATTAGATTGCACTAGTATGCAAAAGTTGGGTTATGTCATGTTATTTAGCTTTTGAAAATTGATTTTATGTAATCTGTACCGCTGAATCCGAAATTGATCTTCTTTTTTAACCATCACATCAGAATTTTCGCAAATTGCAAATTTCAAAGTTAAAAAGTTCAAAGTTAAAATTGAACCTCCTTCCCCATCTCACCGGACCACTCAGCTGTTTAGATGTAAGAATCCCAGGGTAAGCAAAAACATTGAATAAATTATTGAATAAAATAAAATAAAATAAAATAAAAAAAGTTTTACGTATGTTTTATAGTATGAGATTTCGCTATATTTTAGCTTACACTTTTACGATTTGCAAAAATATTCTAACGTGATGATTAAATATGAAGGTAATTTTCAGATTCAGTGCTAAAAATTACGTAAAAATCAATTATCAAAAGTTAAAAAAACACAGCCATCTCCTCTACTTTATAGTATCCGATTTTTGTTATTTCTTAACTTTGACAAGTTATGATTTACGAAAAATACTGACATGATGGTTAAAAATTAAGATAATATACGGATTCAGTGCTAAAAAATACATAAAAGTTAAAAAAACTCAATAATCGCGGTCTTGTATTATCTAATATAAAAAAATTTCTTAAACTTCTTGCCGGTAATCTATCCGAAATTTTTTGTGTTATCCTGTAAAATAAGTATCAATGGTAACTACAGAAAATCATAATAATATTAGATTGTTATCAGATTTGCGCCAGTATGTAAAATGCAATCTTGATCGGATATTTGAAAGTGCGTTAAAGTTCAAGTACAAATTTTGAACTGGAAAAACATACATAGGATCGTTGCAGTAACATAAAAACTTATAAAAAATAACATAATTTAAGAAATCATAAAAGAAAGTCTCAAATCCTGACAAAATAAAACATTTTATTTTAGCCAATCTGGAATTTAAAAATGTTAACTTAATTCTAATATTTGTACAATTTTTTTCAACGCGCAGATACACATGAAATAAGATCTTCGAATACTTTAAGCACTTGTTATGTAACCCCTCAAAGCCAAGGCGAACTCATTTGTTTTCAGAGCAGAAAAGTGACATAAGTCATGCATTTTTAAAGTTTCATAACACGCTCAATTTTAGAGTTATATGAATGGGACTTTTTTCGTATTGCTTGTCTGTGTAAAAGGGAAATTTTACTAAATATAACTTATAGGACCGGGGGACCGTATAAAAATTTAAATTTCGTAATTTTTTAAGAAATGTTTTTATTGACCCAAATAGCTTTTAAAATACTTCTTTACCCGATTTAAAACATTTTTGTAATTGGAACTATATGTCTACGACTAACGGTTTAGGAATTAGCCATTGGACACCGTTGAGACCGGACACCCTGTATAATGTACAGTAATGATCGATTTTTTGATAGAGGCAGAATATATTTCAAAAAATGATGTCACAGTGGGTATTTTGAACAGAATTTCCCGAAGCGATTGTGTTAGAAACGAAAAATAATGCCCTACTGAGAAAATAATTGTTTATTAATCAAGTTTTAATTAATTGAAAGAAAAATAAAAACGCAGGTCGCTTATAAATCTTTTCAAAAATCACGTCAGCATGTTTCATATATATATATTTTTTATTATTAAAAATGAATCTGAAAATGTGCCAGAAAATTTCGAGTTGTTGAGTATGGAAAAATATATTTTTTTAATATCGCCTTAACATGATTCTGATAAAACCAGCTATTTTATAAAAAGGAAATAAAAACTCGTCAAAAGCAGACAGATAAAACTGTTAAAGTGGATTTATATCTAATAATGATTTAGTTTTTGTTGGTGAAATTAGTATACTTAACTTCGAAATCTACCTCAGCCTGTAGGCCGGACCGGCAGGGATTTTTAGAATAGAGAGATATTTGGACATTAATTCTAATAAAAGTTTGTTTGTTTTATGCAAATTTTCCTTAAGTGATACTCAGTATTTTAAATATTATTTTATGCGTAAAAATAGTGGTTTATATTTATATACTTTAAGAAATAAAATGAGTGATTTAAAATTTATGGAATTGGTCTGGTAGTTCAACATAATATAAAGAATAACGTGTTTATCCAATGAGCGAAACAAATTGGCAGTATATTAAAAATACTGTATCAAGGTTTTTCTTTTGTGTATAAGTAAGTTTATTGAAAGATTAAAAGTATGATAAATATTATAAAAATCAATATTTAAAATTAATGATTTGCCTTTTTTTTTTTAGTTTCTCAAGTTAATCTTTTGACTTCAGAGATGTCTATAGAATTTTTTTATTTATTTATTCGTACTGCAATTTACGAAGAAAAAAATAAAAAAAAATAAAATAAATAAAATAAAATAAAATTGTGGGAGATTTATCTTATAAATATCTAGTATAAGGGTATGACAGTGATAAATGTTTACAAATTCTTTTTGACGTATATTCATTAAGCTTAATTTACACGTGGGTGCTTTTTACAATAATGTGTTATTTTTATTTTTATTAAAAAAAAAAAAAGTTTTATCTTGTTTTGGGAGTTTAAAAATATAATTGTCAAAAGCATTTTTAGCACAAATATATAAATAGCTCAGATGATAAAGATGGTAAGTTGCAAATAATTATTTTGAGAAACACATTTTGAACCACTCTTATCAACTGAAATTGCAAATTTTTATTATCAAGTGCCTCTTTTATCAGTTAAAACCACTGAGAATATTATATTTTTCAAATAGTAGTTTAACAGCTGGTATAGGATCATTGATTATCTTTAGTCATGTGATTAAGAATTTTTTTCTTTTTGTCACATACCACATTTATCATCTGAGTTCTTAATGTGATTATAGGGAAAATCTACAATTCCAAATTTCTTTATCCCCAGGAAATTATTTTAATGACATCATTTTTATTTTCATTAAAATAAACTTCATTTAACTCGTTAAAGTGCACATCAAAAGATCATGTTAGACATAAAACAGAATATCAATTCATTTTAATTGAAATATTTTTAATATTCTTCAAAAATAATCTAATTCAACATCCGAAGTCTGCTATATTATTTTCCATGATGCAATTAAAAAAAATATTAACTCTATAATATTTATTTTTTAATTTTAAGTTGAGTTTAGGAACATTTTCGGAAAGTCAAGCTCCATATCAATTTTACTTTATGTGGAGAGAAGTTTTAACGAAAATTTAGATTTTTTTCACACATTTTCCACATAATTACATTATTTAAGTAGTTTTTGAGAATACGAGCAAAACAGAAATGTGTAAATCCTGATTTAAGGGGGTCCGAGACACAATTTTATATAATTTTTATTTATTGAGTTAAAATATTGAATTTTTTTGTGGTGGTTAACCATGTTATTTGTAAACAAAATCATATGATAAAACTTCTCATATATTAAAAAAAATATGTAAAATTCATTAAAAAAGTAGGGTAATTTAAAATCATTATAACTCAAAATATTATTTGTACAATTTCAATTTCTTTTCATTTAAACAAACAAAAATATGTAACTTTCAATTTAGATTCAGCATTTTTAAAAACATTAATTAAAAAAAAATAAAAATATATAAAGTGAAAATTTGTAAAAAATGACGTAACTTTAAGAAAAAAATGATATTTTCAATAGTATGTATTTTTTATAATTTGCTGAATCAAAATTAAAATAAAACAATTTAAAAAGACATATTCCAAGTTTGAATCTTTAACGGTTCTTGACTTATAACGATTTAAATATGAGAAATGGTGAAAAAAGCCATCACGAAGAAAAACGCACAGTCATTGCTTGAAAGTTAGAATTTGAAAACACACCAAAACGAAATATTTAATATTTCCTGTTCTAAATAAGAGAGAAACATGATTTAAACGTCATTTTAAACAGGAAAACACAGAGAAAGTTTTAATGCAATATACTGTTTTTTAGAAAATTTGGAGATTTTTGTGTCCCGGACCCCCTGAAAATAAAAGGTTTTGGAAAAATGACCTCAAAATATGTAATGAAACGAGCAGATTATAGACATGAATAAAATAAACCACATTGGTGTAATAATAGAAAAAATCTACAAAAATTGATTTTTTAATCAATCTTCATTTTCATTAATTTTGTTGATTTTGCTTTTTTTCAACCAGTCTTTATTCACAAGTACAGGATGGGAATATATCGAATACAATGTGGACTTTAAAAATCGTCTTAAATTAACCAATGAAATATTATGTAGTTTATTATGTAGTTTATTTAGATAAGCTGCGTATTGCAGGTGTTCCTCCAAAGCTTATGTTCCCGCATTCGGGAAACACTTCATCTTCACGTTTGTCACTTATATTCATAAAATTATTTACTCACAAGTACAATTTAAAGGAAGGTATGTTGATTAAATTTTACGCAATCATCGCTGCTTATTCATATTCTATCTCATAATTATTTGCTAATTATCTCTATATGTCTATGTATTAAAATACACCATTTTTAAAACTCTGTATATGTTGTATATGAACGTATTTTATGATTACTAGAAACGAGGAAAATGTACACTGTAAAAAAAAAAAACAACAACAACAAAAAAACGTTTCTTTATCTACAAAAATATAATTTAGTCACGAATAGAAAAATACAGTATCCCCCCCCCGAGTTACCCATGATTCAGGAATGCGTTCTTTAACACAATAAACCTCAGAAACTAATATACTTTGAAGATTTAAAAAATCATTTATAGAAATATTGTTTATTTTGCAGCCATACATTTTGGGAAATATTTGCGTGTAATTTTCTTAGTATATTAATAAATTTTTACAAACAGAAATATGCAATTTAGTTTCAGTTAAACATTCTCAGCTGTCTACTTGAATTTACACTTTCCAGAGTAACAAAATAATATTGATTTTAATGATGCGTTTAATGTTGTTAATTTACCATGTTTCTCTGTAAGACATACTTGTTAAACATGATGATGTTTGAGAATTGGTAGCATCCTATAAACCAATATTCTGAGTTGAGAAAACAAATTAATGCACTCTAAAACTACTTTGAGATGTTTCCAAAAGTAAGTGTGACAGCAAAAGAATTTTTTTTTTATAAATCCTTACAAAAATAGTTCATAGAGCTGTATAGAACACTATATAATTCTTTACAAACTCCATAGAAAAGTCTTTCTATAGAATACTATTTCTATAGAGTTTTGAAGAGTTCTATAGAATAATTTTTCTAAAGAAAATGTTTCTATAGAATTTCCTTTCTATAGAATTCAATTTTTAAAGAGTTTTGAAGAACGCTATAGACTACTTTTTCTAAAGAAAATGTTTCTGTAGAATAGCTTTTCTACAGAATATTTTTCCATAGAGTTTTGAGGAGTTATACGAAATAATTTTTCAAAAGAAAATGTTCTAAAGAATTCATCGAAATACTGTAGATTTTTTTCTATAGAAAAATTTTCTATTGAATACATAAACTTTATAAAATTTCTATAGACAGAGGATTCTATGGATTTTTAAAAATATATATACTCACACACACATATATATATATATATATTGGTCTTTTAGAATTTCTGTGTACTGATTTATTTACACTTATATATTAAAATATTAAAAAAATAATTAAGTTTGTAAGACATTTTGTAGACAGGTATTTAATATATTAGTGTTCCACAGATTTAATATGATTATAATTTAATTCAGTTCAAATAGATTGTGATTCAAATTTTAATTTAATAATATATCAGTCGAAATACTGATTTAAATCATGGTTAATTAGTTTATTTATGCTTCATTATTATTTTTAAACACCACCAATAAAATAAATAAATAAATAAAAATAGTTCTTTATTTTAACGGATTTTTTTTCAATCCTTAAATGTTTTTCTAAGTTACAAATTGTTTCGGTTTTCTAATTCACACAGTTTGGGAAAAATTGTAAATTCCATACGCGTTTAATAATTGGGAGTGTTGAGAACGCAAATCGCAAAAGAAACAAAGTTGAAATAGAATAATAAGAGACGAAAAACTGTCAATGGACAATCCGAGCGGAAAGTACCCGTTTGAGATCGATCTGCAAAATAGAAACAGCATCGAGCGTGGTTAGTACTTGGGAGGTGACCAACTGAAAACACCTGCCGATATTCAATTAATTTTATAGAATGTGTATAGACTATATTAATTTTTTTTAATAGAAACTGTATATAATTTATATAGATAATTTTATAGAAGCTTTACAGACATTTCTATTGAACTGCTACAGATAATTCAATAACTTTTAGTTAAATTAGCTTATAGAAAAACGGACCATAATTCTATGTGATTCTGTAAGATTTTTTCTATTATTTTTATTTTTAGAATTCTATAGGAATTTTTTGTAAGGGAATGCTTTTCTAAATCTCGAGAATATGTTAGTTTCTGATTTTTTTAAAGATAAATGTAGCTTTCCGGAATCTTGGGAAACACAAAAGTAGTCATTACATATCTGCATTTTGGATACATTATTTACAGTGCATGTATGCTGGAAATAGTGTGACTCTTTATTCACACGCAGTCATCGTGAATAATTGGAATACTTATTTGATTAGTAATTAATTTGAAATTATTTTGAAAATATTTTAATTAGATAATAAAGTATTCACAATTTATTTTATATATACATCATTTGAATTTTATAAAACTATGTGTGAGCTTTTTAGTTATTAAAGCTACATTTACATCATTTTGACACTAAACTACTGTTTCTAAATACTGATTTTTCATTAAAAAATGAGAATGTAGTGAGTTACTAAGTTTACATTAAACATTATCTTAATTGAACCGATGCATTATCATATTTTATTATGCAGTTTATTTAAATAAGCTCATTACTTCCTGCAGATATTCCTCCAAATTTTATGTTCCTCATTCAAAAAAAACAATTAAACTTGGTGTTCATCACTTGACTCCACAGAAATGACTTCACTCAAATATGAATTATTTCTAGGTAAGGCGATTATATTTTTTAGTTGAGATTGTTGCCGTATCTTTGTGTACTCGGTGATTTACTGCTAATTATCTTATTGTCTCTTCATATTAAAACATTGATATTATATGTGAAATTTTATGTATTACTACGTGTTACGTGAGCGTATTTTGAAATTATTAGCAATTATTAGCAATAATGACAATTTGTAATTATTGGGGAATAAGGAGTATTGGTAAAATTTAAAAATAATTATAAAATATATTCTTCAGTTTATTTTCAAATTAACTTCTTCTTTGAATTGTATTGGTCGCGGTATATTTCGCATGTTATAAATGAATGTATTTGCTTATGCATTATTTAAATAAATATTTAATTTATGTTTACTTTTTTGTTTAGATACTTTCCTGCTTGAATGTTTTTGCCGATCGAAAATCGTTATTCCATCGTATATATGATTCCTGGGACTTCTGAATGCAAGTCTGTGGATTTTTCGTCAAGTTTCTAAATACTTAGCGCAGCGTTTCTGAAATTTTGGTGTCCATTACCCCCACTCACCCACACACACACACATAAGGTGTTATATGTTCAGTAATATCACTGTATTTGTTAAAAAAAAAAAAAAAAAAAAAAAAAAAAAAAAAAAAAAAACTTGGTAGTAACTGACAGTAGTTCCACACCTAGTTATATCCTCTTAAAAACCAATAACGAAATTGAATGTAGCTATCTTTTTTTTCAAATAGTAAGGATGTTAAATATTTCCATTTTTTTAATTTAATTATGTACAAAAAAAAAAAAAAAATATTTGTCGAGAGGACCACTTTTAGTGATTCATTTATTTTTAATATCTCCCCGACACATTAAAGCGTGTGAGAACACTACATAATTTCAGTAAACTGTCACTTTACAACAATAGTGAAAAGCCATATTCGAATATTAAATATAAATTGTTTCTTATTTTTCATTTTCCATCACTGATCATCAGCCGCAAAATAACACTATTACTGTCATGTTAACGAAGCATATCAAATTGTGCTGATAAATTCGTGCAATACGACTGAGTGTTTCAAAGCATCGGTTTTTGATGAAAAAAATAATGTTACAATTTTTAACCACGTGAAGCGCATTCGCATTTAATTTAATCATTGATTTCGAAAGGAAAGAACATTATTCCGAGAAATGTAAGTCTTACAGTCGCTAAAGTAAACTTTTTGTGATTTTAACATTCTAAAATGCGAGAGTAATGGATGAGATATTTGATTTTAACAGTTAAAATAAATTTTTTAGCTTCATGAATGTAAACAGCAAGAAGAAATCGCCGCGTATTTTTGTAGACTACTCATCTTCTTCGTCAGAACTTTCTAGATTTCACTGAAATTTCTTTCATTTAAAAAATAAAAAATAGAGAACCAATAATGAGTTTTATCAAAATTCCCCGCCCCCCCCCCCTCGGTTATTGATTTTTACAGTTTTCATATATTTATATAGTGACGATACTGTATTGATACAGAGAAGTTCACAACATTGTCTGTCTCCAAGTCTGAACCTTCCCTTGTTAGCATTAACACAATTTATTTTATTTTTTCGAAGATAAAGTAAAGAGAAATCGTTAATTTTAAATTACCATAAATGACATTTAATTAAGGATCAAGTAAAAATTGCACAGAGGACATAAATTACCTTTCACTTTAAAATGGAATAATACATTTCTAAAGCAAAAAGCGAATGATATGTATATTTCATAGTACATTGGAAGATATAATTAAGTTCTGTATATGTACAAAGCATGCGATATTTATATTTCAAATCCTAATCGATTGAGTAAGAAAAAAATAACAATTATCATAAAGGTTTATAATACCAAGCAAACACAGAAAAATAAAACCGACATTACTGAAAAGTACATTTTTGAAGAAATTTAAAATTCCAGTCAAAAATACCGTCCTTTGCGTTTATTTTTCTATTTGAAAATACGTATGTACGTAATTTTCTCTGTTTGATTTTTTAAAAGAAAGTCGTTCCATTAATTATTTCATAAAAAGTAATATTCTTATATTGATTTATTACTGAATTCACAAATCTCATTATGTAACATCTCTAAAATAATTAATATCTAATTTGACGCATGACATAATAAAAGCTTTAAGTTCTTTATTATTAAAATTAGCTGCTTCCATTTCTTCGGATTACAAGTGTATATTATTATAAAAATCATTTATTTAAAAACTTTAATTTAAAACTCTATAATGTGAAGATATACCTAAAGTAATTTCACGCAGGCTTTCAGGGCTGTATTAAAAGTTAATTAAAACGGTTGTATTCAATAAATGTAGATTTTAAAAAAATAATAAAAATTAAAAATCTGTGCTGAACATTAAATGAATTAAATATATTTTTAAACTTTTTCTTTGACAAATTCAAAAACATGTACGAAGAAATTATAAATCCATTTTATCCATATCATTTCAAAATGCTTTTATACATAACATTAATAACATAAATTTGAAACAAATAATATTATATTTTTAGTACGTGAATTTGAAAAAAAAATACATATATTCATTTATTTTTAAATTACCAATAATATTAATGTATCATTTTACAATTAATACCGTTATTATGCCACAGATAATGGTTGTAATGCATTTTAAAGAAATAATTTATGGAATATTTTAGAATGAACCGGTATTTTTTTTACCCATTTATTCCATTTAAGCGGTTAAAGAAAAGAAAAAAATATGAAAAAAGAGAAATCCATTTCCTTTGATTTCATGAGTTATTGATGATACTTCAAAATAACATGATAATTCGATTAATTAATTCATAGCACGCTCAAAGAAAGATATCAAATTTCCCTATGCACATAAAAAGCATACATAAAATTCCTTTAATTTTATATCCTAATCGACGCAAACTTTTACCATAATATCTCAAAAAAATATTGTTCCATTAGCACGGTGAAGAATAATCACACAAAATTGTATATTTTACAATATTTGTATATTTAGTACATGGAAATAGTTCAATCAATATATTTTTCTGTTTTTATAGAACAATTGCCTTAGACTGACGCCCCACCAGTGGCTGAGAGGTTCTGCTCTCGAATCTGGTAGACGGGATGTGCTGGGTTCAATCCCAATCGCGCCCGTCGGCCTAATCGTTCGGAGTTTTCGTGGTTTTCTTCGAACCTTGGATTTCCAAGCGTTAATACGGGTTAGGTTCCTTTAGAAAGACCCCCACGAAGGGCGCTCCCCCCCCCCCCCCTGGGCCTATATCCCTCGTGCAGATAACTGGCCGTCATTAATACAACCAACCAACCTTAGACTGACTAATATCATCAAAGAATTTTACCTGCATACTTGCATATGTTATTGCTTATTACATACCTACATTGTACGCACATACTTCACTTTAATGAATCCTAAATCATACATGCATTTGTACTTCCACACAACACATTTATATTCAGAACGAGCGCGTAGATTTCCTGTAGCACGTAAAAAAAAAAAAAAAAAAAAAAAAAAAAAAAAAAACGTGTATGATGGTTTTTAAAAATGAGAAGAATTCCTAAATTTCGTAAATTTACAAAAACAATTTTAATGTAATCGGCTTTTTGTCTGATGCAGAACAGTAATTCAAACATCTTTGCAATCGTGATTATACCAAAAAAAATGATTGTTCAAAATTTATCTGTTTTACAACTATAAGAGTAGACACCCTGTACAGCGTAAAATATTTTTGAACCGTACTGACTAACTACAGTTTAATGAAGTAACACTTAAAAAATAAAAATAAACACCGCGTATTTATAAAATATCACAAGTACTCAAAAACTCAGTATACAAAACACTTTTTATTTATGCATATCTACCCATATTTCTTATAAGATTTTTTTATACTTAGGAAAGAATTTCAAAAATATGAAATTAATCTTAATGCAACGCAACCAGTAATGTGTAGCAGTGCTGCATTTATCAAGTATGACTTCTCTTTAAATAATGACTGTATCAGCCTGGACTGCGCTGATTTTAAGCTTTTGATATCGATTAAAACCGAATCGGAATCCAGAAGACATTACCTTTTTTTTTTTTTTTTTTTTTTTTTTAAAGAGGTTCCTTTTTTACCTCAAAGTTTTGACAAAGAATCCTCTTTTCATTCCAATAGTTTCTGCGCAAATGAATCTTTATATATTCAATAGTTTTTTTAATTATTTATTTAAACATTACTGACTCTTGGAGTATCTGGTAATTTGCATAACCGGAAAAGCAGTGAAACTTTACCACTTATTTAGCATTAACTTTGTATTTTTAGAACTTTTATCCATTAGAATATCAAAAAAAAAAAATCAATCCTTTACAAATATATAAATGGATTATTTTTGCACCACATTTCAGAATATAAAACATTACAATACTTCAGGGAGATTTATTTAATATAAATTTTAATAACAGAGTACAGCAGCGCAATATATCATATTAAACTAAAAGATAATAAAAAAAATTATTAAAAACATTAAGATTAATCTAAATTGAAAGTAAATGAAAGCTAATGCATTTCTTACAATCAATGTAACTTTATCACGAAAGAGAGTATAATTTCAATCCTCCGCTGATTTATTCCGTTTTTTTTTTTTTTTTTTTTTTTTTAACTTAATGATTAAAGAAAAAAAAGGATAGCACGTAGGATTTTCTTTGTTACCAGTCTAGATGTTAGACTTACATTTTCTGTTCTATTAAAAAAATTGAAACCGATAAATTTTGCGTACCGGGAAAAGCAGAGAATCATATGAAATGAAGTTTATTGTTATCTTTTTGCAATAACTCGTGAGATTTTTAAAAGTTATAAAAATTATTTTTGTCTTTGCTTTCTATTTAAGAGCAGTTTCTTTTTTTTCTTTCTTTTTTTTTTCTTTTTTTTTTTAACTTGGGTGATTGGGGGTAAGGGCAACCTCGAAAGAAGTCTTAATTTATTTCTACTGGAATGCATGTAAAAATATAAAAAAATGTACTATGTATTTGCCAATAAATGGAAATGTGCTAGTAAAACGGATACATAATCACGTAAATTAAACCCGCGAGTGCGCTCTTTGATCTTACAGGCCCAAGTGCTTCATAAATATTACTCGGTAAGCCACCATTTCATCATAAGTTATTAACTTCATTAATGGTTCCATTCAAATCATAGCAAATCATAGGTGTTTTGGAATTCAAATATGCGATCAGATAAACTTTTCAGACATTTTAGACAGGTGCTTGTTTACTTGTTTCTATTTAAAATGATATATATAGGGCGTTTTTTCCCCCAGATATAAAAAATTAAAATGAAAGAAAACATCAAAATAATGTTAATAGCAATGACATTTGTTTTATTAAATAAATAATTTTATGCCATTAGTGTTTGAAAATGTTTTCGAATGACCGCTTCGTCGAATGTAGCGTAATCTAGAATTTCGTTTTCGGCCTCTTTATAGAGCAGCTCAGGCCGTATATAAGAAATAACGCGGAGAATGTTTATTTCCAAGTGGTCCAACGTCTGTGGTTTAACGCCGTAGACCATCGACTTCACATATATCCACAGAAAATAATCGGATGGTGTGATGTGAGTTCACATGACCGTGGATGACAGTTCACAGATCCACTCCGCGAAATTATACTCTCACTGAATGTTTTGCCCAATTAGCAAGCGGTTTTTTGGTGTAAGTCTATTAATGGTGAAATGGCAAACCATACTTAGCACAAATCTCCTGTCAGCTGTCAAATTGACTGTGGCTAGAAGTAATGTTGTTATTTAAAACCACACCTTTAAAGGAAACACCCTTTATAAAGTGAAAAACATTTTTATTTGAATTATAAAGCGAAATGGTCATAGACATAGCTATTTGAAGTTTGAGCTGATGAGCAATGCCTTAATTAACAAGAATAAGAAAAAGTTGATGACCCTCAGTAGCGCAGTTCTTGGCCATCGTTGTCAATTTTTAGAAACTATTGTTAAACATTTGAAAAGAGTTAATAAAGAGAACATTCTATTTTGGAGCATGTCTGAAAAGCTAAAATGATCGCAACCTTTTTTTCGATGAGATTCACAACCAACCAAAATGTGTGTAATAAGAAGACGTTTCGGGTCAGGTCAGGTCAGACGGGGAGGCCTACCATATGGCTTAAGCTCTGCAAGCCCCGCCCAACAGGGATATCCCTATTTATTTGAAAAACAATGATCATACAATTATTTCACAAGTGGCAACCCAATCTGTTCTGAGCGTGCCAAGAAAATTTTACAAAAATTATTTGTGATATGCCTCTTAATATTAATACAATAAATAAGGGAAGGGGGAAAAAAGTGAGGTCTTAGTAATGCCCAAGATACAAGAGTGAATGATTTCTTGGCTGAACTGAGTCGACTAATTTTATTAGTGAAATTTCTCCTAAGAGAGAAGTCTTAATTTTAGAACCACTAAGACCCCACGATTAACATTACATAATTTTACAGTACTTGAATTCATTTAAAAAAAGTATATTCGGTCAATAAGAACACTAGAAAACAGGAACTCTGCTCTTTCAGAATTTAGTGTCACCCCCGATGAAAAAAAAATAAATATATGTATATAAATATAGATAGTGAAAACATTTTTCCGTTTTAAGACTTAAAACACACGCTTTTATTTTCTATAAAATGACGCCATCCGCATCCACTTAAGAATTGCTCATTTACAATCCAGTCTTAAACAACATCTACAGTAAATTTCGCATAAGACGTCACTGTCGCTGATTAATACACAAATCTAAAAAAGAAATGGCGTCATTCTAGAAACTCGGCAAAAAAATCGGCTATCTAATGATTCATATGCCTACAATCATTTGTAATATTAATTTATATACTTAAAAATAAATTCAGTTTATAGTAGCTCCATGTTTTATCAGAAATCATTCAATTACATATTTCTTTTGATATAGCACATATTTTAATTACAATTTTTACGTCAGTTGTTATGAGAAAATGTCAACAAAAAGATATAGTGTTCTACTATTTTCCATCTATTTTTCTTTTACTTTCTACAGAAATGGAATACTTGAGTTACCAAAATTAAACAAATGGTGCTAAAAATAGAAAAAAATTAATATCTGAAAAATAAATTGAGATGCTTTTTTCAAACAAATTGCATTTAAAAATAATTTTTTCCCCAAAACGACGGTATAAAAATTGAAATGGGGAACATTTCACGCCTAATTCCTTGTAACTGAAAGAGTCCTGTGTACTCTTGAGTTAATAACAAATAAATCATAATAAATCGTGTGAGGTATATTGGATCCAAACAAATTCCAATATAGCGTAAAATGTTAATTAGAATGTCGCGTAAAAGCTTTTTTTTTTTTTTTCGTCAAGATACAATGAGTTCCGTATCATAAGAATGGATTTCCTTTATATGAAAACAAATATATATAAATAATTGATATTATATGCGCATCAAACTGAGGCAAAGAGGAACACTGCTAAAACCACAGAATAAAAAAAAAATACATGTATATTAGTAAAAAGAATATCATAATTACTAACAAGGAATAAAAAATAAAATAATTAAAAAAGCGACTTTTCTTTTTTTTACAGTTTACAAACTATAAATTCTTGTGATTAGTTTTATTTTCATTTTCTTTTGGGTGGGTTTTATTTTTCTATAAACAAACTGTTTAAATCTACAAAAAATATTCTAAGCAACGACATAATTGCTTCAATTACATATATATCATACTTCGGACTTTTAAAATTATTTTTATAAATTGTACTCAAATGAAAGAATGCACAAGGAAAAAACATCTCGTAAGTCATCAGAATAAATTAAGCTTATTTCAGTCATTGTCATTAAAAAAAAGCAACATGAAACGTGTATAAATCATCCAGATATTCCTACCTTCATCTTTTAACGATAGCAAAATTATGTTGGAATAAATATCAATATACAAGGTTCAAGAGAAGATGTAACAATAAAATTAAAAACATGTTTATAAAAAATGTCTGTCTGTCCGTGTGTCCGTCTGTCTGTCGCCATTGTACTATCAAAAAGTGAATGAAGTTATGCATAGAATTGGACCAATTTTTTTTAAGTTTTTGGCTATACTAAGCAGTTTTTTCCGTCATTTGGAAAAAAAATCTGCCGAAAGGGGGCCCTGTAATAGAGATTTTTGCTCGATTTTGAATATTGTACCATCGAAAAGTGTATGAAGTTACGCATAGAACTGAACTATTTTTTTTTTTTAGTTTTTGTCAATCGCAAGCAGGTCCTCCCTTAATTTCGACAAATTCCGAAGGAAGGGGGCTCTGCAATAGCGTTTTTTGTGCGATTTTGAATAATGTACCATCGAAATGTGTATAAAGTTATACATAGAATTGAACTTTTTTTTTTTTTTTAGTTTTTTGACTATAGCAAGCAGAAGTACTCCCATAATTTGAAAAAATTCCGCCGGAAGGGGATTTTTGTGCGATTTTGAATATTTTACCATCAAAAAGTATGTGAAGTTATGAATAGAATTGAACCAGAATTTTTGTGTTTTTTTTGGTCGTAGCGATAAGGTCTTTCTTGAATTTGGAAAAATTCCGCCGGAGAGGGGTGCTGTAATAGTGATTTTTGTACCATTTTCAATATTGTACCTTCGAAAAATGTATGAAGTTATGCATAGAATTGAACCAAATTTTTTGTTTATGTTTTTGGCCATGGCAAGAAGGTCCTCTCTGAATTTGGAAAAATTCCGCCAAAAGGGGGCACTGTAATAGCCATTTTTGTGTAATCTTCTTAAAATTTTTTGTTGTTGTATTGTACACCAGTGACTTGTGAATCGACGGGAACTTCCCATTCTGATAAGACGACTTTTCGTGATCTTAATACATATCATGATCGAGGCTAATTCGCTTTTACTCCGATTAATTGACAGAAGCAGAAATTCAACATGAAAGTCAAAGTTGACATAGTATTGAACTGATAAAAAATGAAATATTGACATATGTAATAACATTTTGAAATTATAAAATATATGAGATAGAAGAAAGTTTTAGGATTGACACATCCAACTAATTTTCAAATACAATTATAGAAACAAAATAACGATTTAAAAAACATTCTTTCTTTTTAAAAGTATTTTTTTTATTCTTTGAATTACATTTGAATGAATTCCTTTTTTCAGAAAATATATGGACAAATACACAATATATACACAAATCATACATAAAAATCAATAAGAACTAGTTGTAAATTGTCTCACTAATCCTAACGGTGAAGCACGCCACAGTCTCAGAAAGAAGTGATATGACATAAAAAGAAGTTATACAGAAGTGCATTCTCTGTGTTCTGCGTAAACAAATAGCACACTTCATAATGTTTCCGAAAGACTAGCAGTAACTGGCAGTGAAATATGTTAAACTGCTTGGACATCTTAAGGCGTATATAGTATATGCAGTTTTTAATTCAAAAACGTCATACAAAAATTCCATTGTATCCCTTTTAGAAATAGTTATACGAGGGTCATTCTGAAAGTTTTGAGATACAACTAGATTTTTAAAGTTATACTTACAAAATTTAAGGTTTGTTCAAAGTAGTCTCCTCCAGCATCAATGCACTTTTGTAGACGAATTTTCCACGGATTAAATGCCTCTATCCATTCATTTCATGGAATAGATGAAAAAAATGCATTTATAGCCACATAAATCTCTTCTTCTGAATGAAAACGACGTCTACGTAAGTTCTTTTTTAGATTAAAGAATAATCAAAAGCCACACATAGCTAGATCAGGTGAATACGGGGGATGTTCTATCACTTTAATTCGTTTTTGTTTAAGAAACTCAACTGTTAATCCGGCTGTATGTGAAGATGCATTGTCATGGTGAAGCATTAGTCCCCTAACATTCACTTCTTGTAGAATTTCTGGAAGACATTTAGTGGTATACCAGTTTGCTGTTACTGTCTTCTGTCCTTCCAACTTGATGGCTTTGTCCAATCCCGTACTTCTGAAGAAAACGGCATACATCACTTTTTTCAGTGAACGTTGTCTTTTCACCATTGTCAGCGTGGGATCATCTTCAAAGACTCATACTTTGCTTTCTTGACGTGTTGGAACGTCAAAAAACGGTATGTACGTTTCATCACCCGTTACAATTTTAGGAATGATGCGGTGGCCACCATCATTTAGTAATTTAAGAGTTTCTTTACTGATTCTGACACGCTCCTCTTTTTAGTGCTCAGTTAGATTATGGGGAACCCAACGGCAAACTACTTTTTTCATATGCAATTCTTCATGAATAATTTTGTGTATGGCTGCGGATCCAATGTTAAGTTCCTTCTGTATCATTTGATAGGTACAGCGATTATCATCCATTAACATTTTTCGTATGGCAGGCACATTATCCGGGATTACTGTCGACGGCGGCCTTCCTGTGTGTTCTTCATCCTAAAGAAAATTGCGGCCTCTGCTAAATTCTTTAAACCATCTGAATACAGTAACACGAGCTGGTGATTCATCACCAAATGCTAATTTCAACCGTTAAACGCATTCTTCTTGATTTAATCCTGCTGTAAAATCGTAGAAAATCATAGCGCGAAAATGCTCTCGCGTCAACTCCATTTTCTCTTCTGTTTAAAATTTATTCTACGCTAAACAAATTGAAGTAAATCAGTAAAAAATCGTCTGCTGTGTTAAAATACTTCGTATTTTAAAATTAAACCGTTATTTTTATTTTGTAAATTCTCGTCTGCGCGTATCTCAATAATTTCAGAGTAACCCTCGTATGAGAAAGATTTGTAATAAACCAAAGAAAGTTGAAACATGCATTATATGATATGAAAGTGTGGTAATCATGTGTTATCACAATTATGCTTCAACATAATTCTTTATATATTCATCGGTAACATAAACGTGTGGATAATCCTTTGCAAATAAAAAATAAAATGTTATTGTTCAAGATTTTTTAATACAATTATTAATTTTTTTTAATTCCTAGATTTAATTTAATTAGAATTTTAAGTCAGATGAAAATCTAGTTTTTGAATTAAAAATGTTAATTACTCATACTTACTATTTTTTTAGGAATGAGGCATGTATCCTTCTAAATTGGGGTGTCTAACCATGAGGTCCGAGATAAATGGTCAAAATGATTTTTTCGATAAAAATCCCACTTTATATGTTATTTATATTACAATAATATTTTTCATGACGTTCTACATCTCTTTTGGAGAAGATAGGTTAACCCCCTCACTGACAAGCCCGTGTTAATACGTTCACTAAGCTCCAGGTTTCACTGCAATACAAGCAATATTTAAAGTAATATAATTCTATTGATTTAATGTATTTTTAATACATTGAACAATGCTTAATACTTCCAAGGATTGCATTCATATTCGTTATTAAGTTTTTTTTTATAAAATGTTCAAAGAATCATTTTTTTAGCATTTAAAACAAAATGCAGAGAAAACAACATTACAATTTTGCCCTTTTCCAAGACAGTCGGGGGGTATGCACTACAAAATTGATTACTCTAAGAAAAAAAAATAGAGGACTTAAGGGGGACAACTATTCGTGATTTAATCTAAATGCAATTTATTTATTTTGTGATTATGAGAAAAGAACTAAATATGAATATATTGAAAAAAGTAACGAAGTTTCTTTATAACGTAATATTCAGCCCACTAAAAGAAGTAATTAGATTTCTATTTTCACTATGTGTACACAAACATCACTCAAAAACACATTTTAAAACAAATCTTACAACATTTACTCAGTTCACTAGTGAAAAAAAAATCAGCTACTGAAAAACATGACTTGTGTATTCCTTCGTTCCTCGCAATGGTCTTTTTTGCAAGTGCTTTAGGCCGGCAATTTGCATCATATATGTATCATTCCAACGCCATTTATAGTTTTTCAATGCGCTGATGAATTTGCGCATGAAAATAAAATAGTTGTTGCGATTCGAAAATTTCGATTTTGTTTCACTGTAACACGTAACCGTGAGAGCTCTATTGTTTTAAATCATCCCGATCTCGAGCGTATACCTTCAAATAAGTATATCTACATTCCTTTTCGATTGGTTGAGCGGTTAGACCGCTTTGGGTCATATATCGTGGAAGTTTTTTTTAGGACCACCCTGTACTTCTGAAAAAAATTCTATGCTTAAATAATATTTTGTGCCAGCTATGAATACTGTTAAATTTTCAGTATGTAGGGGGAATGGTGGAAATGCATAAATATTTCCTAAAAAAAAATCTTTAAAATATGAAAAACAATATGAGCTGTCACAGTTGAAAGACTAAGTGAGGGAAATTATTTTTGCCAACAACAACATGTTGTTGTCAATCTTTCTAGTGTTTCTTTAAGTGACAATCAGCTCGATGTTCTCTCAAATTGAATAACAATTTCTCTGTCTCTGCTATTCCTTCTTTACCTAATCTAATTGCTCCTATTGAAAGGGCCTTTAAGCACAGCGCTCTATCTTTTTCTCAAAAAGAGTCCATCAGGCATCTCATCCCAGCAAACACATACCTTTCGGCGCGCGATCGGACCGCAGCCGGCAGTGTCGGTTAAGTGTCGGCATGGGCACAGTAATTTCGGTGAAGTGTCGGCAGCCTGTCGGCAACTGAAACATAAGAATCTGCTTATTCGGCTGCCGGTTACCGTAGTCGGTCCCCTTATGGTTATATATCGGCAAGCGACTTACACCGGCAAGTGACGCAGGACCGATACGTGATTTCTGATAGTGGCCCGATTAGATTTGCCGACATCGGTCCGAATTTGGAATGTTTAGTTTTAGCCGACATTTTTTTTCTTTTTCTTAATTTTGTTTGAATTTGAGTTTTGATAAGATTTGTATATTTCATGTATTTCATATGAAATTGTAACAGTGATAAACAAACAACAAAAAAAATCAAAAATAGCTTATTTATATATATTTTTAAAAAAACTGTTATTGAATTCTTTTTAAAAAGGCTTACAATTATTTGAATCATCAAAAGATTTTCTTAAATCGCCCTAAAGATTTTCTTATTTAAAGATTTTCTTAAATTATTATTTGGTTATAAATTTAGTCGTAGAAAAAAAACTTCATTAATTATTTTCTAACTATATATTCATTTTAAAAGCAATAGCTATGTTTCTTATTTTATTTAAAAATCAAATTATTAAAAAAGTGCTTAAAAATATTTTGCAAGCTATAAAAATATTAAAAAAAACTACCCAACTTTTTAGCATTAAAATTTAAAAGAAATATTCAGAAATCTCCCACTTCTAAAAAATTATTTAAAATAATAATAATAATAATAATAATTATTTTATTTTATTTGATGATTAAAATATGTTGATTTGTAAAAGAATCACTTTTGCTACTTAATCACTAAAAATATATTCTACAGTAAATCATCAAATGATAAAAAATGAACCCTTATTCTATATAATAGTGATTAATTACCAACCTCTTTTTTTTTTATTAAAATTAGCTTTTCTATGTAACAAATGTATATTTCTTGAATTAACGCATTTAATTTCATTGTAATTCCTAAAGAGAAAATTTTATTAAGAGAAAAACCTCTGAAAGTCACTTATTTTATTTAATAAGCTTTCTTAAATTTATAAGAAAGATTCAGAAATATCCCTATTTAAAAATTATCTTCCAAAAGAAAAAAAAATGTAAATTAATATTTTTATTTCGTTTTTAAGTTAAAAATATTGATAAGTAACAAATTAATATCGCAACATACTCATTAAATATGTGTTCTACTTTAAATCATCAAAACGACATAAAATGAATTCTTATTCTAATTAAAAGTTAATAATTACTAACTTTTTATTTATTAAAATAAACTTTTCCATGTTAAAAATATATATTTTATAAATTAACGCAACGCATGTAATTACATTATAATCCTAATAAGAAAATTTGATTAACTGAACAAGACCTCTAAAAATATTTGTTTAATGCTTAAATAGTCTTAAATTTATACCTATTCTTAATTATTCTTAATTATATCTATATCTTAATTAAACTTAAAATTATTCTTAAATTCCTTTGCTTTAACGAATTCACTAAGATATTTATTTCATTCATTTAAATATTAAATTAACTTTTAAATAAAAGCGCGTAAGACAATTATAAATAAAAAAATAATAAAATAAAAACACTTCAAAATTCTAACAACTTTGCCATCTACCATTTACGTTTAATGACAAACCATTACGTATATATAAGACTTCCCCTTATTACCTCATACAATCCTCCCGTGATCAAGTCTCAGTGGTCAAGTGGTTAAGGCGTTTACTTCCTGTCCTTGAGTTCCTTGGATCAAGCTCAACCTCATTCAGCACAGAAACACGTTCTTTTCAAATATGCTTTCCGCGATGGCTCATAGATGGCGCCATCAAAACAAATTTTTTTTTCAATTGATGCTGGTGTCGGGCTGCGACCGGCATTCGTATGGATAGCTATCGGGGTGCTGTCGGCATAGCGTTTTGCCGATACTGGACAGGCTGTGCGCCTATCTGTCGGGCGTCACTCGCCCGGCGTGTCGAAAAAGATACGGAACCGGTACGGCAGCTGGTATCGTGCCGATACCGTCGGTAACGGCAATGCGGCTGTCGGCCGATTGTTTACCGATAGCTCTGTGTTTGCTGGGATTGCCCATACTGTTGATTTCAATTCTAATGTTTATAAGCCCAATCTTAAAAATCCAGTTAAACAATGTCTGAAAATTTTGCGTTCTGATCCAAACTTAATCATTACCAAGTCTAACAAATGTGGTCAGATTTTTCTTCTAGACAAATCTTCATATTTGTAAAAATTCCATCAATTAATTAAAGATGGTCCTTATGTGGACATTCGCAAATACCCTTCCACTAGTGAAATTAACTCTATTAAGTCTGCCATCAAGACTTCTCCCATTATTTCTGCTAAATTTAAGACGTCTCTTATTCCTTCTATTGCGCATTGTGCCAGGTTTTATGCTTTACCTAAGGTACATAAACCCGAGATTACCTTCAGACGTATTATCTCTAGTATTGGTACAGCTTCTTATAAGCTTGCCAAATATTTAGTTTCTATTTTATCTCCACTTTTAAGCGGTAACTGTTTCACTGTTAAGAATTCTTTTGATTTTGTTAAAAAACTTCATAATTTTAAGCCCCAGGGTCACATGATGGTTTCTTTTGATGTTAAATCATTATTTACAAACGTTCCGGTTGAGGGGGGCTTTAGATTGCTTCAAGAAAAGGCTTTGTGAATTCCATTTTTCTTATTTTGAAATCGAGGAGCTTATCCTTATCACTCGTGGTTGCTTGTCGCAAAATACTTTTGTTTTCAATGGTAATTTCTTCCGTATGATTGACGGTTTGGTTATGGGTAATCCTCTTAGTCCAATTTTATGCGATATTTATATGCACTATTTTGAGGTTAAACTTTTAAAATTTTAAAATTTCCATTCTATGTTCGTTATGTTGATGATGTTTATGTCCTGGTTGAAATGAATTTGGATATTAATCATATTCTCTCTATTATAAATTCCATTGATCCCTGCATTCAATTTATCGCTGAAATTGAGACCAATAACTGTATTTCTTTCCTGGATGTCCTTGTTATTCGTTGTGAAAATAGCTTTCAGACTACCGCCTTCCGTAAAACTTTTGCTGTCAGTCTCCCACCTCACAGGCATTCTTCTCATCCCCCTAACCAGAAATTCGTTGCTTTCAATACTTTTGTTTTTCGGGCTACCAATATTTGTTCCACTCCTCAGTTACTTAGTGCTGAACTTAATTACAGCAAAGCTATTGCTGTTGATGTTGGTTATTCCTCTAATATTATTGATTCTATTTATAAGAAATTGACGAAATCCGTCCATTCTGAAAAGCATTCTAATTCCAACTCTAATACTTCAGTTGTGTTACCATTTTTTCCTAACATCAGTCAGCGAGTTGCTAAAGTCTTAAGAAGGTTTGATTTTAATGTTATTTTTTCTCCTGTTAATAAAATCACTTTTTCAAATCTCAAAAACCCCGTTAATCGCCTTGATAACTGGGGTGTTTACCAAATCTCTTGCCAGTGTGGCCTTTCTTATGTCGGCCAGACTAAACGAGCTCTTAGATTTCGTTTAAAAGAGCATGAAGTTTATTTTAAAAATGAGGAGCTCAAACGTTCTTCTATTGCTCAACATTCTTGGTTTTTTCACCATAGGTTCGATTTTTCCTCAGCCACCATTATCCAAAAATGTTCTTCTGACCTTGATCTTGATTTTTGGGAAGCTTACCACATCATTAAAAATTCTCACTCTTTAGTCAATGACTTATCTAGTACTCCTGATTTTCCACGTATTTGGAAAGCATTAATTTAATTTCCCCCTTTTTTGGTTTCCTTTTATCTCCTTCTCCTGTAGATGTCGCTACTTGTCCAACCAGTCATTTCCACTGCTTCTCTCTCATTGGTTGTTTTTTGGCACCTTCGCCACCCGCACAGAGTATATAAGTCTATCAGTATATGATAGTCTCTGTCTATCATTTTGCTCAGCCTTGCTTTTTCAAGCACGCTGTTCCTTTTCCCCTATCTTGCACTGAAGAAGAATCTCGCTAGTAGATTCGAAACAGCTGTTTGCTGCTCTTCACGCATTATTTGTGCATTTTAAACGTTGGTTCATTGCTTTTTAATATTCCTGCACAAAGGCTTTTATTGCTATTTTAATTACAGTATAATGTATCCATAGAATCCTTGTTTTTTCTTTTTCTTTTTTTTTGTTGTTTTTGTTGTTCATGTTAGAATATTGGTCTTACGCTACTGTGACTTTTACGTCTCAACATTTAAGAGTAATGTGTGCACAATAATGTCTGAACGGTAGACGCTTCTATCATTTACTCTCCAATAAAAAAAAGTTTCAAAAAAAGTTTCTTGTACAAACGTCCAATGATTATATTTAAACCTCTTTCAGATAAATGCTGTATGTGGGGCAATATACAGTGAAACCTCCTTGAGCGGTCACCTCTAAACAACGACAGCCTCCGAATACCGGCCACATATTGATGGAACCAGACACATTCCGTAGCATTTACATTAGTACGAACCTCTTAATAAAGAATTCTGAACAACGTCCACTCACAAGTTACGAGAAAAAAAAATTTAAAACAATTTCTGGTACGATTTCCTATTTATTTGCAAAGTAAAATCTGAAGCAATCAAAGTTTACTTAATATGTCAAAAAATGTTACTTAATCTCTTGAACACTTAATCCTTTTCCAAAACTAGACATAGAAAATGAAGACAATAATGATGGGGAAAATTTAGATAATATCCTTAGAACAACAAGCATTACTAACACGAACGCCAGTAGGTTTGTGTGTCTGGACAAAGATTTGGCCGTTTCTGCTACATTTGATTTATACAGCAAATGGTGGATTGGAGTGAGGAAGAGAAAAGTGTTGCGGAAGAGGATGTGGGAGAGATTATAGAATCACCTAAAATTTCCAGTATTAACAAACCAAATTATTTACTAACCTTCGTGAAATCAAAAGTTTTGCATTAAATCATAATGATGATGAGTTGTACAGCAAAACAACTCATACTATTATTTCTTTGGAGAAAGATATTTGCAGAAAAAAATAACTGCAAATCACTGATTTTTTCAATGCATTAAAACAATAAGGATTAATTAAAATGACTGTGTATTTCTATTTAAATTTATTTAATTATGATTATTTTAAATGAAACCTCTGAATAACACCCACCTCTGAATAGCGGTCACTTTTCACCTGTCCCACTGGTAACCGTTATACAGAGAGGTTACACTGTACATCATTATTTTTATGCGAGTTTTGAAAGTTTCACTACGAAACACTATATGTAATACATTCGCTTGATTTCTAATGCCGCATTGAAATATGATTTTTTCTGTTATAAACTTAAAAGACTTGCCAAAATTAGACAAAATGTGTTAGCTGTCTGTGTGAATATTTAGAAAGTTTTTTTTTTTTTTTTTTAACACGATGTGTTTTTCCAGTTAAAACTGTTCAAATAAACATAGCAAATTCTTAAATTGTTACAGATAACAATTACATATTAAAGAAAGTGATGCCATTTATCAAGAAATCCATAAATATATGGTTGACGTACTTTTTTTGAGATAATGTTTACACGTACAATCGTAAATACGTTCCCGTAAAGTTTCTGATTAGTTGACAAGTAATGGTTAAGGAATATGTATTTTGGAAAATTCTCCACCATGCGGATTTTAGGGTTAATATAAGGTGTATGTTTCTACGAGAATTTTTAAAAATCGCAATTATACTAATTATTTCAAACGTTTTTCAGTCCAAAATATTCATGGGCTTGCTGATTTTGCTTGTGGTTTTACATGTAAGTCATCATACTTTGAAATTCTTTCTTTTTCTTTTGGAGATGACTAACTATAACTCATATAAACCGCTCACAGAAAATATGAAAAACTCTTAACCAAACTTTCTATAACGTCGGATGCAAATGCTACATCTTTGTGAAGTGAGTATAAAAATAATGAAACAAAAATGAAACAAAAAAAAATCATACGTCAAGCATAGATTATGAAGTACTTTCTATCACATTCAGAATAATTATACAAACTACGCCATTTAATACGTTAATAAATTATGTATAATTAATCTATATGAAAGCGCATAACACATTTGAAAACACAATTTCAGCTGTTCCTATCTACAATCGGGAAATTATCCGAATTATTTGATCAGCCCTGTATATATTGTATTTCCTTATCTTATAGTAATCATCTTACAGTGAAATTCAGTGATTTATATCAATTTTAATACATTTTAAATAGCATAATATCATTAAAATACACTGCAAACGATTTTTTCCCATTGAGTATAATGTAACGGAATTATTTTGAGTGCCCCTGTAATTGAACTAATAATCCCGCATACTTCATATCCAATACGAAACATGCCTTATTGACCCTAAATAACATTTATCAATTGCATGAAAATCCGAGTATATTTACGGGAATTAGAGTGTGCACAGACGGATAGATAAACCGAATGCATAAACACTTTTCAACTTTGTTGGACATTGTTAAGAAGGACAACTTGCTTTCAGCAGATATTGTACAGATAATCACACATGTTTTTTGATTTAGTAAATAAATGGAATTTAATTTGTTATTATGATTTATACAGTTAGTTTACTTGTTTAGAAAAAAATATTGTCAATTTTATCGAACCTAGACGAAGGCAGAAGGCATAAAACATATAATTAAAAAAATATAAATCAGTTACATGTCGTTTTCACGCATATTTATCAATTTAAGAAGAAAGTTATAAACACACGATACATAAAATACATAATTAATTAATAATATTCAACAGAAAACGTTACTAATTAGGGTGAATTTCACAAATAAACTTTAAATGCATTTCGATTCGTTAAAAAATATTTTTACTGATTGAAGCAAAGTCAACTTTTTCTTTAGATGTCACCAAAAAAAGAAACCCAGTTTATTCTGCTTGACTGCAATATCTATAAAACCAATATTACTTCATTTCTTAATTATGTCTCATAGATCATCTCAAGTTAGATTATGATAACTGTGCGATATTGAATTATATTTTCCTCGGGAGCAATAAACAAAATGCTTAAGATGCCATAAAATTTATTACAAAATTGCAGTATCCCTTAAGCGAAAACTTTTAATCAGCACATAGTCTAAGTAAATTGATTAAATTCCTGAAGGGATTTATTGAAAGTAAGAAAACTTGAAATTATCTGCTTTGAAAATCGATAATGCTTGCAACAAATTTCTGATAACGGAAGTACTTTTGTACCTTAAATATGTTTATTCTTTAACTAATTTTATATTGATTCAATAATTTAGACTAAAGATATTCTTCAAATATATAATGAAAATTCTCTATAAATTAAAACGTATAAATGACAATAAATGTACGCTTTACGTATTTTGATAATATTTTGAATTATACTGTGTTTCAAAACGGAGAAATATTTTATGATTTTATGAGTTTATCGATCAAGTCGCTAATTTAGAAAGAAAAAGACGTTCAGCTATCTACACTGAGAAAAATTCAAGACATAGAATGATAGAAGATAATCATTCTTGGAAAATGTGTTTTGACCAATATTTTCGATTTGGCCTTCACTCTTTGTGTATGAATGGCAAAATATCAAGAAATTAGTAGCTACATTTTATTAGAGAAATGATTGTGTATAATTTTATTGGAAAAACCGTACTTTATATTAACCCTTAACGGAAACGTACCGTCTGTGAGGTGGTTGCATCTACATATCCACCCTTTACACAAAAATGAACGCGTCTTCAATCTTATCACGCTATCTAATCCATATGCTATTGGTCCTCTGCCACTCCCACCCATTTGCAGCCCTTGCGCATTTTTAGTTATTGAAAGAAAAAGTATTTTATTGTCAACGCAGTCTGTCAGACCGCATGTTTCCGTTTATGTAACTTTTTGCTCTGGGATTTTGAAATTAAGGGGCCGTCAAAGCGGGTAAGCTATAGTGATAAAGACTTTGACGAAACTGTTTTGCGATGGTTCGATGAAAGAAGAAGTGACGGTACTTGTTAGTTATCCCCTCGACCAAATTACTGTGTCCAAATTGTAAGATTAAATGCCAATAATAGTTGATTGTAAATGTCACATTCACTTGACAACACGTGTTTACGTCATCAAATGATTTTTATTTCGACATTTCATTTGTATTTTTATTAATATTATACTAATTTATTTGTTTTTTCGTTGTTTAAAATAAAAATTATGTCAATTTATATAATTTGCCGAAATTGGTCGGCGGGATAACTAACAAGTACCGAAGTGACATATGCAATGTAGAAAGTATTTCAGATGATGAATGTATAAATTCTGAACATGAAAATGACTCAACGTTGTCAGAAAATGCATAAAAAATGCAGATATTTAGAACATGCTGCAATATTTACTATTAAACATTTTGTTCTTTTACTGCTTAATATTTTATCTAATTCATATTGTGCCGAAATATATAAAAATATTAGCCTTTATTTAATTATTACGTCGAAAATGTAATATTTTGAACAATAATGTGTGATTTAAAAATATTTTCTATCTCCGACAATTAAAACTTATATATATGCTGTTATATTAAGAAAATGGTCCTGTTAATGCATTACTATTAAAGATTAAGTGTTTAAGTTCACTATTTGGTAAATTATTAAGAGTTATCTGGGAGCACGGCAGTGCGTCCGCCAAGTTCGCACAAGCCGTAAGCTACCTTTTCCTGAACCATTTCAGCATACTTTTCACCCCCTCATAACGTCGTCTTAGGGAGAGATATAGAATTTTTTCTTTTATACACATGTTCGTATGATCAAACTGAACTAAGGTTCCACGGTTTCATGTTTCTGTATTTAGTAGTTTTCGAAATATTAAATTTCGAAAAAGCGCTTTTTTGTCACTGACTCACTTCGCATCATCAAATAACTAAGGTACTTCTAGAAGTCGTAGAATAATGAAATCTCACAAGTAAGTCGGTTTTGCAGCACAATTAACCAGAAAAATCTGAAAACACAGAATTTCCGCCTCTAAACCCTTCAAACAGGGGGTGTTGATTTGGCCGTAAACAGGTCCTAACACATTCAATTGTGCCAATGTTGGTCGCCAAAACTCGATTACAGAGTTTTGAAGGGGTCACGTAATTTCCAGCAGAATAAAATTTTATATATATGCTTTTCCAAAGATGTTTGTTAAATAGAAAAAATGAATATAACCTAAAAATTTTAATCAGTATAGGTTATGATATATTTACGATAATAAAACATTTAACAAATATAATCGCAATTCGGTACGTCTCGGATATAGTAGCCTTGGCGAAATAGAAAAAATAGCCTTGACGAGAAAAGAAAGTTGATAAATAACGTATTTTCTGGCAACCTATTTACTGTGTCATATACACAAGCAATTTTTTCCATATGTATACTATTTAATGTAAGGAACCCGTTTATTTATATTTATATACCAACATGGACACAGATGTCATATTTGCCCCATATTGGCACGATTTTTTTCTGACGGCAAAGTCATATACGCAATGTATACTTAAGCGGCGCCAAAGTGTCGTTATTTTGCTTGATATGGTAACCCGGATGTTGTTGTTTATGCTGTTGATGTTTTCGCCAAATCGGCGTCGGAAAAATATCGCGCCAATATGGGGCGAATATGACATCTGTGCCATAATTTGTATATAAAAAACAATATTTTATACATGTATAAATAAAATGTTTATATGTATATAAAAAACATAAAAGTTCATCAGGTTCGTTTTCATAGTTGTTTATATCATTTGGCATCATTTCTCAGTTTCTAAAGTCCGAATTGCCAATTGCGCCAAGATTTTTTAAAAAAGCCAAGGTCCCTATAGTGGAAAAATATCCTAATTCTCACATGAAAGTTTAAAAACCTCCTTTTAATTAAATGTAATGTGTAACTAATAAAGCTGTCTTTAACGATGCGCGACAGCGTCCGAAGACCGCTGCTAATGTTATTATATTGCATTATTAGCCAACTTACTGTTAATTTTAAATCTGTAAAAGAAAAATTATAGTTATAGATAATATATGTTGGTCGCCAAAACCCGATTACAGAAAATTAGCCTGAGTTATAAAGGTGTTACATGATTTGAAGCTGAATGAATTTTTATATGCTTTTATAAAAATCTTAATAAGGCAAATCTTTCAGTTTATCTGTCCATCTTTCTATCTTTTACTTCCTTAAAACAAATTTTATTAAAGACCGGGAGGCGTCTGCACAGATCATCACCTCATTGAGTTGACGGCTGAAATTTTAGGTTTAGTTAAAAATCGATTAGCGTATTAAAATGTAACTGGTCTCCCGAGTCATATCTTTGTGGAAATCACCTACAGACCCGATTTTACCGGTTAATTGGTGGATTTTCCATTGTGTTTTCCTGCACCCATTCCTCTATGTTTCCATACATTTGGATGCAGGAAAATACAATAGTAAACATATCAGTCAACCACTAGGTCTTCAGGTGGTTTCTACCAAGATATGACTTAACAGACCAGTTGCACTTTAATATGCAAATCTAGTTTTAACTAATCCTAAAATTTCAGCTGTAAACTCGATGAGGCGATGTGCAGACGCCTCCCGGTCTATTATAAATGTCGAAATTCTAATCTCAATAGCACTCTGTTCAATCTGGCAAATATCCTTACTATTTATGGAACACTATTCCTTTAAGTGCGGTTTAGTGATGTTAATGAACTTTATGCATATGCAGGGGTCGCAGCATATAGGACAAATTTTATTGTTCTTACCAGTAACTTTTATCAATAATCTTCATGGCATAGTCCTATTGCATATCTTATAAAAATGTCTCTTGACGATTATTGATAAAATATACTGATAGGAACAGTACAATTTGTCCTATATGCTGCGACCCCTGCATATGCATCATACATATTATACATATGCATATAATACGTAATACATTTGCATCATACGTATTATAGGTATGTGTATAATACATATGCATCATTATGGCGTCAGAATAAACAAAACTTTTTTGTCGCTAAATGTGAGAATTGACATGATATATTACCAAATTTGGCGACACTTGTCTATATGTCGACAAGCTTGGCGAGTATTTAACGCTAGTGGCTATTTTTCAATGAGTTAATTATTAACGCGAGTCATCTACTTATATTTTTCTGCATATCATCTGAATAGTTAAATGGTATAACGTACAAATATTTCCAAAGTGCCAATAGTTTTGTCACTGCACAAACCTCTGCTATTGTTATTATATTGTACTGTTATTATACTTACTGTGATTATGTTGTTAATTTTTACTCTGCTAAAACTTCTGTATTATATAAAGAGAATTTACGGAAACTATTAAAGCACCGAAACTGTCAGTTCTCCTTATTATTATTATAATTCTATAATATGTAACCTGTTAATCGATGTGTACGTTAGAATGAATCTTCTATAATCCGGTTCCTCGTATGTTAGTTTTCAGGTTTCAATAAAATTAGCTTAAATCTTAAAACCATGGCACATTAGCTAACTCTTCAACACGATCAGATGAGAAGAATGATAGATTTTCAAATGGATCATGGCAGTGAGCCCGTAGACCTTCTATTCTTCCGTAATCGAGTCTATTGAAAAGGTTAACATGAAACAAAAAGATATTAGCATCAATATGGTTTAATGCAAATGCAAATATTTTTCAAAGAATTTCATAACAACCATTTCACTTGTACCCAATCGTATCAGTTAAAATACAACAATTGGTAGTGAGTCCAATTAGAAAAGATTACTTAATAGGATTAAAGCTTTTCGCATTAGAGAACGAATCATAACTGATAAGGAAACATGCATAAGTGAGTTAAGAGATATTTGTCGCGAAAGATGAAATACATAACAACACAAAATATATGATGTGCTTCCATGATCGTAAAGAGTTCTTGATTTCTCTATCAAAAGCTTCCGACTTGGCGAAAGAATGGGCAAGTAAATTAAATTATGAATAACAGTAACATGATGCAACGTTTAACATGCAATTAATAGAGTAAATACTGCTTGCTAGAGGCGGCTAGTATTTTAATATAAAAAGAAATAAAGTATAAATTTGTAAAGCTCAATAAAATAAATTTAGGTATTTTCATGTTAGCTGGGTGCAAGTGGCAAATCGCCAAATACTGTTCCCAACTCCATTGTTCATACTGCATTCATTTTATTTAAAAATATAAACTTTTCAGTCATCTCATTTAAAATAGATGCATTTCCCTCCTTTTATTTAAAAGAATATTTAACATAGAAATAAATAAATAAGAAATAATAACATAATATTATGTTATTATTTCTTATTGTTCTTTAATTATTCATGTATAATTTCTAATTTACACATGTGAAAAATGAAAACTGCTATTGGCAAAAAAAAAAAAAAAAAAAAAAAAAAAAAATGCTAATGAGGAGATTTGCTCCCTGCTAACATAAAAGTACCGAAATTTAATTTTAAAAAAAATATTAATATAGTTTAGACAAACAAACTTGAAAAAACATACAAAAAGTACTGATATCCCAACAAAAAGTTTTCGGTAAAAAAAAAAAAAAAACCCGCCAAGTTCTCCTTAATGTTTCGGCCAGAAAAAGTAGTGATATCTGTATGAAGTTCGCAAAAGTTAAAAGCCAAACATCCCAAATCTTTCATTGAAAATGGCTTCCTGCGACTTGGCCGTTAATGCTTTCAAGAGGGTTTTTCAAATTCTAAAGTATGTACAAATGAACTTTATGCGAAATCCATATTTTGAGGATTTTAGGCATTTTGTGACACAAAGTAGAGAAATAAAATACACATTTAATGCAAGCATATAAACCACTTCAGTCTATTTAAATGCTTAGAAGTTAAAAATAAGAAAATAACTGTATTCAGAAGATAATATTCCAACAGGACTAATTGCTAAAACATAATTAGTATCTGCTTTTAACAGTTTAACCACCTGAAGGGCGGTGGTTTATTTTTGGATCATTTAAATTTAATCCCTAAATGGGACATTGACACCAGAATTTTGATTTGGAAATTGTCGTTTTAGTTTGTACGTGCAGAAGAGTCAACTTATTTTCAAATACATTTGTTTGTAAATTCCGGTGTCATTCATTCATTTCAGTATTTTATTAATAGAAGTGTTTTGCCCCTGAAAGGGTTAAAGCGAATAAGTGCATGCTAAGGTTATTGCAATACCTCTTAATATGTGCAAACAAACTATAATCTATGTTCAAATGAAAAATCTCTTTCGTCAATGCACAAGATTTCAATATTATACATTAAAATATAATGTAACACATTATGAGACTTGAAAAAGGTAAATTTTGTTTTATATCTTAGGTTTCATGTTAATGACTTTAGGTTTAGACCGTACAAAATAAATTTCAATTAAACCAGAAATGAACTAAATGATTTGTAATCAAAACTAATGTTTGTTGAAACTCAGTAGTATTTTTGAGAAATCGTTTACTTGTAATGTCTTCATGTGAATTCGCCTCTTTGCATTCTAAAGTTACTTTTAATATTTAAATAAATCATAAATGTGTAATTTACATTAAATTGAAAATGCTATAGAAGGCATTAACGGCCAAGTCGCAGGAAGCCATTTTCAATGAAAGATTTGGGATGTTTGGCTTTTAACTTTTGTGAACTTCAGACAGATATCACTACTTTTTCTGGCCGAAACATTAAGGAGAACTTGGCGGGTTTTTTTTTTTTTTTTTTACAGAAAACTTTTTGTTGGGATTTTCTTTTTAATATTTTATAAGAATTTTTTAAGTGTGGCAGTCTCTCAGACGGCACGTTTTTGTTTATGCACGGGATTGTCACATTTCCGGTAAAGGGTTAAAAATTTTAAAACGAAAACTATCTTAATAATCTATATTAATTTAGCACAATTATTCAAATTGGTAAATAATTCATATGAGTTGAAATTTTTGAACTGGGTGAAAAATGTCCGGGGCAGGTTTTTAACCAGGGATACCTTGGCTGAAGCTGGCATGCTTTGCCAACCGAACTATCCGGGGTGAAACTGGAAGCTCTAATTCACCCAGCTAACCATTTTGATCATAGTTATGCTAATTACGTCCTACAGTTTTGTCGGGGATAGCTCGGTTGACAGAACTTTAGCCAATACAATCCTGGTTCAAATCCTCGCCCGGGCACATTAAGACCAGTTGGAAAATTACAACTCATATCATATTATCATTGGAAATTGAAAGAACTTTACCTAAATCTTAAGACTAAGTTTTATCTTGAAAAGAAAAGAAAACCAAGACAGATATATATTATACGAACATTTCTCTTTGTCTATAGCACCTACATTATTAAAAGTGTTTCACAAAATATAGATAAATTAAACCCTTAAGTGGTCAGGAGAATTTCATTATAACGTAAGTGGTGAGGTGGTGTGTATTTAACCCCAAAATGTGGTGCCTTGTGCACTACACAAAATGTAGCAAATTTAAATAAGAAAATTCATTATGAATTTTCTATTATTTACTGGTATAAAAATAACTGAAAAGTACTGTAAGTGTTCATACATATACGTATAAATCCACGTTCTAAATACCACAAAATGTGTTTTGTAAATATAGATCTCATATTTATGTTTCTGTGTGGTGCAAAACACGTCAACTCACCAGTTAAAGGTTAAAAAAGTCCTTCCGGCCAGTGCCGGGAGGAAGAGGTAGCTTTCATAATCCTTATTTAAAAAAAGCCAACTTATATCATGCAAACACACGAAGCTCAATTTAGTGGAAACCGAATATAGGAGATTCAATACTAATTTTTATCAATATAATGAATGAGAATTTCGCGAAATTTGTCAGCTTTATCCAAGCTGCTTTTCTTTAAAGTAACTTATATTTGGCTGCCAAATTCGGCAATTTCTTAAAGTGCCTGTCATTTTAAGACAACATGGTGGATGAGGCTAAGCAGTGAACTTGGTCGAGACCTTAGTAATTGCTGTGCACATGCTCACTCACATCGGAATCGGTTAATATATAGGAGTGCTGTCGCATGCAAAAAATCAGATTTTTCAAAATGTCACCCACAATAGAAATTGAAACTGCTATATCTGAGCCATTTTTTAAGGTAAAGACAAAAAAAAAATGCTCCTGAATCCTTATATCAAGATCAAATACTTAAGAAAGAAACCTTTTTCAATTTCTAATTTTTTTGCACCTCACTTTAAATATATATATATTTTTTAATTTAATGGCTGCCATTTTGAAACAAGATGGCTGATGAATCTGGCCAGCGAACTTGGTCGAGGTGTTGATGTATACTATTCACAGGCCTTCTTACATCGAAATAGGCGAATACGTGTGTTATCGCGTGACAAATACAAGATCGTTTCAAAATGTTAGCCATGCTAGAAATTCAAAATGCTATAAATCAACCATTTTTTAAGATATCAACAAACAAAAACTGCTCCGGAATCTTTGTATCAAGGCCAAACACATAAAAAAAATCTTTTTCATTTTCCAATTTTTTAATACCTCATTTTGAATTTTAAATTTAATTTTTTTTAAATGGCAACCCTTTTGAAACAAGATGGCGAATGAAGCTGGCCAACGAACTCGGTCGAGACATTGGTATGTACTATGTACAGACCAAGTTACATCCAAATAGGTTCATAAATACGCCTGTTATCGCGTGACAAAAATCAGGTCGTTTTAAAATGTCAGCCACAAGAGAAATTCAAAATGCTATTACTCAGCCATTTTTTTTTAGATATAGACGAAAGAAAAACTGTTCCGGAATCTTTGTATTAAGGTCAAACACATACAAAAAAATCTTTTTCATTTTCCAATTTTTTGGTATCTCATTTAAATTTTTTTATTTTTTAATTTTTTTAAATGGCCGCCATTTTGAAACAAGATGGCGGATGAAGCTGGCCAACGAACTCGGTCGAGATATTTGTATGTACTATGTACACACCAAGGTACATCAAAGTCGGTTCATAAATACGCCTGTTATTACGTGAGAAAAATCAGGACGTTTCAAAATGTCAGCCACGCTAGAAATTCAAAATGCTATAACTCAGCCATTTCTTAAGATATAGACGAAACAAAAACTGCTCCCGAATCTTTTTATCAAGGTCAAACACATAAGAAGAAAATATTTTTTCAATTTTCAATTTTTGGTACCACATTTCAAATTTAAATTTTTCTTAAAACTTTAAATGGCCGCCATTTTTAACAAGGTGGCGGATGAAGCTGGCCAACGAACCCGGTCGAGACATTGGTATGTACTATGTATAAACGAAGTTGCATCCAAATCGGTTCATAAATACGCCTTTTATCGCGTGACAAAATTCAGGACGTTTCAAAATGTCAGCCACACTAGAAATTCAAAATGCTATAACTCAGCCATTTTTTAAGATATAGACGAAACAAAAACTGCTCTGAAATCTTTGTATAAAGGTCAAATACATAAGAAAAAAATATTTTTCCATTTTCAATTTTTTGGTACCACATTTCAAATTTTAAATTAAAAAAAAAAATTAAATGGCCGCCATTTTGAAACAAAATGGCGGATGAAGCTGGCCAACGAACTCGGTCGAGAGATTGGTATGTACTATGTACACACCGAATTACATCCAAATCGGTTCATAAATACGCCTTTTATCGCGTGACAAATTTCAGGACGTTTCAAAATGTCAGCCACGCTAGAAATTCAAAATGCTATAACTCAGCCATTTTTTAAGATATAGACGAAACAAAAACTGCTCCGGAATCTTTGTATAAAGGTCAAATACATAAGAAAAAAAATATTTTTCCATTTTCAATTTTTTGGTACCACATTTCAAATTTTAAATTTTTAAAAAATTTTTAAATCGCCGCCATTTTGAAACAAAATGGCGGATGAAGCTGGCCAACGAACTCGGTCGAGAGATTGGTATGTACTATGTACACACCGAATTACATCCAAATCGGTTCATAAATACGCCTTTTATCGCGTGACAAATTTCAGGACGTTTCAAAATGTCAGCCACGCTAGAAATTCAAAATGCTATAACTCAGCCATTTTTTAAGATATAGACAAAACAAAAACTGCTCCGGAATCTTTGTATAAAGGTCAAATACATAAGAAAAAAATATTTTTCCATTTTTAATTTTTTGGTACCACATTTCAAGTTTTAATTTTTTTTTAAACTTTTAAATGGCCGCCATTTTGAAACAAAACGGCGGATGAAGCTGGCCAACGAACTCGGTCGAGACATTGGTATGTACTATGTACACACCGAATTACATCGAAATCGGTTCATAATTACGGGAGTTACAGTGTGACATAGGTCAGATATATATATATATATATATATATATATCAATTTTGAACGGAGGGTGGTTTCGGGTTCTGGGGGTCATGATCGATGAAAATATACCAAAATTTTTTGAAATCGCTTTCCTCCGAACGGCTGCAATAGGTAGCTTTTTTGTAAAGAAAGCTACCTAATAATTTCAACCAATCCTGCACAAGAACTCCTACCAAAATGTGCGTCAGTACAGAAATAAAAAGGCCACCGGTGTGTTCGAATTCATAGGTAAATTATTTTAAGGAGTCTAATAAAGAATTTTTTAAAACAATTTTTAACTGAACTCATTCATCACTCTTTAAAGTTTCGGTTTTCCATATATATAGCAAATAACTATGGTTATTCAAAAAATTGAAAATTTTCTACATTCAATATTAGAAAACAAAATCTACAATTCTCAAAATGTATAACTAAAAACTTCGTAGATTTATTATTGACAAACAAAAAATTTGTATCTCTATTATTGATCTTTGAAACGTCATATCTCTACTGTAAGAATCTTCGCAGCGACTAAACACTTAGCAACATCCTGCAACACGATGAAGTTGATCAATTTAATCAAGTATCATTTGATTTTTATTTAAAGAATTATACGAGGGGCAGTCGAAAAGTTCCCGGAATTTCTTTGTAAATATTTATTACCACAGTACACATTTATTTAATCCACCTTCAAATTAGGCTCTATCAGTTAGTTCTGATTTATCGCCCTTCCCAACTAAATAATTACAAATTGACACGTGGTGTAATTTGAAACACAGCCTACATTAATTTTTGCGGTACAATCTTTAATTAGATGTTTTTGCTTCAAGCAATTAAACATCTGCTCTCAGCTTTGAATTTGTTAATTCTTTCCTGAATTGAATATCTGTCACAATTTTCTGTTAAATGCTGATTAACTGCATTGCAAAATAAACAAACGCTCACTCCGGCTGCCACTTGAGATACATTGTTTTGTTAATATTTTGTCTAAATTCGGGCAATAAATCTGGTAAGTGCTTTGGCCTTGAATAATCAGAAGATAAATTTATAGTTTGCGTCTGTTTTTCTCTAGCCTCCAAATAATTTCGGATAAATGATAATAATTTTTCAACGCCGTAATCGGATTCGTCAGAGTTTTTGACATTTTGCTTATTATACTCCAACGCTAATTGGTATGGTAATGCTTTTATAATTATGGGAGTTAAAAGTGCGTCAAAACTATCTGATTCAATTTCTAATGACTTGAGACTGCGAATCTGAGTTTGAATAGTGTCATATAATATACGTAATGACGTGACGTCATGTGATTTTATTACCGGTCTTAAAGTTAACAATGTATTAATATGACTGGTAATAATTAAATCATTTCTACCGAACTGTTGTTTGATTGATTCCACGGCCTCTATGTAATTTTTATCAGATAAAGCAAAACCCGATATAGAATTATACGCACTCCCACCTAAATAACTGAATAAATAATTCATTTTTTCAATATTTGACAGGTGTTCATTATAGTGTACCGCTGTCTTAAAAGAATTCCAGAAATTCTGGAAAAGCTTAATATCTACATAATATTTCTCAATTTTAAGTGTCGGTAATTTTACTGTGTTCGGAAATTCTACGCACCTATCATTTGCGGGACATACAGGGGGTGTTTCCTTTATCTTTCTCTTTCAGTTTCTTATTGACTTTGAACTTCCAGAGTGTTAATTTTTCCTGATACTCCGATGACGCCTTCGCATCCTTTTCCACTTCCGATAAATCGTCGGTTAATGATAAAATTTTGCTTTCCTCTTCCTTTAAATCGCTGTCTTTTTATTCTAACATAGCTAAGTTTTCTTCAAGATCATCTAAGTCTGGCGTGTCGGACACGTATTTACCTTCAATATTTTTAATTCTGGACGTAATCGAGCTTTTCGTTACACTTCGAGCTTTTTTTTTAATTTAGAGATTTTGTCAGCCATATTTCAAATAATACAAATTTCCTTACCTCCGGAAAAAAAAGATAATCCGATAGGGTATCCACAATGCACGTTAATTTCACTTATTGTCCAAATCTCACTTTTGACACCAATGTAAGAACGATCGGATGATCACGTGTGGGCTTTTCTCTCAATGAATCGCCAATTTCTTCAACATGCGACGTTTATTACAACATGGAGGACATCACGACGGACATACACTCTAGATCTTTCGACAAAAGAGGGCGCTTCTAGAGTTGAGAGGGCGTGCACAAACATTACACATAGACTACAAAAGTTGCAAACTCAGAACGCCGGGTATTTATTGCGAAATGTATGTGCTTTAAAAGTGCAGTTAAATTTTTTTAAAAGATTTAAACAAAAAATGAATATAAATGAATAACTAAAAACTGCGCCTACTAGCCTCGGTCTCTACTACATAAAGAGAAATATTTTTGCATTTTCATAAAATGTATTACTTTGCATTTTATTGCAACTTCAGAAAATTAGAGTAAAGTGGCTTGTGCGCAGGCTTAATTACGAGTATAAATCATCCACATTAAAATAGTGTATTACCTGAGAGTCTTTAGCAGCAGAGGTCATCTTAAAACTTTTAAAAATATCATTTTTTGTGTCTATTATAAAAGAATAACATGTTACTAAACATATATCATGACGATACTCCAATTATAAACAGGTTTAAGATAAAGAATGTGGAGCGATATCTATCCAAATTAAGGTAAATATGAATTTAAAGTTATTTTTCACACTGCGCGATTAATTTTTTTCAAAACTAAGCAATCTAGAAACTTATTGTTTTGTATGATACTGTATTTTATATACAGTGAAACTTCCATTTAACGAAGTCCCATCTTTCCACTTAAACGCTTGGTTATGAGGAAAATTCGTTAAATAGAAATAAACTGGCATTCATTAAATTTTTATAATAAAATACACATGCATAAAATGAAAAATATACCTAAAAAGGAAATATTCGGAAAATGTCTTTTAATCCAAGCTATAAATTTTGTTTTCTGTAATGTAGATACATGAGAAACTTTTCAGTAGAATAATGTCTAGGAAAACACAAATAAATAGAGGTAAAACCAAAACTAGAGCTTAACGTATTATTTGACTTTTTCTCAGTATTTCAAATTCTTAACATTAAAATGTCTGTAATATTACTTTGTACAGGTATTTTATACAGAGTTCTTATAAAAAAAATACACTGTTCATAAGAAAATTCGCACTATTGTAAGTATCCGAACAATTCATCTGTAATATTTTCGTGAAAGTGAAATCCCCTTCTTATTGTATCGAAGGCTTTTAGCATTTCTTCTTTTAAATGGAAATGATTAAATGAATAAATAATTTCATTTTTATACAATCCGCTGAAATAAATTCGTACACCCATCGAAACAGCAACCTCTCTTTTTAAAAGCTGTACACGCACAAAAGTGGAATAAACTTCGTTATATAGAATATATTTTTCGTAATATGGAGATTCATTTGCATGCTAATAGAGCTCAAAGTAATGGTTCAGCAGAAAATTTCGTTAAGTAGGAAACTTCGTTAAATAGGGAAGTTTGACAGTATTTTTATAACCGCTAACTATTTTTAAGTAAATACCTGTGATATTTTATTTACTTATCGAATTTGTATTTAAATTTTATCGGGAATTTTTTATTATATTTTTTAAGAGCCTTAAAAAATACTTTTAACTGGAAACTTGATTATTATTTTAGGTTGAAGTTAAAGAACAATATTTTAAGAATATATATATTAAACCTATTTAAAGGAATACGTAAAGAAAGATGTGTAAAATGTAATATGGAAAATTTGTCTAATTTGAAGAAATATTTACTGTTCCAAAATTTTTTTAATATTGTGTTCAATATTAAATCAAGCAATATAGCAGTGCTGTAATTTCAAGCTATATAGAAGTGCTGTAGGTGATCTCCCAAATTAAAAATACGATATTTGTACAGTAAAAATCCACTTAACATGACAAAATAATGTCCTTTTTCATGACTAGTCATTTAATTTTTTAAGTTGAAATAATGACAGATTTAAAATTTCTATAAATAATATATTTACAATCGCAAAATATATTTACCTAAACCAAAATTAAAAAAAAAAAATTAAAGAACTATACACATATACATTTAAAAAAACTAATTAATCTTTGCATTGAATACACGCAATACAGTCGTTATGAATACATTAGCGTGTTTGGTTTAAAAAAATACTAAACCATAAAAGACAACTTTGAAACCTGAGCAAAGGATTAATAAAAATGTGCTTGATTTTTTTTAAAGCTTGAATCCTTCTGCATGAAATATTTGCTGTTGAAACGTTGTTCCATTTAATAAAATCCAAAAATAACCTGTTTATTACTGTTTTGACTTTCTGGCTTTGTCAAGATTTAAAAAAATAAATGACTTTTATGAGTGATGAATTTATATTCTCTTTCTAACTCACTAACTTTATGTGTTACGGAAAATAATTATTTGGAAACTCAAATAAAATAGAAAATACAATACTTCTTTTAGAAAAAAAAAATGAAATTTTATGAATGTGGTGATTTTTTTTCTATATTCTTTAATGTGATAAAGCTTCAGATTAATTACACCATACATGAAATTGAAATCCATTTCTCCTTAAATCGAATTTATTATGTTATGTGATTAAAGTCGTTTAACATAAAGAACACAAATGCAATTTCTTGCAAAAAAGATCAATTTCAATCATAGGAATTAAAACATTTTGAATAAAATATTCCATGAAGTTTGTCAGAATAAAATTTCATCTGTTTAGAAATCGAAATATACGCAACCTAAATTTTTATCTTTAAAATATATGAGTAGTAAATTTCCAACTGGACAAAAAATGACCAGGCTAGGATTTGAACAAGGGATCTCTAAGCTGAAAACCTTAATGCTCTACCAACTGAGCCAGCCGGACGAATCTGGAGGACTTAATTCACTCAGCTAACCTTATTGATCGTGGCATCTAGTCTTATATAGGAATCAGCTCAACAGAATAAGTCGCAGGTATTTTAACTCCATAAAACGCTGGATACGTAATTACACTACATTAATTTTAACACAACTGTTTTCTGGAGTTCCAATACCTGCGATTCATTCTGTTGAGCTGATTCATATATCAGACCAGGTCTCATGATCAATAAGGTTAATTGCGTGAATGAGGTCCTCCAGTTTCGTAAGGATGGCTCAGTTAGTACTGCATTGGTGGCTTCAGCCAAGAGATCCCTGGTTCGAAGCCTGACCTGGACATTTTTCGCAAAGTTGGAAATTTACAACTCATATAATTTATTTACTAATTAGAATAATTGTGTTAGAATTAATGTGCTATTAAATTATATATGTCGTGTTGAATGTCCGTGATATTTAAAACCCTATAAGGAACAGAATGAGCAATTCGATAGTATTTTTAAAAATTCTGTATATTTCATTATTCTTACTCTTGCGTTCAGCATTGTATTAATTCGGGCCTCTGTGTTCGGAATCTGCATAGTTTCAAATTTACTCAAATATTTCGCAATATGCTTCTATTAAAATATCTTTGTGGTCTTGCTTAAAAAAGAAATTGAAAAGATTAAATATATTAGGTAATTGTTACGAAACATATTTGTTTATTTTTTAAGATTATTTTTTAAAGTGAAATGCGAGAACAAAAAATAATTTTATTCTACAACTGTAAAAATTACATAGAACTAATCGGATGTGCCAGTTCAAAAAAATTTCTTCTATCTAATACATGCTAATAATCGAAATAAAACGTAGCCGGAGAAGAAAATTAAATTGAGATTGAATACTTGGGAGTTCAGTAGGATTTTCACCCAGTCTTCTTTGCTCAGATGCATCTTACCTCATTCCATTACGCATGCACGGCTTCTCGGTATCCCGTAACAGAGAGGCTGTCGAATTCAGAGCGACTGCTATAGAACAGCACAACAGCTTTGCCTATCGCAATCTAGTCCCGAGCATGGGCATCCCGTTTCATTGTCAACTTTGACCTGACGCTCAGAGTCTAAAATATATTTGAAGAGATCAAATGATAAAGGGGGTATGTGACAAAATAAAGAAAAATAGCTAGTCATATCCTTGAAAATAATCAATTGTCCTTTACCATCTGTTAAATTACTCTTTGAAAAAAAGTAATACTCACATATATTTTATTAATTAAAAAAGAAGGCATTTGACAATAAAGCAAAAAGTTATTTGAAATTTTACAGCTCATTTTCTCATAATAATGATTGCGTCATTTACCACCTTTAACTTCTAAGCTCTTGATACATAAAGTTCGGTTCAATTGTAGGCATAAATTTGTACTCTTTTCGAAGATAACATAATCAAAATCACTGCACCGTTGATACAGAAAATAATCAAATTCTACTGGGAGCTGCTGACCATAGCCAAAAACATACACCGCAAAATGCCGAAAGCAACCCCCCTTCTCCGAATATAAGTTCCCTCCTCATCTATGTTAAATTTTCATTTTTTGGAACACCTCCCCTTCAAGTTTTATTTTCTGACGCTTTCAATCCGACTGTTTTTTTTTTTTTTTTTTTTTTTTATAGGAAATACCTTAATATTTTTGTTTCCATATCTTCTAAATGTATAGATAAATTGTAATTTATTTTTTATCTAATCTCATTATCTATCATTGTATCAGAATGGCACACTTCGCTATGAGTGCTACCAGATCTTTGAAAGGAATGTTCCTTTAGAATGACATGGCCTCAATTCCCCCTATTCAGCGAAATCGTGGTCAGAGCATAAAGGAGTATCTTCGAATGGGTGCACTCCATTCCGCTGAATAGGATTCAAGGTCGCATACACAGAGCATTCAGTTGTCGACATACGAAACTCCCCTTTCAGCAATTAGAACAAAAACTTCGGAATGAGGAAGTGACTGTCCAGAGATAAAAGTGCTCAAAGTATCCAGCAGTAAAAGCTCAGCTGATTTCCTACAGTTTGTGGCAATGCAATCCGTGACGAAAGTGGGAGAGAAGAAGTGAATATTGGATTAGGAATGTCCCGAAACACGATAAAAAGAGTGTGTGAGGAATGTTATCTATGGAGGATTGTGAAACTAGTACACCTGCGGTGAAGGGACATGAATTGGGGACGGGGAGAGAGGAGAGGAAAATAATTTATATACTTCATCATTTGTAGCACCCATTGTTTATCTTAGGGTCAATGTTTATCAATACGATCTCTACGCTAAATTGATAGATTACAGTAGTTTGCTTTCTATTTCAACGCTTGCTCCAGAAATTAATCATGCCTAAGGGTAGGAATAGTTATACCACTGAAAAATAGTTAGAGATACTTTAATGGCAAAAACGTAATGTTTGAAATGTCAACAAAACATCAACAGAATTCCAAGTGGACCAAAAATGCTTGCGTAAATGGTTCAGCAATGAAGCTGCACCGGGGTCACATGGCATTGCAGACATAAAAAGAAAGAAATATATTGGCTCTGGAAGAAAATCATTGTCTGTAGATTTGGACGAAGAACTTTTCCAGTTTTTAGAAATTGAGCGTTGTGAAGGAAGAATTGTCGGTTATGGTTGCAGAAGCTTTAACAATTGCAAGCAAACTGACCATCGCGAACCTCAAAGCTTCAAACAAGTATGTGGCTAATTGTAAACAGAGTTTTGATGTGACAATGTGACTTGGAAGAAATTTCAACCTGAAAACGCCAGAAGAACTTGAGGAAAAGGTTATTCACTTTATGCAATGTGGGAAATTTCTTCGATAAAGCATAAATTAAATCATTTCTGTGATTATACGTAATACAATATAACAACATGAATCAAACAATGGTCAGATATGACAATCCATACAATCGAAGAAATAATGCAAAAGGGGATAAAACGATATGAAATGCAAATAGAGGTTGCATCAAAAGAGGTTTTACTGTAGCCTGAGCATCCCACGCACATGGATACAAAATGGTGGCATTGTATTTGGATGTAGCGTTCTGGACGAATCCGCCTAAACTTTAGATTAAACTTCAAATACCGTCAAATATCAAAGTACAGAATCATAAGCACTGGATGGTGTAGTTTGATACTGATAAGTTTGAAAAATGGATTTCCAGTGTATGGGAGCAAACATCTATGATGGTCGTCGTTTACTTATTTTGAACCGCGCGCCAATCCGCAAATCATCATCAGTAAAATAAGCGCTGGATTCGGTTGACACGGATTTGGTATTAATATCACGTGATTCACCCGATTACTACAACCTGCAGATGAATCGTTTAATAAGCCATTTAAAGCTCGAGGGAGCGAGGAATGAAAGAATTTATGCCGAAAGCGGAAAGGCATGTGCTAAAAGACTAATGCTTGGGAGAATATATCGGAAGCGCTCAAAAGAGTGTCATTCCAACGCTATGCTATTTCTTCTGCACTTGATTGCTTCGAGAATGGAGAATTTCATGTCACTACTTGCCGTGCTGTAAAACCGTCTACTGAACAGTTAGAGCAATAAATAATGTATATAATTTTTGATATAACGAAGATGACTTTGATATTTTTTCTTCTGAATCAGAACATGAACGGTATTTATTTTTTAAGTAAGTGTATATTTTGTTACGGATTACTTTGCATTATTAATGTTTTTCCTTGATTTTTATGTAAGAGGTTCTGCTCTCGAAACTGGTAGACGGGAGGTGCTGGGTTAAAACCCAGTCGCGACCGTCGGCCTAACCGTTTCGGAGTTTTCGTGACTTTCTTCGAAACCGTGGATTCCCATGCGTAAATACGGGTTAAGTTCCCTTAGAAAGACACCCATGGAGGGCACTCCCCCCTCGGGCCTATATCCCTAGTGTAGATAATCAGCCGTCAAAAACCAACCAACCAATCAACTAACCTTGATTTTTATGCAGTAAGTTATAATAGACATTATTCAGTTTAAATTTTATAATTTTAGTTCATATTTATTTCACATCTGCATTAATTATTTTATGTAAATTCGTTTCATTTATTATTTTTATTAATGGAAACTACTTAGCTTTTATGGAAGGAAATTTTAAAATCAAAAAATGTTAATTTGACCTGATTTTATTTCGCAAATTGTATAAATCTAGTATTGTAATCGAAGTTTTTTTTTTAACTTTTGTTTTTCGACGTTTTTACACGTTTTAGGGCTCAGAGATTCCGAAAAATATATTTTTAGAAAATGACTGTCTGTCCGAGTGTGCCCATGTGTCCGTTTGTGTGTGTGTCTTTTTTGTATCCTTCATAAGTGTATGAAGTTACGTATATAATCATAATATTCATTTGTTCTACCAATTTAATTACAGACATTAAAACATGAAATGAATTGGTGGTTTAATATCTGTCAATAAATTGGTAGAACAAATTAATATTCTGATTCATATATGAATTATAAAATAGTACAATTATAAAAATTTATGTATATATTTTAACAAAATTTCATATGTGTGTTTTTGGCTATGCAAGTAGGTCCTAGTTAAACGTAGGGAGATTCCGCCTGATTTTGATTTAATAGCGATTTTTATGCCCTTTTAAGTATTGTATCATCGGAAAGTGTAAAACGTTATGATTAGAATTAAACCGAGCTTCACTGAATCCTTGATTATAAAAGTCACGTTCCAGGTGAAAATGTGGATATACCACCGGAAAAAATCACAGTGATATCGATTTTATTACGGTTTTCGAAACGGGATAGGCCAAACTATTGTTCTATTTTTTATCAGTTGCTGTGAATTTGAAGGACTCGCAGGAGCGTGATGGCATGAATTCGGGATTCCGGAGGAGATAACATAAGATTCGACTAACCAGAGAAGATGGAAAAAAATCATACGTAATTGTCCAATTGTCCAAATGTAGGTAAAACTTTCAACTTCAACTGTGTTTTATTTTGAGTATTAATATGTATAATATAGAACAAAGTTTTAGGACTGATACATCCTACTAGATTTATTATATCTTTGCATAATAGACATAACAAAACATAACATATAAAGGAATATTTCACTGAGTCTCAATTATAAATATATAGCTCAGCCGCAAGAAAAGTGACACATCTCGACAAAAGTAAATTTTACAGGAGAAGCAAATGGGGGGGGGGGGGTAAATTTGCTTTATTTTACTAAAATATGCAATCATAGCACTTAGCTCTGCATGAAGAGGTCAAAACTTGCATAAAAGCATAAAACTTTTAAAAGTGCTATTACACGAGGCGTCAAAATTACCTCTAATTACAGGCGTCCCAATATTAACCTTTTGCTTCAAGAGGGTCGCTCGGAAAACAAGCAACTGTTTTGTATCGAAGCGATTTTGACGCCTGAAACAAAGAAAGTGGCCAGAAATAGCCAATCATGTGTTTGGAAAACTCATGATGAAAAGCTTTTTCCCGACAAGCAATGGAATGCTTGAAAAAAGAACAATGTGTTACGCTAGTTACGTAAAATCTTACGAGTCGCAGGCGATTTTTGTCGCTTGTAATTTTTACGTGTAATAATTTTAGAACGGACACGTAGATGAAATTTTGTGGGTTGAATAATTTTAGACTCTTTCAACAATTCCCCCCTCTTCCGTGGTTACGAATGGGCATGTAGCTTAATAAATTGATTTCCCTAATAACTACACTTGAAACACACACACACACACACACACACACACACACAAAAAAAAAAAACACTAAAACTTTTTCTGTAGCATGACGCACCATGGTATTGTCCAATTTTAGTAGAATAAAACAAGAAATGAATTTTTGCGAGATGTGTCACTTTTCTTGCTGCTTAGTGGCTTAGTGGTATAGTACATTACAAATGAATAAAATTATTACACGTTATAATTTTAACAGTTCAAACATTTATGTTAATATTTGCAAAATGTTCTGCTGATAATAAACGAAAGTATGTTGAATAACAAGAAAAACTACATAAAGAAAAACTACGTAATTTGAAATGAAGAGGAAACATATGTAAAGAAAGAAAACTGCATTTATACATGGATTTTATTACTCTGCTGATTACATCCTTTTCCCTTGAGAGAAAAGTCATAATTGCACACTTTCTTATTTTAGCCATTAGAAGAAAATTATTGCTCTTTGGGATAAAAGGGAAAATTATACATAGTTCGAAAATATACGAGGAATTTCTAACCTAAATTTAATTTTAAAAAATCACAAATTTTTTCTTAATTTAAAATAAATTTAGAAGAAATTGTGTGCGCTTCACTTTCATTCGGGAAAATAATTTTATCATTCCTACAATTCTCCAAACTATCCGTTTATAATTAGCTATTAAACAACACCCTGTATAATATTCAGGATTCAGGATCACTTCACCAGGAAGCCAAATAAAAATGGCAAGGCAGAATAATCAGGTGAAAATTTTCCTCTACTACCAGCAAAGCCCGGCCAGGGTAACCGGTCCAGAAAACAACGGCATTTTTTTACAAATAAAATCACAAACCACTGTTGCCCCGGCAACAGTAAATAAAAAAAATAATAAACAGGTTTTCAGACATTTACACATATGTCAATTAAAATATCCAACACAACAATAAGCCAAATTTTACCTCAACAGAAGAACAAAGGAATGAAATTGACAGGATTTTAGACATTTACATATATGTCATTAAACACAAGATAATGTGTAATGTAAAATAATTATGAGTTGCAAGCAATATCAAAGACAATCAAGCAAAGACAATAGAAGCAAACAGTACTCTGGAACTTTTTGTTCTTAAACTAAAAGAAAGTTATTTAAATTATAAAATTCAGTATAATTCTGCAATGTTCATTGTATAAAAGTTCAGAGTTTATGTAATAAAAGTCAAAGATAACTATAAAAGCAAACATATGCAAACCAACACTTTGATGTCTAAAATGAGGACCCCAGTCAAAGTTCAAAGTCTAGATTGTACTTGCACACATTCAAGTGTAATAACACTAAAGCCAGAAGCACAAATAGGCTGTTTAAAAGCATTATCACCATTTGTAGAATTTAAAAGACAATTTCTTAACAATAAATATAAACGATGAAGTTATGAATATTGTTTAGAAATCAGTGAAATATTAAAACGAGGTAAAGACTAAAAACGATATTTAATAAAGGGAAATGGCGGTTTAATGTATTATAAATATCTGCAAGTCCCATCTGAGTTGACTTCGCCTTCCACAACAGAACGTTCTTGATGTTCCAAGAAAGAGTTTTAGAACGATATTCATACGAAATGTATTTTTTCTAGTTTTACCTTAGGCTGAATTAGGCGTAAATAACGTATAGTACATGATTTTCAAAAAAAGTATGTAACACTCCTTTTTTTCGGGTACATATACTTCGGCAAAGTATAATGCAAAATTGTTCTAAATAAAGTAGGCAATAATATTATATTTATGAAGTAGTCCAATGTTAATTTCCAAATAGGAAAAATATTTAAATTTTGTCATTTTCAAATGTGTATTTTTTAATAAACATTTTTTAATTATCATACTGTTCTTGCATCCCATAAGTTATATTTTGAAATTTTGTCTCCATGCTTTGTGCAGTGCAATAGAAATAATTCCTTTCTTCTACAATCAACACTCATCGACTTTTGATACTTTGAATTTTATGCCATTTTGGAAATTCCCGGCACTAATGAGAGAAAAAACACATTATTATTGCCAGAAAGCACTGCAATTTTGCAAAATATAAAGTATCGTAACTCGCTGTATTTATTTTAAATTTCCATACTATCCCAGGTTTGTATGAATTATATTTTGAATTTTTTTTCTATCTGATTTGACAAGTACAAGAGGTAACATTTCTTTCGTCTACAGCGAAAACGCTTCGATTTTTGACACTTTGAATTTTATAATATTTTAAAACTATCCGGCACTAAAGAGAAAAATAATACTTTTTTAATGCCGGAAAGCATCGCAAAGCACATGTAAACTATCATAACTCAAAGAATTTTAGTTACAGAGGAAATGGACTTTTACTGTTGTTATTACCAAGAACTTGGATATTTCTTTCTAAAATATAACCTATAGATTTAAAGATCGTAAAAAAATTAAAAATTCTAAGTTTTAAAAAATTGCAGCACTATTTCATCGACATATTCTTACTTACTACATTATTTCGAACACTTTTGTGATTTATATTGTCTATGCATCACAAACAGGAATAAAATTAAAGCACGCTTTAACCTTTTTGGGACACCTTGTATGTATATTTGCATAATCCGAATTACCTGTTTCTCACAACCATATTCTGTGAGATTAGCAAGTCTTATACAAAGACAGGAAACAAAACATTAGGCAAAAAATACATAAAATAAGGTTTATTTTAGGAAAATATATAAACATTTACATAGCAAACTAAAAATATCTGCATGAATAAGCGAATAAAAAAAACAGTTTTTCTCTTCCACATATACATATGTGTGTGTGTGTGTGTGTGTGTGTGTGTGTGTGTGTGTGTGTGTGTGTGTGTGTGCACTCTCCTACCCTCCCTTTTGAGTACCTAAAGTGGTTTAAACACCAACGTAAGGAGTAACCAATTTCAATTCGAGTAACTTTTGCCGGTTACTCGATTTGTTTAAGCATACCATGACGTTCCTGAAGCATTTTTCTATGCATTACACCACTTTTTTCGAAGTTACTCAGAAAAGCGTTATTCCACAGTCATTCATACACACCGTGTGTTATGTAAAATCTAAAATCTGTGTAACGTCATCTGGCAGTGTGTAAAAATGCAGCCTCAAACCCAGGGAGTTTCCTAACGATTACTCGGTAAAACGGTAATAGTCCAATAATGGCAACCCTTGTGTGTTTGGTTTCTTCGGTAATACAGGTTTGCTATATAAGATTTTCCTCTCTATTTAGCGGTTACTCGCTAAAGCGACAATATTCCAATGCTGGCAACCCATGTGTGTTTTGTTCCTCCTGTTATTCAGGTTTGCTATGTAAGTTTTTCCCCGCTATTTATCTACTTTTTTGGTAGAAAAATATCTGTGTAGTTTTTTAAATATAATAAAAATTTAAATATTAAATTCACGATTCTAGTTAACATAGCTTTACAGCGTAAACTTCTCGCGGAATAAAGTTCTGACATAAATTAAAAAATTCAGTGAATGCAAGAAAAAAAAAGTGTTTAAACCTGTTATTAATTGAGCAAATTGTTAGTTTCAAACATCACTTTTCTTCCCAGTAGAGGTCTGCACGGGCCGGGATATCCTGGCCCGAGCCCCACCCGACCAGAAACAGAAATAATTAGGCCCGGCCCGGTCAAAAAAAAAGCAAAATTCAAAGAAATCAAACCAGACTGAATTTTGATTAAAAAAAATCCGATTTTTCTTAACGTACAATTAAGATTCTTTTCTAGCATACTGAATATATGTTTATGGAAAAATTTAATAGTATACATTTTAGACTATTATACGTTTGGAAGCCAGAGCATACAGAATAGCAACATTAATTATCACTTAGACTCATTGGTCTCTAAATTCGAATAAAGATTCATTAAAAACATTAATATGTTCAAAATGAAAGAAAAAAATTGTTTAAAGCATCCTATATTTTGAAGCTAAAAAAAAGATAAAAAAGGGAGATTTAAAAAAATATTTTTCTCTAACTTATTAAGGTATATTTCCGAATTTCCGTTATCAAAAGTTGATTATTACTACTATTCTTTTTAGAAAACAAATTGCTTGTCCGATGAGGCTACTTTAGTCACGCGATATTACCCACTCGCTAAGGTTAATCCAAAGGAGAAATGTTTGAAGATATCTCGTTAGTATTTAAATACTTTTACATGATATGATTTTCTTTAATTGGATAGCTGAGGTCGATCTCTACAAAGGCCGTTTTTTACATTTTCTATTTCGTTTTCAGGCTTTTTTATGGGGGTGCTTTCACTTTCGAAGCCGGTTCCGAAAGTGAAGTTGTTCTACTTAAAAATAACTGCAAACAAAATCGAAAAAGTGCAGAACAGCCTTTGTAGAGGTCGAACATTTAGCTATCCAATGCAAAAAAACCATTTAAAAATATTGAAATGCAAACGAGATACCTTAAAATGTTTCTCCAATTGGATTATTATTGAAGAACGGGTGTTTTCACATGACTGAAGTAGCCTCTTAATTTTATTACCGGCCATCCTCGCAGACGTAGTATGTAGAAAAAAATGTAAGTCTGATCCTGGCCTGCCTCGATCCTACAGAAAAAATTAAACCCAGTTTCAGACATGATGTAACTGCCCGATATCGATCTCTACGCTGGACATGTTTTCTGTACACATAAATATACAGAATTATTTATTAATAATACGTGTAATTAATTATATGTGTGGTTCAAATTCGCTCTCTGCTCATCTATCCAAAACTTTTTATTTTAATATAAAATAAGATGTAATTAATTCATCTACGACATAGAATAATATTCCAATTATACGAATTTCATCTAATTAAAAAACGTTTTTGGTTACATGCTTCGATTTATCTTTTATAATGATTTTTGTAAATGATCATCTGTTATAATAAAACTTTCTCAAAGTGTATTCGAAACACTTCTAAGATTTCAAACAATAAAATTTCTATTACTATTAAGGCTGCAGCTTTTAATCAGCACGGGAAAAGCGTCATATATGCATTACTTGCTTTATAATTTGCACTCGCCTTTTGAGTCAGAAATGACTGCTAATTATAAACAGTGAAGTTCATAGTAATAAATAAATACAGAATGTCTCATTTGAGCCGATTCAGCTCAATGTGTAACGTCGCAAACTTCCGAAGAAAAAAATTATATTTTCGGAATACAGATAGTTTTGGTGGAGTGTCGGTCCAGCCGCATTTTTGGCAACATTTTTGCAGAAAAAGAATTTTGGGCAAAGCTTACGTTTTCGGCAGAAACCGAAACCGAAATTGCAATCAAGCATCCAATTGTGCAGCACATTTTATACTTATCCTCACACCGGTCACGTTCATTTAAAATTGTTAGTATTTTATTGGCTTAGTTTGATACTTTTAACTTTCTATATCTGGTTAGTCGGCCCATTTAATCATTTTATAGGTCCGATATGAACGGGCCAGGCCCATAATTTTTAATTCGGCCCTGCCCGTTAAAAATTGTCTTTAATCTGCCGTTCCAGCATAGGCCCGTGCAGATGTCTACTTCTCAGTCAGAACAATAGGTTACCTTTTTTTTAACAAAATTGTTAAAAAAAATATTGAAATCATAGATTAAAAAATGCCCACGGGCTATAATGTATTTCCTATGTTCAAGGACATAAAAAAATTTTAATGTCTCGCCTAACAAAGAAAAAGACTTTTATTGAAATCAAATAATTTTAAAATAATATAATTCGATGGTCATATATAATAATATAAATGATGGTTTGAAAATATAGCACCATTAACTGTAGTGTTATTTAAATTTTCAAATGGCCATTATTTTCGAATCTAAATGCCCAAATTTCGTTCTAGTTTTTTTTTTTTTTTTTTTTTTTGGGGGGGGGGAGGGAGGGGGGGAGGCGGGGTATTGTTGTGACGACACAAGAATGTAAAGTATGATGATGCTAAGGCATCATTCATTTATGATGCACAAGTGAGATTCGAACCCAAACCATTCAATGAATACCAATGAAATTATTTTAGTGTATCTGACACCAAAGTAAACAACTGCAAATTATATTAATTTAATCTATGAAATCCATCACATATTTGTAATGAACTAAACGTATACCCTCAATGACCTTAATGGTTGTTATTCAGATTTTCAAAAGGTCGTTATTTTGAAACGATTTAACCAATTTTCTTAATTAACGAATGTACCCAATATAATTTTATATTGGGTGCGTTCGTTGAAATATTTATATAATATATATTTGCAAAGGAAAATTTATATATATATATTCTTATTTTTCGACTAAGCTAAAAAGACTTGTAAATTGTAGCAAATCCATAGCCGGGCTTAGACTATGTAGTACCCAGGGCAAATATCATTTTGAAGATCCAATATTCTGTCTATCCATAGAAATTGTTCGTGAATAGTATGCTCAAGTGACTAGATTAAACATCATTTTTTCTTTTTTAGTATATATATATATAAATTTTATACCAGGAAGTACTCACATCTGTATACAGGGTATCATCACAAGACGCCTCAAGTTTAAGAAAAATTTTAGTAGGAAAATAAGTGGATAATTGTAGAAAAAATGATGGATTGTTTTATGATATAAATGTTTGCGAACTTTCCCTTTCCTTATCTGTGTAAGTCATAAGATGGGTTAAAGACAACCAAACCTCCTCCACTGGTTATCATAAATTGTTTTAACATGCTCCTTTAAAGAGGAAAATACCAATAAATAATTTCACTTGAAAATTATTTACTACTATATAACACAATTTTAATCATTAATTTTCTGACGACGTAGCTCATTCTTTTTTTGGGTGGGGAAGGGGTAGGGGCTACAGGAACCAAGGGAGGAAAGGAGATTAAACTCCGTTCCTAAATATTTTAAAGTGTTTTTTGTGAAAAAGAATATTGATAACTTTTGGCAAATTTTAACCATTTAGCATCCTCTTAATGAAAATCCTGATTTCTACCATGGTGCACCCCTCAAATGGGGAGGCCCGGATAGCTGCTCTGCATGCCCGGACACTAGTCAGGCCTATAAAGATAATGCTTAAGAACTCCCTTCTAAAGCCATGCATGATCAACAAAATTTAGAAAAACCACGTTATGAACAGCAATTTAGCTAATATAATAATAAAAAACTATATATAGAGACTTATAAATACATAAATATTTTAAATAGAGACATATTAATTTAATAAAATTATTTATTTTTGATATGCTTTTTTCCTTGCCTGATTCTGTTATACCAATTACAAAATTTATGAGATTTTTTTTTAATGTCTTTGGCTGCTTATCAATCTGTTTTCTGTAACTTTCCACAATATGACGAAATTTTGGTATTTTAATTTAGCAGAAAACAATGTCCTCAGTTTTAAAAATAGTCATTCTTTCAGACATGTCATACATTTTATGTAGATGATTATTAAATCAATCAGAGTGCAATTCGTTCTTTTAAAAATCACCTTTTTTAAGTATTCACCGCCTATCTTAAAAATCAGACCAGGCTCTGACTGTTAAAAAATACCGCTGTGATTTACGTTTCATAGATAATAGGAATTTCATGCTGAATTAATATAAATATATAATAATATTTATTTTTTGGCGTTTTTAGATATATGGCCACGGAAATGGAAAAAAAAAAGGATTATTTAAACTTATGTAGACAATTAAACAGGAGTCGCACATTGTTTTTAAATGATATAATTTTTTTTTATTAATTTCGAAAGAAAACATTCCATTTCTATGCACATACAAAACACACAAAGATGAATGAGGTATCATTCGAAGGGTTTAAACAGATTTTTCATATCGTAATTCACAAATCGCTTCGTATCAGCCCGTTTAATTAAAAATTAATGGAAAAAACGTAACACAAATAATCCTTTTCGAATCATATAACTTTTTTTGTATTACCCTAATCACACAAACATGATTCCAGGTATTTTTAACATTTTTCATTGTCGTTACAGGTTTAAATATTTTGATATATAGTTAATGATTTAAATAATTACAGTTAAATTAATTTAAATCAATAGTATGCTATTAAATGTTACGACTAGGCTAGTCATATTTTGCGCAGTGCTGCACCGTGAAGTTTTCCTAATTGAGTTTAGAAATATGTAAAGGTTCATCAAATTTAAACTGGTTATTCAGTACGTTGGTACTATAACAACTTTAGTTACTCAAAATGAAGGGTAGGACAGTTCAGAGTGTTTCTTAGTGGTTACTCATTAAAGCGGCTAAATTCCAATCAAGGCAATTTCTGTGTGTATTGGTTTCTTCGGCATACAGTTACTATAATGTTGATTCTTTTTCTCCATTTAAGTACATTTTTAATAGAAGAAAAACTATATATTTGTAATTCGTTGTGAAAACTGTCGAATATGCATTTCATACCTTTGTTAAACTTTTTTTTCTTGTAAGTAAAACTTTGCGTACTATACACGTATTTAAAAATTAACTTAATTTTTTTATATCTGTGAGAAAAAATAAATAAAGGTTATATAATAACAATATGAAATCTTAATGCTGTAGTTAGTTACTTTATTGTAGTTAGTAAATCTCTAAAAATATGAAAATTTCTCGACTATCTAAAAATCCCTTAATCAGAACCTTTGTTAGGCCTCTTCCCTGAAAAAAAAAAAAACTGGTTACCACATGAAATTACAGAAAACTTTATTTCTACCACAAAAATCCAGGTAGGATAAATGTGAAAAATTTTAATTATTAAAGGTATTTTGCAATTTTAATTTATCATTATTATTTTTCTTTTAAAGTTTGTTTCAAGTGCGAAATATTCGAATACAATCTGTAAACATATATTAGTTAAAACAGACATAAGAATTTAATAATACACAATCACTATATAGTATTTCGAATGCTAACATTATTTCTTTATGCGCATACAAATCGAACAACGATGGATCAGGTATCACTCGAAAAGTTTATACACATTTTTCATATACATTCACATATCGTTTCATATCTACCTCTTTGATTAAAACTTAATGAAAGAAAGTATCACAAATAGTTCTTTTTGAACCATATAACTTTTTTCTGTGTGTGTGTGTGTTACTCCAGTCACGCAAACGTGATTCCGGGTAAATTATATTTTTTTATTGCTCTTTTTAACCGTTTTTCAGTGTCATTACAAATTTAATTTTTTTATATATAATAAATTGTTTAACTAGATAAAAATAAATTAATTTAAATTAATGTTATGTTATTATTAAATGTTATGACTGTCCTAGTCATAATTTGAACAGCACTGCACCGTGAAGATTTTCTAACAATTTAGTAACTTGTAAAAGTTCAAATTAAAATTGGTTATTCAGTACGTTGGTACTTTAACAACATTAGTTACTCAAAATGAAGGATAGGGCAGTTCAGATAGTTTCCTAGCGGTTACTCATTAAAGGGGCTAAATTCCAATTAAGGCAGTTTCTGTGTGTATTGGTTTCTTCGGTATATAGTATCATAATATTGATCATTTTTCACCATTTAAGTACATTTTCAATAGAAGAAAATCTATACATTTGTAACTCGTTGTGAAAACTGCTGGATATTCTTTTCATGCCTTTGTTAAGCTTATTTGTTTAAGTAAAATTTTACGTACTATGTTTAAAAATTTACTTACATTTTTTATGTATGCAAAAAATTAAATAAATATAGATTGTATAAGAAAAACATGAAATCTTAATGCTGTAGTTAGCTACTTTATTGTAGTTAGTAAATCTTAATTAAGTTAATTAATCAAAGACGGAATGAAGAATGATTTACAAAAAATTTAATGTGTATTAAGAACATAATGAAACTAAAAATATGAAATTTCCTCTGCTATCTAAAAATCACTTTATCAGAAACTTCGTCAGCCCCATTCCCTGGAAAGAAAAAAAAAAAAAAACTTGTTACCACAGGAAATTACAGAAAACTTTGTTTACCGTAAAAATTCCAGGTAGGATAAATATGAAAAATTTGAATTATTAAAGGTATTTTGCAACCTTAATTTATCATTATTATTTTTCTTTTAAAATTGTTTCAGCTACGAAATATTCGAACAGAATCTGTAAACTTCTATTTAGTTAACACAAAGCTTAGAATTTAATAATACACAGTCATATAGTATTTCGAAAGCGAACATTCCCTTTTTTATGCGCATACAAAACACAGAACGATGACAGAAGTATCATTCGAAAGGTTTAAACAGATTTTTCGTATCGCACAATCACAAATGTTTTGTATCAGCCTGCTTGATTAAAAGTTAATGAAAAAACGTAACACAAATAATCTTTTTGAGTCATATGTTTTGTATTACTCTAACAACATAAACGTGATTCTGGGTAAATAATTTTTTTTTATTGTTCTTTTTAAATGTTTTTCTTTGTCTTTATAAGTTTAAATATTTAGATATGTAGTAAATGATTTAACTAGTCACAGCTAAATTAATTTAAATTAATATTATATTATTATTAAATGCTACGACTGTCCTTGTCATAATTTGCAGAGCGCTGCCCCGTGAAGATTTCCTAACACAATGTAGTAACGTGTAAAATTTATCAAATTTAAATTTGTTATTAAGTACGTTGGTACTTTAACAACTTTAGTTACTCAAAATGAAGAGTAGGATAGTTAAGAGAATTTCCTGTCGGTTACTCATTAAAGCGGTTAAGTTCCAATCAAGTCAAATTCTGTGTGTATTGGTTTCTTCGGTTTGCAGTATTGTAATATTGATTCTTTTTCACCATTTAAGTAATTTTTCAATAGAATAAATTCTATATATTTGTAAGTTTTTGTGAAAACTGCCGGGTATGCATTTCATAACTTTTGTTAAAAAAATTTAAAGGAAAACTTTACATGCTATACACGTATTTAAAAATTAACTTAATTTTTTTATGTATGCAATTAAAAAAAAAAATAATAATAATAATAATAAAAATTATATATACATATATATATATATATATATATAGGTTGTGTAATAGTAGTAGTAGTATGAAATCTTAATCCTGTAGTTTGTTTAGTTACTTTATTGTAGTTAGTAAATCTTAATTAAGTTGGTAAAACACAGGCTTAATAAAGGAAGATTTTAGAAATAAAATTTTAATATGTATAATGAAAGAAATTATCACAAATACTCCCTTTTTAACCATATATATTTGTGTGTGTGTGACTCCGTTCACGCAAACGTGATTCCGGGTTAATTTCATTTTTTGTTGTTGTTGTTGTTCTGTTTAAACGATTTTCATTGTCATTATAAGTTTAAATATTTTTAGATATAGTAAATTGTTTAACAAGACAAAAATAAATTATTTAAATTAATGTTATGATATTATTAAATATTATTACTGTCCAAGTCATAATTTGAACAGAGCTGCACCGTGAAGATTTCCTAATATCATTTAGTAACTTGAAAATGTTCTTCAAATTTAAATTTGTTATTAAGTACGTTGGTACTTTAACAACTTTAGTTACTCAAAATGAACGGTAGGACAGTTCAGAGTGCTTCTTAGTGGTTACTCATTAAAGCGGCTAAGTTCCAATCAAGGCAAATTCTGTGTGTATTGGTTTCTTCGGTTTGCAGTATTGCAATATTGATTATTTTTTACCATTTAAGTAATTTTTCGATAGAAGAAAATCTATATATTCGTAAGTCGTTGTGAAAACTGCCGGATATGCATTTCATACCTTTTGTTAAACTTTTTTTAAGTAAAACTTTACATGCTATACACGTATTTAAAAATTAACTTGAAATTTTTTATGTATACAAAAAAAATGTATATATATTTAGGTTGTGTAATAGCAGTATGAAGTCTTAATGCTGTAGTTAGTTTAGTTACTTTATTGTAGTTAGTAAATCTTAATTAAGTTGATAAAATAAAGGCTTATTAAAGGAAGATTTTACAAAAAAAATTTTAATATGTAAAAAATTTTAATAATATTTTAATTATATAGTAAGAAGAAACTAAATGCATGAAAATTTTTCCTGCTATCTAAAAATCACTTAATCAGCACCCTCGTTAGCTCCCTTCCTTGAAAGAAAATAAATAAATAAATAAAACTTGTTACCACAGGAAATTACACAAAACTTTGTCTCCCGAGAAAATCCAGGTAGGATAAATGTGAAAATTTTAATTTATTAAAACTATTTTTCAACCTTAATTTGTCATTTTTATTTTTATTTAAAAAAAAAAATTCAGCTGTGAAATATTCGAACAGAATTTGTAAACTTATATTAGTTAACGCAAAGATTAGAGTTTGATAATACACAGTCACTACATAGTATTTCCAATGCAGACATTTTATTTTTATCCACACACAAAACACACAGTATTGATGAATGAGTTATCATTTGAAGGGTTTATATACACTTTTCATATCGCACGTTCACATATAGTTTCATATCAACCTCTTCGATTAAAAATTAATGAAAGAAATTATCAAAAATAATCCTTTTTTAACCATATATATTTTTCTGTGTGTGACTCCAATCACGCAAACGTGATTCCGGGTAAATTTCATTTTTTATTGTTCTATTTAAACAATTTTCATTGTCATTATAAGTTTAAATATTTTTAGGTATAGTAAATTGTTTAACTAGGCAAAAATAAATTATTTAAATTAATATTATGTTATTATTAAATGTTATTACTGTCCTAGTCATAATTTGAACTGAGCTGCACCGTCAAGATTTCCTAATACAATTTAGTAACTTGAAAAAGTTCTTCATATTTAAATTGGTTATTAAATGCGTTTTTACTTTAACAACTTTAGTTTTTCAAAATAAAGGGTAGGACAGTTCAGCGTGTTTCTTAGTGGTTACTCATTAAAGCTGCTAAGTTCCAAACAAGGTAAATTCTGTGTGTATTGGTTTCTTCGGAATACAGTATTGTAATATTGATCATTGTTCACCATTTAAATAAATTTTCTATAGAAGAAAATCTATATATTTGTAAGTCGTTGTGAAAACTGCCGGATATGCATTTCATGCCTTTGTTAAACATATTTATTTAAGTAAAACTTTATGTAACTTGCATTTTCCGTATATATGCAACATAGTAAATAAATATAAAAAGACTGAATAAAGAATGATTTTAAAAATAAAATTTTAATATGCATTAAGAACATAATGAAATTAAAAATATGAAATTTTCTCGGCTATGTAAAAATCACTTAACCAGAACCTTCGTCAGCCCCCTTCTCTGAAAAAAAAAAATTTGTTACTACAAGAAATTACAGAAAACTTTATGTTCACCGTAAAATTTCCATGTAGGATAAAAGTGAAAAGTTTAAATTATTAAAGGTATTTTGCAACCTTAATTTGTCATTTTTATTTTTAAAAAAAATTTCAGCTGTGAAATATTGGAACAGAATTTGTAAACTTATATTAGTTAACGCAAAGCTTAGAGTTTAATAATACACAGTCACTACATAGTATTTCCAATGCAAACATTCTATTTTTATGCACACACAAAACTCACAGTATTGATGAATGAGGTATTCGAAAGGTTTAAATACACTTTTCATATCGCACGTTCACATATAGTTTCATATCAACCTCTTTGATTAAAAATTAATGAAAGAAATTATCACAAATAATCATTTTTTAACCATATATATTTTTTTGTGTGTGACTCCAATCACGCAAACGTGATTCCGGTTAAGTTTAATTTTTTATTGTTCTATTTAACCCCTTGAGGGGCACCGGTATATATTATATACCACCTACAATTAATGAAGTTTTACACCAGAAAGATTTTATTGAATTTTACTTTTCTAACTTTGGTGGAAAAAAGCCGTAAAATTGCTTTCACTTATTTTGAAATAGATTTTTTCAAAGATTCCGGTGGGAATTCAGCATTTCACAAACGTAATTGCTTGCCCCTCAAGGGGTTAAACGATTTTCATTGTCATTATAAGTTTAAATATTTTTAGATATAGTAAATTGTTTAACAAGACAAAAATAAATTATTTAAATTAATGTTATGTTATTATGAAATGTTATAACTGTCCTAGTCATAATTTCAACAGCGCTGCACCGTGAAGATTTCCTAATACAATTTAGTCACTTGTAAAAGTTCGTCAAATTTAAATTGGTTATTCAGTACGTTGGTACTTTAACAACTTTAGTTACTCAAAATGAAGTGTAGGACAGTTCAGAGTATTTCTTACTGGTTACTCACTAAAGCGGCTAAATTTCAATCAAGGTAACTTCTGGGTGTATTGGTTTCTTCGGTATACAGTATTACAATATCGATTCTTTTTTCCACATTTAAGTTCATTTTCAATAGTATAGTCCGGGTGCTACGGTTGAGAAAACTGCAAATCGTGATAAGAATATACCGATTGGTGAGTATCTACTTTATATTAATACAATGAATTTCAGAGGGGGAGGCATCCTGTAAAGTCGTAGGAATACAAGATGGCGGCAGTTATTCAAAATGGCGTCATTTTCTGAATTTTCTTATTATCCATCATACAAATGTGTGTTTCAGGTCAATTTAGATGTTTTTAACGTCAAAAATTTCGTTTTTAATACTTTCCGCCATAGTTTAATCATTTTGTCTGTCTGTTTGTCTGTCTGTCTGCTCGCCTTACTATGCCCTAACTTGCGTAAATATCGCTACTCGCTTAAATTCTCTCAGATTGTGATTTAATTTATATATGTTATTGAAGTTTACAATAACATATTCCGAATAAAAATGAACTATATAGGTTTTATAGTCCGTTTACAGAGTCCTCAAAAGAATTCCATTACGTTATTGTCCATTAATCCAGGTTCTACGGTTGAGAAAACTTCAAATAGTGAGAAGAATATACCGATTGGTATATTCTTGTTTAGTATCTTCTTTAGTATCTACTTTATATTAATACAGTCCATATAAGATAGTCCAGATAAGTAGTAGGAATTCAAGATGGCGACTGTTATTCAAAATGGCGTCATTTTCTGAATTTTCTTTATATCCATTATATAAATGTGTGTTACAGGTCGATTTTGATGTTCTTAACTTCAAAACTTTCGTTTTTAATACTTTCGCCATGGCTGAATGTGTTTATGATTTCAGTTTGTTTGTTTGACTGTCTGTCCGCTTGCCATTCCGTGCTCTAACTCGCTTAAATATCGCTACTCGCTTAAATTCACTGAGATTGTCATGTAATTTATATATGTAATTGAAGTTTACAATAACATGTTCCGAATAAAAATTCAAGAGTATAGGTTTTATAGTCGGTTTACAGGGCCCTCGAAAGAATTCCATTACGTTATTGTCTATGGGGGGGGGGGGAAACCTTTGCAATGCATTTGAATCATGTTATATTTCCAGAAATAAATTCAAATTGACATACATACGTGATATGCACTACAAGATACTTACTATAGAATAAAGTGTGCATAGTATTTATCGTTTATTTACAGTGACACACCAAAAAAAGAATAAGCGAGTTTGTAACTCGTGTATAAATTCTATAAAGATCATCAATTAAATCAACTGTTATTAGTGGAGCTGCTAGGTATAAAAAAACTGCATTTTGTTTTAAAGATATCCCGAATGGCCAGTATCAACTTCTTATTAATACAATGCATATTAGAAGTTGAGGCAACATGCAAATTCATAGGAATTCAAGATTGCGGCTGTTATTCAAAATTATTTCCATTTTTATTCCTATACATCATATAAAAGTGTCTATGATATCAATTTCGACATTTTTAGAATGAAAAACCATTACACCATCATATTTTTCCGGAAGACGGCTATAGAAACAGCTCGAAACGTAGAATTTAACTTTTAGCTTATTAAAGTTCGTGTTTTGTGTACCATTAAGCAAGGTTGTGTGTCTTTATTCACTATAGTTTATGGTGCAATTGTCCAGTATGTGTTAATGAAAAATTCCCTTTATTATACAAGATATTAAAAAAATTTCATGTTACATTTAAAGTTAGAGAATATAAAAACTTTACTTTGTATCATCATACTTCTCATATTAGTTTTTGCAGTTGCACAATAATGTGCAAGAAAGTCCAACCTTTCTACAGCCGCACTTATTTTTACAGATTTTGCACATACATTTTACATCAAACACACTTTTATACGATAAATAGTATGAAAATTGCAAGAAATCCAGAAAATGACGCCATTTTGAATAACAGCCGCCATCTTGAATTCCTACGAATTGTCGCGATGCCTATAAAGTAGATACTCACCAATCGGTATATGGGGCATTCTCACAATATTTTGTCTTTCATGTCCCTGAATAACAATTTTTATTTTAATACACTTTTTTGTGTTTTTTTTTTTTATTTCATATACTGGGGAACATCCCATTGCATGATTGCATAACAATATCAACGCGATAAATAAGTTTTGGATGATGTTGGTTATCCAAATACCAGAAAAACTCATCTACCGTCCCGTGTCCCTGATGCTGATTTTTAAGTTGGGAGCTGTCTGTATAAAATTGTTTCAATAGAAGTAATTCTATGTAATTTTTTTCCAAAACTGGGGCAATTGTTTTATCTAAATATGTCGCAAAAAATTCACCTGCACACATTTTACGGTTCATATTATTTTTTGAAGCCTGTCCCTGGGTTTTTCATCCTTTCCCTCTTGCTAGACTCATACAGAAAATCACTTCAGATGCAGCCACAGAATTGTTTTCAATTTTTTTCTCATGCAAAAGTATGCTAGAGAAAGAACGTCTAAAATTCATTGACAGGAAATTTACTGCAGAATTTAAATCAGCATTTAAATATGAATTTCAAGATCGTGCCTTTATTGGTAGTCTTACCGTCCCCAAGGTTTATTCCTGCACCTTTCGAGGTAAATAATAATAAAAAAATTAATTTAATAAAATGTTAACAACTGTTTCTAAAAATCAATGAACATTGTGGCTATCACTTAGTCTTAAAATGATTTTCCTAAAAATAGGTGGTGATTTTCCTTATCGTTCCACCCTTACCGTCCTTTTTTTTTACCCTTTCGTCCCTTTTTTCCTATACCATCCCTTTTTTTTTACCTTTCCGTGCCTTCTTTAACACCCCTTTAAGACAATGTTATACAAAAATTATTATTGTTTTTAAAATTATAATTGTTATTAAAAGTACTACATTTTTATTATTTCTTATTTGAATGTCCTGTGGGTACTATGCAAATTCATCATAAGTAAAAATTTAGAAGAAAATAAAAAGTTATAGGGGTAAAGTGGTAAGGAAAATTAAACTCGCAAGTTTAATTTAAACCTGAGTTAAATAAAATATTTTTCGCTGCTGACCATTTTTTCTTTATTTTGAATCATTAAGGCATTCGTCTATCAGATTAAAATGTTATTTTAGCAAGTTTAATTTCGCCAGATTTTTTTCCCCAAAAGTCAAAAGATTGTGAGAATGCCCCATATTCTTCTCACGATTTGCAGTTTTCTCAATCGTAGCACCCACACTAATCGACAATAACATAATGGAATTATTTTGAGGGCCCTGTAAACGGACTATAAAACTTATACACTTCAGTTTTTATTCGGAACATGTTATTGTAACCTTCAGTAACATATATAAATTACATGAAAATCTGAGTGAATTTAAGCGAGTAGCGATATTTAAGCGAGTTAGGTCACGGAATGGCAAGCAGGCAGACAGACAAACAAACAAACAATTTGAATTCATAAACTCATTCAACTATGACGAAAAGTATAAAAACGAAATTTTTGACGTTAAAAACATCGAAATCGACCTGAAATACACATTTATATGATGGATAGTAAGAAAATTCCGAAAATGACGCCATTTTGAATAACAGCCGCCATCTTGAATTCCCACGACTTTACGCGATGCCTCCCCCTCTAAAATGCATTGTATTAGTATAAAGTAGATACTGACCAATCGGTATATTCTTATCACGATTTGCAGTTTTCACCTTATTTTAGTCGTGTAGCACTCGGACTAGTAGAAAATCTACATATTTGAAAATTGTGGTGAAAACTACCGGATATGTTTTTCATATCTTTGTTAAATTTATTTTTTTAAGTAAAATTTTACTTACTATATTTAAAGATTAATTTGAATTATTGTAAGTGTGCAAAAAATTAAATAACGAAATATGGACTACATAATAACTGTATGAAATCTTAATGTCGTAGTTAATTTCTTTATTGTAGTTAGTATATCTTAATTATATTAATAAAGCAATTGTTGAATATACAATGATTTTAGAAATAGAAAATTCTTATTTATTAAGAAGATAATGAAACTAAAAATAATGAAAAATTCTCGGCTCTCTAAAAACCATTTAATCAGAACCTTTGTCTGCCCCCTTTCTCGAAATAAATAAATAAATAAATAAAAAAATAGTTACCACAGGAAATTACAGAAAACTTTAAGTCTAAGATAAAAATCCAGGCAGAATAATTGAGAAAATTTTAAATTATTAAAGGTATTTTGCAATTGAAATTTTTCATTATTATTTTTCCTTTAAAGTTTTTTTCAGTTGCGAAATATTCGAACAGAATGTATAACATTATATTAGCTTACACAAAGCTTACAATTTAATAATACACAGTCACTATATAGTATTTTAAATGCGAACATTATATTTTTATGCACGTACAAAACGTGCTACGATGAATAAGGTACCATTTGAAGTGTTTAAACAGGATTTTTATATCGTACATTCACATATCGATTCATATCCTCTTGTTTGATTAAAAATTAATGAAAACATATTACACAAATAATCCTAAATATTGCAGTGCGAAAGGTTCATGTGGTGCACTTTTAATTTAATAATAAATATTGTTGTATCTGTACAAATTTGAAAAATATTTTTTTATGTTTATTTAAGAATGGTTTGTTTCTAACAAAAACTAAAGAGAAATAAACGGTCAAGTGCGAGTATTACTCGCTCTCAGAGGGTTCCGTACAACAAATATATGAATTATTAACTGTATTATTAAAAAAACTGTTACTGAAGGAAAAATAAGACTTTGTAAAAAACTGCACAACGTAGGGTTTGGTATAGCTGTATATATACTAGAAAAAGTATGAATTGGTATACCATAAAAATTTAAAGAGATATAAAGCCTAAATAATGTCAAACATTGCTATTGTGTATAATTCTTATTTAAATCTTATCTTATCTGTTTATGAGGAACTGAATTCGGTACTGACAATAAAAGTAGTGCATATTTAAACTTCATTTGATTATATGAAGTAATGATTAAATGGGTTTTTGGTTAAACTAAATTTAGCGTCGTAATATTTTTTTCTTTTTACAGTTTAGCTAAAACAAAACCCTTGTTCAAAGTTTAAACTTGGCATTTTTTTAAGCGCGCTTCGAAAGGAAGTCGCAAAGTAGCAACGCCGCTTTAGTCCATACCATGTTTTTCCTGATATGTTTTAAATAAATTTAAAGACACGGGAGGCGCATTGAGAGATCTACTCAATGCGAACTAGTCCATAGAATCTCATAGTATTTATGTGATTAATTCTAATTAAATTAGTCTGTTTTTAACAATTTGAAGTTTATTGCTTTTATACTGCTACTGGGCATTGCATTACACAAATTAATCATTAAAAGTTGTTATCTAGGATTTAAAAGTCGATGGTACATAGAGTACGCCGACCCTGTCATTATATATGTCCAAACCGCCCGTGACTTTAAGGGTTAATATCTCGGCTAATTACCGACGATTTTTTTTTCTAAAATCGTTATCAACAATGCTATTATACTTCTGGTACGATATGTACCGCCAGCGCTTCCCAACATTTTTGCTGAATGCCCGCAAATCGAAATTTGTGTCTAACGGGAATATGCGTTTTTCTCAAAAACTATGTGACCTAGGGTAATCGCTATAATTTTCCTGAAAGGTTTAAGTCAACGCCTACTACCTCTAATTTTTTCATAATTTTAGTTTCAGTACATACAGAAATAGATGGGGGGGGGGGGGGCATATTTTTGAACTACATTCTCGACGATATCTCTGCAAATATAATACCTAAAATTAAAAGAAATATATTTTTGATTTCAGCGTTACGAAAGCTTTCACGCGATGCAAAGAAATCATGTCTTTTCCCAAGCAACTTCATTAGCTCATCTACATTTTTCTAAAAATATTTGTAAATGTTTTATAATCTGTAAATATGTGGGTCAATAGTCTTTATTACTGCCCCAATTTGAACTTTCCACGTTTAACACAGAATTTGTGTACAACCTTTTTAAATATAAGTAAGCGGAATCCAGGCTTTTAGTCATTCCAGCCATGAAAAGCGCGAAAGTTTTAGATATAAATACAGATATGTTATAGTAAGCAAAAGGAAAACTCCATTTAATAACTCCAATATTTTTATTACCCCCTTAGGAACGAACGTCTTTTACTGAATTTTTAATCTTTTATCACCAGTTTTTTAAAACACAAATTTTTGCCTCATTGAATCGGGAAAATGCTCGGATTAAATAAGGCACAATTTACAATTAATATTTTCTGTTGAGAATAATCACTGATTCTGAGCACCATGCGCAGAAGGAATACCGGTCGCTCATCCCCAAGGGATTAAGAGTGGACTTTGAGGGGAGGGAGATAAAATATCAGTATCTACAGCGTTAGAAAAAGAAAAGAAATAAGCGTGAGGGGGGAGAGTAACGATGACAAAGGGTATTTTTACATTGTGGAGACTTTCCTGAACTGGAATTTTACACCAATTTGGTGTCTGGATGAAGCAGAATTAAGGCAATAACATGAAAAATTAAGAAGAAAAATATTTAGATTTTGAACAGGATTAATAAGTTTTCGAATTTTAGTGACAAAATTTTTTAATGCTTTATTTTTTAAAGAGAAGCTTAGAAGGGCATTTAATGGGTTTTAAATTTCTCCCCGTACACACAAAAATTTATACAGGCAAAACCCATTGTATTAAGATAAATACATGAAAGGTTAAAAAATCCCTGCCGGCCCGGCCTACAGACGGAGGTATATTTCGAAATCAAGTATTTCGCCAACAAAAACTAAATCATGATTAGAGATTTATCCATTTTAACAATTTTATCTGGTCGCTTTTGACGAGTGTTTATTTCATTTTTTTTATAACAGATGGTTTTATCAGAATCATGTTAGGGAGGTATTCAAAAAAGTACTTTTCCATGCTCAACAACTCTAAATTTTCTGGCACATTTTCAGATTCATAATAGAAAAAATATGGAACTTGCTCACGTGATTTTTGAAGACATTTATAAGCGACCTGTGTTTTTATTTTTCGTTCAATTACTTAAAACTTGATTTATGAACAATTATTTTCTCAGTAGGACAATATTTTTCGTTTCTAACACAATCGCTTCGGGAAATTCTGTTCAAAATGCCCACTTTGACATCATTTTTTGAAATATATTCTGCCTCTATCAAAAAAGCGATCATTGCGGTACATTATATAGTTTCTGAATAAGAGAATCTACCAATTGGATGCGTTTGAGAGCAAAAATGAATTTAAAAATGAGTCAGAAAATAAGCAGTTTGGATTTGAATGCACCCTTAATAAGATGATTTTTTTCTTCAACCGCTATATATTTTTAATTTGTTTTTGCTGTAAGGATTGGTTCTATCAAAAAGTTGTCTATATAAATGTTGTAGACAATATTAAGAAGATATATGATAAATTCATGGGGATTTTATATCTTGTGAATTGATGGAGTTATGGAATTTTTTCTTCTTCAACACCTCCCCCCTTTTTTGTTTTCGTTTTTAATTTTTTTTTTTTTTTTTTTTTTTTTTTTTTTTTTTTTTTTTTTTTTTGCGTTAGGAATTGGTCCTATCAAAAACTTGTGAATATAAAAGTTGTAGATAATATTAAGGAGATTTATAATAAAATTAATTGGATTCGATATCTTGAGAATTGACGAAGTTATGATTTTTTTTTCTCCCAAAAACCCTATTTTTTGCACCCCTTGAGCCCATTTTTAAGTGGATCAAAAATCTGTGATACATAAATTTTTAGCTCTATTTTTAGAAGTAATAAAAACTTTAAACTGATTTCATATGTACAAAAATTAAGAAGTTATTGGGTTTTTTTGGTTTTCGCAAAACACCTACCTATTTCCATCCCCTTGGTCCGATTTTGCACATTAACGAACTTGACCGAGATTTTATACCCCTTGATTTTATGTATCAGTTTGGAAGAGATTTGTGCAGAATTGTGGAAGTTACCGTGTCCAGAAGAAAGTGATATATATAGATATATAGATACATAGATAGATAGATAGATAGATAAATGAAGTTTTTTACTGAGGGTGGTTTTGGGTTCTAGGGGTCATGATCGGTGTAGATCTGCAAAAATTTTTCTGAAATTCCAACATAGGGGAGAATGTAATAGGTAGTATTTCATACGAAATCTACCTAAAAACGGAAGGAAAAACATAAACAGCACCCACCTTATCTCGCCCCAGGGCCGAAACTAGGGGGGGGGCAGAGGGGGTATGTTGCCCGGGCGCCACAGGCAAGGGGCGCCGCCAAATGAAGGATTATACCTTTGGAATCGATCGTTTTCTTCTGATGGACTCATGGCTTTAATTTATTATGAAAGCCATGAGTCCATCAGAAGAAAATAACTCGGTTAAAGCGGAAACTCGGTTAAGCGGGACTCGGATAATCGGAACTCTACTGTATAAGCAAACACGGTAAATAGCCGGTAATACATGCGAATTCTTTTATGTGAACGAACTATAATTGCAACAAACGTCAAATTCAATGTTTGTAGTTCAATATTACATATTTTATGATTACATATTTTTAATTTTAAAATAAGTCGGCCATTAGAAAATTAGTAAAATTCTCTTTGTAAATATACTTTGAGGAAGAAAGGGGGGGGGGGGGTGGGCTCCAAAATTCATGTTTCCACCGGGCGCAAAAAAGGCTAGTTTCGGCCCTGTCTCGCCCCTCCACCTCATCAGAAAAAAAAAAATGTAGATATATAGATATATGTTCAAGAACTATTTTAAAACCTTATAATAAAAGTCCATTTCTCAGTGTAAAATAGAATGAATGAAAAGTACGTGTGAAATAATAGCAGACAAGTTCGTGTGTTACATTTTCTAATGTTTCTCAGTCCTATTCTTTTATTGTCATGTTTCTCTGTGTTCTAAAGAAAGGTAACTAACGCTGTCACCGCCGCAGTAAATGAATTTTTCGTGACATGGGGTCTTACTTTGGTAGTATTAAGAAAAGTACTGCACACAGAAATATGAAAATGGTAGTATTATAGAGCAATGTTTGATAAATACATTTTTAAATAATAAATAATAAATACGTTTTTAAATAAAAATTTTATTTTAAGCGATATTTAATGTTAAAGTTGGTCAAAATCGTTCTATTAAAGAAGTTTTACATTAGCAAAAACTATACATAAGAATTTAATCCTTTTTTCTAAGGATATACTACATTAGAAGTTTCCGGTGTGCCGACTGCATTTATTTTTTTTTATTATTTGGCTAATTTTTTGAGGACTAATTTCCATTAAAATCCAAATTTGCAGCTTTTTGAGAGACTATTTTTTACATGTTTTAGAAAAGATTACAATTTTAAATTGTTGCCAATTGTAAAACAGCGCAAACAATAATATTTCCTTCAAAACAAAAATATATTTACATGGGACTATTATAAACAGGGGAAAAAACTTTCAAATTAGAATTAAATGATTATGTATTAACAGCAGGAAAATATTGAAAATTACGTCATAAAATCTATATTTAGTACATGTGAATATTAAAAGAGAAAGAAAATTTTAAGATAATAAATCTATTAATCTGTGTTAAGTATCTTAATTGGAGGAAATTATCTCCTATTTAAAATGACAAAATAATAATATTGTAAAACTGTTTAAATTTAAAAATATATTCACACGAGACATTTATTTCATATTTGGAGATAATATTTTTAACTATTGTTGTGAATTTTAAGAAAGCGCAAATATTTTCTTTCTAACAACAAAAGTATTTTCACGTGAATATTAAAAAGAGAAAGAAAACTTTTGTGAAAATTATATCAGATATAAAGCGATACATTTAAAATGTCTTATTTAAAACAATTTTCTTATATCGTTGTTAGAAAAATACCAGGAGGATAAGACTCTGTTTACATAGTTCATTTTATATTACCCCCTTCCCTTTTTTTTTTTCAAATGTTTAACTCATCTTATTTAATCAAACATGAAAACAGTCAGTAGTTGTTTAACAGCAGCTGATCCCGCCTTAAAATTCCGCAATCAAAAAGAAGTGAATAGAAATCTATTTACAAGGAGATCGCCACTGATTTTTTAAATTATAGTTCAGTTTCTGCAATCTTTTTACAGCCGATCAAATTAACGTGTTCTACCGTTTGCGGTGTCTCAATGGGGATTGGCGAGCGTAGCTCGTAGATGACAGTAGGGGGGAAAGCCTCCTTAGTATACTAAAACATGCTTTCTAAACATTTAAGCCTATTAAAATAATCCGCTTAATAACGAGAAACTTTCTGACTCATGTTTAAACATAAGTGTCAATACTTGCGGGCATGGTTATTGAAGCGATATGGAATTGTACATTTTTTTCCGATAAATAAAAAACACCTCGAGTTAAACGATTTTTATCCCATAACGACATTTGGCTGCCTTGTCTGAAAATTTAGTTCAAAATGCCAACTTTAACAGCCTTTTCTAAATAATCCTCTTCTTTTATCGAAAAATGGAGAAAAAAAAATTAGATTTCCTAGTTTCTGAAAAAGAGCAGCTGCCAATCGCATGCGTTTACATACAAAAACGAATTCGGGAATGCGTCATAAAGCTGTCAATTTCGATTTAAGAATAGCAAAATGATTCTTAAATAGTGGGTAACTTTAATAATATTAAAAAACCATCTAGAAATTGCGGGTTAAATGCCAGTCCAGAGTGTTTATTGTGCAGTTAAAAATTGTCTCTTATCTATCCAGAATTTCTATATGCATTACAGGGCCAAACTAGCCTTTTTTGCGCCCGGGGCAAAGATGAATTTTGCCCCCCCCCCCCTTCTTCCTCAAAGTATATTTACAAAGAGAATTTTACTAATTTTCTAATGGCCGACTTATTTTTAAATTTAAAATATGTAATCATAAAAAATGTAATATTGAACTACAAAAATTGAATGTGACGTTTGTTGCAATTATAGTTCGTTCACATAAAAGAATTCACATGTATTACCGGCTATTTACAGTGTTTGCTTATGCAGTAGAGTTCCGATTATCCGAGTCCCGCTTAACCGAGTTTCCGCTTTAACCGAGTTATTTTCTCTGATGGACTGATGGCTTTCATAATAAATGAAAGCCATGAGTCCATCAGAAGAAAATGATCGATTCCAAAGGTATAATCTTTCATTTGGCGCCCCTTGTCTGTGGCGCCCGGGGCACATGCCCCCTCTGCCCCCCCCCTCTTACTTTCGGCCCTGATGCATTAAACTTATCATATGAATAAACAACAATAACAAACAAAATAATGGGATATTTTTTCTATGCTCCTTTCTGCCAGCATTAGATTAAACATTTCAAAAATCTTAAAGGTAATATTCTTTAATGAAAGCTGAATGCACTATTTGGATAAACTATCGTCGATTAATTCATAATACAGCCGATCTAGTTGGTGCTTACATAAATAAGAAATGGTAAATGAATTAATAGTTTCCATGTGTATATTCCGTAAGATAACCTTTTTTCTCAACTCTTTTACTGAAAACAAGATAAATCTAATATATATATATATATATATATAATATATATAACCATTAATTAAACATTACCGACCACCAACAAAAACCGCGATATATATATATCTATTAAACTTTCTGTACAAAAATACCATTGAAGGATAATGACAATGACCAATAATATGAATACATAAACACCACATGATATATATATATATATATAATGTTTATTATTATTAATGATTATTTGATTATTTTCTATAACATATTTAAATTTCTTGTTATTATCTATATTTGTTTGTTATTAACTATAACATATTTAAAAACGCATTTAATACAAGATTCATAAGTTCTTCAAAGCTGTTTCTCTAACCACTTGGAAATACTCCCCCCCCCTCCCCACCTAACACGCCGCCGCAAGGCAAGACAAGACATCTGGGGATAATTCTATTTGCTGCTTTTGTTAATGACCTGTGACTGATTACTGACCAGACTATATTTCCGCTAACTATTCGAGTCGAGCATACAAGGGCAGAATGAGTGGAAAACGGGTTTTAAATACATTCTTTCTTTTATCGCAGTATTTCTTCGAACTATAGGTCCGGTATTTCTAGCACGATAGACCCATTCAGATGGCTAAATAAAATGTTATTCGCTCAATGAAGAAGAAAAATTATCTGTAGCAAATCGAATTTTAACAAATTTATATGCGTTTTTATTTAAAAAACTAATATTCCATTGAATACATTTTATTTTAATTCAAATGTTAATATGTGTTTATAATTCTTTTATTTCTTATGATAAAAAACGATGTGTTGATAGTTTAAGCTGACAAAACAATGTCAAGGATTTTTAAAAAAGTAACTACTACTTGTGTGTACCGAGTTATATGAAATATACGGTACAAATAAATACACCAATGAAAAGTATTTTTTCACAGAGACTAAATATATTATGGTTTCGATTTAAAAAAAAATATCTGAAAATAAAAGATAATTTATAGATTTAAAAATTCCTGGAAAGCGATATAAATATTTATGGATGCAAATTTTTAAGTATAAATGTTATATACCTAAGATAATATACTGACGTGGAAAATTGAACAGTGAAGTTCTTAAATTTAAAATGCAATTTTTTATAAAAATATTAAAGAACATAATATGTTTTCATTTATGCTAATTAATTTTATTATATGCTAAATATATTAACACTTTTTTGGCTCTTAATGTTCCAGTTCAATATGTATAATTAAGCTCAGAATATCTTTCTTTAAAAAAAATATGTATTAATAACAATTTTTAATGTTGTTTTTTATGTCATCTCTCTATTCTAAAAAAAAGTAACTCCCGCTGTCACCGCCGCCGCCGCCGCCGGTTTTGAATTTTTTGTGACCGGAGGTCTTTCTTCATTAATATTAAGAACAATAATGCATACAAAAATATGAAAATTGGTAGTATTATACAGAAATGTTTGATAAACACGCTGATGTAGACAGTTTTCAAATCGAAGAATTATTTTAAGAGATATTTAATGCTAAAGTTGGACAAAATCGTTCCATTAAAAAAGTTTTATAGGAGCAAAAACTGTACATAGGAATTTAATCATTTTTAGATCATTTTATGCGTCAGAATTTCCCGGTGTGCAGATTGCAATTAGTATTTTAATTTGAATAATTTTTCGAGGTTTTATTTCTATTTTAAATTCAAATTTTCAGCATTTCGAGAGATATTTTTTTACTTATTTCAGAAAATTGTACTAATTTAACCTGTTGCCAAACTGTATAAACAACGGAAACAATAATGTTTGCTTCAAATTAAAAATTTATTTACGCGTGACTATTATAAACAGAAAAGAAAAACTTTCAAATTAGAATTAAATAATTACGTATAAAAAGCAGGAACTTATTGAAAATTACTTCATCTATAATTACACGTGGATTTTAACAGAGAAAGGATATTGTAAAGTAATAAATTCATTAACATGCGTTAGAAGTCTTAAATAGGAGAAATTACATCACATTTACGTCACATTACACTTATTACGTAAAATGAACAAAAAATAATATTGCAAAATAGTAGTTTAAATTTAAAAATAGCGCGAGACATTTACTTGATATTTTGAGATGAACTTTTCAACTATTTTTTTTTTTTTTTTTTTTTTTTTTTTTTTTTTTTTTTTTTGACAGCGCAAATAATATTTCATTTCTAATAAAAGCATTTTCACGTGAATATTAAAAAGGGAAAGAAAAGTTTGGTGAAAATTACGTCAGATTAATAACGATATATTTAAAATGTTTTATTTAAAAAGGACTTTCTTTTCGCTTTGTTTAAAAATACCGGGAGACAAAGACTCTGTTTACTTAATTCATTTTATATTAGATGATTTTGAAATGCCATTGTATCTTTTAACAGCAGCTGATTTTTCCGTAAAATTCCCCATTCAAAGAGAAATGAATAGAAACCCGTTTATAGGGCGATCGCCTTTGTTTTTTTAATTATAATTCAATCTTCCAAAAAAATTCAATTAAAGCCGATCAAAGTAGCGTGCTTTTAGAGACTGCAGTGCCTGAACGGGGGGTTGGCGAGCGTAGCTCGTAGGGGGCCGAGCCCCCTAGTTCTGTGTAAAAATGCAAGCAAAAAATTAAAATAAATCCAAAATTTCTAATAAAAAAAACGTGATTTAAATAGTTCTAACATTTTAATCACAATAATACTTTGTTTAAAATTTAAGGTTTAATTGCGTATTCAAATGTAATTCAAAATTAGTTTCTTATATGATTAAAATATACGTTTTCTTACACAAAAATAGTTAAGTTAAAATAAAAGTTTTATTTTAAAGTTTATGAGTGTAAAAAAAAAGGGGGGGGGGGGAAGAATCAAACACGTACATACATAAACATGGGATTGGTTTATCAACTGAAAAAATGTTAAAATCTTATTTGTTTTTCTTTTATATGTGATAAACTTATGTTATGAGAAATATTTCTCTGTGCCTAAATCCAAAATGGCTACCTTTTGGCACATACAGGAAGTTATTTTTAATTTCGGATGAATGTAAAGCTGGTGTTCTTATTCACGCACTATGACATTGAATAGCTCAGGAAATGCTTTCAAAGTGGATATTTTAAAAAGATTTTTCGCATAGAACAAAATCCCTTCTAAAATGTTTTTTCCAGCATTTTTATCTTTCCAATACTGTATCTCTGAGAATAGTTGTAGTTGTAAAACCAAAAATATCTTGCTGTAAGATGCGCACACAGCTGTGCACACAGAGATCTTTTAATCCCATTTAATACCCATGACTGTATCTTGTAAGGCATGAGAGAAAATAACAAGGATCCCAATCAGGGCCGAAACTAAGGGGGGGGGGTGCTCCGAGCGCCAGAACGAAGGGGCGCCAAATGAAGGATTATACCTTTGGAATGGATCATTTTCATTTGATGGACTGATGTCTTCCATTATAATGGCTGTTTCATAGAATAGGGGGGGGGGGGGGAGATATTTTTTTTCTGAAAAAAAAATGGCCATTTTTTTACTCATTCTGACCAGAAAATCAGAGTTCTAACTTTTTACGGCTGCTCTTAACCTTTCAAAAATGGCCATAATAAAATAAAATGCCATCCCCCCCCCCCCATTCTGACCAGTAAATCAGAGTTCTAACTTTCTACGGCTGCTCTTTCATCTTCACCTAACACTTCATTTAAAATGGCTGTTTCATAATAATGGAAGCCATCAGTTCATCAGAAGAAAATAACTCGGTTAAAGCGGAAACTCGGTTAAGCGGGACTCAGATAATTGGAACTCTATTGTGTATTGCATTTTAATGATCTTTAGAATATTTTTGTTGGTGTTCAGAGGGGAGGTTCAAGATCCCCGTGACCTTCCCCTTGGATCTGCCATTGTAGATTACGTAATTCAGTATTACATATTTTAAAATTTAAAATAAGTCGGCTATTAGAAAATCAGTAAAATTCTTTTTGTAAATATACTTTGCAGAAGAGGGGGGAGGGGGGGGGAGCGCCAAAATCCATGTTTACACCGGGTTCAAAAAAAGGCTAGTTTCGTCCCTGATCCCAATTTCCATTTCATGAGGGTAATTGGGATCAAACAGGCATTTTTACCTGAAAAAGACACTTTTTACCTGGTAATATGATACATTTAAAATAATTCTTTACACATTTCAAGAGACCAGTAAGCACTGAGTAAACTTATACATATCATTAGTATATAGTCCACTTCATTCTCTGGCAATTAATTGTCAAAGTTCAAATTGTCAAAAAAGTTATCCTAATCACCCCTGCCTCCCCTAATTGTTTTGTCATCTAAATTGTTTTCTCAACGTTTAACCGTAATTTAATAGATTTAAACTGCAAAATTTAATAGGGTATTTAACACTCTTTATTTTTTACTTTTATTAACATTTCTACATTTTAGCTTTTGAAATATTTCACTGTTGCAGTTCCCCTATAATAACTGTGAAGATCAAATAAAAGGAAAAATTTTCTTTTAATAAAATAACGGAAGCTTTCTTATATTATGAGGTGTTTTACTCAGTATGCCTTTTCAGTTGAATCAACTGGATATACAACTTTGATACAAGTTTGCTTATCTTGGAATTCGTGCAGAGATCTGTTGTCTATTATGTTTCGGGGCGGGTTAGTAAAACATGTGCAAAGTGTAAATCATTAAGAGTCCTAAAGTTGGGTTCTAAAGAAAGTGCATGCGCGTATTGGAAATTTGGGGGAAGTTCTATAGAGAGAATCCTATACTTTGAGATTTTAAAATCATTCCTCTTTTAAAAATTAAGACTATCTAGATTTTTAATATATGGTTCCTTCTAAAGAAATGTACTTACAATAATATTTAAAAAGAGATATAACTCATAGAGTCAATGATGTATGTAATAATCCCAATTTTGTATCTCTTGCTTATATAATCTTTTAAATTTATTCCAATGACATTTTCATTTCATTATAATTATCTCGCAAGACTTGCAATAAAGAAATGAGAAAGTATTTTAAATTCATAAAATAAAGCGATAAATGACTTTTTTTTAATTAATATCCTGATCTCACTTCCAAATTTATATTAATTGCTTTGCAAGTAATTTTGCATTATTATGATTCAAACAATGTGCGTAGATTTTGTGTTGAATTACTCAATTTATGTATGCTCTCATTATCAAATTAAATTTTTTGAATTCCTGAATTCGCTTTGTTTACGATCAAACTTTAATTTACACTCTCTCTGTAATAAAGAGAATAATTTTCGAGAAATGAATAGTATATGATATTTGAATGCTTAAAAAATAGGTCATTGCAATAAATAAACTAAATTAAATACTCAAAGAAGAAAAGAAAAAGCCTTAACACATTGCTTAAATCAAAACTTTTTTTAAAAGAAATATTTACGCACATCTTCTTTTTTTCCAATCTATTTTGAACTCTAAATATTTTTCTTTTCCTAATAGCACTGAGATTGATTAAATTCTATATTGTTTTATGCATAGAAATTTACGTAAGGCGCATTCAGAAATTCTACTTTTTAAAATATGAAGTGCTTATTTAAGTCAGTCAATTTACTATTTGTTGAAATATAACTATATTAGGATATTTGGATTTACGGAACAGTTTTCGAAAGTGAAGTTATCCTAATAATAGTTTTTTTTAAAAAAAAACCTTTATACATAATAGAAAAAGTAAAAAAAATTCTTTGTAAAGATCGGCCTCAGCTATCCAACACAAAAAACATTTTAAAATATTGAAATGCAAATGCGATACTTTAAAAAAATTGTTACACAGAATTAACATTAGCGATCGGGTATTTTCGCACGAGTGAAGTAGCCTCTTAAGAGCAGGGCTTAATTTCTAACAAAAAAAGTACCGGATCCCTTATATTTTGCGGTGCCGGTACTAACAACTGTACCGTTCCCACTCCCTCACCCTGTCAATCCAATCTGCATATTTATATTTTGTACATTATTTACGAAATTTAAAGCATTTTTTCTTTAGCAAAATAAACATTTTATTTCAATCTGCATATTTATATTTTGTACATTATTTGCAAAATTTAAGGCATTTTTTTTCTTCTGTAGCAAAATAAAAATTTTAAATATATCTGTCAGCATATACTTTAGCTGCCCACTATTCCATTTTTCCCACTTCTTCCGAATAGCAATCTTTGCCTAATTATAATGTTAATTGCGATTTTTTGTTAATTCTACGATTAAATATGGTAAGGATTATGATTCGGACATAGTGTTAACATATAAAAAAAGAGATAGTTCGTAGCTATGCATTTTTTTATGAAAAGATAAATGAAATTTACAGAAATTAATATTTATATGCTGAAGAATAGAACAATGTTTTCAATTTCCTATAAAACTTGCATACCTTAAACTATAATCGATTATTTCCGCATAACAATCTTTTGTAGTGAGTCCCTGAAAATCAGATTAAATTAAAAAATTGACACCGTTATTTTAAAGATTAGATGCTTTTATAGACAAAGGGGAAACACTGCTCGATTGCTTTCTGATAGAATAAAAATACATGGCAATTGTATGGGGTATTTTCACAATCTTTTGACTTTCGGGAATAAAAATCTGGTGAAATTAAATTTGCTAAAATAAAGTTTTAATCTGATAGACGAATGCCTTAATGATTCAAAATAAAGAAAAAAATGATCAGCAGCGAAAATTTTTTTATTTAACTGAGGTTTGAGTTAAACTTGCGAGTTTAATTTTCCTTACCATTTTACCACTAAAACTTTTTATTTTCTTCTAAATTTTTACTTATAATGAATTTGCATAGTACCCACAGGACATTCAAATAAGAAATAATGAAAATGTAGTGTTTTTAGTACAAATTTTTGGTATAACATTGTCTTAAAGGGGTGTTAAAGAAGGGACGGTAATGTAAAAAAGGGGAATGGTATAGGAAAATAGGGACGAAATGGAAAAAAAGGGACGGTAAGGATGGAACAGCAAGGAAAATTACCACCTATTTTAGGCAGATCATGTTAAGACTAAGTGTTATCCAAAATGTTCATTGATTTTTAGCAACAGTTATTTACATCGCATTAAATAAATTAAAAAAAAAAATTAATTTATCTCGAAAAGTGCTGGAATAAACCTTTGGGGACGGTGTGACTACCAATAAAGCCACGATGCTTGAAATTGATATTTAAATGCTGATTTAAATTCTACAGTAAATTTCCTACTAAAGAATTTTAGTCATTATTTTTCTAGCATACTTCTGCATGAGAAAAAACTTGAAAACAAATTCTGTGGTTGCATCTGAAGGGATTTTCTGTATAATTTTAGAAGAGGGATGGTAAGGAATCTAAAACCCAGGGACAGAGTTTAAAAAATAACAACCCTAAAAACGCGTGCAGGCTAATTTTTAGCTACTTATTTATATAAAACAATAGTTCCAGTTTCAGAAAAAAATTACCTTGAATTATTTTTATTGAAACAATTTTATCCAGACAGCTCCAAACTTAAAAATCAGCATCAGGGAAACGGGACGGTATAGGAGTTTTCCAGGTGTTTGGACCCCCAACATCGTCCAAAACATATTTATCTCGTTAATATTGTTGTGCAATCATGCAATGGGATGTTCCCCAGTATATGAAATAAATAGAAAAAAAAACACAAGAACATGTACTAAAATAAAAATTATTATTCAGGGACATAAAAGTCAAAAGATTGTGAGAATGCCCCGTATCTACTTACAAATGAAAGTAACTTCGTAAAATGTGCAAAGCAGAGGCTAACATGGACAGCGTTCATGATACAAAGTAAATAGAAAAATCACTAACGTAATTTTTATACTTACGTAATAGGAGACAATAAACCTCAAACAAACAAAAAACAAAAAACAAAAAAAAAAAAAAAAAAAAAAAAAAAAAAATGATGCTCGTTGGATAAAAACAGAAAATATTCTTTTCAGGTTAGATATCTAAATAATAATAATAATAATAATAATAATAATAATAAATGATAATTAAGAAAAAAATCCAACCAATTAAAAATTATCCTACTGTAATAAAAGAAAATCGAACTGAAAGCAAATTCATTTTTCAGTCTCTTGAGTGGAGCCGTATCAATGCAAGGCCGACATAAACTTGCAACTATCACCAGAATAGAAAAACACGATTTCTGTTTTCCTTTCATTCTGATCAAAATGATTCGAAATAGAATATAATACGTAATTTTGAAGGAGGAAATTTTTTTTTCTATACATGAATAAATAAAATTTCGAATATAAGACAGATTGAGCTCCAAATCCAAAAACTGATATAAAAATTGAGTACGTTTTATCTCCATCTCCTAATGTCACACATAAGTGTTTTGATAAAAAAATAATGCAAAAACTTGGCGATTGGAAGGAAGGGAAAGGGTAATTTAGGCTTCGGTTTTTCGGAATTACGAGATGGCAAATCATGGTTGGGGAAAAAATGCGCTCCGGAACCCTGCATTTATGAGCTCTGGTGAATTTGGACTAATGTTTAAATATTTACTGAAAACAGAGAAGTGCCAGATTTGGGCTCAGGTTTTTCTCCGACGCAAATTAAACCCTGCAAGAGGCTACTTCAGTCAGGCGAAAACTGTCAGTCAGGCGCTATGTTAATCCAATGGGAGATATTTTTTAATATATCTCGTTTGCATATTTTAATATTTGTGAATTATTTTTTTTCATTGGATAGCTGAGATCGATCTCTACATCGGCCGTTTTTTACTTTTTCGCTTTTGTTTTCAGGTATTTTTAATTAGGACCCTTTCACTTTCGGAACTGGCTTAGAAAGTGAAAGTATCATCATAAAAAAATCTGCAAAGAAAATCGAAAAAGTAAAAAATGGCCTTTGTACAGATCGATCTCAGCTATCTATTGAAAAAACACTTAAAAATATTAAAATGCAAACGAAATTCTCTTAACTTAAAAAATTTCTCCCATTGGATTAACATTAGCGAACGGGTGTTTTCGCCTGACTGCAGTAGCCTCTTAAAGGATCTCTTCAATGCAGCCATTGAAGAAAAGGGGCTATGTTAAATTTGAAGATTGAGAGGTTTTGAGATATTTGATAAATCGGTAGGTCAAACCTTATACTTGCTCGTCGCAGCTTTTTTTTTTTTTAACTTGTAATAGAAATATTTTTTTTTTAATAAATTCCTTTTTTTTTTTTTTTAAATCACCAATTTAATACACTTAAATCAATTTTATTTGAGCCTACCTTGCTGTGTTAAAAAATCGAATTATAATTCCAATTCTGTTTTGTTAACGATGTATTTTGTAATGAATGTTATCACAGGACTCTAGCGATAACGACTATAAAACAATTGAAAATCCTACTTAGTAATGTCAAAACTATGAGAAGATTAAAAAAAAAAAAAAAAAAAAAAAACTTATAGACTTTACGTAACGAAACAAACTGCTGTTTTATATAATTCTAATTTAAGTTTCATACTTTTCAAATTTGTCAGATTTTAATTTTATTTATTTATACATTTTTATTCCTGTGTAAACAATTACAGATTCTTTAAAATTACATTAATTTTTGAAAAGGCCGAAAGCCTGAACTACAAACACAAAATACCTCACGATATTCTCTTTTCTACGATATTATTTATTTATTTGTTTCTGTGCATATGTGTGTCTGACTCTTTCAGTTTTATCGGTGCAAGAGTGTTCTAAAAATAACCCCCCCATCCCTCATTTGACAAATTTACATATTTATTTTTAAACATTAAAGCATGACCCGGGTAGGTATATTTATTGAAGTGATTTGGAATTGAACAGCTTTTTTTTTTTTTTTTTTTTTTTTTCGATAAATGAATTACACCTTGAGTTATAAACGATTGTTTGATCATGGCGACTTTTATCCGCGACTGTCACTTCCGGAAATATAGCTCAAAATGCATGGTAAAACTCTCTGAAAGATTCTCTGCCATTTTATAAAAAAGGGGAAAAAACCTATTTAATAGTTTCTGTATAAGAATGCTTGTCAATATCCTCTTTTATAAATAAAATGAAATTCAAGAATTTGTCATAAATTAAACAGTTTTGATCAACATAAAATAGGTTGTAATTTCAATCCCCCCCCCCCCCCCCCCAAAAAAAAAAAAAAAAAAAAACTACGTAGAAATTTCAGATTAAACGTCGGAGCAGAATATTTATAGGAGGTTGAAAAATTTAGTTTGTTCGACTTTTCTTCCTATGGGGGAGGGGATGGGAGAGTTTAGATATTTTATTAAAGCTTAACTATACCGCGCCGGTATTAGATTAAGCATTTGAAAAATCTTAAAGGTAATATTCTGTATAGAAAACTAAATGAACTGTTTAAATAAAGTCTGATAATTAATTCTTAATGTAACTGATCTGGTTGATACTCACATAAACAAGTAGAGTGGCATTAATTCATATGTTTTATTCTGATAATCTTTTATTTTCTAAAATTTTTACAGAGAGTACAATAAAGCTAGAAATATTATTAAATATTTTTTTCCAAAGAAAATAACAAGAACTCATTAATTTTGTTATTAATAATAGTTTTTTAAAAGGGTTTTGTTCCTTTGTCATAATGTTTCGCTTTACCTGTAACACGTATTTAAACATCGATTTGATAATTGATGCATCTTTTTAAAAAAAATTTAAGATACAGAAAAAAGGAAACAAGAAAAAAATATCGATTTACTAATACAGTATAATATATATAGATTTTTTTAAGTTGAAATTTATCTGAATATACACTAAAATCGTGTATTATTTTGAAAAAATGTTTCTTTAAAATATGAACTTTTATTTGATTTGCTGGTCTATTCTGGTTGGATTCGAAAATTCATTTACGATCATTTCAGCTTTTTCAACGCAAACGATTCCGAAGTTTATACTGTATGGCTTGTTACTACAGAGCTGCACATGCTTGTTCCTGTCAAAGGCTTAATTAATGACTTGCAGTCGGACATTCTACCTATGTCTGCTTATATTAGATAAAGGGCAGGCGAAAGCAGGTTTTCAATTGCCAAAATATTATTCAGTTTCCCGTTTCTTCAGACGAAGACACTCGCGAGCTAATGCTAACGCTCTGGGAGGTTCTTTTCAAGTATATCGGGTGCATTTCGACTTTTTATTATTATTTTTAATTGAATAGTCTCTATATTCGCCCATTTTATTTTATTTTTATTTTGGGTGCAATTTTTTTTTTCTTTTTTTTTTTTTTTTTTTTTATAAAGTTACTTTTATTTTCGGAACGGGTTCCGAAAGTGAAAGTGTCGTTATAAAAAAAAAAGTAAAAATGGGCCTAATGTAAATATCAATTTCAGCTATCAAATGCAAAAACAGACAAACAAACAAACAAAAAATATCGAAACGCATTTTCTTTCTTTTATTTATTTATTTATTTATTTATTATGAAATATATAGGCATATGCGTCCTTGAGACCTAACAACGGTAATTATTGGTTAATTGTCTTTGTATTGTAAGATATAAAACTATGTAAATACTGAAACTAAACAACCAATTTTTTAAAAATTTTGTCCATTGATTCCTCCTCCTTCTAACTTATTGGATTATAGAACATGCCTTAATCTCTACCCCTGATAATTCAGATCCAGTTCAATAGCCTATTTTGATAGTTTTAAAGCATACACTGTAAAAAAAATCCAACCAGTTTTCCTGTAGGAATCGGAAAAATAGCTGCCCTTATCGTACCGGAAACTTTTCCGACCTAACTCGGAATAAAATCCATAAAAAGGGGAAATAGTCCATAAAACGGTATTTTACGGATTTTACTCCGATTTTAAGGATTTTATTCCGAGCTGGGTCGGAAATTTTTCCAGTACGATAAGGGCAATTATTTTTCCGATTCCTACTGGAAAACTGATCGCATTTTTTTTTTTTTTTTTTTTTTTTTTTTTTTTTTTTTTTTTTTTTACAGTGTATAGATTTGAGAGACCTCAAGTTTATGAATACTTTGACCAGGGCCCTGATTACCTAGGTCTCAATCTAGCCCTCCCGGTGAATACTTATAATCAGTTTAATTTTCCTAAACTATATTGATAGCGTTAAGAGGCTATTCACTCAAGCGAAAACACACGCTCGCTAACGTTATTCTTATGAGAGATTTTTTTTTTTTAATATCTCGTTTGCATTTCGATATTTTAAAAAGATTTCTTTTTTTTTACATTGAATAACTGAAGTCAATCTCTAGAAAGCCCGTTTTTTACTTTTTCGATTTTGTTTGCAGTTCTTTTTTAATAGGATACTTTCACTTTCGGAACTAGTTTGAAAATTAAAGGTATTCTAAATAACTTCTCCAGTGCTGTACAAAGTTATGCAGCTATCCAATGCAAAATAATAATAATAATAATAATAACAATAATAATGTACAAATATTAAAATGCAAGCGAGATATTTAAAAAAATTCTCTTATAGGAATGACATTAGCGAGCGTGTGGTTCCGCGTGAGTGAAGTACACTGTAAAAAAAAAAAAAAAAATCAGACAAGTTTTCCTGTAGGAATCGGAAAAATAGTTGCCCTTATCGTACCGGAAAATTTTCCGACCCAGCTCGGAATAAAATCCGAATAAAAAAGGAAATAGTTAATAAAACGGTATTTTACGGACTTTATTCCGATTTTACGGATTTTACTCCGAGCTCGGTCGGAAATTTTTCCGGTACGATAAGGGCAACTATTTTTCCGATTCCTATAGGAAAACTGGTCGTATTTTTTTTTTTTTTTTTTTACAGTGTAGTCCCTTAAAAGTGCGGCATAACAAATTAATACTTTTCTGTTTTTACATCATATGTTTTTGAAAATATCATTAGATATTTTTATTTCGATTACCAGTGGACTCTGAATTTCTATAACAAATGTAATACTTTTGCAAACTTTACTTTGTACCTGTAAAAAAGATTTTGCTGAACTAAATTTTCCACACCATGAGAGTTTTAAGAATCTGATTTTAAAAGATTTTTATCAGTTGTTAAAAATACTATATAGATCTGGATTTTTTTTTAAATTATTCATTTTGTATTATCTTAAAAAACGTATTTGACGACACTTTTGAAAACTGCAGTATTTTAATACATGTATTTTTATTCAGGGTTTTTTTTTTCCTGTTTATAAATTAGATATATCTTTAATTATACAGCTAACTGATGGTTAGCATATTCTTTTTTATGGCTCGTTTGACGACTGATTTAAGTGATATATAGTGAATTTTATAAAAACAGATAATTCTTGTATATATAAATAATAATAATAAAAAAATTGCTCAGTTCTCAAAGAATCTGAATTAAATATCTGAAATTTTTATAACTGTGTTTGAAAATTTTGTTATTGTGACTGAAAATTTAAGAGTTATTTGTAAATAATCAAAGCATACATATGCAATGTTGTTGTTATTAGCGATTAAACAGAAAACGTTATAAGGTATTATTTATTATTATTATTATTATTATTATTATTATTTATCTGAGTAATTGTAGTAAAATTTGCATGAATTTTGAAAAATAAATAAAAGATCATGATTCCTATTCTTTTCAAAATTCCTATCATTTCCTATCATTTTGAAAAAAATGATGATTGTGTAACTTACCCCTTTATCATCTGATTTCTTCAATTGTCAAAACAAGGTAACTATTTAAAGTCTTATTCTAATATGCAGTTCCTTTTTAATTATAGACTCGGGGGGGGGGGGGAAGAGTTATTAGAAAAAATATTTTAATTCTTATTGGTAATAAACTTTTACGAAAGATCAATTCTTGCTCCAATCCGAATTCCATGAATCTAGGTATAGGGGTAAGAGAAAATGGATTTTATGTGGAATGAACAAGCGACTTAAATGAAAGATCCTTTTCTAATTCTTGTACACTTGTTGGGTAGCCGCCATGCATCTCAGACAAAAATTTATGGTTCTTCGATGAATACAGTACATCTACTACGGATTTTCGAATATTTAAGATTCGCATAAAAAATCAAGAACTCCCCCCCCCCCCCCACACACACAATCTATAAAAATGCCTCACTGCTACGACCAATATTGACAGAATTTGAAGGTAAATCCCGTTTTGCAGAATAATTTGCATGTATATATATCTAACCTACTATTTCATTACAAAAAAAAAAAAAAAAAAAAAAAAAAAAAAAAAAAACTTAAAAGAAAATCCAACATTTTTAAATTTTTTTATTAGGAGATTTAACTGGACAATGCGGTTACAGAACGTTGGCAGAATCTTACTTTTTAACTGTAATAGATTTCTTATAATTAATATGTTTTTAGATTGCACACTAGCAACTCCAAAAATCATTTTAATTTTAAAATATAAAAATGTATTCAAATAAAGTTTTGAAATTTATTAAAAGCAATACTTTTGTATCAGCACCAAATCAGATGTTAATATCCGAAACAATCGATAAGGATTTCGTTAATTACAGAAGTATTTTTTTCTGATTATTTCAGCGGTTTTAGAGAGTAATTAGATTACTTGTCTATTAAATTTGTGTTATATTTATATTATTTATAATATTTTTTAGTTATTCATAAAGTTTCAATTTCGTTATGGAATACTATTCGAAAATATATGCTAGACTATTTATATTGTTTCGTGTGTAAATGGGTTAATATTTCGTAATAGGAAAGAATAGTGCAATTCTTTTATGTAATTTTTTTAATTAATATTACAGTATATACTGTATACACGCATAGATGTCAACTCGTGCGGATTTTTGTTACCACTAAAATTCAATAGTAAATTTTGCCTAATACAATCTATGAAGTTTAACGATTACTCACACTTTAATGAGGTAATAGTTTTAGGGGTATTTTTTAGGGGTATAGGTAAATTTTAGGGGTAACAAAAATTCGTACAAGTTAGCAGCTATGTATACGTTTCCCTTGGTCATATTTTATTTAAAAAATCAGTTTGAACAATTTCAAAGAATAAAAAAAAGCTTTCGACGTGTATAAAATCTATAAATGGATTAACAAATTTTGCTAAAAAGCTGCCTACAGTCAAGCTTAAAACATACTTAAAAAAATCATAATTCAACAAACTTAAGAAATTTAATAATTTAAAAAATATTAAGAATGTTTATTGTGTTTCCGTTTATTTTTATTTCTTCTTTTTACAAAAATATCAAAATGAATTGCATTGCAATAAAGTCGGAATTTTGAAATAGAAATTATTAATTTAATATACTAAAAAATAGACAAAGTGATTTTATTATTGGAATTATAAATTGTTTCAGGTATATTCAGCGCCATGCAGTGTCATGCCATTTTTCGAGCACACACTATTATTTTTCTTTTGCACGTTCTCTTTTCCGAGTGCGCTATTCTATTTGTGATAGCTCCATCATATTTTTATTTTCTAAGATAAACAAGTACTGCATCTATTCTTAATTTTATTAAAACTTTTATTTCTATTTTCTTCTTTTTTTAATTCATACTAATAAATTATTGCACCTGTTTATTTTTCTGTTTTATACACTGAAAAAAAAAATTATAGATACATGATTAAAATAAGTCTAATTACATAAAAGGAATGTATATATGAAACAATTATCAGGGTTCTTAAAATTGAACCTTCTCCCCAAAAGAAAAAAAAGCTTTCAAACATTTAAGTTTAATATTTTGTTACTTTCAATATAGTTTTAGTTTATTTTGGTACAATTTCTGTTTATCAATAAGAAATATTTATTTACAAATAGTTGAAATAAAAAAAAAAAAACATTTTAAAAATATAGAAACGATACTGAAATTTTACAAACTATTTTTAACGAGAAATACATTTATTATCATTTTGCATTTCGAAGAAAGTATCTTTTTACGATGTTATAAAAAATTTGCTAATATTATAACATTGTTTATGCATCTTTTATAATTCTTTTAAAATGCATATTTCTGTTTAAATTATATATATATATATATATATATATATATTTATTTATTTATTTATTTAATTGTATGAGACTGAATCGACAAAAAACTCTTCTTTGACTTGTGAAAGAGTCCTTTCACACCTAATCCACTCTCCTCTATCTGAAAATATAATTAATACTTGTGAAATATTCTATAACACGACCCACTGTTCTCTTGACCTATGTCACCGTATATAGTAGGGTAAGAATGCGTAATCTACGAACGCATAGTATCATTGTATGACCATGTGCATTTAAAAAAGCTTACAAATATTTCCTGAGAAATGGTGGAAAAAAAATAAAGAATTCCCATGCATAGAACGTTATATTCAGTGCCTAATTTAGTAATGTAGGGTTCCAAGCACGAAAACTTCAGTGAGCTCATATACACAGATACTATATGACTTCTTTCTATTGATTGATATATCCTTATATAGTATATAAATATAATCAGAGAATTACTACTTTGAGGTTCTCACAATAAACAAGTAAATGAAGAAACTGCGAACAAGAGTGCCCAATTTATACATATGTGAATTGTGGATATCCACTAAATCTCCAATCCCTTCTTTTAACATTTCCCGTATTTCATGAATTTCATAGAAATTTTCACACACAGGCACAAATGTATGCATATGTGAACATTTCCCAGTCGTATTATCTCAGTATCTAATGTCAAGAGAAACCACAAGATTTTGGGAGACTGCAATTTTTATACTTATTTTATATCTTCTTTTTTTAGATGCGTTCGTAATTATATAAATATGTAGCACCTATAATCGTCATCTGGCTCGTCCGTCTGACCGCATATAACAGCGCAGAAACTACACAACCGAATGGTTAAAAAATTTAGTATGTATAATCGTTGCAGAATTGTGTCGAGTTATTTCACATTTTTTGAAAACCGAATCAAAAATTTAAAAGATATTAATAAAAGTTTTCTTCCTTCTATTAAATCCTGTCATACGTAATTAATTCCCTCATATCCTCTGATAGGTCATGATTCAATTTTGCCATGGTGATTACATCAGATTTAAGATGAAATCATATCATTTCCGTATTATTGGATTTAATGTATATAATAAATTTTATATTCATGTATTTTTGCATGAGAGTGCAACAGCTATTGCATCAAAATCTGAATGTTTACAAAACTAGCTATAATACGTCATTTGCCACATTTGACGTACAATTTCCGATTTTCTTTTCTACTAATTTTTTAATTCGTTACCGCAATAACACGTGAACCCTGGGTATAAACACTGTTTGGGTCTCCATTCTTGTGTTGTGTAGTACGTGAAACGTTTGTAATTCTACTCGAATGGTACAATTTAAACTTTGTACCGGCCTATTCACGAAGTTAATTTTATTCATAAATGCACAAAATTTGCATTTATATTTAAACTCAAATTTCAGAAAATGGAATTTTATTTCAAATTTTTCTATTAAAAAGATTCTTAAAATTGGTAAAGATTTTCGCTATAGAGCAGTGAAGAAAAATATGTTTTCGCTTAAGAATTAATTTTAATTAAGGATGTATATGTATAAGTTATAAAAAAAAAAACTGATAAATTCCATGGCACCCGAAATAGTACTATTTAAAAATTACACATATTTAGATGTAAAAATGTCTTAGTGAAGGTGCAAAAAGGCGCGAGTTTCCAATTGCAGTGCAAAAAGGAAAAAATAAATAAAACATTGGAACACGCTTATATAACGTTTAATTGCATGTATGATTGGACATTTTTTAGACGTGATTTTCATGATATAGAATTAACCCATAAGTCGCGTTATACCTTTCTTGGGCATTGCGAGGTAGTTTCAAGAAAGGTATTAGTTTCTGGAACACAGTAGTGGTGATTAAGTGTTACCTATCTTGTTATTGTACGATATAAAAGTATGTAAACAATGGAACTCAACAGCTAATTTCTTTCAATTCTGCCAACTGACCCCCCCCCCCCCTTTCAAGCTTATGGGATCATGGACCAATGTCCCGTTTGCCGATTCATAATACTGGCCCTGTGTACGCTTAAATCGCAGTTTAATTGGTCTACCTTATGTTGATAGGGTTACAAGTGCGACATAATAAATTAATACTAATTTGCTTTTACATTGCGGTCACTTGAAAATAGTAATGAATTTATATTTCGCTTAAAATCGATTCGAAATTCCTTGATAAAAATGTAATAATTTCGCAAATTTTACTTTGTTCTGTACGTGTAAAAAAGTTTTACCACGCTAACTTTCAACAGAATAAAAATAAAACAGTTGCTAAAAATTGTGTGTTTCACGAAAACCTTTTTTTTTTTTTTTTCATTTTCTTTCATCTGAAAAAGCTTTTTGGCCCACGCTCTTGAAAACCTCAGTATTAATAGGTATATAGTAAAACATTAATGTATTTTAATTCATATCGGGCCCCACTAGTGGCCGAGAGGTTCTGCTCTCGAAGCTGGTAGACGGGAAGTGCTGGGTTCGAACCCAATCGCGCCCGTCGGCCTAATCGTTCGGAGTTTTCGTGGTTTTCTTCGAACCTTGGATTTCCAAGCGTTAATACGGGTTAGGTTCCCTTAGAAAGACCCCTCCCCCACGAAGGGCACCCCCCCCCCCTTAGGTCATATATCCCTCGTGTTGATAATTGGCCGTCATAAACACAACCAACCAACCTTTAATTCATATCGATTTTTCCTCCTTGTTTATATATTGGATATATATCTGATTATATATGTGTGAACAGCTGATTTAAGGGATATGTAACGCGTTTTTTATCATAGATAATTACTGTTATAGATATTATTAATAAGAAATCATCATGATTGAGTTGAAAATATTTCGAGATTTTAAATGAAAAATAAAATGATAAATGCATATATATGAAAATTGCTGATGTTGGCTATTAAATAAAAAAAAAGTTATGTAAAATTATTAAATATTATTTTAAAATCTGAGTAATTACAGTAAAATTTATATGCATTTCATAAAAAATAAAGGGTTATGATTCCTATTTTATTTTCTTTCTTTAAAAGAATTTCGAAGAATATCTTCTGTAAAGGTAGAAAAAGGCAAAATATTATTTTCTCCTGACCAAAACCCTTTTCAAAATATATGTCTTCGGGCTAAAACCAACCGCTCTTTGCCTAGAGCGATTGTACCCCATACCTTGACGACATCTGGCCGTGGTCACTCACACTGGAATGCCAGACTTAAAATTTCCTAGAAATGGGCTGGAAACGTAAATAGCCATGATAAGTGTTGTATCTTACTCCGTTCCGTGTTTCAGATAGGGGAAAAGTAACATTTAATGTAATGTATCGTATTATGAGTTAATACATTAATGTTTTTGTTATGTATTAACGTATTTTTCTCTCGCAAAGAATGCACATATTCTATTGCAATACGTATAATTGATTTCAGAATACACTTCCTTTTTTAAAAATATGCCCCAATAACAATTGTAAATGTTGATTTTATAACATTCTGTATTAAAATTTAAGCAGATAATTAAAATTAGACTTAAACTTTCATAATAAAGGTCTGATATATATACATATATATATATATATATTATATATATATATATATTATAAAATATTTAACTTTAAAAAACGCGATTTTTCTAATGAAAAAAAAAATACGAAACCTTTTAAATATATTTTTAGTGGCAAATTAAAAAATACTTTTAATATAATTTCTTATCTTAAAAATGCCATATGAGTTCGTATTTTGTTGGTAAAAAATTCAATGCCAAACTTTTGAAAGCATCAGTATTAAACCGACGATGTTTATTTAGTCAATACCAGAAAAATAAAATTAAACAATAAAAAGTTTAATTAGCATTTTGTTTTAATAACACATATTAATATTAAATAATACAGGTAATAATAAAATATGAAATTCCGAAATACAAATAACTCCAAATTTGATTTTAGGATAGAAGATTTTGATCGTAATTTTATATTATTAATGAATAATGACACAAACGCCATAAAAATTAAACAATATAAAGTGGTAAAAAAAAAAAAAAAAAAAAAAAAAAAAAAAGATCTGGCAAATTTTAAGAAATGGTACACCACGCCACAACATACTATTTTTTATATAGGAAGCCAAGGTCGAATAATATTTTCTATTGTCAAAAATACAGGGTGTCTCTCTCCCAGCACCACAGGAACTCCATTTGGCGCCCGGGGCGGAAGAGCTTGTTACATACCATTGCCGCATAATGATAATAACTGGCAAAAAAAAAAAAAGCAAATATTTCGGATTGACCATCGGTGAGGATTATTTATATGGGGTTGAAAATTTTATCTTATTGGTTGTACATTTTTTCATTTGGAGGGGGGTCGTGTTGTTATTTTATTAAGGCTCTCAACTGCTCTGCTCAACAAGCGCAAACAGTTTTGACACATTTACAAATTCATTTTTTAACGGAAAAATATAAAATTGGAAGGCCTGACTATGGAAGCGATTTGGAAACGTACTGTGTTTTCCATTTTTTGTTAAATAAATTACCTATTGAGTTATAAACGATTTTGATCACGTAACAAAGACGTTTTTCTCCCATCGCTGACTGGTTTTCTGCTTTCTTCGGGAACTTCGGTTCAAAATGTCCACTTTGACACTATTTTCTGAAAGATCTATTGCGTTTGCAAAAAAAAAAACGGAAAAAAACAGTCCGATTATATTGTTTTTGATCAACAAAAATTGCTAGTTTCATGCATTTCCGAACAAAAATAAATTAAAACTTATGTCCTAAACTCGCCCTTTTGGATTTGAGAACAGCTTTAAGACTTAACAAGCGTTAATACGGGTTAGGTTCCCTTAGAAAGACCCCCACGAAGGGTACTCCCCCCCTTAGGGTCTATATCACTCGTGTTGATAATTGGCCGTCATAAACACAGTCAACCTTAAGACTTAACTATGATGGTATTGCATTGAGCATTTCAAAAACCTTAAAGGTAATATCTTCTATTCTTTCTTTATAGAAAGATATCTATTCTTTATAGAAATCTAAATAAACATTTTAAATAAGCTTTGATAATTAATGCGTAATGAAACCGATCTCATTCATACTCACATAAACATGTGGGAGGGATACTTCATTCACACGAAATGACCCGCTTACTACTGCTAATCCAATGGAAGAAATTTATAAAGGTATCTTGTTTGCATTTCAATACTTTTTAAATGATTTTTTTTTCTGCATTAGATTGCTGAAATCGATCTGTACAAAGGCCGTTTTTTATTTTTTATTATCTTTTTATTTATTTTTAGCTCACAGGCTGTCAAAGCCTGAGAGCCTATGTGCCCGTCTGTTCTGTATTGTATGTACGTATGCACGTAAGTAACGCGATAACTCTTGATAGAAATATCCGATTTGCTTCAATTTTATTTTCCAGGCTCATTTTGATAAGGCGCTTCCCTGATTAGTTATGGGGGTTCATTGTTTAAGGATAAAGAGGAAAAGGGTGGTTAGTGCCCCCCTTAATTTAGATAAATGGGTTTTTCATATAGAATTATCCGATTTGCTTCAAATTTGGTATACCCGTTTATTCTGATAAGGAGCTTCCCTGATTAATTTGGAAGTCCATTACTTAAGTATGAAGGGGGTAGGGGGGCTACCCCCCTTAATTTATATAAATGGGTTTTTCATGTAGAATTGTTCGATTTGCTCCAAATTTGGTATACCAGTTCATTTTGATAAGGCGCTTCCCTGATTAGTTTTGGGGGTTCATTGTTTAAGGATAAAGGGGGGAAAAGAGGGGTTAGTCACCCCCTTAATTTAGATAAATGAGTTTTTCATGCAGAAATATTCGATTTGCTCCAAATTTGGTATATCGGTTTATTATGTTGAGGAGCTTCGCTGAAAGTTCATTACTTAAGTATAAAGGGCGGAAAGGGAAGGCTACCCCCCTTAATTTAAATAAATGGGTTTTTCATGTAGAATTGTTCAATTTGCTATACCAGTTTATTATGTTAAGGAGCTGCTTTGATTAGATTTGGGGGTTCATTGCTTAAGGATAAAGGGGGAAAAGGGGGCTGATCCCCCACCTAATTTAAATAAATGGGTTTTTCATGCATAAATATTCGATTTGCTACAAATTTGGTATAGCGGTTTATTATGTTAAGGAACTTCCCTGATTAGATTTGGGAGTTCATTAATTAAGTATAAAGGGGGAAAAGGGGACTAGCCCCCCTTAATTTAGATAAATGGGTTTATATAGAATTGTTCGATTTGCTCCAAATTTGGTATGCCGTTTTATTGTGTTAAGGAGCTTCCCTGATTAGATTTGGAGGTTCAGTAGTTAAGTATAAAGGGAGAAAAGGGGTCAAGACCCCCGCCCCCTTAATTTAGATAAATGAGTTTTTTATGCAGAGTTATTCGATTAGCTCCAAAGTTGATATACCGGTATATTATGTTAAGAAGGTGCCTTGATTAGATTTGGAGGATTATTGATTAAGTATAAAAGGGGACGGAGGCTAGTCACCCCTTAATTTAGATAAATGGGTTTTTCATGCAGAATTATTCAATTTACTTCAAATTTGACATACCAGTTTATTCCAATATGGCGCTTCCTTCATTTGATTTGGAGGTTCATTGGTTAAATATATAGGGGGGAAACTGGTCTAATCCCTCTTCATTTATTTTTTGAGGGGCATTATTTTTTGAAATAAGACTATAATAACAATTAGTGTGAATAGCCTGTGAGCTCAATGCCATCAGTTTAACTGCGCACTTTTCTTTTTCTTCTTTTTTTTTTATGAGGATGCTTTCATTTTCAAAACTGGTTCCGAAAATGAAAGTGTCCTTATTAAAAATACCTGTAAACAAAATCGAAAAAGTGAAAAACTGTCTTTGTACAGATCGATTTGAGATACCCAATGCAAAAAAAAAAAAAAAAAAATTAAAAATATTGAAATGCGAACGAGATACCTTTATAAATTTCGCTCATAGGATTAGCATTAGCGAGCGGGTCTTTTCGCTTGACTGAAGTAGCGTCATAATGAATCGGTTCCATTTCTGATAATCCTTTTATTTCTGAACTTTTTACTGAGAATATGATAAAGTTGAAAATATTCTTACTTTTTTTTTTGAAAGAAAATAAATAAACCCTTTAATTGTATTAATAAAAATAATAATAATTTAAAATGTCGTATTCCTTTATCATAATGTTTCGCTTTATCTGTTACAAATATTTAAACATTCGTTAGATAATCGATGCATGTCGACAAGAACAAGAAAAACTGTCGATTTTCTAATATTTATTTTTAAAGTTGAAGTTTATCTGAATATATAATAAAATCATGTATTATTTTAATAAAATTTTACCAGAAAAAAAAATAATAAAAAGTTCAACAATAATTTTCTTAAGACCTTATACAAGTCACACAGAGAAACTTGAAAGAAAATGTTAAACCTATGGGTGAAACTTAAGCAGAAATCTTTACAGAAGTCGTTATATATATACAGGGTGTCCACGTATAACCTAACCGACCTTTATTTTTGCAACCGTTGGTCCTAGATGCATACTTCCGATTACAAAAGTGGTCAAAATTAGGTTCAGAGTTAAGATAAAAAATAGTTTGAAGCGAAAAAACAATTTAGTGAAGAATTACAAAATCAAAAATTTTATACGGTCCCCGGTCCTATAAGTTATATTTAGTAAAATTTTCCTGTTACATTGAATAGTAAATCAAAAAGAGTCCCGTTATTCTACGATTAAAATTGACCGAGTAATAGCTGTTTAAAATTGGAGAATATTTTTGCTGAAAATTAGGGGTAATTCATAAATTTACTAGAAATATAATTTCGTCAGATATATTAAAGAAATGGTTGAAAGTAAAATTAGCATTGCAATATAAATTTGAAATCTTTAATCATTCTGACATATTACTGCAAAATATACAATTTGTACTGAACATATAAGAGGATAAAAATAACAGAATTTTTGTTAAATAAACGGACGAAAAACAACAGCCTTAATTCTTTAAAAAATATACTTATTTTTAAATGCCGCTAGATTACACTGTCTTTCAAATTTTGGGCTGTGCCATGTTTTTTAGCTTTTGAAAATTGATTCTTATGTATTTTTTAGCGCTGAATCCGAAAATGACCTTCATTTTAAACCATCACGTCAGGATTTTTCTCAAATTGCAAATTTCAAAGTTAAAAAGCTCAAAATTAAAATTGATCCCCCCTCCCCTCCCAACCTCATCGGACCCCTGAGCTGTTTGGCTGTAAAAAACACACTATAAGCCAAAAAATTGAATAAATTATTGAATTAAATAAAATTAAACTCAATAAAAAAGTTTTACATCTATTTTATAGTATCAGATTTTTCGCCTTGAAATTTACGATTTCCGAAAAATCCTGACATGATGAAATTAAGCAAATTAAGCAAGCAACTGTAAACAAAAGATCTGGCTAAAATTCTGTTCGAGTTTATTAATATTTTACTAATTTAAAAACAAAAGAATATTTTTTGCATAAGTTACTTTATTTCTTTTATTTATAGGTAACATAATTTAAATAATATTAATCAGTGGTTAACTACTACAGATTAACATTTGTCAATTAAAAATATTCACCAATTACTTACATTTTTCTACGTACCAATAGCGTCAATTAAGTGCCATTTCAATCAAATGTAAGTAAATTATCAAGCATGAATATCTTTATATCATAACGCTTTCATCTCCATTGCAAATATTATATTTTCGAAATATTTTCACCAACCAGCAAAGCCCCCTCCCCCCCCCCCCCCCCCACCCGTATGAAACATCCTTTCATGTCGCATAAAAAAGACACCATTCTACAATTATTGCACCGAATTAAACAAGCAACCGTCTTCAAAAGACTTAGCTAAAGAATTTGTTACAGCCAATGGCATATATTTTAATATTTTAAACAAAATTTAATATTTGTTCACAAAATTTATTTAAAAAAGAATCAATTTTCTTTCAAAGACGACATTAATTAAATCGTATTAATCAATCATTAACTAACCGCAGTCAATAAGTCAATTATTTACTACTTGTCAATAATAATCATTTATTACTACCCATAACTAATAATAGCGTCAATTAAGTACTATTTTAATTAACAATAGCAGATGATTAAGCATGAATAACTCGAAATCATAACGATTTCATCCCTATTGCTTAAAACATCCTTTCGAAAAATTGGCATTGTCCTTCAAACGCTTCAATAACATTATACACTTTGTCAGGCAATTCATTGAATAATAGAGTAACCACCCAGGACATCTTAGTTCGAGATTAAGTTACTCGGGTTGAGTGTGTAAAATTTCAAAACGAGTAACACTCGAGTTACTCTAAATAATTGTACTTTACTCCCACAAACTTTTCGCTCTAAAAAATACAAATTTTCTTCGAATGAAATTTTTTTGGTGTTCATATGTATATTTTGCATATCTTAACATTCTATAACAATATTTAAATGCTATTAATAAAATTTCGGTGGGTATTCCAAACGTCGGTAAAAAGTTTAGTTATTGACGAGGGCGGGTAGGACGGTATGTGTGTGTGTGTGTGTGTGTGTGTGCGTGTGTGTGTGTGTGTGTTTCTGTTATCCATTTGTATAAAATTTCAAAATATCTTTCAATAATACAAAGAAATGTCAAATACCCTTCTAAAGATTTTATTTTTCCGAAAGGGAAAAAATCACTTTTCATCGTTTTGTTGTCTTGGTATAAAAAAATACAAAAATAATACATTTTTGTAGAGATTTAGCTATAAAAATGATATTAATATGACTATTTATATTCCTTATTTTTTAACCTTTTGTGGAAATGCGTTGAAAAATAAAGAAAAAAAAAACACAAATATTTTAAGGTAAAGTACTTCTTGTTTAAAGTAACACGTGTATTTAAATGATGTAAGAAAACCAAATAACAGGAAAGAAGCAAATGTAACACATTATTTGATATTTTTATTAAAGAAATTAACCGTAAAAGTTTTATCTGAAAAAAAAATACATAAATACGTATTTAAAGTGATATATTCTGATGTTCATTTATATATAAATATTCATTATTTTAAATCTACCCTTGTTAAAAATGCTAGGAAAAAAACTGTTTTTAGATTTCACATTAATGTAAACATTTACACATTTGTTGGAATACGCATATTTCATGGATAACGACGCATCGAATACGAGGCTCTAACTGGTTAAGTTGGAATATAATGTTGATTTCGAAATGTGGAAAGCATATCAAACTTGGTTTTCATGAGGAATCAAAGGCACTTATTAACCTTTAAAAAGCTTAAATATAAACTTGTAGTACATATTTAGAAATATTTCGGAAACATTACTCTTTTTTAAAAGGTAGCATAATGCTGCAGTTATAAACGTTAAGCACAAATTCTTGCTCTGATAAATATATATATATAACAAAATAACGGTTGAATGTATTAATGTAAGTTTTGTTTAATTGTTTAGTTCATTTTTAATAATATTTTTGTGCAAGAGAATGTTCTCTACGTTCTTTTCTAAGTTAAAGACAAAGACAATGGCTTCGGTGGCCTCCTGACATCTTTTCTGTTAATTTTTTTCAATTCCTACTATTAGTTCCTCCTATTAGTTCCTTCTATTAGTTAATCCCTATATATATCTTGTTCAAATTTTCAATCGTTAATAAAATATTTATTATTCATCTACTCAAGGTCAAATACATATTTTGTCTTTTAGCGGATGACACTTGATGTTGATACAGTTTTTTCAAATATTAATTCCTTAATTAAATTTTAATTAATTAATTTTAGTTTTATATGAGAGAAAAAATGGCGGTCATTGGTTATTGAATAGCATTTAATGCATCTTCATATCTATAAGGGGTTACCATAGGGAAGGAACCTGCTCTGTCGCCGAATACTACCATGTTTATCGGCAACTTGGCGATATATCGCCAAAAGTGACGCCAACTTGTCGATATCTCAAATATTTCGCCAAATTCCCATAGACTTCCATTGAAAACCAACAGGGTTTACTTGCTTATAGAAAATCAACAAATTGAGATATTTTAATGCAACAGAAACTAATATTAGCTTAAGGGATTATATTAAATTTGTCATTGATGACATAAGAAGGAATTGACTTAAGAAAAATATTTTTATATTACTTGTTTCTTTTGTGGCTCTATCACAGAGTCTTTGCCACACAAGTTGCTGACGGTGAAGAACTAAAGGATTGGATATACTGTCACTGAAAGGTAAGTTAGCGAGCACTTGGGGGAAACTAGAATTCCACGTTGACATTCTCCGTGCTACCAAGGGGGCACGCTTTAAAATTTTTTAAGTATGTGAATTTATTAAAATGATTTTCGCAGTGCATAAACTTATCGGTACAACCATACATCTAATTATAATAGTTTTTGCGTATTAAATATTTATAATCAGGACAAGACGTTGTGCTTACCCTGTATTATAAATGTATAAGAAGTATGGTACCGTAATAAAGGTTCCATGGAAATTGTGAGACATTGTTCTCTATCTCTGTTATAAAGAACAAACGTGTTTGTGGTTAACGTTGTCGTTATTTTGACGGTTGTATTAGCAGACGATCCGATTTCGCTGCAATTTTTCAAACTTCTAAACATCGCATATTTTAAATTTTTATGCAGTTTAATGAGGACAAAATGCACTTAGAAATGCAATTTTTTTTCAAAACTACATTGCAATTTATAAGAAAACTCTATCGCAATTTATTAAACACTTTTTATGGTTTTAAAAATTATTTTCAAGACTGGATTGTTTTCATGTCTATCTCTAGAGCCTGCAGACTATAAACCCATTTGTACTTAACTTAATATAAATAGTTTATCACTTTTTCAGGCTGATATCTCATAAGGAAATTAAAAGTTCATCAATAAAATAATACAATGAAAACAAACATGTAATACGCGCTAAAACAACTGAAATTATAAGACATAGAATGGACTAGAGCACGTGATGAAATCTATGGCGATTTCTTCGACTATTAAGTCATACGAAAGTGTCGCTTTTAACAAATTTTATTTGATTTAGAAAGAAATACTTTTCAATTAAAAATGCATTTGAGTGTTCTTAGTGGTCAATCAAAAAATATTAACATAAAAAATGGTTTTCCCATGAATTCTGTAATCAAGGTGGGATCCCCTAGTTAATTAAATCGAAGAAAGTATGTCTTATGTGGCAAAATGTCTAAACAAGATGATGGATGTAGCTATCTCATACACCAAATAAAGGATAAATATAATGAAAATGTGCCTGAATCGAAAGTTCAAAAATCTGTAAAGATAAGTGAAATTGAAAAATTAATTTTTCAATCATTTTCTCTTTTAGGTAGAGTCCTTACAAAAAGCTACCTATTGCACCCGTTCGGAGGAAAGCGATTCCGAAATATTTTGATATAGTTTCACCGATTATGATCCCCAGACCCCGAAACCAATCTCCGTTCAAATGTTGATATATATATATATGTATATATACAGGGTGATTAAAAAAATATGGGAAAAATTTTAAGAGGTGATAGTACACACCCAAACAAACATTTTGTATCAAAGAATGCATGGTCGAAAACTAAACGTAAAAAAGTTAGAGGGCGCGAAAGGTTATGTTCTTATACGAGGCAAAAACACACAATGAACGATTAAGTTAAGTTACGAAAACAAATTTAACGGCATTTGATTACAATAAGTGCTCAAAACATTGACCGGCAGCTGTTATGCACTCAGTACAACGGCGAAGAGCAAAGTAGCGAATTTTCTGAATCACACCAGGCATATCGCGAACTTCCCCTACAGAAGCCGAAAGCTTGGCGACAAGTTCTTCTGCGGATTCAATGGGAGTCTCATACACAAGAGCCTTTAGCTTTCCCCACAAAAAAAAAAAAAAAAAAAAAAAAATCGAGACATGAAAGATCTGGCGAGCACGGTGGTGCCTGGTGTATTTCAGAAAATTCGCCAATCTGTTCTTCGCCGTTGTACTGCGTGCATAACAGCTGTCGGTCAATGTTTTGAGCACTTATTGTAATCAAATGTCATTAAATTTGTTTTCGTAACTTAACTTAATCGTTCATTGTGTGTTTTTGCCTCGTATAAGAACATAACTTTTGGTGCCCTCTTACTTTTACGTGATAAAATTCCTAAACCTTTAACTTCACCAAACTATGAATTATATTTTTATGAGTAAATAAAAATACTACACGTTTTCATTAAATGCAGATTTCAGATTTAAAAAAATAAAAAAATCGCTTAATATTAACCGACCACTTTTACAGTTTCGAGAGTAACTATTTGCTCTCTATATCTGCTGAGATTAGTAGAGAGTAGTTATTTGAGCAATATATGGTCTCAAGTAAAGAGTGAAATAAGATATTACGTCTGTCCATAATTAATTAAAAACAATTACAAAAATTACAATTACAATCCCACGTAAACAGTGTGATCCAATATACAGGGTGTCCGGTCTCAACGGTGTCCAATGGCTAATTCCTAAACCGTTAGTCATAGACATATAGTTCCAATTAGAAAAATGCTTTAAATCAAGTAAAGAGATATTTTAAAAGCGATTTGGGTCAATAAAAACATTTCTTAAAAAATTACGAAATTTAAATTTTTATACGGTCCCCCAATCCTATAAATTATATTTAGTAAAATTTTACTATTACACAGACAAGTAAGACAAAAAAAAGTCCCATTCATATAACACTAAAATTGTGCGAGTTATGAAACTTTAAAAATGCATGACTTATGCCACTTTTCTGCTCAGAAAACAAATGAGTTCGGCTTGGTTTTGAGGGGGTCACATTCCAAGTGCGTAAAGTATTCGAAGATCTCATTTCATGTGTATTTGCGCTTTGAAAAAAATCGTACCAGTATTACGATTAAGTTAACATTTATTAAGTTTCAGATTGGCTGAAATAACATATGTTTTATTTTGTCAGGATTTGAGACTGTTTCTTTTATGATTTCTTTTAATAAAATTATATTATTTTTATAAGTTTTTAGTTACTTCAACGATCTTATGTATGTTTTTCCAGTTCAAAATTCGTATTCGAATTACAACCCACTTTCAAATATCCGATCGAGATTACATTTTACATACTGGCAAAAATCCGATAACAATCTAATTTTATTATTATTTTCGGTGGTTACCATTTATACTTATTTTACAGGATAACACAAAAAAAATCGGATCGATTACCGCCAAGAAATTTAAGAAGAAGTTTTAGATTAGATAATACAAGACGGAGATTGTTGGGTTTTCTAACTTTTATGTATTTTGTAGCACTGAATCCGAAAATTGCCTTAATTTTTAACCATCATGTCAGGATATTTCGCAAATCATAAATTGTCGAATTTAAAGATTAACAAAAATCGGATACTATGAAGTTGAGGAGATGGTTGTATTTTTTAACTTTTGATAATTGATTTTTACTTACTTTTTAGCACTAAATCTAAAAATGACTTTCATTTTTAACCACCATGTTAGATTTTTTTTGCAAATATGTGAGTTAAAATATCGAAAATCTCATACTATAAAAAACATATGTAAAACTTTTATTATTTTATTTTATCCAATAATTTATTCGATGTTTTTGCTTATCTTGGGATTATTACACCTGGGTGGTGTGATGAGATGGGGGAGGAGATTAAATTTTAACTTTGAACTTTTTAACTTTGAAATTTACAATTTGCGAAAAATCCGGATGTGATGTCTGAAAATGAAGGTCAATTCCGGATTCAGCCGTACAGAATACATAAGAATTAATTATCAACAGCTAAAAAACATGAAATAACCCAACTTTTTGCAGGCTAGTGTAATCTAATAATATTTTAAAATTCGTATCATTTTGTAAAGAATTGAGGCTATTAATTTAGCATCATTTTATTTAATAAAAATTCTGTTTTTTCTTTCTTCTGAAGTGTTTATTACAAATTGTATATTTTGCATTAATATGTCAGAAAGATTAAAGATTTCAAATTTATATTGCAATGTTAATTTTACTCTGAACTATTTTTTAATATATCTCACGAAATTATATTTCGACTAAATTTGTGAATGACCCCCAATTTGCAGCAAAAAATATGCTCCAACTTTAAACAGGTATTACTCGGTCAATTTTAATCGTAGAACAACCGGACTTTTTTTGTATTACTTGTCAGTGTAAAAGGAAAATTTTACTAAATATAACTTATAGGACCGGGGGACCGTATAAAAATTTAAATTTCGTAATTTTTTAATAAATGTTTTTATTGGCCCAAATCGCTTTTAAAATATTTCTTTACCTGATTTAAAACATTTTTGTAATTGGAACTATATGTCTATGACTAACGGTTTAGTAATTAGCCATTGGACACCGTTGAGACCGGACACCCTGTATATTGGAGGTACTAGCTGCACATTGGAGATACGATTAAAAGAACACAGGAATCAGAGCTGCCAAGTCTCCGGCTTTTTGGATACCAGTATTTTAATACAGAAAATGTTCTTTTATTTAATTAGGGCATTTAGGCATTTTAAAAGAACCAGATTTTCTCTAAGAAAATAGTGGTGGGCAAAAAGCCGGCGACTTTGCAACTCTGCAGGAATACCTTTAATTCAAGGACATTAAACTCCAAAATTGTAGTCCACGACATAGAAACATATTACTTACCAGATTTTGAGATGGCCAAGGTCGTGATATAAAATTGAAATGTATACAAAAGCCGTATTTTCTGGAGGCATGGTTTACTAAAACTGCCAAATACAACTCAATGAAACTGCATCCGTCCCACCGGAATCTACCATTTTAATCTCACACAGTTACCCATGTCCGTGTTTAATTGTTTGTGGCACATGCTCTCAACTGCACATTGAATTATGTTATTTCTCGTGATGTTGTGTTTATTTAAATTACTGAAGAGAAACTTTGAAAAAGTTAAAAAAATTTAAAGTTTTTTAAATTGATTTTTATGTGCATTTTAACTATATAATTAAATTGTCTGTATTTTTGTATATATTTCATTTCTTCCATCTCCAGTAAACCTGTCAATATAGACTTCAGAATTTAAATTTTAATGTGCATTTACTTAGGATGAAAATCAAATACTTTTTAAAACACACTTTTTAATATAACTATCATTTTTTTTTTTCAAAATAAACCCTTTATTCCTTAATTATATGAAAATTAAAAAAAAAAAAATACTAAATATTTATGTAAATTATTGTGGCAGTAATTTTTTTTTATATTATTCCATTGAATTTAAGTAAAAAATTAATATATTTTTTTCGAAGCAGCATATATTATCTCCATAAAAAAACATAATATTTTCTAAATACCTTTTTTAAAACAAACATTCAAGTACTAAGCATGATATTTTAATTCGTGATTTACCATAATCTTTTCTTAAACCGAAATGCTCTTAGATCTGTATTTGGAATCAGAATTGTTATTAGCAGTAATTAGATAAAATATTCCTCTCTTGGGATGTTGAGAAAAGCTATTAGTGAAAGGAATGTTGTTTTATATTTGTACAATTGTTTGTAACATTGGGATTTATGTACAGATTAATGATATGTCAGATACTATTTTTCCGAGGTGTTTACCTTTTTACTTTGAAAAAACCTCACGGTTATGTAAGAGCTTTTGTTTAATATTCATCTTTAGTATTCAACAAAGTATTTTTCTCAAAAGTGAAAATTAAATCTGTTAAATATTTATTTCTTTAGTACGTAAAGGATTATATTTAAACAGTTTTTCGAAAAAACGACTTTTTTTTGACAAAATAAAAAAGCTTTGATGATTCTTTCTTGATATATCTGAAAGTTTACAAAGTTTACATGTTATCATTTGATTAGAGTTTATTTCAAAATACTAAATGCAATGTCTATTGTATATTTGGTTGATTGCAAATCAGTATATTTTCCAATTTTTTATATGTCACATTAAAAATGAATTTAAAAATATACAAAAATCCTTTCATTTTTACTATTTATATGTCTATTCTCAGGTCCATATGCCTTTTCATATTTTACTTAAAGCTTTACTCTGACGAACAGGATTTCACGAATATGTGTAAGAAAATATCAAATATATGTATGAAATCATCATGTAGAAAAAAATACTGATAAATGTTGACTTGAAATATCTCTTACTAAACAAACAAATTTAAGAAGGATACGGAAATTCATCGGCAAATCAACTGACAGTTAATTTTCTTTTCTTTGCATTTCCTTTTTATCATTTTTGTCGCCTGTTACACACCATGATCAACATGACTAATAAAAGCAAAAAAAGATTTTCTTTTTGTATATTAAGATATTTTTATAATTACAAACTACCCTCAAATACTTTGAAAATATTTCAAAGTCTCCTCTATTATTATTTTTAATAGAGTTTATTTATATATAGTCTGTAAATATATTTAAAACAAGCGGGTAAATGTAATGGAGGATTCAACAGAGGGTTTCGTTTAATTTTACTTTCAAGGCACTTTATCCTTTAATTACATATAAATCGTTAATTTAAAGCTATTAAATCATTAAGTTATTCAAGAAGAACAAAGATGACAGAACAATTAAATATAATTTAAAAATTATTACATTTATTTTATTTTTATTTATTTTTTTATTTTTTTTTTACAAATTTCTAATCAAAATAAAAATATTGAAGGGCTACTTTTCAAATAATTGTAACAGCATATGTTTGTATATCTGAAAGGAAAAGTTAAATTAAATCATTTAGATACTTTTTAGCTAAGTAATTTAATTAGCATTATTCGCTGTTTAAGTTTAGGTAAACAAAATGCAAAATTCTTAAAAACGACGAAAAAAGAAAAAAATATATACGAAAGTTTTTTTAATGAAATCCACCATACAACAAAATGTAGTCAATTTAAAATTTCGAAAATTTAAAAAAATAATAGTATTTGATTGAAAAAATTAATGATAAAAATTTTTACAACATTTGGCCCTAAAATGAGAAACAGAATTACAAAAACTCTGTAAAATTGTATCTATTAGATAATGTAGTCTATTCCGGAGGGACATTTTCTTACTCCGCTATGGGGGTTACAACCGGGAAACATTTGATTAGCAGGCAGATGATTTATCACGGATGCAACTAGTTTACGAGTGAAAGAGACTAAAATAAAAGTTCTGTTTTAAAATATAAATCCTCGGATTTCATTAAAATAATTCATTTAATTAAAATATTAAAAGATCTTTTCAAAATTTTATGATATCACGTATGACCGGAGATATTCAACTATTAATGTGCATAATTTTACGTACAGTTTTTGGGAACCAATTCTGTGACAGATAGACACTGTGACAGGAGTGATACTAATAGGGTTTCATCAGATGAACGAAACTTTATAAAGTGAGCAATAAATAAAATTATTTTTCAAGCACAATATTTTTTTAAGTTAAGTTTTTTAAGTTTCGATTCTTATTTGGATGCTTGTCTATAACATGTGATAAATGATCTTATTCCCTTACTAAAATTTTCCATTAGTTTAAAAATTATTTTTTTTTTTTTTTTTTTAATAGATAAATTACAACATCTTATTCTGCAAATCAACACAGACACATACTTCTCTTTAAACGTCTGTTTCACGAAAACAAGTAAAAATTTGTAACAAATATAATAATGCCAAATTGTAGATCTGCAGTATCCTCATTCATATTCAGTATTTATGAAAAATTGAAATAAATCTACTGTAACCTGTTTCCTCGTATTTTAGTTTCGATACAAGAATACGTCATACAAGATACAAAATCTTAAAGTTCGTAAAAACTGCACCTTTTAAAGAAAGCATCCAGTTACCAAAATATCAAACAAGTGTTTCTTTTTATTTATAGTCCCATGATACCTTAAGAAATATAAGAACCCCTCGAAAGAAAGAGATTGTCGAGTAGAAAATAAAATATGTGAAACAAAAGGATATTTTCGAATAATATACTTATATAACAAATTTTTGTTTACATTCAGTAGATGAAAGATATACTAAAAGTGCTTACATTATCTGCATCTATAGATCTGTATTTAGTGGAACATTTATAGTAATTATAATACGTGATTTGGAAATTTTCTCAACTATTAATATAATTTTCATAACGCTCAAAACAAATACGATAAAAATTATGATATTTATGAATTTTCAAAAACTGCAGTTTCTAAATTGCATATTTCTTATTTAAAAAAATATCTGTATACAAAATATATTTTGTTATTTTTTTTTTTTGTTCTATTTAAAAATATTTTATTCACTTTTATACTATAATTATTTGGTTATGATATTAGTTTTTTATCTCCTTAGAGGGGAAAAATAGCAATAATTGTTTCGTTTTCGAGAACACTTTGTGAGTGTTTATTTAGATTTTTTTGGGGAAAAAAATAATGGATAATTCCAATTTTTCAAACTCTAAAATAAAACAAAGGAAATGTAAAAAGTGTTTTTCACTCATAGTTTATTAAGGAACTTGTATCCTTTATTTGTTGAAAAATGTCAAAAATATTAACTTTCCAACTTTTCTTTTAAATTGAATTTAAACATTCGTAGTATATTTTTATAAAGATCTGTAAAGATCCAATAATTTAGATTATACAAAAGAGGCTTTCTAATGCATTCAATTATTTTTAAATGATTCAGAGTTGTTATCTCTAAATTGATATTTCTCAGTTTATGTTTTTCAGTATATTGGTACAATTAAAAGGCTAAAACCTGTTTGGAAATTTTAAATGAAATTTTTCCATTTAAATCTCGATTTTTTAAGGATTAAGGGTTATTTCAAAATCAAAGATAGGGTTTTAAGTATTATTGTTTTTTTAATAATGAAATTAAGTAAATAGTCATTTACATTGGATATTTGCATACCTTGGAGCATTTTATTTTTTTTTTATTTTTAAACTAAATAACTTTTTGAAAATCTGATCTGGTTACAAATACAGCCACAGAGCAAACATGTAAGATAAGTCTGCAAAAATGTGTTAAAAAATTGTAAAATTGTACAAAAAGTTCTGTTTTAAATTATCCGTAAATATTGTTTTAATTAGTTTCTTTGAATTTTAGGACACGATTTTTTCCCCGTAAATTAGTCTCATACATAAACATTTTAATAATATATAAAAGAAGTATTATAAAAATGTCCTCCAATCGGTATACCAAGAGGGAAAAGTTAGTGTCCCTGTTTCTTGTCTTTAAGATTGCAGCTAATTTCTATCGAAAATCGAAACTAAAATACGAGGAAACAGGTTACAGTAGATTTATTTCAATTTTTCATAAATACTGAATATGAATGAGGATACTGCAGATCTACAATTTGGCATTATTATATTTGTTACAAATTTTTACTTGTTTTCGTGAAACAGACGTTTAAAGAGAAGTATGTGTCTGTGTTGATTTGCAGAATAAGATTGTATCTGGCTGAATTTCGGATAGCGGCAACTGAATATCTTGCTCTGCATTGAGAGCTGAACTTTATTTTGTTTTAGTAGCGGCGTGTGCGGAGAATCCTGTTTCGCATGAATAAGTGGTTGGGAGGGACGGAACAATAAGATTATCTTTATCTGACAGGATTTGAAATTGATCTTATAGCGTACACCAAAAATCTGAGATTTATTTCCTAGTTTTAAACTTTGATCTTATCTATGTATCTGATATAAAATAAAACAAGCATTCGTATTCATGTGATGTCAGGGAGGTCTTTTTTTATATTGTGTATGGTGTTATAATCCAAACATTTTCTATTAAGTTTTCATTCAATCCTTTTGGAAAATGAGAGTTTACGTACCGATGAAACGCAAGAGATGCAATTCAAACTCATTTAAGATATCAACAGGACTGTCCGATCTGAATTCTTCTCCAAATCCTTTTGTTGCTAGAAAACAATCCAAGCTTCCGTTTTTGATTGACTCTACCCAATATGTAAGTTTCTGTTTAAATTCTTCCACTTTATCAATAGCATCAAAACCAGTTTTTGTATTTAATTGAAGTGAGAGACATAAATCATTGATATTTGTAAACATATCTGCCAAGTACGCCAATTTCATTAGACAACGATCATCACACAACTTCTCTTTCAAAGACAAGTCATTGTAATCATTTTTCTCAATGTCATCCCATAAGATTTTGAACAAACTGCTATGCTTATGTAGTGATTTTATAAAATTTATTATTTTAACAATTTTATCTAGCACTTATTTTATTAAAGATTGCATTTTCTACATTGCAGGTAATGCCGGTGAAGTACGCAGTGGCTAGTTCTGCGCCCCTTGACTTTTTCTTTTAATCTTGTGATGGCAACAGATCTCTTATCATTCACAGCTTTTGCTCCATCTGTGAATACATCAACACAGTTATTCCATAGGATGCTACTCTCCGCTAAAAATTCATTAGATAAATTAAATATTTCAGTACCACTTGCGGTAGTCGACACTCTCATGCAGTCCTCTTGTAAAGAGTCCAAATATGGATAGCGCACAGATACCATTAATATTGCCAACCACCAACATCGGTTGATTCATCTATTTGAAGAGAAAATTTAGTGGGTTTTATACTAAAAAATAAAGTAGGTTTCAGTTTCTTTGCTAAGTCCCCGATTCATAGCGAGAATGCGTTTTTTGACAAAAGTGTCTTTCATTTTTAAAGACTTTTCTTCAAACACACATTCAATAATGTCTTTTACACATGGTCCAATAAGGCTTTCAGCAACAATTTGTGCTTCGCCAGCTTGAGCCATTCGTTAACTGAATAAGTAAGATGCTATCAAAGCCTTTTCTTTGACGTTTTTTGAATGAAAGATTATAACATTTCTGGACTTTCTTATCGTTGAGTTCTTTATACTTCCTCCTGAAAAAAAATCACTTGGTTTATCCTTATATTCTGAAGAACGCCCACAAAATGACGATGCATTTTTGCTGGAAATATTAAACGGCTTGGCAAAACTTTACTTCAAATTACGCACTTAGTTTTATAATCAGTTGTCTCTGCGAATTCAGTATCCAAATAAAAATAATGATACTTTCGTTTTATAGTTTCACTAGCAAACCCCGCGACATCTAGCGTAATATTTGAAATATGCCAAATGATATTTATATGTCTAATTTTGATTAAAAGTTACTAACTAAATTTTTATTTTATTAAAAGGTACTATTTTATTTTATTAAAAGGTACTTATTATTTTTAGGAATAATTCAAAAATTACTATTTAAAACACAGTTTGATTAAACATCATTATTACACTGCATTAGGCAGAAATGAGACTTAAATTAATAAAAGGAAATAAAACTAAATAAATGATAATTTAGAAAATATTTTGAAACTTTTATGCTCAATTAATACGCTCATTTCAGTATTCATTTGAAGTTTTGATTTTTTTAGAAACCATCTTCTTACATCTTAAAATTAAGTATCATGTCAAATTCCAAGTCCTACCACTTCTCTCAACATAAAGGGTTAAGTTGAAATAAGAACTGTCACCATTAATTTGCCAACATTAATTTTTAAATCGGTTTGTTATTTCCTAATATTCCACAGAAATGTAATTTAGAAAGATTTTAAAGGCCTTTTTTAGAACGTTTGTTGTTCCTGTGAACCCCAGGTGGTTGAATCATCGGCATAAAATATAGGCTGTGTAGGATCAGAGACTGCTACCATTGCTTCGCAACTATTACTTTTACAATCGGTTTATAGTCCCTGAAATTGCACATAAATCGTAATTTAGGACTTTTTTAAAATGTTTTTCGCACCTCTCCTTCGCTTCACCCCTTTTTAATTCGAATTTATTTTCAACAGTCCTTCGAGGGCATTTATATTTTATAAGTAACTACCATGTCATATTTAAAGTTTCTAGCCTTTTCAGTATCACCGAAATCGCAATTTAGAAAGTTTTTAGCTCCTGCAACCCTCTGGTGGTAGTGGAACAGACATAAAATATAGCTTATGTTTGAGCAGTTTCTATCACCAAAAATTTGTCATCATTATTTTTTTAATCGGTTTGGTATTTGATAACATTGTATAAAAATTGTAATTTATAACGCCTTTTTGCTCACTTCATCTTTTTAAATTTGAAATTTTCTTTCGACTGTTTTTAGAAAGCAGTTGTATCTTGTAAGTAAATACCATGCCATTCTTCAAAGTATTTGACCCCCTCAGTTGTGCAAAAAACTCAAATTACAACATGTTTTGCTTTTGCAACCCTCAGATGGTAGTGACAGCAACATAAAATATAACACATGTTATAGCAGGGACTGTCACCATTGATTTGCAACCATTACTTTTGAAATAGCTTTGGTATTTCCTGAGATTGAGGAGAAATCGCAATTTAGAACGTTTTTAGAACGCTTTTCGCGCATTTTCACCCATTTTAAATTTCCAATTTCTTCGAATCTGTTCTTAAAGATCATTTATATCTAATAAATATGTACCTTGCCTAATTTTAAGTTGCTAGCCCCTACTGATCACAAAAATCGAAATTTAGAACACTTTTTTTCTCCTGCAACATCTAGGTGTTAGTGATACCGACATAAAATAGCGTCTATGTTAGAGCAGAGGCTGTCAGCATCAATTTCCTAACATTAGTTTTGAAATCAGTTTGATTCTTCCTGAATATTGCTAACAAAACGGTATTTAGAACTTTTTAGAACTCTTTTCGCTCATTTTGCTCCTGCATCTTCTATGGGGTAGTAGAAACAGTTATAAAATATAGACTATCTTGGAGCAAGATCTATCACCATAATTTTTACACCATTATATTTGAAATCGGTTCAGTACTTCCTGAGATTGCATAGAAATAACTATTTAGAACGTTTTTCACAACGCTTTTTGCACGTTTTAACCTCTTTTTAAATTTCGATTCTTTTATTAAATGTCCTTAGAGATCATTGATATCTTATAAGTAACTAATATTCCAAATTGCTCCTGCACCCCATTTGGGGTAGTGGCACCGACATAAAATATAGCCCATCTTGGAGCAAGCGTTGTTACCATCATTTTGACACTATTATTTTTAAAATCTGTTTGGTATTTCCTCAGATTGTGTAGAAACTACCATTTAGAACGTTTTTTAGAACGCTTTTCGTGCATTTTCACTTCTTTTAAATTTCGATTTTTTTAAGAACTGTTCTTAGATATCATTTATATCTTATAAGTAACTAATATTCCACATTTCATATTTCTAGGTCCTTCAGTAGCGCAAGAATCGCATTTTTAGAAAGTTTTTTGCTCCTGCGCCCCCTTTGAAGTAGTGGCACGACATAAAATATCGCCTATCTTGGAGCAAGCGTTGTTACCATCATTTTGACACCAATTTTTTTTAAATCGGTTTGGTATTTCCTGAGATTGTGTAGAAACTACCATTTAGAACGTTTTTTAGAACGCTTTTCGCGCATTTGCACCCCTTTTAAATTTCGAATTGTTTAAGAACTGTTCTTAGACATCATTTATATCTTAAAAGTAACTAACATTCCAAATTTCATTTTTCTAGGCCCTTCAATAACGCAAAAACCGCATTGTTAGAACGTTTTTTGCTCCTGCACCCCCTTTGGGGTAGTGGCAACAACATAAAATATATACTATGTTCTAAGTTGGACTAACACCATCATTTTGATACCATTACTTTTGAAATCGGCCCGGTATCTCCAGAGATTGCCTCTAACAAACAAACAATTGTTACTTCTTTATAATATTAGTATAGATTTCTTTGTGCGAAACTTGTATCCGAGGAAGTAATTCTATACAACTTGTTTGGTTATCGAAGAAATTCCGTTGCATCCTCAGCCAATGATTCATGGGTAAAAAAAGCTTGAACAGCAGAAGTAACACTTTAAAAGGAATTCAAATAAAAAAAAATAACAATTTCAATAATTTTGGGATCATTAAAGGCAACAAGAATAAAAAAAAAGATTCAAAATCATCTCGGTTGACGGTGTACATAAATACAATTTAAGAACTATCTTCTTGTGCACTGCAATTAGAAAGTAATATGAACATTGGTTGTATATAAAAGCAGCATAAATTCCGTAAAAAGTTTAAATATGATATTGCATCTAAAAAGATTTATTGAAGCAAACTAAAAATTTACTTTTTTAAATTTACTTTTTTTACTTTTTTTTACTTTTTTAAATAAAAAATTTATTTTTTTTTTTGTACCACTTAAAAAATAATTTTTAAAAAATCTATTCTTAAAATATACTTAATGTGTATTTTAAACTTTATTATTGATATCTTGAAACTAGAAAACAGAATATTAAATTGAATAAATGAAAATATCATCAATTTAGGGATCTTTAACTCGGCCGGACGGTAACGGTGAAATGTAACACCAGAATGCGCATTGGGTGTCAGCACACCCCAAACATATTACATGGCATAAATACGAAAAAATCTTTAGAATTATATCTGTTAATTAAATTCATGATAATTACAGTTGTTCTCGTGAAAAATTATAACTAAAATTTTAAATTATCGTTAATTTTTAAAATTAATAAAAAATAATTTAAAAGCAATCACTTTTATTTTTCCATATTCGAAAATCCTAATTTTTCCTATGTCACTTAATGATTTTAATTTACAATTTTTATTTTAATAAAATTATACATTATTGTGGATAAGAATACTGAGAGTTAGGAATCTTCATAATAATTATGGTGTACATGGATCAGAAAATTTGGCTTTTTCGCAGTCTTTAAATATAGCTACAATTTCTGATTAATAACGATCTATATTTTTTCGCACTTCACACACATGGTTTTCGATTTCTGTATTTTTCTCTTGTACTGAAATAGCTTATCGGATAAAAAAAGTTAGTTTGATCACAAACTTCCTCTTCTGAAGAATCGCATTCTTCCTCTGATTCAGACTGATGATCACTGAATATGTCTTCATTATCTGAATCTCCCAATTCTTCTTCGATATTCTCTTCATCTAACGGAACCACCTCTAACATCTTCTGAAATCTTTCCATTTCTTTATTTTACATCAAACGAGGAAAAGACCGAACAAAACGACTGGAGCAAGCCATGATTTCGCACTGAAAAATTCTAACACGAACGCGCGTACGGAGTGTTCATCAAACGGAAAATCTTTCTGTAAGACTAAAAAATAAGTTAAATTTAAAGCGCATACCGAATTTTAAAACGTACACTCCAGCAATTATAACTCAAAGACAGTACTGTAACAGATTTCTTTTGTGTGCCCCTGTACATGAATAAAAAATGCTATGAATGCCCTGTTCTAACGAGACCATAGTGAAATTCAGTGATTTATATATGTTTCAATAGATTTGAAATAGCGTAATGTCATTCAAATACACTGCAAACGATTTTTCCCCATATACCCTAATGTAATGGAATTATTTTGAATGCCCCTGTAAATGAACTAATAATCCCACATATTTCATATACAATACCAAACATGCTTTGGTGACCCTAAATAACTTTTATCAATTGCAGGAAAATCCGAGTCTATTTACGGGAGTTAGAGCGTGGACAGGCGGACAGACGGCCATACGGGCAGATAAACCGAATTCTTAAACATTTTTCAACTTTGTTGGAAAGTGTTAAAAAGAGTCTGAATTCGCCGTTTTCATAAGCTACACACGGAAGGTGACCTTGGAAGCAGGTACTGATGGACCCGACCAATTCGGTTTATCATGTTTGGTCCCTGGGTCCCCATACGTGGACCTCTGTTCTTTTCCTTATAAAAACTAAAATGTCCGATTTTTTTTCATTTTCACATCACTTCTTAATAGCTGAATATTTTTTGCGTTCAAATCAAACGAATATATTGAAGCATCTAAGCTTATTCCCACATAAATTAAATGTTATTTTCATCTGATTTTTCAAGATGCCGAGAAATGCCCAAAAGACTGTATGACCGAGAAAGTGCGAAATTTTCTAAAGTATTTAACTTAAATGACTTTCACTAAAAAATTTTGAGGATTTGTAGATTATTTACTTGTGTAAAATTCTTAAATTTTTGATGGGGATAATTTAATTTAATGGTTATTAAATTGATGTTTTTAAGGGTTTTTTTTAGTTTTAGATCCATATTTTTGAACATAAATGACTAAGTGCCTAAAGATATTTTTTCTGTCATTTACGATGTCATGTTGTGTGGAAAAAACCAATGAATAAGCATTTGTATTATTATTTTAGCTTCGGCTCTGAAGACGTCAAAGTGCGAGACAGCACGTGAATATTTTCAGCCGTGGCATGCCAAAACACCCCTGCTCGCCCAGCAAGGTCAAAGACAACGAGTAACAAAAAAAGAGACAAAGTCACCCCGGTTGACGATGTAGCTGAATGCAACTTAAGAATTATCTGCTTCTGCACTGCAATTAGACAGTAATATGAACATCAGCTGTATATTGCAACAGCATAAATTCAGTTAAAAAATAAAATAAGCTATTACATCAAAGAAAATTCATTGAGGGAAAATGAATTTTTAATTTTTCTTTAAAGTAACTTTTTAAAGATTTAATTGTTTTTTCTTTATTAAAAAAATATGAAAAACTAATAAAACTGAAGTGAAAAAAAAATAATAAATAAAATTTTGATTATTCTCTTACTTTCTCGATTATGCCCGCGACCATGACTTTATATATATTTTTTATTTAACGATGCATTTTTAAAAATAGTAAAAAAGAACTAAATACCTTAATATATTTGGGGTTGCTGTCTCCCTTCAAACATCCAATACATGCGAACGAGTACATACGTTTAAGATGTCTATGCGTTCACGTCTATTCCAATGTCTTGGCAGAAGTTTTGATGTTTTCAAGGACCCCATCTCCAGCGATTCATTGAAGAAAATGTATATACCCTGTATCATTATTTGACGGCCAGTTATCTAAACGAGGGTTATATGCCCGAATCGGGAGGAGTGCCCCCTGTGGGGTGTTTTTAAGTTTTTTTTTAAATTTTAAGTTTTAAAATATGTTTAATAAAAATACTTTTAATTTTAAAAACGTCCTACGTTTTCTAGAGTACTGGAAATTGCTTTGAGCAACGTTAATTGCTTCGCGGGGCACAGTTTGAGAAACGCTGTCATAGGTTTTTTAAATATCGGATAACATATATTTTTGTTTATTCAATTCACACTTATGATTTAGTAAGACATAAAATACCTTAATTTTTAAAACGAACCATTCAACCTAAAATACGGTAATTGTACAATAATCATATTGCCATATTCTGATTTAGTGAAGTAAAATCTACAGAGAGTAATCTGCCGTTGACCTTGCTGAGATTTTTTTAACGAAAATCAAATTTATTTTAATCAAATAATATGCAAGCAAATGTTGCTGTAATATAATCGTAAAAAAAAAATAATAATAAATAAATAAATAAATAAATAAAAATCTATGTTATTTGGCGGTATATTTGCATGATATATTTAGTACGGTGATCCTGTGTAAAAAAAGAAAAAAAAGTTCTGAAATTCACAACAAATTATCTGAAAGATTGCAACAGAGCGGTAGAGGGGGAGGGGACATCCACTCCCGGCACTAATTACGTGTTTTTTTATAAGTGATCTTTTGAAGAAATTTGCCGATTTTGTTTCGCGATCTTTTGACAAAATTCGTGGGGTTTTTTCGCAATTTTTTGACGAATATAGCTTTTTTTCTTGATTCATGGACGAAATTCGCGATCCTTTAGAGAGCTTTGCGTTACTTTCGCAATCCTCAGACCAAATTCACGTTTTCCAGCGATCCTTTGACTAAATTGGCGATTTTTCTTCGAACGATTGACGAAATTGATCTTTTTCGGCGATCATTTGTCAAAATTCGCGCGATATTTTATGTCTGAATTTTCGGATTTACGATATATATACATTTTTTTTTTCGGAAAATTTGGAACAGTAGTTTCTACGTTTCGTAGTTGTAGAGAAATCAAAGTGAAAATTTACAGTTGGAAACTTTTCGTCATATTTGACCAATTTAAATTTCATTTTCGTAAAAATAATGTTTTTGAGGCAATCACGTCCTAGCAGTAATCTGCACATTAAATTTAAAAGTTATTTTTCATTAAAAAGGAATTTATAATGCTTTCTAATCCTTTATTTCATTTAAATAACGAATTTCATTAAAATCGCTCTTAACAAGCATTCAAAAGTCTTAAAAACTCCTACTATGTATATTTTGAAAGTCCTGGACCCATACTTCGACGTAAATCCTAATTCTAGAACACTTATCTCTCTTGCAAGGAGTCAGGAAACCGGAGATATATAATAATCTACACTTATATGGCCATAAATGACGGGACACTTTGAGATTTAGACGTTTTGTCGAATATTTAAAGATATACACTGCTCAAAACAATTAAAGGATATTTGAAGTTTTATATAAAATAAAGATATAAATGAAATTTTTTTTGCCGAAAATAGAAGAAGAGAATCACAAATGCAAATTTTTCTGGTTTTCAAACTGTGGACTATGCAAATTTTGAGTTCGACGTCAAAAACGTCGCTTCAGCGGCAGCGAATGAAATTTGACTTTCAACTGGATAAAAGAGAATGAAGACAAGGATGATAGGCATTCAGTGATTGCTTTGTTTCGATGAGTACGATGTCTCAGCGAAGTCATTTGACAGATTCAGAAGCTTTGAGAATTGTTGGTAGGTCAGAAGGGGGCCAAACTCAAGCCGAAGTAGCGCAAGCCATTGGAGTGTCACAAAGTGTCATTTCCAGGATCTGGAACCGTTTTTTGGAGAGTGGATGTGCAGGCCGAAGACCAGGGCAAGGTCGTAGACGGGCAAGAACGCCCAATGAAGATCGGTATTTAGCGTTAACAGCTCGGAGACACCGAACCATGAACGCTACTCTTCTCCAACAACACCTTCGCTCGGCTACAGGCACCACGATTTCAACTCAGACTGTCCGAAACCGGCTCCATGCTGTAGGTCTGTATGCTCGCCGACCGATGGTATGTGTTAGATTAACATCAAGGCATCGTCGCGACCGCAGGGAGTGGGCAACCGAGCATGTCAACTGGAGGAGAAATGAATGGAGCAATATTCTGTTTTCTGACGAGTCCCGTTTTTCTGTGCATCCGGATAATAGGCGTATTTTCATCTGGAGGGACCGTGGCAGTAGGAATAATCCTGCGTTCGTGCACGAAAGTGTCAGATTTGGCGGTGGAGGAGTGTTGGTGTATGGTGGCATCTCCATTGACGGGCGCACTGACCTCTACATCATTCGAGATGGAGCTCTGACTGGTCGACGATATAGGGATGAGATCCTCAGACCTATTGTAGTCCCTTACGCTGCAGCAATCGGAGATAACTTCATTTTAATGGACGATAACTGCACGCCACATCGTGCAAACCTGGTAGAGGATTTCCTTTTCGAGGAAGGAATCGTTGGAATGGAATGGCCAGCGTGTTCTCCAGACATGAATCCAATCGGGCACGTTTGGGACGCTCTAGGAAGACGAGTTTCTGGCCGCCAACAACCCCCACAAACTCTCCAAGAACTGGAAAGAGCTCTTCTGGAAGAGTGGGGCAGAATACCCCAACTCGTCATTAATAGCCTCATTGAGTCCATGCCTCAAAGGTGTTCAACGTTGCTGGCCGCCCGTGGAAACCATACCCCCTACTGAAAATGATTTTCTTTGAAGAAAACACCTTTTCTTATTCTTTTTTTCTCATATGCACAAATTGTGTTTTTTTCCTTTAGTACAATAAAATGCATTTTTTTCTGCCAAACATGTGTAATTTATTCTCATGTAACCTACTATGTCTGTCGACCATGTATCAATCAGCTAAACAGTTTACCAGATACAAAATCCACCTAAAACTGCAATATCCTTTAATTGTTTTGAGCAGTGTATTTGTCGGATTTTTTTGAAATTTCAGGATTATGAAGAAAATGCTCGACATCATCAACGGCAATTTTATCAGAAGGACAATTAGGGGGCCAGCAAAAAATTAAAGAAAAGTAATAATGTGGGATCAACCTGTAAAATAAAATGTACGAAATGGTCTGTCGCTATAGCTTACGAATATATAGATATTGTACAATATATGCATTCATTTGTGAAAGAATAGAACGTGTATTCACGGAAACATCTACCCTATATATATAAAATCCTAATGAAATGAATTTATGAAACGGATATATGAATCGACTGATTATGTTTCAAGCGATTGCTCCTAAAATATGGAATACTTTACGTTGAAATTAATACCAAAAATCAGCATTGATCCGCAAATCTCAAAACTGGTATTAGAATTTTTAAAGTTGAATTAGTTTTCGAATTATTAATTTTTTTTTAAATTTTATATACATATTTCTAATGATGGCAACTCAAATTTTAATCATATATATATATTTTTTTTTCATATTTCAGAAAAGGTTGACATGGTAAACCGGCTATTGTTGTTTATTTGATAATAAATGTTTATTTACTTTTAATTCTTTTTATAAATTATATACATTATTTTGTTCTATAATTATTAATTACTTTTTTATATTTTCTTTAGAAAATAATAGAAAATAATTAAAATATACGGTACTACTTAGTTATTCCGTGGACCAATTTCGCCAAATTATACAAATTGACATAATTTTTATTTTAAATAACGAAAGAACAAATAAATTAGTATAACATTAATAAATATATAAATAAAAAGTCGAAATAAAAATCACTTGATGACGTAACACGTGTAACTTCCTTAAAGTCAAGTGAATGTGACATTTACGATGAATTATTATTGGCATTTAATCTTACAATTTGGCGATAGATTTTTGGTAGACGGGATAACTAAGTAATACCAAAAATGCATATGTAACTTGTATTTGAAAACGAAGTTTTCGCTAAATTTTCGTAAAAAAAATAATAATAATAATAATGATAATCACGCCAAACCTGCTGTGCGTATGGCCAAATATTACCACTTGAAAAAAAAATGCTAAATAGCGAGTTGGAAAAAAGCTATTGGCGAGATTTGCATCCGGCTAGGTAACAGGACCAAGAATTCTTTGCAACCATGGCAAATTTTATGCAGTTTTATTCGAAAAAAAATTTTTGATTTTTTAATCAAAATGGAAAACTTACGGTCCCAAATTGGCGCGATTTTTTTCTGACGCCAATGTCATATACGGAACGGGCACTTAACTGGCACCAATGTATCGTTATTTTCCTTGATATGGTAAGCCGGATGTTGTTGTTTATGCTGTTGATGCGTTCCCCAAGTTGGCGTCGTTAAAAAATATGGGACGTATATGACATCTGTGCCAAACTTTCATATGAACGGCGAAGGGATCAGACTGTATTTGTTTATGGCAGTTGATGACTTGAACTATTACAATATAGATGAAATGATGGCGATAGCATAATATTTGGAGACTTATCACCTGTGCCTGGCTAACATTAAAGTACCAAAATGGTACCTAGCGTATAAAAAGCGAAGTGGTCCGCCTGGAACTGTTGATGATAATCATATGACTTAGACTATTGTTATAGAGATTGTTTTAAAATACCGGGAGACAAAGACTCTGTATACTTAATTTATTTTATTTTAGTTTCTTTTCAAATGTTTAACTGATCCTCTTTATTCAAAACGAAAACAACCATTGGATGTCTTAACAGCAACTGATTCGCCCTTAAATTTTTGCAATCAAAGGGAACTGAATGGAAACCCGTTTACAGGGAGATCTGCACAGCTTTTTTCAGTATAACTCAATCTTCCCTAATATTTTAAAAACCAATCAGATTAGCGTGTTTTTAGGTTCTCCGGTGTCTGAACGGGTGTTGGCAATCTTAGCTTGCAGGGCGCAGAGCCCCCCTAGTATATATATATATATATATATTTTTTTTTTAAGTTAAAAAGCTTTTTTCATATTTTTTGCTTATATGATGGAGGGTTTTTTTACCAAATTTAAAGCAAGTTTCAGAAAATTTGACAAAATGTAGTAGAAATAATATGGTGTAATTGGGATGTAAATATTTTAAATATTTAATTAAATATGAGCAATTGAATGAAACATCTTTTTTTCCTGCGCATACTGCACGATAAATATATATATATATATTTTTTTTTTTCATGATTTGATAGCCAACTTTATGGAGCAACTTGAGCGAACTTTTAGTGATGGAATTTTAGCAATGTAGGTGAATTTTTAGTTGCTGTATAAAAACTGCTGAACGATAAGGGATTTTCCACAAATTGTCATTTTTTATTATCTGGCTTTCAGCAAAAGAGTTTGTACTTAATGAATGTATACGAGTAGATTTAAAAGAAATGCTTAGATTTCGATAATTTTTTCCCCTCTGAATAGGCTCGTTCTGGTGATTTCCCAAGACGAACTAAAGTATCCATAAAAAATGTAAATTTTAAAAATTAAAAATTAAAAACGACAATTTATAGAAAAACTCTTACCATTTAACAGTTTTTGGAGATAAACTAAAAATCACCTCAGTCTATTGTCGATATCTCTCTGAATTTTCACGATATTTGACTGTTTTTTTATGAGTTGCTCTATAGAATTGTCTATCAAATCAAGAAAAAAAAATATTTTTATGGAGCACGCATGCGCAGATAAAAGACATTTTATTCGACTGGTCATATTTCATCAAATACTTAATGCATTTACATTCCAATTACACGATAATATTTCTACTGTACTTTGTCAAATTTTCTGAAACTGGCGTTAAATTTAGTAAAAAACCCTGCCTGATGTAAACAAAAAAACATGCAAGGATTTTTTTAACTTAAAAAAATCAATATATCTCCATGAATATATGTTCTATTCTTCCAAAAATAAATACATGCATTCCACAATATCCATATTTACATAAGCTATAGCAATTTAGCATTTCGTGCATTTTATTTTACAGGGTGATCCTCTTCTTGATCCTGATTCTTCTTCTTCTTTGATTTTTTGTTGCCCACATAATTGTTCTTCTGATCAAACCACCGTCAATAAATTTCAAATCCAACATAATCGTCATAATCCTGAAGTTTCAGAAAAATCCGACAAATATATCTTTAAATATTCGACAAAACATCTAAAATTGAAAGTGTTTGGTCATTAATAGCCATGTAGTGTATGTGAAAGTGGCGAATATCACAATTAAAAAACTGAAAGAATTATTTTAAAAGGAAATATTTTAAATTTAAAGTGCAATGTGCACACTTATACAATATAAAATGATATATAAGTGTATAAGTGTATATTGTGTGTAAGATAGCACACAATGAAATGCAATTTGCGTAAGTTTATAAATGAATGGATTAGCTTTTATAAATCAATGAATCATTTATTTATCTGTTCAAAAATAGGCAATACATACAATAGGCTTCCATCAAATAGATAAGCCCAATTTTTTAATTTTTGATTCATTTAATTCATAAATTATTCGCAAATTTTTAAAAATAATTACTAAAGAGTTATACAAGTTAAACAAATAATTCCTTCAACACATTTTTAAGTCTTGAAAAAGTAGTTATTATTTATTCGATTTTTCGTAATAATAACTTTCTTTAGCGTACCCCTGTTAATGTAAATAAACCTAGAAAATTGTATTTATTTCATTATAAAAACTAATAATTCTCCAAGGAAGTAAATTTAATAAACTCCAAAAAGTTTTCGAAAACGAAATCGCAATAGTAAGTCTGAAATTTAATCCATGCTTTATGATAATCTTCTGAAACCGCATTACTCTTAGTTCGTATGTAGGCTCAGAAAGTTTTTAGAACTAATTGGAAGAAAATATTCCTCTCTCGGGATATAAGAAAGCTATTAGTGAAAAAGAAAGTTGTTTTAATACTGTAGGAATGTTTGTAACATTAGGATTTATGTTTAGATTAATGATATGTTGGATACTATTGCTCTAAATAGGTTTATCTTTCTACGCTTTTATTTTATTTATTTTTTTTTTTTATAAAATCCATGCTTATTAAAAATGCTTTTTTTAAATCTTCTATTTATAATTTATATTCAACAAAGAGTGTTTGCAATACTAGAAATTTACTAATATTATGCAGTTATTTTTTTTTTTTACATGTGTAGGATTACCTGAAAATATCTTGAGTTCTTAAACAAATTCTTGGATGCATACTTAAAAAACTGCGAAATTGCTTATGGTTAAGTAGTTATAATCTCTATGTAGTAGAATTCATTTATCTTGAAATATTTTATCTAAAAATTTATTTCAGTTTATTCCACAATTGGATCATTATTTAGTTTCCAGTTTATAATTTTTTAGAGTTTTCCCGTCATGAATTATTTACTCTGGGGAATCTTGTTTACTATTATAATAAATATACTAGTTAACTGATATTTTACAGAATATTTTATTTTTAATAATATTGATTCTAGTTCCTGTTTATAAAATTTTGTGTTTAATATTATTGTATTGATATTATGTTATCAATATTCATTTCGCAGTTAAAAATATAACTATTTAATCATGCAAATGGATCAGGCTTACCTAAGTTCATCTTACCGTGAGATAAAAGACTAATTTAAATTTCTTTGGAATAAAAGTTTATTATGCGCATGGAGTAATTGCAGAGACAAATTGTAGGCATAACACTATATATTTTAACATCAGAAATACAAAAAATACATAACTTTTCACGAACATACTTTCGTTTCAATAAATCTTACATCGTAGAATTTCGTAGCTACAGGTCAGTTCAATAAAGTTCTAAAGTTCATTTGTTTGTCAACAAAAAATATCGTCTGCGCGAAGCGCAAAATAAAAACGATTAATTAAAACCATGGGAGCAGCGATAAAACGCAACACACTCCCACCTTTGAGGTTCCAATTCAATGAAACTCAAACTTTACTTTGGGTTTATATACACAACCATACCTGGATCGTATTTCAGGTACAGTCACTACATCAGAGTCACCAACACCTTTTTGGAAAATAGGTTCAGTAGATTCAGTATCTAAAAAGCAGTCTTTAACAGAATGTTGGATCATCGGCTTACTCGTCGCAGGGTCTGAAGAACAGTTTTTACGAATCAGCTTTATCATCGGTTTAGCAAAAGTAGGATCTAAAGGACACTCTTTACCATTCGGTTGAACAGTCTGTTCGGAAGATATTGTGTTTTGAGCTATAGAATGCAGTTCAGTTCATCTTTCATGAGTTACTTCTAGTGGTACCAATGTGAGGACAAGACGTAAAAATTCGCCACCTTTCATTTTTATCTTTACTAATCGTACATTTCCATCTTTAGAAGTATAAAATTCAATAACTTTGGCAAGTGGCCATTCAAGTTTCTTAACATTCTCACTAGACACTAGAACAACATCACCAGTCTGAACAGGTCTCTGACTTTTGTCAAATTTCGAGGATTGTCCTAAATATCCCAAATATTCAGGGCGGATTCTTTTTCTCAAATCTTGTTTTAGACGCTATGTATAGGCTTGTCTCTTATTAATAGACGATGAATCCAAAATGTCAAGATCAGGAATACCTGATTCTCTAATGTCTTGTAAAAACATAGATGGAGTAAGTGGTATTAAATCATCAATTTCCTCTGAAACATAGGTCAAAGGCCGATGATTAACAATACTTTCAGTATCGCAAATAACAGTTTGCATTTCTTCTTAGTTCAATGAGCCTCGTCCTTAAACTTTTCGAAGGATCCCTTTGATTGATTATGCCTATCAAACGTTCCCACCATCCACTCCACCACGGTGCAGATAGAGGATTAAATTTCCATTTTTTTTTTTTTTTTATATATATATATATCCATGATCTGAATCCATGAGTTATGAAAATTCATAATCACGAGATCAAAATATTCAAAATTAGGAGAAATTAAAAATTAGAAAAGAGTCACTCTATTAAAATATACGGTTCAAGAAGCGTCAACATATCAAGTGCTAATAAGGGCAATGTTAGGTCTAATCTGACTGTTCGTAAGAAAGTGCATTATATGTTTTTAAGTGAGAAATGTAATCTATTTGAAGAAGCTACAGGAGAAGTGTTGTAAGTTTATCTTTATAGAATTACAAAGTTTCTGTGTTGTTATTTCAGCATCTAGTTATTCAAGTCATCAATAAATTAACTTTTTTACACAAATCCTCCTACACACACACACACACACATATATATATGAGGACGTGAGTTTCAAAACTCGCCTTATCCAAAAAATCAAATTTTGGGAAATCGCGAAAAACCTGTAACTGCGACCCCGTGCATCGAATACCTCCAATTTTTTGTATACTTATAGCTAGTTGCTCTGTGATATCATTGTGTTAAGTTGGAAAATCTACTTTAATTCATTCAATTAATTAATTGAAAAAAGTTTTGGATAAGAAGAGTTTTGTTGCCAATCTCTATCATACTTGATGAAAGAAATTAATAGTTTCTATTTTTGGTCATCGGATGATAATATTTTGGATTAAAAAATAAACCTTACGGGAGCAATAAGTATGATTAAAATTTAGTAATACGTTTTATTATACAAAAGCAAACTTATCAATAATCAAATAAAATTTATCATAAATAGCTTATAATTAAAATAACATTTTTATAAAAAGAATTTAATATAATATAATCTATATAACATATAATATTATATATATACACATTTGCTTCTGTTCTAGTTCCTTAGAAATAATATTTTTATAGAAAGTAAACACATCGATTTCTGACCAGTTTTCATCAAAATGTTTTTTTTAACAATCTGTGGACATCCTTAAGTTTCTCTTGCTTCACGCGGACTCCTTCTCCCTTCTTTTTAAGAAGAAAGTTTAGTTTTAGATGCCTCTAGCAAAACTTTTACACTCTGAATTTTGATATTCCAAGAATCTTCTGAAATGCGCTTCTACAAATTTGAAGATGGCCATGGTTCTTAGTCTTTATATAGTACCTTATCGTAATACTTTTGAAAGGCCCGGAAATGCCTTAGGTTTATGCCTGAGAATAAAAATTAAATCTTTTAGCATCTCCTGACAGTAAGAAATATAGAAAGCGATTCCCCATTTTTAACTTACATTTTAATCTTCTTTTGCGTGTATTCTTTACTAGCCCATGTGTTCGTATTTCTTTTTCTATTCTTCACCCTTCCACTACAAAATGCAAGAGTTTATTCACTGCCCATTACATGTAAGACATGCTGTAAAACTTATTTAATTAGTTTATATGAATAGAACAGGTAAAATCTTTACGCGAAAATAGCAACAGGTCACAGAGAAATGAAGGAAAATTACCGTAATAGTAGCTGATAAGCTAGCCGTTCGTTGGTCTTACGCATGCCCAAGGATAAAGCTAGTTTTGTTGCCAACTTCCTAGTGGATAAGGCGAGTTTTGAAACCAAACCAATATTTTAAGAACCCCCCAAAAAAGGATAAAAATATTTTTTTTTTTACAGATTATAGTGTTTTTTCTGTGCAAGTTTACCAATAGAATAGATTGGTAGAGAAAACTCGATTTTTTAAATTTTGGATAAGGCGAGTTTTGAAATTCACGTCCTCATATATATTTATAAATCACGTATTCAGACAATATTCAGTATATACACTGCTAAAAAAATTAGGGGAGCAAGCAAAAAAAAAAAGAAGAGAACGGTGCAAGACAGTCATGTATGGGCATAAAATGGATAGTACACGTGTATCAATGCGCAATATGGAAAAAAAGACGCAAACAAATTGTAAGGGAGCTTTTATTCTTTGAAAAGGTGAAGACAACATGAAAAGGTGGTTTAGGGCAACAATTTGGTTTCATGTAAATGATAAAAAAAGTATTGCAAATCATGCAAGATTTTTAATATGGCGTATGGTCTCCTCGAACAGTTAAGACTGCTGCACACACGTTTTCCATGGATGCGATGAGGTTATCAATAAGACTTTGTGGAATAGTGTTCCACTGCTCAAGCATTGCAATTTCCAGGCCCCGGACAGTAAAAGGAGGCCTCGGTCTCGCAGCAATTCGTCGTCTGAGTATGTCCCAAACATGCTCGATCGGATTTAGGTCAGCAGAACATGCTGCTCATTTCATAAGCTGTATTGTTTTAGCATAAAGCATGTTTTCCTCAAGATGAACTGTATGAAGTCTGGCATTATCATGCATGAAAAAAAATAAATCACTAATTGCTGCAACATAACATACGACATGAGGTCTCAGTATCTCGTCTGTATAACTTCGGACCGTCAAAGTGCCGTTCCGCATGATATATAGGCCCGTACGTCCACCTATGCTCATTCCAGCCAATAGAATCAAACCACCTCGTCTGTAATGTGATCTTTCACGAACGAATGTGGGATTATTTTGAGTGACTCTTTCTCTCCATGACAAAATACATCAGATGTCACATCCAGACTTAATCGGGACTCGTCTGTAAACAGAATTTGACTCCAACAACGGTGCTTCCAAACTCGATGATAAGTTCCCTACCTTCTTTGGGCTGCACAGTGGCTTTAGATAAACAGAATACAGACCATTGGCTTACGTACATAGAGATCAACCTAATGAAGCCTATTTCTGACTGTTTTGCTGGACATCCTTCGTCCTGTGGTCAAGAACAACTGTGTTTGCAGCTGAGTAACATTACCCGTTCCGTCTCCAGAAGCTGTTAACAGGATATATCGGTCATCAGTTTCTGTGCTAGCACATTTTCGACCTTGCACTTGTCGATGACTACCATTCCATGTGTCCAAGCATCGATTCCAGAGCCTTTCTTGGGCACTTTTTGTGGCTCCAACAACGTGCACTACACTTCGTTGTGTTTCCCCAAATTCAACTGTCCTGATAACACACCAAGCCATGGATTGCGCTAAATCAAGTTGTTGTGACCTTTTCAAGCTACCCTTTTTCAAAACACAAGCTTAGCAATTGAACTTTGCAACTGAGGCAATGAAACAAACGTTTCTGCAAAATCCCGATTTCTGCCCCTATCTCATTTTTCTGGTTTTTGACTTCATAAATTTTAATTTACATGTGAAAAATTTAAAAGTGAAAAATTTATATATATATATATATATATATATATATATTATACATACAATCATAAATTTTTCGTCAGGTTTGTTTTCAAAGCTGTTTATATTATTTGACGCAACAAGTATAACCTTCAAAAATCCTAGTTGTGCAAAGCTTTTCAAAAAACTGCGCCAATATTTATACCGGAAATGTACCGAAATATTTAATGATATGAATCTTTCATTTTTATCAATAGAACTTTTCTCCCAGAAAGTGATTTAGAAAATAATTTTTAAATTTTTTCACTAATCATTTACAGAAATTTCAAAAATGCTAAAAATCATAGTAGTATACGGAACCCATATTAATTTCCGTTAAACAAAATAGTAATTACTTTAAAAAAAACTTTATTAGATACAGCATTGTTTAAGCAATAGCAATGAATTTCTTGACGCACTACAATATACACTAATCTATCCCATATAACGAATGTGTATAATTAATAATTCAATGAACATCATTAATTGAAAATTAAATTAAATCATCTTGGTTATAGTTTGTTAAAATTAATGAGCAAGAATTACCTGTTTTCACATTTACCTCTGACTTATTACAGGTTGAGTAAATTTAGATTAATAATACAATTATTTTATATATCACGACATGGCGAGATAGAATCATTTTCTACCTATTTGTAATAGTCTGTAAATGTATTAGGTTCCGGTAATTTTCAGAGCATAATATCCTAATTTAGTTTCAATAGCTTCAGAAATTAATAATTCCTTCTCATTAAGGTGTATGATATCAATATGTAGTTTATGTCCCCACCCCTTCCTGAAGAGAAATATCAGATTTCATTTGATGCAAAATATATGAGAGATATCATTTATAAATATTTTTATAAACTGAATGCTGTATTATAAAAATCTTTTATTTTGTTAGATAGTAAATGGACATATGACTGCTGATTTGAATAAATACAGTTACTTTTATTTAATAAATATGAAAAAAAAGTTGCATTTTTCTAAAAGTATTGGTTTGCAATGAATTAGTCCGTGATTCCAAATTTCACTATCAATTTTGAAATATTTTTAAACACATTTTTATAATTCCTAATTAACATCTGATAAAGATTTTAAACAAATTAATATGCTTGTTTTACATTAGATATAAGACAAAAAAAAAAAAAAATAACAGAACGTTTCATTTTTATTTTTGAATGATCTTTTGAATATATGTATATTTGTTAGATGTGCAATTCAATAATTCGAATTGTATATATCGTTTAGTGAAAAATGCCGTTAATAATAAAAGTTTTTATCTGTCTATTGTTCTATAATTTAATATTGCTGGATATTGCTCCTTTAGATTTCCTAATCTCAAATAATTCTCCTCACCATGTGTTAAATACGATTGAAAATTAATGTTTTTCATGCTGATGTATTGCTTTTTATAATAAGTCAATAGAAATTCAATGTAATAGGAAAAAGCTACATGAGAATAACTATGTTCTTTTAATATTTTCTTGGGGCATATAAATAATCCAACTAAAGTAAACCGATTCTGTCTAGCACTTTCTTAATTTCTATTATATTCAGCTTCTTCTATAACATATATTCTGTACTCCTGTATAGGTGTGTTCGCATTCACCTCAGTAATGTATACCAATCTCATTATGCATATCAATAAAATACACCACAAAATATTGTTACCCGTAGACCATAATGTCATGTAATCTTTCTTGTATTCAGGTAGACCTACTATAAATGCTATGCATTTCTTGCTCAATATCAAAATTTCTACAGTAAATTTGAATAACACATAAAATTTATATAGTAATTCTAGTACATTTCCAGGAGTTAGAGCACGAATAGACAAATATATAGAGAGAAGAACATACGGACGTACAAACTCAATTCATATATATATATTTATATATAAATTGAGTGACTATGTTGGAAAGGGCTACAAATGAAACGTTTTGCAACGATCAGAGAAATATTCAAAATTCATATCGGGTGGTCAAAACATATGTTATGGCTATTATTTAATAAAACCTCTGATGATAAATGCAACTTATAGTTTCAAAAATATGTAGTAATCAACAGTTTTAAGATATGGCCTGTATTTTTAAAGGGATTGTACAGATATTAAACTACTCAGTTTATTTTTACACTGGTGTCCAAAATTAAGGACCAATCACAAAATGCTAATTTTCAAGTACGCGAATACTCAAAAGGAAATAATATAATTCGAATAATTACTATCTCTACAGCACAGCTAGTCCATATAACATCTCATTCATGTCACATATGGTCACAAGTGTGACAGTCACTACGGTGAAGAAAAAAAATAGGAAATTCCATACATCACATTATGAGTCTCAAATGATCACTATATGTGACTCCACTGAGACGTCATTGTGACTGCTGCTTTGTCACGAGTCACAATGTGATTTCACAATGTAGTTACATTGTGACTGTCATTTGACTGTCTTCTGCAGACAGAATTTCAAAGTCATCGTGAACACTGCATTGTGATAAGTTACCAAATAGTGCACATTAAAGTCACGTGATGACTTTCAGCTGACAGAAAGACTACTGTGAAGTCACCATTGTGCTCTTTTGTGAAAAGTCACCAGGTGACTATAATGTGATATTAAAAAGCAGAAAAACCAACGTTTAAAATGCACAAATAATATATGAAAAGCAGCAAACAGCTGTTTCGAATCTACTAGCGAGATTCTTCTTCAGTGCAAAAGGAACAGCGTGCTAGAAAAAGCAAGGCTGAGCAAAATCATAGACAGAGACGTGCTGGCTTTTATACCCTATGCGGGTGGCGAAGGCGCCGAAACAACCAATGAGAGAGAAGCAGTGGAAACGACTGGGTGGACAAGTAGCGACATCTACCGGAGAAGTAGAGAAAAGAAACCAAAAAAGGGGAATTAAATTAACGCTTTCCAAATACTTGGAAAATCTGGAGTACTAGATAAGTCATTGACTAAAGAGTGAGAATTTTTAATGATATGGTAAGCTTCCCAAAAATCAAGATCAAGGTTAGAAGAACATTTTTGGATAATGATGGCTGAGGAAAAATCGAACCTATGTTGAGAAGACCAAGAATGTTGAGCAATAGAAGAACGTTTGAGCTCCTGATTTTTAACATAACCTTCATGCTCTTTTAAACGAAATCTAAGAGCACGTTTAGTCTGACCAATATAAGAAAGACCACACTGACAAGAGATCTGGTAAATGCCCCAATTATCTAGGCGATCAACGGGGTGTTTGAGATTTGAAAAAGGGATTTTATTAACAGGAGAAAAAATAACTTTAAAAACTTCTCACTCGCGCTTGCTTGTCGCAAAATACTTTTGTTTTCAATGGTAATTTCTTCCGTATGATTGACGGTTTGGCTATGGGTAATCCTCTTAGTCCAATTTTATGCGATATTTATGTGCACTATTTTGAGGTCAAGCTTTTTGAAATCTTAAAATTTTCGTTCTATGTTCGTTATGTTGATGATGTTTATGTCCTGATTGAAATGAATTCGGATATTAATCATATTCTCTCTATTATGAATTCCATTGATCCCTGCATTCAATTTACCTCTGAAATTGAGACCAATAACTGTCTTTCTTTCCTGGATGTCCTTGTTATTCGTTGTGAAAATGGCTTTCAGACTACCGTCTTTCGTAAACCTTTTGCTGTCAGTCTCCCACCTCACAGGTATTCCTCTCATCCCCCTAACCAGAAATTCGCTGCTTTCAATACTTTTGTTTTTCGGGCTACTAATATTTGTTCCACTCCTCAGTTACTTAGTGCTGAACTTAATTACCTCAAAGCTATTGCTGTCGATCGTGGTTATTCCTCTAATATTATCGATTCTATTTATAAGAAATTGACGAAATCCGACCATTCTGAAAAGCATTCTAATTCCAACTCTAATACTTCAGTTGTATTACCATTTTTTCCTAAAATCAGTCAGCAAGTTGCTAAAATCCTAAGAAGGTTTGATTTTAAAGTTATTTTTTCTCCTGTTAATAAAATCCCTTTTTCAAATCTCAAACACCCCGTTGATCGCCTAGATAATTGGGGCATTTACCAGATCTCTTGTCAGTGTGGTCTTTCTTATATTGGTCAGACTAAACGTGCTCTTAGATTTCGTTTAAAAGAGCATGAAGGTTATGTTAAAAATCAGGAGCTCAAACGTTCTTCTATTGCTCAACATTCTTGGTCTTCTCAACATAGGTTCGATTTTTCCTCAGCCATCATTATCCAAAAATGTTCTTCTAACCTTGATCTTGATTTTTGGGAAGCTTACCATATCATTAAAAATTCTCACTCTTTAGTCAATGACTTATCTAGTACTCCAGATTTTCCAAGTATTTGGAAAGCGTTAATTTAATTCCCCTTTTTTGGTTTCTTTTCTCTACTTCTCCGGTAGATGTCGCTACTTGTCCACCCAGTCGTTTCCACTGCTTCTCTCTCATTGGTTGTTTCGGCGCCTTCGCCACCCGCATAGGGTATAAAAGCCAGCACGTCTCTGTCTATGATTTTGCTCAGCCTTGCTTTTTCTAGCACGCTGTTCCTTTTGCACTGAAGAAGAATCTCGCTAGTAGATTCGAAACAGCTGTTTGCTGCTTTTCATATATTATTTGTGCATTTTAAACGTTGGTTTTTCTGCTTTTTAATATTGTTGCACAAAGGCTTTATTTGCTATTTTTATGTATTTGGCGTTAACGGGCCTTTATTCTTCTGTAATTTTTTTTTTTTTTTTTTTTTTTTTTTTTTTTTTTTTTTTTTTTTTTTTTTTTTTTTTTTTTTCGCAATGTCTCAAATCAATAGGTTTTGTAATTTACGATTAAAAAAGTACAGGTTTTTGGAACACTTACATTTCCTACTTGATTGTAGGCGTAAGAAGGTTATCCCTAAATTCATTTCCATTCGTTGTAATTTATTTTCTTCAAATAGGATTGAGAAGGTCTTATTTCGTTCTAAATTAGCTCTTTTAAGAGCTTTGATTCAAGAGACTCGCCACAAAATTGCTCATATAGAGCGCGAGTTATATTCTTTACATATCAGCCTCGCTAATTCTACTCCTGATTTTCAGTCCATTGACAGAAGGTCATGGAGCAGAGTTCTCACAGCTTCTTCTGTTCATTGTTCGGTTTTAAAGAAGAAATTTAATACGCTTTGTGGAAGTTCTGTCGCTAATAACTGCAGTAATTTGCCTCTTGTTAACCAAAATGCTGTTGTCAATCTTTCTAGTGTTCCATTAAGTAACAATCAGCTCGATGCTCTCAAATTGAATAACAATTTTTCTGTCTCTGCTATTCCTTCTTTACCTAATCTTATTGCTCCTATTGAAAGAGCCTTTAAGCATAGCGCTCTATCATCTTCTCAGAAAGAGTCTATTAGGCATCTCATTGCCAATACTGTTGATTTCAATTCTAATGTTTATAAACCCAATCTTAAACATCCTGTTAAACAATGTCTGAAAAATTTGCGTTCTGATCCAAACTTAATTATTACTAAGGCCGACAAAGGTGGTCAGATTGTTCTTCTCGACAAATCTACGTATTTGGAAAAAACCCATAAATTAATTAATGATGGTCCGTATGTGGATATCCGCAAAGACCCTTCCACTAGTGAAATTAACTCTATTAAGTCTGCCATTAAGTCTTCTTCCATTATTCCTGCTAACTTTAAGAAGTCCCTTATTCCGTCTATTGCGCATTGTGCCAGGTTTTATGCTTTACCTAAGGTCCATAAACCTGACATTCCTTTTAGACCTATTGTCTCTAGTATCGGTACAGCTTCTTATAAGCTTGCCAAATATTTAGTTTCTGTTTTTTCCCCACTTTTGAGCAGTAACTGTTTCACTGTTAAGAATTCTTTTGATTTTGTTAAAAAACTTCATAATTTTAAGCCGCAGGGTCACATGATGGTTTCTTTTGATGTTAAATCATTATTTACAAACGTTCCGGTTGAGGGGGCTTTAGATTGCCTCAAGAAAAGGCTTTGTGAATTCCATTTCTCTTATTTTGAAATCGAGGAACTTATACTTCTCACTCGCGCTTGCTTGTCGCAAAATACTTTTGTTTTCAATGGTAATTTCTTCCGTATGATTGACGGTTTGGCTATGGGTAATCCTCTTAGTCCAATTTTATGCGATATTTATGTGCACTATTTTGAGGTCAAGCTTTTTGAAATCTTAAAATTTTCGTTCTATGTTCGTTATGTTGATGATGTTTATGTCCTGATTGAAATGAATTCGGATATTAATCATATTCTCTCTATTATGAATTCCATTGATCCCTGCATTCAATTTACCTCTGAAATTGAGACCAATAACTGTCTTTCTTTCCTGGATGTCCTTGTTATTCGTTGTGAAAATGGCTTTCAGACTACCGTCTTTCGTAAACCTTTTGCTGTCAGTCTCCCACCTCACAGGTATTCTTCTCATCCCCCTAACCAGAAATTCGCTGCTTTCAATACTTTTGTTTTTCGGGCTACTAATATTTGTTCCACTCCTCAGTTACTTAGTGCTGAACTTAATTACCTCAAAGCTATTGCTGTCGATCGTGGTTATTCCTCTAATATTATCGATTCTATTTATAAGAAATTGACGAAATCCGACCATTCTGAAAAGCATTCTAATTCCAACTCTAATACTTCAGTTGTATTACCATTTTTTCCTAAAATCAGTCAGCAAGTTGCTAAAATCCTAAGAAGGTTTGATTTTAAAGTTATTTTTTCTCCTGTTAATAAAATCCCTTTTTCAAATCTCAAACACCCCGTTGATCGCCTAGATAATTGGGGCATTTACCAGATCTCTTGTCAGTGTGGTCTTTCTTATATTGGTCAGACTAAACGTGCTCTTAGATTTCGTTTAAAAGAGCATGAAGGTTATGTTAAAAATCAGGAGCTCAAACGTTCTTCTATTGCTCAACATTCTTGGTCTTCTCAACATAGGTTCGATTTTTCCTCAGCCATCATTATCCAAAAATGTTCTTCTAACCTTGATCTTGATTTTTGGGAAGCTTACCATATCATTAAAAATTCTCACTCTTTAGTCAATGACTTATCTAGTACTCCAGATTTTCCAAGTATTTGGAAAGCGTTAATTTAATTCCCCTTTTTTGGTTTCTTTTCTCTACTTCTCCGGTAGATGTCGCTACTTGTCCACCCAGTCGTTTCCACTGCTTCTCTCTCATTGGTTGTTTCGGCGCCTTCGCCACCCGCATAGGGTATAAAAGCCAGCACGTCTCTGTCTATGATTTTGCTCAGCCTTGCTTTTTCTAGCACGCTGTTCCTTTTGCACTGAAGAAGAATCTCGCTAGTAGATTCGAAACAGCTGTTTGCTGCTTTTCATATATTATTTGTGCATTTTAAACGTTGGTTTTTCTGCTTTTTAATATTGTTGCACAAAGGCTTTATTTGCTATTTTTATGTATTTGGCGTTAACGGGCCTTTATTCTTCTGTAATTTTTTTTTTTTTTTTTTTTTTTTTTTTTTTTTTTTTTTTTTTTTTTTTTCGCAATGTCTCAAATCAATAGGTTTTGTAATTTACGATTAAAAAAGTACAGGTTTTTGGAACACTTACATTTCCTACTTGATTGTAGGCGTAAGAAGGTTATCCCTAAATTCATTTCCATTCGTTGTAATTTATTTTCTTCAAATAGGATTGAGAAGGTCTTATTTCGTTCTAAATTAGCTCTTTTAAGAGCTTTGATTCAAGAGACTCGCCACAAAATTGCTCATATAGAGCGCGAGTTATATTCTTTACATATCAGCCTCGCTAATTCTACTCCTGATTTTCAGTCCATTGACAGAAGGTCATGGAGCAGAGTTCTCACAGCTTCTTCTGTTCATTGTTCGGTTTTAAAGAAGAAATTTAATACGCTTTGTGGAAGTTCTGTCGCTAATAACTGCAGTAATTTGCCTCTTGTTAACCAAAATGCTGTTGTCAATCTTTCTAGTGTTCCATTAAGTAACAATCAGCTCGATGCTCTCAAATTGAATAACAATTTTTCTGTCTCTGCTATTCCTTCTTTACCTAATCTTATTGCTCCTATTGAAAGAGCCTTTAAGCATAGCGCTCTATCATCTTCTCAGAAAGAGTCTATTAGGCATCTCATTGCCAATACTGTTGATTTCAATTCTAATGTTTATAAACCCAATCTTAAACATCCTGTTAAACAATGTCTGAAAAATTTGCGTTCTGATCCAAACTTAATTATTACTAAGGCCGACAAAGGTGGTCAGATTGTTCTTCTCGACAAATCTACGTATTTGGAAAAAACCCATAAATTAATTAATGATGGTCCGTATGTGGATATCCGCAAAGACCCTTCCACTAGTGAAATTAACTCTATTAAGTCTGCCATTAAGTCTTCTTCCATTATTCCTGCTAACTTTAAGAAGTCCCTTATTCCGTCTATTGCGCATTGTGCCAGGTTTTATGCTTTACCTAAGGTCCATAAACCTGACATTCCTTTTAGACCTATTGTCTCTAGTATCGGTACAGCTTCTTATAAGCTTGCCAAATATTTAGTTTCTGTTTTTTCCCCACTTTTGAGCAGTAACTGTTTCACTGTTAAGAATTCTTTTGATTTTGTTAAAAAACTTCATAATTTTAAGCCGCAGGGTCACATGATGGTTTCTTTTGATGTTAAATCATTATTTACAAACGTTCCGGTTGAGGGGGCTTTAGATTGCCTCAAGAAAAGGCTTTGTGAATTCCATTTCTCTTATTTTGAAATCGAGGAACTTATACTTCTCACTCGCGCTTGCTTGTCGCAAAATACTTTTGTTTTCAATGGTAATTTCTTCCGTATGATTGACGGTTTGGCTATGGGTAATCCTCTTAGTCCAATTTTATGCGATATTTATGTGCACTATTTTGAGGTCAAGCTTTTTGAAATCTTAAAATTTTCGTTCTATGTTCGTTATGTTGATGATGTTTATGTCCTGATTGAAATGAATTCGGATATTAATCATATTCTCTCTATTATGAATTCCATTGATCCCTGCATTCAATTTACCTCTGAAATTGAGACCAATAACTGTCTTTCTTTCCTGGATGTCCTTGTTATTCGTTGTGAAAATGGCTTTCAGACTACCGTCTTTCGTAAACCTTTTGCTGTCAGTCTCCCACCTCACAGGTATTCTTCTCATCCCCCTAACCAGAAATTCGCTGCTTTCAATACTTTTGTTTTTCGGGCTACTAATATTTGTTCCACTCCTCAGTTACTTAGTGCTGAACTTAATTACCTCAAAGCTATTGCTGTCGATCGTGGTTATTCCTCTAATATTATCGATTCTATTTATAAGAAATTGACGAAATCCGACCATTCTGAAAAGCATTCTAATTCCAACTCTAATACTTCAGTTGTATTACCATTTTTTCCTAAAATCAGTCAGCAAGTTGCTAAAATCCTAAGAAGGTTTGATTTTAAAGTTATTTTTTCTCCTGTTAATAAAATCCCTTTTTCAAATCTCAAACACCCCGTTGATCGCCTAGATAATTGGGGCATTTACCAGATCTCTTGTCAGTGTGGTCTTTCTTATATTGGTCAGACTAAACGTGCTCTTAGATTTCGTTTAAAAGAGCATGAAGGTTATGTTAAAAATCAGGAGCTCAAACGTTCTTCTATTGCTCAACATTCTTGGTCTTCTCAACATAGGTTCGATTTTTCCTCAGCCATCATTATCCAAAAATGTTCTTCTAACCTTGATCTTGATTTTTGGGAAGCTTACCATATCATTAAAAATTCTCACTCTTTAGTCAATGACTTATCTAGTACTCCAGATTTTCCAAGTATTTGGAAAGCGTTAATTTAATTCCCCTTTTTTGGTTTCTTTTCTCTACTTCTCCGGTAGATGTCGCTACTTGTCCACCCAGTCGTTTCCACTGCTTCTCTCTCATTGGTTGTTTCGGCGCCTTCGCCACCCGCATAGGGTATAAAAGCCAGCACGTCTCTGTCTATGATTTTGCTCAGCCTTGCTTTTTCTAGCACGCTGTTCCTTTTGCACTGAAGAAGAATCTCGCTAGTAGATTCGAAACAGCTGTTTGCTGCTTTTCATATATTATTTGTGCATTTTAAACGTTGGTTTTTCTGCTTTTTAATATTGTTGCACAAAGGCTTTATTTGCTATTTTTATGTATTTGGCGTTAACGGGCCTTTATTCTTCTGTAATTTTTTTTTTTTTTTTTTTTTTTTTTTTTTTTTTTTTTTTTTTTTTTTTTTTTTCGCAATGTCTCAAATCAATAGGTTTTGTAATTTACGATTAAAAAAGTACAGGTTTTTGGAACACTTACATTTCCTACTTGATTGTAGGCGTAAGAAGGTTATCCCTAAATTCATTTCCATTCGTTGTAATTTATTTTCTTCAAATAGGATTGAGAAGGTCTTATTTCGTTCTAAATTAGCTCTTTTAAGAGCTTTGATTCAAGAGACTCGCCACAAAATTGCTCATATAGAGCGCGAGTTATATTCTTTACATATCAGCCTCGCTAATTCTACTCCTGATTTTCAGTCCATTGACAGAAGGTCATGGAGCAGAGTTCTCACAGCTTCTTCTGTTCATTGTTCGGTTTTAAAGAAGAAATTTAATACGCTTTGTGGAAGTTCTGTCGCTAATAACTGCAGTAATTTGCCTCTTGTTAACCAAAATGCTGTTGTCAATCTTTCTAGTGTTCCATTAAGTAACAATCAGCTCGATGCTCTCAAATTGAATAACAATTTTTCTGTCTCTGCTATTCCTTCTTTACCTAATCTTATTGCTCCTATTGAAAGAGCCTTTAAGCATAGCGCTCTATCATCTTCTCAGAAAGAGTCTATTAGGCATCTCATTGCCAATACTGTTGATTTCAATTCTAATGTTTATAAACCCAATCTTAAACATCCTGTTAAACAATGTCTGAAAAATTTGCGTTCTGATCCAAACTTAATTATTACTAAGGCCGACAAAGGTGGTCAGATTGTTCTTCTCGACAAATCTACGTATTTGGAAAAAACCCATAAATTAATTAATGATGGTCCGTATGTGGATATCCGCAAAGACCCTTCCACTAGTGAAATTAACTCTATTAAGTCTGCCATTAAGTCTTCTTCCATTATTCCTGCTAACTTTAAGAAGTCCCTTATTCCGTCTATTGCGCATTGTGCCAGGTTTTATGCTTTACCTAAGGTCCATAAACCTGACATTCCTTTTAGACCTATTGTCTCTAGTATCGGTACAGCTTCTTATAAGCTTGCCAAATATTTAGTTTCTGTTTTTTCCCCACTTTTGAGCAGTAACTGTTTCACTGTTAAGAATTCTTTTGATTTTGTTAAAAAACTTCATAATTTTAAGCCGCAGGGTCACATGATGGTTTCTTTTGATGTTAAATCATTATTTACAAACGTTCCGGTTGAGGGGGCTTTAGATTGCCTCAAGAAAAGGCTTTGTGAATTCCATTTCTCTTATTTTGAAATCGAGGAACTTATACTTCTCACTCGCGCTTGCTTGTCGCAAAATACTTTTGTTTTCAATGGTAATTTCTTCCGTATGATTGACGGTTTGGCTATGGGTAATCCTCTTAGTCCAATTTTATGCGATATTTATGTGCACTATTTTGAGGTCAAGCTTTTTGAAATCTTAAAATTTTCGTTCTATGTTCGTTATGTTGATGATGTTTATGTCCTGATTGAAATGAATTCGGATATTAATCATATTCTCTCTATTATGAATTCCATTGATCCCTGCATTCAATTTACCTCTGAAATTGAGACCAATAACTGTCTTTCTTTCCTGGATGTCCTTGTTATTCGTTGTGAAAATGGCTTTCAGACTACCGTCTTTCGTAAACCTTTTGCTGTCAGTCTCCCACCTCACAGGTATTCTTCTCATCCCCCTAACCAGAAATTCGCTGCTTTCAATACTTTTGTTTTTCGGGCTACTAATATTTGTTCCACTCCTCAGTTACTTAGTGCTGAACTTAATTACCTCAAAGCTATTGCTGTCGATCGTGGTTATTCCTCTAATATTATCGATTCTATTTATAAGAAATTGACGAAATCCGACCATTCTGAAAAGCATTCTAATTCCAACTCTAATACTTCAGTTGTATTACCATTTTTTCCTAAAATCAGTCAGCAAGTTGCTAAAATCCTAAGAAGGTTTGATTTTAAAGTTATTTTTTCTCCTGTTAATAAAATCCCTTTTTCAAATCTCAAACACCCCGTTGATCGCCTAGATAATTGGGGCATTTACCAGATCTCTTGTCAGTGTGGTCTTTCTTATATTGGTCAGACTAAACGTGCTCTTAGATTTCGTTTAAAAGAGCATGAAGGTTATGTTAAAAATCAGGAGCTCAAACGTTCTTCTATTGCTCAACATTCTTGGTCTTCTCAACATAGGTTCGATTTTTCCTCAGCCATCATTATCCAAAAATGTTCTTCTAACCTTGATCTTGATTTTTGGGAAGCTTACCATATCATTAAAAATTCTCACTCTTTAGTCAATGACTTATCTAGTACTCCAGATTTTCCAAGTATTTGGAAAGCGTTAATTTAATTCCCCTTTTTTGGTTTCTTTTCTCTACTTCTCCGGTAGATGTCGCTACTTGTCCACCCAGTCGTTTCCACTGCTTCTCTCTCATTGGTTGTTTCGGCGCCTTCGCCACCCGCATAGGGTATAAAAGCCAGCACGTCTCTGTCTATGATTTTGCTCAGCCTTGCTTTTTCTAGCACGCTGTTCCTTTTGCACTGAAGAAGAATCTCGCTAGTAGATTCGAAACAGCTGTTTGCTGCTTTTCATATATTATTTGTGCATTTTAAACGTTGGTTTTTCTGCTTTTTAATATTGTTGCACAAAGGCTTTATTTGCTATTTTTATATAATGTGATATTATTTGGTGACTTATCACAATGCAACGTTCATGATGACTTTGAAATTGAGTCTAAAACTGACAATCACATGAGAGTCACAATTTAACTACATTGTAAAGTCACCTGATGACTCGTCACAAACCAGCAGTCACACTGACGTCTCAGTGTAGTTAGACGATATACAGTTATCATTTGAGACTCATAATGAGACGTGTGGAATTTCCTATTTTTTGTTTCACCGTAGTAACTGTGACACTTGTGAGCATGTGTGACACAAATGAGATGTCATATGGACTAGCTGTGCTATAGGGATAGTAATTATTTGAATTACATTATTTCCTTTTGAGTATTCACATACTTAAAAATTAGCATTTTTTGACAAGTCCTTAATTTTGGACACCAGTGTATATACGGTCTCTAGTTATAGCTAGAAGCATTTTTCTCCATGCTTTAGTAAGTATTTATTAAAAATTCTATTAAAAATTCTGTGTTCAGAATACACAAAATTATGTTACATTAAATTCTATGAAATTGTCGAAAATATGCTCTTTCTTCTTTTATCAAAAGATTTTAGATATTTCTATTCCATTCTTCTATGATCAAAACTCACACAATTATAATACATTGACATATATGAAATTGCAAATTATTCCCTTATTTAAACAATATATCATTTATTGAAAAGATGTGATATTGAAAAGATGTGTTTTAGCAAAAACGGGGATAGTATAAAATCTAAATATTTCTGTTATTAATAAACATACCTAGGCTTGTATAGTTACCACTATATTTTACAATTAAAATTCGGGTATAACAGCGCAAAAGGTAGTTGTTATTTTTTTTTTTTTTTAACATGTATATGCGGATGCAAAACTATATTTAATGAGTCGCTTATTTTTTTTTCTTCAGTATTAAGATCTACTCTCAATTTCAAATACTATACTCACGCATGTTACTTTATCTTTTTGTCTACCTTAAACATTCTAGTATTCTTTATCAGTCGCAAAATTTAATAGTATTTTTTATTTCCTAAAGTAAAGGATATGAAATTACGAAATTTTAACCGAAGGTAGAGCTGCAGCAGTCTTAAAAAATTCGTCATGAGGGTAAAATTGTCTGTTTGTTTAGATAAAAAAAATATTTAATGAAAGAAAAAACAATTATTGGAATTCAATCGAATAGTGAAATTTTTAAAGCCCCTAATACTACGTATTAAAATGTCTTGACAATCTTATAAAAAAATATATGTTGTCGAAATTTTTCCTTTTAAGACTGCCTTGAGATGTTTTTATATCGCTTTTAGTGACATAACTATTAACCGTAGCAAAAAGTGTGGCATGAGCACGCATCTCTCTCAATCTTAACTTTTCTGAAAAAAAAGTATGAAATATATTGTTGAAATACATGGTTAATAACTTATTTTCCCCCTTTTGTTTTAATAATCTCTTTTGTTCTTTCAAACAACGATTTATCACGGTTTTCGCAATTTTTTGGATAAAAGGACAATCAAAATTTTTTCAAGGGCCTTTTAGATTTTATATTGAGCTTTGTTTTAACTTAAATATTATTCTGTTATATATATACCATATATTTTCGATAGGATAAACATGTAGCCTATATGCATACCACTCAATTTCAGGGCAATTACTTTCAGAAAGCACAAGGTACAGTCGTGGAAAAAAAGTAGACACCCCCTACTAACTCCTCAACAAATTATCGCAGATGAAATTTACTGGTACCGAACGATTGGAAATAAAGTCTACTTTTAAATGATGTATATAAAATTTCCTTAGGGGAAATCTACATATTAAAACCATAACTTTGTTTATTTTAATAGCAGTATACAATTCTGACAGCATAAATGAACTTTACACACTTCAATTATCCCCAAAACAAAATTTTATGCAATTCGTACGATAGGTTTTCGAGAAATGAATTACAGTCGTGGCCAAAAGTTTAGGACCAAAGTGCAGAAACTAGCGTTTTTAAAATTGAAACCACTGATAACGTCATAAATCAAATCGATTTTCGTCAGATGGTGTCATTCCGTCTGACAGTGGAGTTACTGTATTCGCTTTTCTTTTGAACTTTGAGTAATAAATGCTGCAGATGCAATTTATTGTCTGGATCTTAAATTTCAGTGGTGGTCCTAAACTTATGGCCACGACTGTATTTTAAAACGAGCGTATTTTAAGGGTTGTATCCAAATTGAAGTTCAGTACACGATTGTTAACCCAGAGAGCCCTCTTCTTGATCAAGGCACCTTCAGCGCCACTCACGCAGTCAATGAAGCCTGCTAGATTACAGGATAGCATAAGAAATTTCAAAATATCTAGTCACTTCTATCATAGACGGCCCCTTATACCACCATTTTGCCGTTTTTAAGCATAATTTGAAAGCTATTTGGAAGAAAAATGTGAAATTTTAGATTTCCATAAAACAGGACCTAATAAATCTCAATCCATCGCAAAAAATGTAGGTTGCAATTCATACTTTTTCAAATATTAATTTCATAACTCATAATTTATATCATAAAATTATAAAAATTGCAAATTCAGCGTATTTATATACGGGTATATTAGTATTATTGCTACACAAAAATTTAGCACATTAGGAGCATAATTTCAGGAGATATAAATAAAAATATGAAAATGTAATTTAACATTAGAAGAACTAAATTTTGAATTTTTATAATTCAAAAACTTATCACTGAAATTTCTTAAAATTTGGTGTCTAGGAATAGTTTGAACCAAAGATTTGAAATATCTCGTTAATATTGGGTATTGCCATTGAAAAAAAAAAGAAGTTTGGATTCGTTTTAATATGTAGATGGCCGCCTAAGCAAATTTTATATACATCATTTTAAAGTAGACATTATTTCCAATCATTCGGTACCAATAACTTTTGTTTACGATAGTTTGTTGAGGAGTTAGTAGGGGGTGTTTAATTTTTTTTTTCCACGACTGTACATTTTCCGTGACATAACCGTTGCATATTCCTTTGCATATTCCAGGCACGCCATAAGGAAAATAAGGTACATTTAAATTCAAATCCTACATATATATATATATATATATATATAGCTCTATTAAAAGTGAATGATTATGAAAATGATTATGAAAAGTGGGTGCAAAACAACAATAAAAATCCTTGAAAATTTATAACGAAAAAACAATAAACAAACCACTCTCTGCTCTTCAGAAAGTGGGAGGAGTGAAAGAAGCAGGTATCAAAAACAGAAATTGGATCCTCACGGGCTTCGCAAGATATGGCCAACCCACATACTCCAAAAGTATAAAAATAGATTTAAACTTTCAAAAACACAACATAACAAAGCTATTTTATAAAAAAAAAAAATTAACGAATCAAAACTGCTTTAAAAACAAATATAACCAATCAATTCAAAATCCAAGAAAAACGATTTAGCTTATAAAACGTAAATAAAAATTAATAAAAATTCCAATATGACTAAATCATTAAGCAATTAGAAGTATTGAACATGTGAGAAGGCCATACCCCCAACTTTACCCATGAAGACCTGAAAAAAACTTGCTACCTTTAAAACAATCACTACGCTCCACTTCTTTCCATCAGCAGGAGACAAGCAAGGCCATAATCCAAGTTAGACCAGCGTCCTGAAGACTTGTCTTTCCATTATCCTCATAATCATTAATTTTCTTTCCAAGTCACCGCAGTTTCTACTTGAAGCACATCAACATGCAGACGTTCTTAAAAAGACTTTAATCCACACCCTTAGTATATTCAAGCAGCTACCTTGGCATCCATTACGGTGTTTGGCCGCTTAGCTGTTGCCACTTTAGAAAACTTTTCTCAAGTTGATTTACATAATGAAAAAATAAACTGGTATGGAAATAAATTATTATAAAAAAACTTTAGCAGTAAATTTAAAAATCTGTGAACTCAAAAATTCTCTATCACTACAAATTCTATAAAATCTATTAATTTGTCCCACAATAATGTTAATAAAAACCTTTTTACTTAAATTTGAATACCAGTGTGGCATCGATTGAGTATTAAAATTAAAAAAATCCCGTTTATCAAAAAGCTTAATTAGTATATTGCTATCTTTAATATTAAGTATCCTATCTTTAAGTTATTTGTTTTTAAAAAACTTTTTGAAAGCATTATATATATATATATATATATATATATATCTGTGTTAACGTAACTGTTTAATTCACCTTAATCTTATCGTGCTTTTGTACACCATGTGCAGGAGGATATCTTGAAAACAACTAGGATTTTATAAAAATAGCAAATAAAGCCTTTGTGCAACAATATTACAAAGCAGAAAAAAAACTTTTAAAATGGTTTCTTTTGATGTTAAATCATTATTTACAAACATTCCGGTTGAGGGGGCTTTAGATTGCCTCAAGAAAAAGCTGTGTGAATTCCATTTCTCTTATTTTGAAATCGAGGAGCTTTTCTCACTCGCGCTTGCTTGTCGCAAAATACTTTTGTTTTCAATGGTAATTTCTTCCGTATGAGTGGCGGTTTGGCTATGGGTAATCCTCTTAGTCCAATTTTATGCGATATTTATATGCAATATTTTGAGGTCAAACTTTTTGAAATTTTAAAATTTCCGTTCTATGTTCGCTATGTTGATGATGTTTATGTTCTGGCTGAAATGAATTCGGATATTAATCATATTCTCTCTATTATGAATTCCATTGATCCCTGCATTCAATTTACCTCTGAAATTGAGACCAATAAAAGTCTTTCTTTCCTGGATGTCCTTGTTATTCGTTGTGAAAATGGCTTTCAGACTACCATCTTTCGTAAACCTTTTGCTGTCACTCTTCCACCTCACAGGTATTCTTCTCATTACCCTAACCACAAATTTGCTGCTTTCAATACTTTTGTTTTACGGGCTACTAATATTTGTTCCACTCCTCAGTTACTTAGTGCAGAATTTAATTAGCTCAAAGCTATTGCTGTTGATCGTGGTTATTCCTCTAATATTATTGATTCTATTTATAAGAAATTGACGAAATCCGTCCATTCTGAAAAGCATTTTAATTCCAACTCTAATACTTCAGTTGTGTTACCATTTTTTCCTAAAATCAGTCAGCAAGTTTCTAAAATATTAAGAAGGTTTGATTTTAGAGTTATTTTTTCTCCTGTTAATAAAATCACTTTTTCAAATCTCAAACACGCCGTTGATCGCCTAGATAATTGGGGCATTTACCAAATCTCTTGCCAGTGTGGCCTTTCTTATATTGGCCAGACTAAACGTGCTCTTAGATTTCGTTTAAAAGAGCATGAAGGTTATGTTAAAAATCAGGAGCTCAAACGTTATTCTATTGCCCAACATTCTTGGTCTTCTCAACATAGGTTCGATTTTTCCTCAGCCATCCTTATCCAAAAATGGTCTTCTAACCTTGATCTTGATTTTTGGGAAGCTTACCATATCATTAAAAATTATCACTCTTTACTCAATGACTTATCTAGTACTCCTGATTTTCCCAGTATTTGGAAAGTATTAATTTAATTCCCCCACTTTTTTGGTTTCTTTTTCTCTCCTTCTCCGGTAGATGTCGCTACTTGTCCACTCAGTCGTTTCCACTGCTTCTCTCTCATTGGTTGTTTTAGCGCCTTCGCTACCCGCATAAGGTATATAAGCCAGCGCGTCTCTGTCTATCATTTTGCTCAGCCTTGCTTTTTCTAGTACGCTGATCCTTTTTCCCCTTCTCGCACTGAAGAAGAATCTCGGTAGTAGATTCGAAACAGCTGTTTGCTGCTTTTCATATATTATTTGTGCATTTTAAACGTTGTTTTTTCTGCTTTTTAAAACTGGGATTTTATTCGGTATGTTGTGTAATATTTCCATTTTTTATGCTATAAATTCAATATTTAAAACGTTGTATTGTTTTTTTTTATTTCATGCCATTTGATATTATTCTGTTTTCATCTTGAAACTATTCTCTTGGTCATATTGGTTGTTTGAGTACAGGAGAAAAAAATTTTAAGCTTTTAGCTTTTTTTTTTCTCACAGAAAACTACAGATTTGCTTATATCATTGAATTCTGTACTCATGAAAACGTAATTCAATATATAAGTTTTTCAATTAATTTTATCGGTATCGATATTCTTCTTTTTTTCTTCCATATTGCTTCTTGTAATAAAGTATAAGGCACTTTATTTTATACATACAGTTGTATATTATAGGTTTGTGGTATCCATTTTTATTGTCATTCTATTCACAATATTGTGATTTTGATGGTGGTCGGTAATGTTTAATTAATGGTTATATATATATATATATATATATATATATCGAAACAGTGAGTAGCTTGACAAAAGCTATGCACGCACACTTCCCATTTCTCGACAAATTCATTTTTTTTATTCTAGAGCTTATACCGGAAAAAAATATTTTTACAATTAAATAAATATTTGATAATTATGTCTGTATTAATTAAAGAAAAGTTTCATTTCATTAAATAATCTTTGTCAATTAACTTTTTTTGGCAATACAGTTAAAATGGCTATGATTTCCCGTACAAACAAATATGTATACACAGGTGGACAAAACTTAAGGACTAAGAAGAAATGTATACCTACTGAGAATCTGCGTGAGATTGTGGGTCAAGAAGGAAGCAATAGCATTAACAGAATGTTACTCAGGATTTAATATAAAAATTTTGTTGAACGGATGTATACAGAATATTACCATATGTTCTTTTTCTGAAACGTGAATATTGCCGAAAACATGACCGTGCAACGAAAGCTAAATACCCACAATTAACAATCGTCAGTGTCATATCAATAAGGGACGTGGCGACCGTGTAATGCGAGACAATCTTCAACACGGCACGTCATACTCAGAACAACATGTTTCAGCAGCTGTTGAGGCAAGTTGCTCCATTCCTCTTTACTGCACGGATGACGGTTTTCTTGTTTGTGGGAGAAAATTGTCGAGCAAGAATACGTTTCTCCAAGGCATCCCATACATTTTCAATGGGATTCAGGTCAGGTGAACGTACTGGCAAGCCTATACAATAGATATATTCGGTCCCAAGACAATCATATATAGACTGTGTGCGATGACAAGGTGCGCAATCGTCCATAAAACGTAACTTTTCGCCAACAGCAATCGAAAATGTCAAACATGTGGAAGCAGGAGGTCTTCAATGTACCGTCTACTAGTCAAGCACATAGATATCCGTGCGGTCATTGAACCTGATGCCTGCCCGCACCATGATACTTGAAGTCGCCTATCGATGTCTTTCTAGAATATTTTCGCGACAATAAGCACTAGAAGCCTCTCGCCATATCAGTTTACGTCTGGAATCAGACGATAGACTGAATCTACTCTCATCTGAGTAGAGCATGGTAGACCAGTCGTCATCAGTCCAATTGCGATGCATATGGCACCACTGTAAACGGGCGCTATGTTGGCGTCTAGAGGGTGGGACACATACAACAGGTTTTCGGGCGTATAATCCACCCTTTTACAAACGTCTCGCAACAGTTTTCTGCGATATTTTAGTTCCTGTGGCAGCACAAAATTCATTTGCTAATAGACGAACTGCGCTGTGTCGGTTCCTTTTTGCCGATATAACAACATAGCGATCTTTGTGGGACGTCATAGTGCTAGGACGACCTCCTCCCGTGCGCCTAATACATATTCCACTCTTTTGGAATGCCGCCCATAGCCTAGAAACAATACTGTGCGTGATGTTAAATTCACGGGCAACATTTCTCATTTTGCGTCCTTCTTCCAACTTTCCGGCTATTTTACCGCGAGTAATATCATATAAATGATGCCTCAAAAACATGTTCAAAATTTCAATGTTCAAGCTTCCTTCCATCTCCTTCAATTTTTACACGTAATGACAGCTCACGGCAAGCGCCGATTGCCTAAAGTCTCTTATCTCTGCTGTGGCGTGATCGACAAAAGCGGAAGTACAAAACTTGCACAAGTTTCACAAAATAGAGTATATCCCGCATTCATTCAAATTTACGCGTGCTGCTGCGGATCTATTTCTAACTGTAATCGTTGCAAATAACAAATGTTTTTTGGCAGGATTCGCTCCAAGCTAACATAAAAGTACCTATATTTATTTCATTTTTTATATAATTAAATTAAATTTAGTCACGCATTTTGCAAGTCAAACTAAAAATTTCACTGCAAGTGTCCTTTGTGGCATACATACTGAATGGAATTAGACCAATTTGTCACATTTGTATTTAATCACATGTACCTGAATAAATTAAGAAGCGAAAGAAAAAAAGAATTCTACATACTATTGAAACAGAGCCAAAAGCAGTTATTTGTATTGAGGTAGGAAGTATTATCTCGAAAAACGCATACAATTTTGTTTATTTTGTTTCGTTTACCTATTGTGATTAATTTTTCTTTTCAAAATTTGCTCTCCCTAAGACACGTTTCTTTGAACATGTTATAAATAAAAAATAATAAATGTTCAAAGGTTGATAAATTTATCTTTTGCAATTTTTTTAAAGAATATATATTTTTTGGAAGTAAGTGTGAAATCTTATTTTTTTTTATTCTTGTGATTCCCTTTATTGAAAATACAAGAACATGTAAATATATAAAATTAATTTTAACATGAAATGTAAGTATCATTTACTTTTAAAATTTAAGAATGTAAAAAAATACTTGAGAATGTAAGGAAAAGTAAGACTCTTTGAACATAAAGCATATTCAAAAGGGGTTATTACATACTGAGTGTAATGATTCAAAAATTCCTACGATAAATTTTCATTATTTATTTGATAAAGTTAATGTTCTAGAAATCCCTTTTACTTTCTAGAATGTGTTAGTAGTTATTTAATGATTTTATTGCGTGTGTTCGGGGAAACATTTATTATACTAGTAAAGAAAATAATATGTTATTTATTCATATGAGTCAAAGGTTTTTTTTTTTTTTTTTATCAGTGAAATGGGCAACGTAATGAACAATGCAAAAAGCAGACGGGCCACTTTTGAGCATTTTATTATAATTGTATTTACGAAACTAATTTATTAATATTTTAATTCTGATAAAATATTATGAAAACAAACAAAATGTTATTTATATTTTTTCCTAAGTAGCACAAGAAAATCAACTTTTGAAAAGAATTAAAGAAAGTTTTGAGAGTTACGTTAGCAAATTTACATTTAGTATTAAATGATATGGTTAAATTTTTGTTTTAGAAAATGAAATTCAAACATTTTTCTATGCAATTAAATACATATTTTGATTCCTTTATGGATTTAACAGAAATAAGCTACATTTTAATGTCTTAACTATTGCAATATACGAGGGAATGTCAGTAAATAGGTCACAAAAGCCAATAAAAAAGGGAAACCAAGATATATACATAAAAGGCATATTTATTTCCCTATATAATCGTAATTTATATTGATACATTTATCCCATCTCTTTGTGAGTTTTCTGATACCTACTGCATAAAAGTCTTTGCACTGCAATCTCATCCATATGTGTACTTTACATTTAACGTCTGCATCAGTCGGCTGTAGGCTAAACGCTGTGAACACCCTGCTGCAGTTGCTAATGCTGTCTGTTTTTGTTCACCTGTCAGCTCCAACCATTTCCACAACATCCCGAACAGTTTCTTCTGTATCAATCTCAACAGGACGACCACTTCGTTCTTCGTCAATAACTTTTCAGCGCCCCTGCTCATCTTGTATAATTGTTGTCTCATAAATTCGAAATGGACATCTAACAGTCAGACAGGGCTGACACATATTTGTAAGCAATTTATTATGAATTTCCGATCTCTCATGTCTGTTTGTGACCTACTTACTGGCTTTCCCTTGTATATATATATATATATATATATATATTCCTATTTAAATAAAAGAGGCTAAACTAAAATTATTAAACTATTTCTTTCACAAAACACAACATAAATTTTACTTTTTAAAACAAAATTTTTAACTTTCACTTAATTAAAAGTTTCAAAGATGAATCGTTGTAAATATGCTTTTGATAATGTTAAAAGAAAATAAATATGAAATAAGCATTTTTTATTACTCGTTTTATTATGAAGAAATAATTTCCCATTCAATAATGTTAATTTTTATTTTTGAAATTCATAGACGTAAAGGTAAATATAAAAAGTGTGTGAAAAGTTCTAGGCATCCCAGTTTCCTACAAACTTCTTAGTAACATTACGGATTTTTTGATTTTCGGCGCAAAAGTGCACCTGTTGCATGCATTTTTGCAGTTGCCGTTACATAAAAAGTTGTAGGAATCCCACTTTCCTAGAAAAACTTTAGTAACTTTACATATTTTTTTTTTAATTTAGTAAATCTGGATAGTTTATTATGAGAACTTCAACTAATTCGAATAGAAAAAATGTAATGAAGGGAAGGAACTTCTTTAAAACTTTTATCTAAAACGAACTTTTAGTTCATCTTAAAGATGTATTCCTGGCCTAAGGTATGGCTACACACTAGTGCTTTTACTTGAATTAAAATTTCAATTACATAAACATTTAAATTCTAAATCATACCGCATGGACCTCGATTTCTTTATTTAAAGTTCGAAATTTCAACACCGTAACAAAAAGACAACAACTCAAAACAACAGCACTAGCGATCGAGACTTATGAGAACGAAATACCGGGTGATCCAGAAGTTTCGGGAGTTTTGAAATATTAATAATTTGCTTCATACACAATAGAAAGATGCAGTTTTCACAGAAATGTTTAGAAACATATGGGATTTGTTTCTGTTTTATGAAAAAAATATGCTATATTAGTTACACTTTTTGCCAACAGGGGGTGCCGAAATTGGTAATATAGTTTTGCTATGGTAAAGCGGATTGATTATTGGCATCGTGCTATACCTTGTTTACGACTGCAACAGATATTTGGGATCGCCTGCTTGATCTTCCAAAGATCCCGTTTCCTCAAACCTTTTTATCATAGCCTTCAGATTTTTAACTTTCATCGTTCCTTTTCCATTTTAACTCCACGCATAGTACGATAAGAAAGCAAAGCTAAACTTGCTGATTCATCCTTTTTGAAAAACAGCTTAATTAACAAAGCTTTGTCACGCAGGTAAAGCATGTCTAAACATAGCAGTTACACATGAAATTTTGTATCAAAACTTCTTTTAAATGCAATTTCTTTAACCTTTAAAACGCATTTTAATATAAACGACCCTTAAAACGAAACCTGAGCAATATATTAAGAAATATGTTGCGCAAGGAACTTATCAGCTTATGTAATACATGGTACAGATACTTTCGATGTTGTACAGCAGCGCCATCTGTAGCTAAAACTTTTAGCCATTTATTAAAAAAAAAGTCATTATAAACAAAAATCCCACGCGTATCTGAACAAATATGTGAAAACCACACCCTTCTTTTGTACATAGTTTTCTAATTATTAACATTTCAAAACTCCCGTAATTTCTGGATTACCCAGTACTTCCAAAGGCCCATCTAGAAACATATAACAATCGTATAATCGAACGATCTGATAATAAGCCAAAAGATCTTGCTAAATATTTATTAAATATAGTAACCAGACAACCACAATTTTTTACTTAACACAACTTTGATAAATACAAGTAACAACCGAATTGCCGGAGATCCTTTCACAATTTGTGAAACCTAAAGAAAGTATTTGTTTCAGGTTCTTGCGCAAAAAATTAGCAAAGAAAAACAGTACGATTCCTACAACACTCACTCGATCACTAAAATTAGCCTTATGACGAATAACTATGCATACTGTCAGAATGGTACAATATGTGAATTTTTTTATCTAACTCTTTATCGAAATGTACAACAGGGGATGCGTGTGTGCTTCGAATGTTCTTTCTCATTTCATAATATATTTAATTTTTAAAATTTTCTTCAACTAAAAAAAAAAAAAAAAAAAAAAAAAAAAAAAACTTAAACCAAATTTTTTCACTTAAATTCTTTAGGCTTAATGGTATTCCAACCCCGGTGATCATGGTCATGGGCTCTGACATGCTATGTAGCATATGTCCCGGATAGGTTGTTACTTTAACGCGGGACGCTGACTGTTTAGTTCAGAATTAAGCATGGTACCTATTTCCTCAACTCCGAAGTAATTAAATGTTGAGTGAATCTTACCTAGTCCACAGTACGGAATGGAACTGTAGACGTGTAGCATGGGAGAGAGACCTGCTGACTAATGGGATTCTTTCTCTGAATCCCTTGTGCTCTTTAATCACAAATGTAACGCGTGTAAAGTAAATTTTGCATTTATAGACAGACATTTTACAGTTATTTAAAGGAAATATTATTCGTTCAGTATTCGTTGTATGAATTCTGAATTTTCTCGTGATTAATGCTCAAAGAATGGAGTTAATTAATAATTCCAAGTACCTACCAAATAGTTACAAATACTTCCTTATAAGTAAAACCATAACAGTTTAAAACTAGTAATATAATTAGAAATCACCGTAATGATGAGAATTCAACTTCAATCTGTATTTAATTATCTCAGATTAGTTATCCAAGAAGATTAATAGCTTCCTTGACTATTTCTGAAATCACATTTCATGGAATCCAAAAAGTAATTAGCTGGCTGATAGGAAATATTTCTAGAATAGAATCGTCTATTTCTTGAGATCAAAATATCGTGGTAATCGATATTTTCAGTAATACATAAACTATAGAACTATTCTCTGCATTCTTTATTCGGATTCTTCTACGAATAATTTGATCAAACTGTATTAGTACTCATAAATTGCATTTGGCATACAGATTCTGTGTTTATCCATTGCTTGATTTTTGAAAAGCAATTGAAAGTATTATTGTTTCTACATCTATAATAGTAATCTATAATATTAATAATATATACATAATATCCATAATATCAATCTATAACATCGATAAAACATTTATAATATTAATTTCAGAAAAATATTTTTATGAAATAACATTTATTATGTATATAAGTTATTTGAAATTTAGAAAATATACACTTCAGAAATAACGTGGTTTTTGATGCAGTTATAAAAAAAAATTTTCAGTTTTATGGTTGTGTTACAATGACATGGTTTTCAAACCTGGCGTAATTTTTCAAAAACATCCTGTGTTTAATAACTGCAAAGATATTGGAATAAATAAGACGTAGTTTTTATCAGTTATATAAATGTTATTGACGTTTTATGCAATAAAATAAATGTTTATCGTTTTTCTATCATTTAAAGTATTCCATTATTGATCCTTGATTTAAATATTTTTGCAATCAGATAAAAAAAAAATATTTTTATCATTTTATAGAGATATTGCTATTAATAAAGATATACAGGGTACTGCAGCTATGTGAGAGCACATATTATATGTTAAATATCACCCTGTACATCATAGTTACCAGTTATTTTCTACTAATTGTGAACATGTTAGAAGCTAGACTAACTGAAGAAATGAAGAGATATGCTATCATTGCCTCATTGTCTGAATAAAACTCCGATTTATAGATTGTCGCATTTTAAAACTCGCCAGGTCATTCGTTTTTAAAGAAAGAAACCAACTGAAGGCTGCCAGGCTTGATGTGGCATCCATTTCATATAGAAAACGACATTGTCAGCACTATGGCATTATAAATACGCCGGGACTCGTCAGCTGTGTTGATAAAAAGAAAGGCGATGAGGGGACTCACTAGGGAGCTGCCGGTTGATGAGGCCTCCATCCGATGTGCCATTCGTGAGGGCATTCATTGGAGATCTTGTCAAATTAGGAAGGAATGTTGTTGTCTGAGAGAACCAGGGATAATCGTCTGCCCAAAACCAACCGCTTCTATAATAAGTTGAATCTTCAAGAGGAGCCAAGAATGCTTTTATTTCCTTCAGATCGCAAAACAATTGCTCAGGCCCTGAAAGGTAGCCACAAAAAGACCGGTAGCTTTATAAAATCCAGAGAGAGGTTCCCATCGTCATTGACAGAAACTTTCAAGCTTCACTGATGATTCTGGAGGTCGTGAGCAACGTAGACGTCATGATACTCATACATTTCTTTTTTCAGGGTACCTGAGTCAACGCCGTTGCTTATATGGAGTTGATAAATCATCGGAATTTTTGTAGCACGCAGGAGGCCGTGCATGTTTCATCACGACTCTGCACAATCCAATAAAGCCCATAGAATGAAATAATGGATGGCAAAAACTTTCATGACTATGTCAGACTTCAAACAGACTTTTAATTATTCAGCGTGTTCTAGAGGGACTCAAACAGTCATTTACACAGCACTGTTGCGTCTCTCAGATCAACCGTTGCGTATGCAATGGCAAATGTTCCCAAAACCCATCTGATAATTGCCAGTAGTTAATTTGACAACGCATAGGTAAGTTTATATCAGCTGGCTGTGGTTTCAATGAATGATGTTATCCATTGTATATCTGGTCACATGTATAAAAATTTATAATCTAAAAAAGGATCTATCTCTACTGTCTGTTCCTGTTTGATAGCAGGCGTAATATTCGTTCTTAAATACCCGCCACACCCTGTAGTTATACCTATTATTTCCCTTTCCTCTATTTTATCACAACAATGGAATAACCAAAGTATCACTACTTAAAAAATAATTAAATTTTTGGAAAGTCAATTTTAATTTCAAAATTTAGATAGCTATTTTATCTATTTCTTATCTTAAAAATAACTTAGATATGTATCAGCCAATCACATATACAGAAGTGAATATGTGAATTACATATTATCCTTTTTGTTATCAAAATTTGTATTTGTTTGAATATAAATTGAATATTCTTTTAAATGACATTAAAAAGTCAAAATAATAAATCAAATATGATATCCTTCAAATCAAACATTATCAACTTAAAAGCAATTATATTAATTATTCTTATAGTTATTTTTTTTATTTTGTATTATAATGTTTTGATAATTATTAAATATATTTCTCAATTTGATTTTTATTGCAATATATCTAATAAAAAACATTTCTTGATGTATTTAAAAAAATGATTGAAATATTTAATATAAACTGAACTTTTTATTCATTAAATGCAGTTTTACTTAAAACACGAAAAAATATTTATATCTTAAATGGATTATTTTTACTATACATGCGAAGTACTCATTTAAGTATATTTAAATAAAAAATAAAAAAAAGCGTTTGTTTTACTTTTTTGATTTTTCTCGAAATCAAAAATCCTAATGGTATGTATGAAATTTTAATCCTTTCTTGCTGAAAGCATCCTTAAATACCAATATTCTTATATTTCAGCCAAAGATTCTAACAGGGATTTAAAAAAAATCCAAGATAGAATTTTTTTAATGACTTTGACGAAAACATTCCTCGGGGGATTTACTAAGGTTATTACCGAAAGAAAAGTTTTATTAATTTCGTGGAAGAATTTGCGGCTTTCCGATTTATGTACGGATTAGAGAAAAGTTGAATAGCATTATAAAAACAAACCGTCTTTTTTTTCAAATAGAATGCTTTGTTGTTGTGATAAATAAGCTTTTTAGAATTTCTAGTCTATTTTAAAGTTAAAAAAAAATCTCTATGCAAATTCTTCAACAAAAAATTATTATAGCCTATATTACATTCGTTATCTGTTGGTTTATATTGGCTATATTGGCATGAAACATTGATAAAATATTGCGTGTTTATATTTCGTCTATGCGGCAAAACCTTTTTTTAAATATATTTCGTCGTTTCATATATTTCTACAATGCTACACTATTAAAAATTTGCAACGAACTTTCCTTTCATCTCACTGTCATTTAAAGTTAACTTGTACCTAACCATAGTGTGAAGCGTATTTGGCCATATTATAGTCAATATTATGGTCAAAATAACGTTAAATTATGGTCATGTAACCGTTTTCTATAATAACGTTGAACGAAATGTTTAACCGTGTAGTGTTTCATTGCACATATTTCTCTTGTAAAATCTATTTTGTATAATAGTAGCATTTCATTGCATAAATTTCCAGTATGACTGTGTGTAGGGGGAAGGGAAAGTGGGTTCTGTATGTTTATTTAAGCGTAATATATGGCAACTGTAACGTATAGAACAGTATGTATATATATATATATATATATATATAGATATATATATACTCGATTTATGGCGTCAGATGATGCCATCTGAAGAATCTACAATAGTGTATTTCCATTTTTTTCGACCAAGGGTCCATTCCTATTCTAGTCCTCTATCTCTCATTGCCTTTATAATATCGTCTATTCAGTTCTTTCACGGCCTTCCCCGTTTCCTTTTTACTTTCTTCTATCTTTACAAGAAGAAAGTATTGGATTCATGAAAATTTTCGAATTCCGGTTTTCGACGGATTTACACGTTTTAGGGGTCAGAGATTCCAAAAAACATGTTTTTACAAAATGTCTGTCTGTGACTCTGTGAGTCTGTCTGTCTGTCTGTCTGTCTGTGTGTATGTGACACAAATTTTGTGGGCGCTCTATCTCAAGAACTAATGCACGGAATTTAATAAAAATTGATATTCAGTTAGTGCCTAATACAAATTGATGCTGATTAGTTTTTGGTGTAAATCGCTCAAAAGGTGGCGCTGCAATGCTGCATTTTTTACGATTTTCGCAATAGCTCTATCTCAAGAACTAATGCACGGATTTTGATCAAACTTCAGATTTAGTTAGTCCTTGATATGAATTGATGATTATTACGTTTTGGTGTAAATCGCCCAACAGGTGGCGCTGTTATGATGAATTTTGCAGGATTTACACGATTTCCCCAATAGCTCTATCTTAAGAACTAACGCACGGATTTTCATCAAACTTCAGATTAAGTTAGTCCTTGATAGGACTTGCTACTGATTAGGTGTTGGTGTAAATCGCCCAACAGGTGGCGCTTCTCTGCTGCCTTTTCCACGATTGCCTCAATAGCTCTATCAATAGAACTAATGGACCAATTTTCATCTAACTTCAGATTTAGTTGTATGTTGACACAAGATGTTGTTAATTAGGTTTTGGTGTTAATCACCCAATAGGTGGCGCTGCTATGCAGGAATTTTCACGATTTTCGCTATTGTTCTATCTAAAAAACTAATGTACGGATTTTCTCCAAACTTCAGATTCAGTCTGACGTTGACATAAATTGTTGCTGATTAGGATTTGGTATAAATCACCCAATAGGTGGCGCTGCTAGGCAGCATTTTGCTGAATTTAGACGATTTCAGCGATAGTCATATCTCAAGAACTAATGCACGGAATTTCATTCGTTAGAATCCTCATGAGATGCATAGATTGCCATTTAATTTTGGCAGCGTGATAGCGAATTTTGAAGTATTAACATGTATGAGATAGAAGAAAGTTTTGGGATTGGTACATCCGACTAGTTTTATTTGTTTCATATTTAAATCTGGTTTTGGGTAGTTTAACTTATTACAATCTTTTAACATGACCATACCATATTAATTGCTTTTATATATGGTTCCCATAATGGTTCATCTAATATGGTTCCCTTTGTTTTCATCATTTCCTTGTTTCTTTCATTTCTTATACGTTCTATTCTTTATATCCTGCATGATCTTCTTATGCCATCCATTTCTACTGCCACAATTTTTTTATTTCTATCTCCATAATTCTCCATCCCTCTGCTCCATATAATAATATGATTTTTACAATAGAGCTGTATACAGGATGCAATATGTTATCTATCGTCGACGTTTAATTTCTCAACCGTTGATCGTAGATATATAGTTCCAGTTACAAAAAACGTTTCAAATGAGGTAAATATTTATGCTTTGGCATTATTTAAAAAAAATAAATTTTATAAAAATTACGAAATCTAACTTTTTATACGGTCCCCAGTCCCTATAGTTGTATTTAGTAAAAGTTTACACATATCATCGCACATATAACACAAAACCTTTGACATCTGTACTACAAAAAATTGACACAGTTATTAAATTTCAAAGTTTGAGATGGAAGTTTGAGTTGAAAGTTTTGCACATGGTTTTGTCTTTCATTTAGGGATCAGTTAAAAGATAAATTTAAGTAATTCGAGATCACAATCAGGGTGCTGTGTTCATTTTACGGCAAAACCACCTTTTGCCGGTATCGCCAAATCGAGTTATCAGCAAACATGTTTATTTCATCTAAAAATTTGAGAGAACTTTTAGGGGTCGTATGCAAAGAGAAGAATGAAACATTGAAATTAAACAGAAAAATAAATATCACTTTATTATAATATCAGAAAACGGTCTAGTATGAAATACAAATACATAAAACGTCGGGATCTACTAGAGATACTGCTCAAAGTGTTCTCTATTGGTGGCAATGCACAATTGAATGCGGGACAATACTGAGATCTGGACATGTTAGAGCGTAGCAGGTGAGAATACTGTGGGGCAATCCAAAGGATGATGCGACCTGGAAACCTCCACATTGCACGGACAGTACGACACGTGTGGTGTGATCGGGCGTATCTGGCCACCGAATTCGGTCAACTGATCCTTGGATATGGCGGCCCGGTAGAGTGGCCACCGCGTTCACCGGACATGACTCCCGTGGACCTCTACCTCTGGCATTACATCAAGGCATAAGTCTATGTGACTAGGACTAATTCTATGGTTTATCTGAAGCAACGCTGCATACTTTATTGTCGCATAGTTTGCACACCTGTCAGGAGTCAGTACTGTCATGCATTCAATTGTGCATTGCCACCAATGGAGAACACTTTGATCAGTATCTCTACTGGTTTCCGGCGTTTTATGTGATCATTTTTTACAGTAGACCGTTTTCTGATATTATAATAAATTGATATTTATTTTTCTGTTTAAATTCAATATTTAATTTCAATATCCCCTAAAAGTCAGCTCAAATTTTAGATGTAATAACCTGCTTTGGTGATACCCTGATTTGGATATTCCGGCTAAAGGTGGTTTCGCCGTAAAAAGGACATAGCATCCAGATTTTGATCTGAATTTCGAGGGCTGTACGCTTTGGACATTATTTTAAAAAAATAATAATATAATGGATTATTATCTCCATGAAATATTGTGAATATCGTAATTTAATTTCTTTTTATGTTTGGATTAATAATAAAAGGATCAATAATCATTTGGTTTATTTGTTTATATAGGTCTTGTTTATTTGCAATTTCTTTAATTTTGTATGTATTTGTTTTCCTTTTTTTGAATTCTTTATTCCTACAGAGTATTTGATTTAAAGTCAACAGTGTTGAATTCAGACATTTTTCTACGGGAGGATGTTTGCTCTTTCATAAGGGGGTGAGTGGCAGATTCTTTACAGTTTAATTTCTAAAAGTCATCAATTTGCAGTTGTTTCTGCAGTCTTTCTTGACGAGGAGATAGACACTGCAGACAGATCCGTTCATTTTCCTGCTAGTGAGATTTCGGAGTCAGAGTCAGTAATCACGAAACCTACTAAAACTAAGAGAGTAAAAAAGAGATGAAAACGACGCAGACAAACAGTCTGAAAGAAAACATCAGCGACTGCAAAATTTGTCAAAGCTATAGGAAACGAAAAAGAAAGACTAAGTTGTGAAGACATTGGCCCGCAAGAAGGTTGGGGCCACAACCTCCTTCCAAAAAAGGCTAAAGAATCTTAGAAATGTTATATCCCTTCACTTAAATCAGAGTACAGAGAGGGAGATAAAAAAAAGCAGCTGCGTTAAAAAATTCGCCATATAAAGTAAGCCTAGAAAAAAATATATATAAAAACAAAGAAAAGGCAAAAAGGAAGCTCTAAAACCACAACATCAATTGGTATATCACGTTTTTTTAAAAGATAGGCGTAATTCAATTGGAAAGGAAATGATGGAAGAGCAGAACTACAGCCATAAATAAAGAAAACTTCTATTGCAAAAAAAAAAAAAGTTTGTGATTCAGAATCTAAAAGGAAAAATCAAGACAGTGATAATCGGTTTTGCCCAATTTGTAAGAAAAAAAAAATAGCAGAAATGATTCAGTGTTTAGATTGCCAAATATGACTCCATGTTGTGTGCACTGGAATAAAAAAGTGAACAAAATAATTTCATATGTAACCCTGACATCACTCCTTATTTGATATTCAAGGAACTGGCAATTAGTTTCATAATTTCTATTCTCAATTACTCTTAACTTTGATTTATGCACTGAAGAATTTGATTTCATTATATTTAATTGCTGTTTATTTTCTTTATTGTTTCATTAATCGTAAACTTTTCTTTTAATAAAATAGTTATATTCCCTATTCATTAAGACATCCTGATATTGTTTTGTCCAAATTAGGAAATTGGTGGGTCCAACTCAGGTAGCTGAATTTGGACCGCTTTTCACAATTTTTTCAGATTAAAATAAAACATAAGATTTTCAAAACGACATTGTTCTAAATATTTATTTAGTTAGTATATGAATATATTTAACACGTGTAGTGATATTTTGCAGCTGTTCTAAAAATGAAGTGAGTTACTTCTGAAAATATCTGAAGTGGTCCAAATTCGGCTACTCTCCACTACAACAGTATACTATTAACGAAAAACATTAAAAAACATTAAAAAAAACAAATTAGATAAATCGAAATATGTCCGATATTTGACGGAAACTGGTTGTTATTGAAGTATAATACATAACATTTGTATAAAGCATTTAACAACAAAAAAATTAAATTTTTTGCTTATCTATAAATTACTGTATTTGATTTTTCTTTTTGTTTTTAAATATTCTGGTTAAATTTTATAAATTATTTAAATATAAAGAAAATGTATTATTCTGAAATACAAAATTCCAATAACCGTGCTTTATTAAATTTTTTTTTTGTTGATTTAATAACAAAAATAAACATCTTTATTTATCTTAGTATTGTCTTAAATAGCTACTAGATTGAGCAAAATGTTCTGGGAAATTCGTGAAAGTTGCGTTGTTATGCGCAAATTAACAACAAAAGTAACAAGGACTATTCTTCAAAGTAGAGTCGTATCATACTCCCCGTAAGGCATGGTGACGTTACGGCGACGTCGTTGTGAAGTCACGCTGTGACTTTGTGACCGTCGATGTGACGTCACGTGACGTCGATGTGAAGTCACAGTGACTAGAATGTGAGGTCGTTATGGCCGTTTTAGAGCTCATTTGTGACGTCACATTGTGACAAATTTGTGAAGTCACGGTGAGACCAATTTGTGAAATATGTGTCATTTGTGACGAAATTGTCATTAACACTATGATGATTCTGTGACGACAGTGACAATGTTGTGAAGTCACATTGTGACAATTTTGTGAAAATTGTGTAATTTGTGACGATTTTGTCATTAACTTTGTGACGAATATGTGACTACAATGACAATGTTGTGACAGCGTTAAGATGCAATATATTTATTGAAAAATGAAATTGCTATTCGAGTTCAATCAATGCACCATGGCAATGAAAGCAGGAATGATTATGAGTAAAAAAAATTCTGAAGTTCACAGAAAAATTTCAGAATGTTTTTTTCACGATACTTTATTGAAATTTACGTTTTTTTTCGAAATCCTTCGGCGAAATTCACCCTATTTGTACGATTTATTGACAAAATTTTAAGTTTTTCCACTATCATTTGACGAAATTCGCTTTTTTTCACTATGCTTTGAAATTCACAAAATTCACGTTTTTCTTCAATCTCTTGACGAAATTGCGATTCTTAGATGAAATTCACATTTTTTTCTACGACCATTTCAAGAAATTTAGATTTTTTTTGCGATCGTTTGACAAAATTCACCTTTTTTGCGCGATTTATTTACAAAATTTCGCCTTTTATGTGGTCCATTGATGAAATTGGCATTTTTTGTACAATCTTTTGACAAAATTTGATAGATGAAATTCGCTTTTTTTCCTCGATCTTTTGACGAAATTTGCATTTTTTCGCGATCCTTTGACGAAACTCACGTTTTTCTTCAATCTCATGACGGAGTTGCGATTCTTAGATGAAATTTACGTTTTTTTCCACCACCTTTTGAAGCTACTTAGATTTTTTTCGCGATCATTTGACAAAATTTGCCTTATTTGCGCGATTTATTTACAAAATTTCGCCTTTTATGCGGTCCATTGATGAAATTCGCGTTTTTTCTACAATCTTTTGACAAAATTTGCTATTCTTAGATGAAATTCGTTTTTTCCACGATCTTTTGACGAAATTTGCATTTTTTCGCGATCCTTTGACGAAATTCACGTTTTTTTTCAATCTCTTGACGAAATTGCGATTCTTAGATGAAATTCACGTTTTTTTCCACGACCTTTTGAAGAAATTTAGAATTTTTTTCGCGATCGTTTGACAAAATTCACCTTATTTGCGCGATTTATTTTAAAAATTTCGCCTTTTATGCGGTCCATTGACGAAATTCGCGTTTTTTCTACAATATTTTGACAAAGTTTGCTAATCTTAGATTAAATTCACTTTTTTTCATGATCTTTTGACGAAATTTGCATTTTTTCGCGATGCTTTTACGAAATTCATCTTTAATCAATCAAGTTATTCTTTCTTTTCTATAAACATCACAGCAAGTATTAAAAACTTTTGAGAGTAAAAGAATAATTAGGTAATATTTTCTCATTCTGCTTTTGCAATAATAAATTTACAGCAAATTGGCGCTAACAACTACAGTATTTACTCGCGTAATAGTCGCACTTTTTTGCCAATTTTTCATTGTGAAAGTCTAAGTGCGGCTATTATGCGGGGAAATCTACTACACAATATTGTACACTCTAATGCTAAAACATTGCTGGTATAAAAAAACACATTATAATAAAATTAGTAACTTATCATATGTTTCCAAACTATATGCTGTTTATTAAATACCATTTTTCTTTTTATAGTAATATTTTCATAGGCGTAAAATTTACAAATAATCTTTGTGAAAATTTTGACAAAAAATTCTCATAATAAATCACTTTCACTGAAGGTAGCAGTACCACTATTGTAATATGAATCGGTGTATGAAGAATCTCCGTCATTCCATAAAATGTCATCTTTGCTTCCGTCCAAAGCGTCGGAGATTAATAGTAATATTCCTTTGTACAAATGCAAGATGAGCTGGAAACCATATTTGCTTGTTTTGTTGTTTGTGCCACTAATTAAGGGTATATTCGAAAAAATGTTTTTCCACCCTCAACAGCTCGAAATTTTCTGAGACATTTTCAGACTCATTTTTAAAAGTAAAAACATGAAACTTGCTAGGAGTGATTTTTGAAGACATGTTTAACGTGCAGTGTGATTTCATTTTCAGCTCAATTAATTAGAATTTGATTTTTAAACAATTATTTTCTCAGTATGACCCTTTTTTTCATTCCCAGATTGCACGCTTCGGAAAATTCGGTTCAAAACGCTAACTTTGACAGCGTTTAATACAGTATTTTCTGCATTTATCAAAAAATTGAGAAGCACGGCACATTATGTAGTTTCTAAATAAGAGAATTTCCCAGTTTGATACTTTTGAGAGCAAAAATGAATTTTAAAATGAATTAGAAAATAAGCAGTTTGGATCGGAATACAACCTTAAATTATATTTATTTGCTGTTTTTATTAATTCTGCAATTACTTACTGTTCAATCTAGGCCATTTTTTAAAGTTGCAGTACCCTGCTCTTTTTAAAATGGGCGAAATACATCCTTTTTTTTAAAAGTGAAATTCACCTTTAGTTGCAATCAGAAATTTCTTCTAAAAAACTACCTCATACAACAGTATTCCTAAATCAGTGTGTCCAAGACCTTGCAAAAATTATAGAACTTTATTTCTTCAGAAAATACAAGATATTGTTAAATCATGTCGTTATTTAACTGTATTTTTCAATTTGTAATTCATAAAATCCTTAAAAATTAATGTCACTTTATTTATCATATTAACAAATTATATACCTTTTCTTATAGCATTACGAAACACATTACTATATTACATTTACTCATGAAGCTCTGTCATCATGCTCTGTTTTTATGAACTAGCATCTCTTTTTAATGCATTTGACTAATAACACCAAAAGCATTTTTATATGAAAAATATCAATTATTTATTCAAATAAAGTTTTGAAATTCAATAGCGATACTTCATATAAGCAACAATTCTTTCATATATCCAAGAGTTAATAGTCGAAGAAATCGCCAAAGATTTTACTACCTACAGCAGTTTTTTTTTTAATTATTATTAATATTCTAATAGTTTTAGTAGTTTAAGCGAGCAGTTCGATTACATGTTTATTAAATTTGTGTTTTATTTATGAACAATGTTTGATGACGTTTTTAATTTGTTATAAAGGTTTTAGAATAACGTGTGGTGAAAATTTTATATATACAGTCTGTTACAAATGCAGGTAATCATATTTACTTTTATATGACACAGTAAAATACAAAATAATGAAAATAATGTAAAATAGTTAGTCATTTTTATGTGAATAAAGTATAAAAATTCAAACCATAAGCAAAAAATAGATGCACACATTGGTTCATTATCAGGGATGTAGTGGAGGGTATACGGGGGTATACGTCGTATAAACTCTGGATTTTTTTAAAGAACACCGTATACCCTCTGTTTCTCAAGAAAGCTATAGTATGTATGCACGAGGGTATACTCTCTGCCTAGAGCGTACACCCTCTGCTTAGAACGTATACCACTGTTTTTTTTACGACTACACCACTGTTCATTATTACTATTATTATTTTATTTACAGGATTAGATGATAATCATAAATAACAAGCCCCCTTTAATCAGTCTGTTTTCTAATAGAGTGTATAGTATAGATACTTTGAAGTTTATGCGTATAAAATCATTCAAAAAGTAAAATATTAAAAGTGTCTAGAAAAAAAAAAGAAATATATTTTACATGTTAGTTTCATTCATTCAAGTACATGGATATGTGTTTTAAAAATTAAAATCTTTCAATATAACCAAATTTAAATTCTCACTGGGTTGCATAATTTCTATATTTGTCAACAAATTAAGACACCGGTTTACTTTCAAAGCTTTTCGTTCATAATGTCTAACTGAAAAGTTCTTACCAGCTAAGGATATCTCTTTATAATTTTTTATAACTTTTTTCACATCGAATAATACTCATTGACACTGATTTTTCACTCTTAATACTACATATGTATGATATCCTTTAAATAGTACTTCTCCATTATGTAAAAATTTCCTATTTCTTCTAAATAGAATAAACAATCTTCTTTTCTTCCGAACATATATTAATTTTTAAATAAAAATGTGCAACGCAAATTGTTTGAGACAATCAAAAAATTTTATTCTATAAAAATGCCTTTTTATTTAGTACGTTAAATACATTTAAATATTTGCTAATTATGTTAAACTTTGATTATAATATTTTTATATGTCATTTTAAATTTTGAGAAAACATGTGATTTTAACCTATAATATTTTAAAAGAAAACAAATCTGATTAAAATAAATTTATATAATTGATATTAATCATCTGATTAAAATTGTTGAGACAGTTATTTATTTCAATAAATTAAATAATAAATCTACTAAACTGTATTAGGTTAATGAAATGTTTATAAGAAAATACTAAAAGCGTTATAATTTAAAGAATAGCAAACTCTGGAATAAAATATTTTTTCATACCTTTTTTTCCCCCTTAACGTCATTCTTTAAATTCCGATGTAATCCATGTTTTAGGAAGAACAAATTTTGGCAGTAGAAAATATGTCAATAATACATACACTAGCAATGATGGGAATCATTTAAACCACACCAAAGCTAGTGTAAATATCTCGAACTCATATTTTCGTCTAAAGTATGACCTTGGGATGATTATTCCTATGAATTTTTTATGTTAAATGTTTTTATCTGACAGACTGCATGTTCATAACGCTACCTATTGTCCAGCAAAAAACTCCATCTGCCTGTTCCAAAGGTTAAACGCAATATGTTGTTTTTAATAGTTTTATTGTCTGCGGTTAGCACTGTTTTGTTTATCAAAGCAAGAACAGATAGCTTTTCCGTTTTTATACATTTATATGATATAATATTTTTATAAACTTACTTCCAATTAAAATTTCTTGTTTGAAGAATTTTTTGATGCATTTAACTTTTTTTTATGTGTTTCAAAATAGTTCAAGTTTTAAGTTTTGTAAAGCTATTTAAGTTTTGCAAAACAAAAAAAAAATATGAATAATTAATTACGCCATGAGTTTTACATATATTTTGTATACAGTGAAACCTCCCTGTGCAACCACCTCCATTAAGCGACCACCTCCCTCAACGACCATTTTGTCATAGAACGAAATTTATTCCCATAGGCTCAATACTAATTTTACCTCCATTCAGAGACCATTTAAGTTGAACTCCCTCCATGAGCGACCAATTTCTTTGAAGAAAATGAAATAAATTCCGCTTTTTCCTGGTCGCTTGAAAGAAAGTTTTATTAGAAAATTAATTCCTGAGAGCGCATTATTCATCAAACTTCTAAAGTTAGTTTAGAATTTTTTTTTTTTTTAATATTTTATTCTGATAACTTTTAAGTGTTTAAACACCTTTGTGCCTCTTTAGGCAATGAATTTAACTCTGATGACAAATTAAGAATGGCGGTCAATAAACTGCCGTGCACTATTCTGTCAAGAAACTCTCAAAAAAATAGATAAATTAATGAAATCGTCATTATTTGCTCCCGTCCAAAAAAAGAAAAACAAATGCATTTATTTACTGAACTTCGAAAGGACTTGGAAATAAAATCAATAAAAGATAAAACCGTAAAATCACAAAAAACGTCAATATACTCATTTTTTATACTCTGCAGTAATTAACTTATGTAATTAACTTTTGTTTTGAAACCTAAATTTTCATATTTTTTCAAAATGTGAAAAATAAATTTTAGTAACATTAATTGTTACCTTTTTTTAATAATTAAAATCTAGATTTAAACGTGACCTCTATTAAGAGACCACCTCCCGGAGCGACCAATTTTTATTTGAACGGAACGTGGTCTCTTTAAAGTGGTTTTACTGTATTTTATTTTATATTCGGAAAAAGTTAAATTTATTTAAAAAATGTGAAACAAGTAGCCAAATTTATTTTTTAAGAATAACTTAAAATAATTAAACACTAGCAGAAAAATTTATTACTGAAAATATGCAAGTGTTTTTATTTCTTATAATAAAGCATTGCTTTATTACAAAACTCCGTCCCTTCCCATACCCACACACAATTTATACATACAATAATTTATAAATAAAAACCATTTTCCCGGATTATAGAATACAGGAAGAAAACATTTTCTTATTATTGAAATCTCTACAGTTAATACGTTTTTCTAGATTGACCACTAATAACACCAAAAAACATTTTTATATGAAAAATATCAATTATGTATTCAAATAAAGTTTTAAAATTCAATAGCTATACTTTCATATTAGCAACATTCCAAGAGTTAATAGTCTTAAATATCGTAAAATATTTTACTACCTACAACAGTTTTTTTTAATTCAAAAAGTTTTAGTAGTCTAAAGCGAGCAGTTTGATTACATGTCTATTAAATTTGTGTGTTTTATTTATGTACATTTTTTGGTGAAGTTTTTAATTTTGTTGTGAAATATTTGTCGGAAACAAACACTGAATTATTTTCATTGTTGGATGTGGAAACTTTTAATCTTAACCTATGTTTTGTTTTATTGCGAGTTTACACTGCGAGTTACACTGTGAGTATATGGTAGGATTTTTTTGTCATATAATGAGACGTACGTTACATGTAATGACATAACAGTGACGTCACAATTTTTTTTAATTGACAGAAAATTATCTTTTACAGTAAGTAACATGTTTTGAAGAATTTTTATATTTTTTAAAAGTTTTCTAAGAAGTTCACATATCAGTCACAGTGTGACATCGCTGAGTGGTGGCATTTTGGTCACAGTTGTGACGTGACCACAGTGACTTACAGTGACGTCACAATGACGTCACTGTGACTATGCATGCTATGAGGGTCATCATATCAGTACTCATCACAGTCTACGAATTTCTGACATTGTTCTACTAGATTCCGTATTTGCTGGAAGTACCATGGCGGCTCCTTGGAATCGAAAAACTCATGCTTCTTCAACTTCATTAAAGGATTCAAACTGACGGCCCTTGAAAAAGAGTTGCATTTATCAAAAGAGCCCATAATCGGATTCTTGAACTCCTATAGATATACCACTAGTATTCCTATATACGATACAAATTCAAGTAAATATTAGATTAAAAATTTCCCAGAAACTTTTGGCTCAACCTAATATTATAAGTATTTATGTAGTATTAAAAATAAACAAAGTTGACTTTTGCGGTTCAATGAATTAAAATTATTTAATATTTTCAGTCTATGCACACAATAGAATAGAATTTTTTGCGTTTCACTTACACTTAGTGTGATACATCATATGTGACAAATTGTGTTTACTCATTGATGTTGCTTCATCTCTCTTCCAGAGAAATTTGTCATAAAAAAATATATTTTTTTTGTTGAATTTCATATTATATTTTGGGCTATCTGAATTATTTTTTGGATTCTTCATTTATCCCAACGAAAGAAGTAGTGTAATAAAAGTATAATCTAATCAAACATATAAGTAACCCTATACCTACTGACGGTACTTATAAGTACCATTGAAATTACATGTAATAAAATTCATTTAATGCATCGATTAGTTGTAATAATGTTTAGAATAAGTTATAGATACATTACTTTATCTTGTTCCAAAATCATTATTGGATACATAAAAGTATTTTTTTTTTTTTAAAGGGATCATGTATTTTGCCCTTGCCTCTTTTCAGATTTCTTGGAATTGAGGGGGAGGGGAGATTTTTCACTTCGGAAATAATTCTATATTTCTATGGTACGGAGATTATATTTGTACATTTCATAATTCTATACAATACGAAGAAAAATATTTAAAATAAAAGATTTGAGTGGGGTTACAAATACTGCACAAAATTCCTATAAATTCAAATTTAATTAATCCTTTTAAATCCTGCAATCTTTCTGAAATCCTTTTAAAATTAATTAAATGATTATGTAAATCTTCTAACGTAGTTCAAACAATTCACGAAAAATGATTTAGAAGAAAAAAAAAATTCATGAATTCATAATTCTGTACATAAAGGGTTAAAACAAAAGATGATTCTAACATTCAAGTTTGTGGAACATAGTTTGTATAGTTATTAGCTATTAGTTATATTTTCTTTTCTTTGTAAAAAATCTTCGTGGAATGTTTTAAACGAAAACTATAATTACAATATCTTTAAATGTTAGCAACATTATTTTAGTTAGACTTCAGAAATACTTTCTTCAATTCACGGAAATATTCCCGGCAGCCCTGCTACCGGTATATACACTGTCCTCCAAAAGTTAAGGTACATGGACTGGATGCTTCCGACAAAAAAAAAAAAAAAAAAAAAAAAAAAAAAAAATCACGCGAACACAAGGATAATGAAATTAACTGCAATATTAACAAGAAAGAAAAAATCATGCGTCAAGCATAGATTATGAAAAACTTTCCAAAACATTCAGAATAATATAACAAAATTGCGCAGTTTAAAAAATTAAAATATTACGTCTAGTTCAACCATATGGAAACGCATAACACATTTCAAAACCCAATTTCAGCTGTTCCCATCTACAATTGGAAAATTATCCGAATATTTTCAGCAACTCTGTATATGGTATACAGATTTGTATCTACTAACTGCATTCATACCAAAATTTAGTTCACTTAAGAAATACATATACCTCAGTTGAAAATTCTCCTTCAGCAATTTCCTCTAATAAAGAGAATGGTACGTGAATACATTTGTGCATCCATGTAATGAGGTATAGAATTTATATATAGTAAGTAACATGCAAAAAAATTTATTAAATTTAAAAGCGCGTACCGAATTTAAAAGGTACACTCCAGCAATTATTACTCGTAGACAGTATTGTAACGGATTTCTTTTATGTGTCCCTGTAAATGAATAAAAAATGCTATGAATGCCCTTTTCTACCGTGATCGTAGTGAAATTCAATGATTTATATCAGTTTCAATACATTTAAAATAGGGTAATGTCATTAAAGTATTCTGCAAACGATTTTTTCCTGTATACCATAATGTAATGCAATATATTTGAGTGCCCCTGTAAATCGACTATTCATCCTGCATGCTTCATATACAGTACCAAACATGCTTTAGTGACTCTAAATAACATTTATTAATTGCATGAAAATTCGAGTATATTTACGGGAGTTAGAGCGTGGACAGACGGACAGACGGACAGACAAACCGAATGCAAAAACCCTTTTCAACTTTGCTGGAAAGTGTTAAAATGAAAATTTGTGAACGTGAAGTATTTTACATTACTATTTTATGATTCTGTGTAGCATTTCTTTCCCAATTTTGGGGAGCTCCATGGATACTGAATCATTGCAAATACTCTCATTGCGTAAGAATATGTCTATTGATTCTCTATTGTGATCAATGTCATCGAAATTATATATATATATATTAATGTGTTTGTTTGGAATATGTTTTACATATGAATATTTTGTTTAATACTCATATTTAATAATCTAAAAAATAAATTGCGAATAAGTGTAAATTAATCAGAAAATTACTACTTTATTAAATTCTAAAACATTATTTTTGTTCGTTTGTTTTTAAACAAATTTTAATCTATTGAATTTTCGGTTTTTCATTTTAAAAATAAATTCCAACTTTGGCATTGATACAGCCAATACCCATGCGTGCAAGGAATAGACGGAAATTTTCCCTCTTTTTCAGACTTCAAAATAGAATTAACGGAAAAAGCATGTTTTCTAGGAACATGGAAACTATTTGTTTAAAAATCCTTTTCCTGCTGAATATTGCGACATTCAAGGAGAACCTGCTTGCCATATCCAAAAACTCAAATATAAAATTTGCTTCAATTCTTTGCATATCTTCATATTCTTTTTTATGGTAAAATGGTGAAACATGGACAGACAGACATTTTGTATTAACATGGTTTTGGCGAACCCTGACCCCTGAAACGTGTAAATCTGCCGAAAATTGATAAATATTTCTATTAAAATACTTTCTTCTATTGAATATAGAAGAATGTAAAAATACCTGATTCACGGTAAGATGAAAATATTAAAAATTATGTGAATACCTCTAGTTTTATTGCGAAAGAGTTGGTACATTTAATTACAGAAATTTTGAGATTAAATCAGGCGAATCATACTAAACGAATGCACTTGCACAAAATACAATTTTAGTATATTTTTAATTTTTTTTAACCCTTAACGGATTGAAAATTAAATGTGATAAAAAATAAAATTGATCAATCCTTAAATGATCTGAGTAAAAATAGATTTTTTGTTCTATGTTTTGAATCTGTTATTCATCCCTCACCTTCTAGGGAATACGGAGATAATAGTGCATGACCATCTTCGAGATAAGGAAATTTTCTCAATAAAAATTTACATATTTTTATGATATTAATGTAGAATTTCACATGTTGCGTTTATAAAGTAAGTACATTTATAAAAAATAACCATGCTTATATTAACAATTTTACAATCCATTTACACAAAATATAAAAGCTTTTAATATTTTTATGTAAACAATTACTAATGTAACATGTGTAACAATTCTTCAAAGCGAAATTGCATCAAATATAATAATCATCACTATAAAAATCTACAAATTGTATGTATTAACAAAAACGTAAAAATAAGAATTTATGACTCTTCTATTTTTTCTTGTTTAAATTCTAATCTAATTAGAATTTTACATAAATATTTTAACTGAGCGTAAAATTTCTAAATATTTTTTAGTTTCTTTAAAATTTTATGTTGAATTAATAGGTTAGTGCATTATACGAATTGAATGAAAACGACGATTATACATAAATTAAAACAAAGAATTTTGTTTTCCTATGTGACATTAAATAAACTCTATATTGAATTTCACTTTGTTAGTTTAAAAAACTAATTATTTAGTTAACCTAAATTTAATGATATGATAATTCAAAAACTAACTTAGAATAAAGTAATATTTTTCGTTAAATATGTTAATAGAATTCATTCCATAGGTGTCAATTATTGGAATGTTTCGCCGCTTGTAATAGTTAATTCTTGTCAAGTCTTTAACGAAACCTATAGGACATGCAGAGAAAGCATTCATAAAAGAGAACACAATTATATGATAAAAAGTAAGATGCCGGTACACCAATTATTTTATTTATGGATTGATACTATTGATTGACACGTTGTGATACGCAAGGTAAAAGGTACCTTCAAATTACTGAATGTGTTGCTTAAAATATAACATTAACTTAACAGAAGACTTTAAATAAATTATGTATTGATAAAGTTTTTTCTTCTGTTTTATCAAAAATCAATTGTTTCGGAAAATAAATGTTACCACACAGTACTACTTATTATTTATATAGTTTGTTATGAGAATGTAACGTGTGTATTAGTTCTTATTTGGAAAAGTGCGAATTAATATAATTGATATTTTAATAGCCCTGAAGGAACTTTGGTTATTAATTAAATTTGTATATGTTAATAGAAACTGCATAGTTTCTAAGGGAAATTTTAGTATTTTTGGTACAAGCATTCAAAAACCATGCATTGAAATATCTATTTTATCTAATAATTCAGGGTACTCTATATATTTCAAATAAAGTATATTCCGAATTTATCCGAAGAACTTTTTTCAGAATACTATTATTTATCTTTTAAAATTACAATAGCAATCATATTTCGTAAAACAGTATGAAGTTTCTGTAACAGCCTTAAATTTGGGTAAAATAATTATGTTTCATATTCGTTCCCTTTATTATAATTATGTTTCATCATATTTTTTCTTTTTCAAATATAAAATGACTAGCAAACCATGCGGCTTTGCTCGCGTAATAGTTGAAATATGCCAAGTGATATTTGCATGTCTATGTTTTATTAGAAGAACACTTTTTGGAATAATTCAAAAATTACAAATTAAGCCACAGTTTGACTGAAATTCATTATAAAATTGCAATAGACAGAAATGAGATTTTAATTAATAAGAAAAAATAAAACTAATTGCAAATAAATGCTAATTTAGAAAGTATTTTGAGACTTTTATGCTCATTTCATACACTCATTTCAGTATTCATTTGTAGTTTTGAATTTTTTATAAAAGATCTTAACACATCTACATCTTAAAATTAACCATCATGTCAAATTCCAAGCTTCTTGTCTAACAATCTACCACGTCTCTGGTGTTAGTGGCACCAACATAAAATGCCGAAACAGAGATGAAATAGAAAGTCTCGAAAAATGTTGAAACAGAGACTGTCACCATTAATTTGACAACATTCTTGAAATCGGTTGATATTTCCTAATATTCTATAGAAAACGGAATTTAGATGTTTTTAGTGACATCGGCATAAAATATTGCCCGTATAGGATCAGGGACTATCACTCTTGATTCGCAAAAATAACGTCTGTAATCGCTTTTTTATTTCCTGAGATTCCATAGAAATCGTAATTTAAGACTCTTTTAGAATGATTTTCGATCCTTCACAACGATTCACCCCTTTTTATTTCGAATTTCTTTTCCACTGTTATTAGAGGACATTTATTTTTATAAGTAACTACCGTGCTATATTTAAAGTTTTTAGCCTCTACAGTACCGCAGAAATCACAATTTAGAAAGTTTTTTGCTCCTGCAACCTTATAGGGGTTGTGGCACCGACATAAATATATAGCTTATATTTGAGCCGGTTCCATCACCATCAATTTGCAACCATTATGTTTAAAATCGGTTTTGTATTTCATACGACTGCATAAAAATCGTAATTCAGAGCGCTTATAGAACCTTTTCGCTCGCTTCAACCTTTTAAATTTGAAATTTTCTTCCGACAATTCTTAGAAAGCATTTGCGTCTTTGAAGTAATTACCATTCCAAATTTAAAATGTTATAGCCCTTTTTAACACAAAAAACGCAATTTAGAAAATTTTTTGCTCCTGTAACCCCCAGGTGGTAGTGACAATTACATAAAATATAGGCCATGTTGAAGTGGGCACTGTCATCATCAATTTGAAAACATTACTTCTGAAATTATTGGTTTATACTTCCTGAGATTGCGTAGAAATCGCTATTTAGAAAGTTTTTAGAATGCTTTTAGTTTATTTTCACCCCATTTAAATTTCAAATATTTAAGAAGCTCTTCTCAGAGAGCATTTAAATCTCATAAATAATTACCATGCCAAATTTCAAGTTTCTAGCCCCTTCACTATCACAAAAATCACAATTTAGAAGGTTTTTTAAAATGCAAGCACAAGGTGGTAGTGACGTCGACATGAAGTAGATCCTATGTTGGAGGGCTGTCATCAAAAAGGGCTGTCATCATCAATTTCCAACCATTATTTTTGAAATCGGTCGGGTACTTTCTGAGATAGCGTAGTAATCGCATTTACAACGTTTTTTAGAACGCTTATTCCGCATTTTCCCTCCTTTTAAATTTCGACTTTTTAAGAAATGTTCTATGAGATCATTTATATCTAATAAGTAACTACCCTACCAAATTCCATGTATCTGGGCCCTTCAATAACACCAAAAATCACAATTTCGAACGTTTATTAAAATGCAAGCGCAAGGTGGTAGTGACGTCGACATGAAGTAGATCCTATATTGGAGGGCTGTCATCAAAAATGGCTGTCATCATCAATTTCCAACCATTATTTTTGAAATCGGTCGGGTACTTTCTGAGATAGCGTAGTAATCGCATTTACAACGTTTTTTAGAACGCTTTTTGCGCATTTTCCCTCCTTTTAAATTTCAAATTTTTAAAGAAATGTTCTATGAGATCATTTATATCTAATAAGTAACTATCATGCCAAATTCCATGTATCTGGGCCCTTCAGTAACACCAAAAATCACAATTTCGAACGTTTTTTTTTCTTTGCGCCTGAACTCCCTTTAGGGGTAGTGGCACCGACATAAAATGTAGCCTATATTGGAGCAAGGGTAGTCACCATCATTTTGACACTATTATTTTTTAAATCGGTTTGGTACTTCCTGAAATTGCGTAAAAATAGCCATTTAGAATGTTTTTTAGAATGCTTTTCACGCATGTTCACCCCTTATTAATTTCGATTTTTTAAAGAAATATCCTTAGAGATAATTATTATCTTATTAGTAACTTTTATTCGAAATTTCACATTTTTTTAACGTTTTTTGCTCTTGCACCTGGCCAGTGGCACGGACATAAGAAATAGACTATGCTCTAAGTTGGACTAACACCATCATTTTGATACCATTACTTTTGGAATAGGTTCGGTAGTTCCAGAGCTTACCCCTACAAGTAAACAATTTTTAACTCTTTATAATATTAGTAGAGATAGATTTGCATTATATTAAGAGAGTCATTTATCGAATCATAAATGTGTAAGATAAAAGGAAGTTATTTATTACTAGCGGAGATTCGCCCTCTTTGCTGACAGGTTTATTCAAATGAACCGAACGAGTCCCTGGTTGGAAGTACACTGCCTTTGCATTTGGCTGGGCTATGCTTGCTGTGGTCTGGAATCAAACTTTTTAAAAATTATTTTGATTTCTTTTTCTTTATGTAATTTTTTCCGCACGAAGTTAGTGGTGCGGGAGACTACTTTTCACAGTGTCGACTAGGCGGTTGCTGTGTAACTTCATCACATTCTTCAACACTCTTTAAAAAGCAATTTTGATTTTAAAAAAATAGAATATTATTTATGGAGCTATTAAGTTAGTTAATTATTATTAACATCCAATTAAATAATAATCATATAAAGAATTTTTTCTTTTATTTTTTAAGTGTTCTATCTACCGTAAAATATAATCTTCTTAAAGCAATGCCATTCTAAACGGATAGTTCACGAAGAACTATAAAAAATAGAAAAGGAAAAATATAGTAGTAATGACGAAAATATCAGTAAAGTCTATTTTTAACGTCATGCAAGTTGTTATGACAATTCCTTTTTAAGAAAAAAATTAACATGTTAAAATATAACTTTTTAAAATAATATTAAAATTTTACTATAATCTTTTCAAATTAATCTTTAAATAAAAAGAAAAGTGCCCAGTTAAATTGATGGCATTGAGCTCACAGGCTATTCACACTAATTGTATATTACACTCTTATTTCAAAGAATAAAAGAACAGTTTTTTTTTGTTATAATATAACCAATATAGTTAAAATAAGAAAAAGAACCTTCAAAACTAATCAAGGAAGCGCAATATCAGAATAAACCTGTATACCATCTTTGAAGCAAATCGGACAATTCTGCATAAACTAACCGTTTACTAAAATTAAGAGGAGGGATTAGAGCCCCCCCCCCCCACCTTATACTTAACCAATGAACATCCACAAACCAACCAGCGAAGCGTCTTTTTAGAATGAACATATGTACAAAATTTGAAGCAATTAGGATATCTCTATTAAGATTTATCGCGGTACTTACACACATGCGTAAATATGTATACATACATACACAGGCATTTATAGACTCTGAGCTAAAAATGCTCAGAAAAACCTACCCTAAAAAATTTAAATCTTGTTACAGATTCAAATTTTATTTTGGTATTTAAAACATGAATCAATATACCATAAAATATAGTTTCAAATATTACATATCCGCAATACGTTACAATTCATACTGCTAATCATGAATTCTTGACAAATGTTTTAAATGAAGTATTCGTAAAAATACAGTATTTCATATCCGATGTTCTGTAAATTTGAATTAATGATTAGAATTTAGTTTTTCAAGACGTTATGCATGATTAGAGGAAATATTTGACGATAATAGTATACATATTTATAATATTGAAAAGTTTAATTTTTATGCTTTTAAGTTTAACAATTTGATGATTAAATATCGGGTCATTGCAAAAGTTCGTCACAGATTTCCAATGAGTTTTGAAGTGTGCCCAGGTTGTTTTAAATGGAAAAATGCAGTCGAATTGTGGGCATTTAACCTCTCAGAAATCTCTTCCATAGCACTACGTGGATTAAGATTCGCTAAATTACGAATTACGTCAGTATGAATTGCTGAAGTTCGCCGAGAGTGAATTTTAAAGTTTAGATTGAAATCACCGTTTCGAAATTGACAAAAAGAAATTTAACTATCCTAAGAGCGGGAGCATGATCCAAATAAACGTCTTGAATATTTTCTGTAGCACGTCCAACACTCACTCATTTTTTAAACTCCCATAACATAACATGACGAAAATGTAATTTTTAATTTTCCCTTTTTAGTATTAACATTGTAATAAAAATAATTTTAAAAACTTTCCTTTTAACGGTATGTTCACTCACGAGACATGCAGATAACTGTCAATTAATAATACGGTTATAAAAGAAAGATCACCACTGTCAAAATTGAAAGTTTCTGCCATCTATGAAACAAGGTACGAACTTTTGAAATCATTCAATATATTACAAAGGCATATATATATATAAAAATTTACTGTACAAATATATATTCTTAAATTTTAATATACAGTTCAATCAAAAGTATTGTAGAAGGGATTTATAATATGCTTTATTCATGACCATTTTATGATATTTCTCATAAAATCAAACAATTCATAAATTAAATTATGTGAGTATAGTAATTGAAATAATGATGTCTGTTTCCATTAAAACAGATCATTTAAATACTCGGAAGGGCGTCTTCTTTCAAAGTGAAATAGCAAATAAAAGTAAATTAATGGTCAATTATGTATGTGCCCCACCTAGAATATTCATTTATGGAAGTGCTTTTTAACTGCTCCACCTAAACTATTTCAATGGTCTGGTAGTCTTACATCTTGAAATTATTCCGCACGTTTAAACTGGGCGTGATTCACAAAAGCAACAAATATCTTAAATTTGTGACAGGCTATAAATCAATCGAACCAATAAAGCATTACAGGGTAGTACTTCTTTCTGTGTAATGTAAATGTCAAATATCAATAAAGATTATAACTTTACTGACTTATCTCCATAACCTGTAATGTGAAATATCATGCAAGTCTTATAGTTATATACAATATTATAGTATCGTAATTAAATTAATCGATGTATATGTAAAAAAATATAGTTTTTTAAAAATAGTAGTATTATAATATAATATTTTTAATAATTAAAGATTTTTAAATGCAGCAGCAACATTGTACAACAAATAAATGTTATTTTTTATTTTCTCTAAACACATGAATGTCGATCAAAATATATTTTTTTCATATACTATTAGGGCGATTCTCCCAAAATTCAACCATACCCTCAAAAAATAAACTATAAAATGTTTCTTTTTTATTCATGTCTAATTAAAGTACATATTCTGAAGTATTTAATTCATGCATTCTTTTTTTTTTTACATGGTTTGTTTCTATATGTTCATGAAGGTCACAATTGATGTTTACAATATTGAAAAATGCATGCATTGATAAACCTATAATTCGTTAATCCCTATAAACAAATATACTACACTTTTATTCAATTTTTGGCTTTTCAAAGTAGCTGTAGCTATATTTCTATTTAATTTAATAAAAAATTACTTTCATTTTAATTTTTTCAAATTGTAGTTTCTGATTTAACAGACTTTAAAGTGATGTCCCGTGCATCACATTAAAACTGCATTAAGTTGTATTAGAAGTAGTATTATTTATTTTAGATGGAAAACAATTCTGATTTACTTTATACTTTTAAAAAGAAAACGATATACATTGTTAAAATGAATTCATGTTAATAATTTTTCATATTATAAGCATTTTAAATTTGTCCCGTGCGTCAAACACCCTTGTCCAGTGCATCATTTATGTTACATTTTGTAAAAAAAAAAAATAAAATAAAAAAAAAATGTGTTATCTTAAGACATCTTAACTTTAGAAAGAAAGTCTCACAAATCATACATTTGCATTGATCGAAACATGTCAAGATAAAACATTTTTAAACACATTTAGAAAATTTACTTAAAAAAAAATTCAAATTATGAGTACATTAGTGCCATCTACTGGCAGTTGTTTAAAGTAATTAATATCTGCATCAAGTTGAATACATGATTAGTATATTTTTATCATGTATTATTCTCTTAACTTAACATCCTAAATATGTTGAGAAATGTCATAAATCTCAGGTGGTAAGCAAACAAGTCAGACTTGTCCCGTGCATCACTTTTATTTATCGCGTGCATCACTTTTATTTATCCCGTGCATCACATCCATAAAATCTACATAATCTGTTAATTAATTTTTAAGATGAACTTAATATTTTACCAAATCAATCTACTAAATTTTATTTCATTACAAAAAAAGTATAATCAATAAATCCATGAAACATCACGGAAATAAACGTTAATACCATATGATGTATGTATTTTGATTTTTTGTGAGTCCCGTGCATCACGCATGCATTTTAATTTCTTATTTATTCAATTTTTAATGTGGGAAAAAATAGCATGTCTTTCTGAAGTACAAGTTGAGGTCTTATACCTCATAATTATCAAAGTATTTAATAACTTTAATTTCGGTAAAATTTAATGGTTTAAACACACGTGAATGTCCCGTGCATCACGTAAAAATCGCCCATTAGATCATTATTAAATGTTCGATAATATTTTATTTAATTCTACAACAAAATTTACTCATTATCTTATTTCCCTGTTTTGAGGCAGTCTGCATTGACTAATATTGATGGTTTTCTTTTTACGAATATATGCTGTCGCTAATTTGAAAAAATATAGTTACAAGAGCAACTTACATTATGTGAATACATATGTACATAGCGTGATGTAATGAATCACCATTTGTAATAATTTCAGCCATTAAAGAAGAGTGTTTTAAAATTCACATGAGTTTACGCTTTATGAAAACCAAAAAAAAATTGAAATATTTTATTATTTGAAGGTTATTTTAACAAAAATACAAACTTTTTTTTTTATATTTTAAAGAGAAATATGTAAGTATTCCTAAATCTATATATGTTACATGCATTTAATGTCATTTCCATTTATTTAGCCATTTTAAAAATAAGCATATTTAAAATCCTTTTTGAATAGTTTCATTTTTCTTTAAATATCCTTGTGGGAGCATGTTAACCTCATATTTAAACAAGTAGGAAATTGCTCGTCAAACGTGGCAAATGAGGTGCGTTCGTACTATAACTAGTTTTATAACTATTTTTTGCACCCCATATTGTACTGAATGTATATTTTTTTGCACTTCATAAGTGCATAGTCTGTAACATCATTAAAATGCACTTGCAATAATTTTTTTCCCATTGCCCGCAATGTAATGGAAAAATTTGACTGTCCCTGTAATTAAACTATACATCCAATTTTCATAAAATCTGAAATGGCTCGACAAAATTTTGCAACAATTATATATTTAAAATTTCAGACCATTCGGAAGACTGTAACATCATTAAAATGCACTTGCAAAAATTTTTTCCCATTGGCCGTAATGTAAAGAAAAACTTTTGAATGTCCCTGTAATTAAACTATACATCCGATTTTCATAAAATTTGAAATGGCTCGACAAATTGTTGCAACAATCATATATTTAAAATTTCAGACCATTCGGTTGGGTAGTTTTTGCTCTGTTATATGCGGACAGACGGACGGACAGACGGACAGACGGACAAACGGACTGAACGACGACTATAGGTGCTACGTATTTATATAATTACGAACGCACCTAAAAAATACCCGTATCCATGTTTTAGTATGGCAAAAAATGTAAATTATTATAATACGGACTGTGTATTAATACACATTTATTATGATAGCTATTGCGGTCTCTAAATTCAGCGTCTGCACCCAAGCATAAGTTATCTGTCTAAAGTGCACTGGATCTGCTACGTACACTGTGTCACGAAACGGAATTCGAGCACACCATCTTATGACAACCACAGCCTTAGGATACACAGTTAATAAAAACTCACTCACAGATTCTGCACATTCCACTAAAGATATCGTTAAGTTTTACAACTTTGCAGAATAAGAGTACGCTGGATTAATTTTAACACAATTATGCTAATTGGTAAATAATTCATATGAGATATAATTTTCGAACTGGGCTTAAAATATCCGGGACAGGAGAACCAGGGATCACTTAGCTGAAGCTCACAATGCTCTGCACATTGAGCTATCCCGTACAAAATTACATCTCATATGAAGTATTTACCAATTTGTATAATGTGGTTACAATTAATTTAGTATAAGTAGGTATCTAGCGTTTACTGGAGTTCCTTAACCTGCGACGTATTCTTTTGAGCTGATTGATTTTAACACAATTATGCTAATTGGTAAATAATTCATATGATATATAATTTTCGAACTGTGCTTAAAATATCCTGGACAGACCAGATTCCATGTTCAATAAGGTTAGCTGAAGGAATTAGGTTCTCCAGAATCGTCCTGGATAGTTCAGTTGGAACAGCATTGGCATCTTCTGCCAAAACATCACTGGGTCGAATCCTGGCCCGGGGATATTTCGCTCAGTTGCAAAATTGCATATCATAAGGTATAAGCATTCTGATTTTTTTTTTAAATTAAATATAAAATATTAACTTCCCTAAATATAATACAAGAGATCTTCTATAAGAGTCGGATATGTTCGTTTATTACTAAAATATTTTCCTTGAGCAGTAAGTGTCTCGCAATGCAGTGCATTTCATTTCCTGGTGACTCTTTGTTAAAAATTTAAAACTAAATAAATCAACCAGTAATAATATAATATCACGATTTGAAGTTGCGAGTTGACAGATTTTATAATATAAAATACCCTTTTTTTATTATAAATGTTTTGCTAACACTTAAACATTCTTAAGTTAAAGTTCTCCTAGATGATTAAAATAAACTTTGTAAAAAATCACCATAAAATTAAAACAAAACACAGGACGCGTTTCGAGCTAAAAACATAACAGCTCGTCATCAGCTAAGCATACACGTGTCCGAAAACGGACAAGTTCAAAAATGAACTGAAGAAAAAGAATGTTGCGAAGAATGCGACAGATGGCGCTACCTGATAGAGGGAAATGTGTTGAAAAAAGATAGAAGAGAAAATGAAATGGAAAAAATGGAAATAAAAGAAAAATTAAAATAAAAGAAGTAAATTAAAAATATAAATAAAATAATAAATAAAGAACTATAAAAGAACAAGAAAAAAATCCAAATTATTATTATTATTATTATTATTATTATTATTATTATTTTTTTTTTTTTTTTTTTTTTTTTTTTTTTTTTTTTTTAACAAAATAAAAAGAAAAGAAACAAGAGAAAAGGGAAAAGAATTACAAAATTAATTTCCACGCTGGAGATAGGAAAGGAGATGATGGGAGATCATTGACAAGATTAGCAGAATTTTTAGAAATAAAATATGCTTCATGAAAATCCAAGTGAGAGGGAGAGGCAGGGGAAGAAATAATTTTGGCCATGGAGAAATTGAAACAATGACTGGAAGACCAACAGTGAGAAGCAATCGAAGATTTAGAGATTTCTTGATTTGCAATATATCTCTGATGCTCGCCTAATCTGAATTTTAAAGCTCTCTTTGTTTGACCAATATAACCTAAATTGCAAGAGCAAGGAATGAAATAAACACCCCACCGGTTCTCAGTAGGAACAGGATCTTTTAGAGAAGAGAATTTAATTTTATTCATAGGTTTGAAGATAACTTTAAAGTTAAAACGATATTTTAATTGCTTCATATCGCCAGTTTTCGGTGCTGTTTCGCTTCTCCTAGATGAGTTCAAAAGTGTTCCGGTGGTTCCTTTTGTATAACGGAATCAGTTTAACCCTTAACCCTCCGTCGGTCACAATAGGCCTGACAGGCACACCATAATTATTTCCATTCTTCTTTCCGCCACTAGAGTGCGCAGTGCCTCGCCCTTTCAGATAATCGCGTCTTTTTCAGCCGTGTTTGTAACAAACTTGGCCAGTTTCACCGCCATTCGTTCGGAGTAGAGACAACCCAAGTGGCCTCTCAGGCCAATTGCGACAGAACTCGACCGTTTTTTGAAGTTTCTTGTTTTGTATTATTACTGTTTGATACTTTTATCATCACAATTGTTTATTTCGCTTATTTCATGAATGGAAATTATAAAATCTATGGATATTTTGTGGAAATATATAGGTTTGAATTAATCTTCGTGTTCAATAACGGGAATGTTTATTACATCCCCCGCAAATAGATAAAGGTGATTCTTGTATTCTCTCTTCATGACAACGCACCAGAAGTGATTAGTATCTCTAACACAACCAAAAGTGGGGTTGAAACTGCATATGAAATGTGCGCTACATACAATGCAAGCCGAAACATCAAGCGTTGGCCTATAATCCTTTTATTTACAATGCTCAATGTGGGTGGCATCAATACTCAAATCATTTACCTTGAAAATGAACTCGAACCACTACGCAGAAAACTATACATGAAAAGTTGACTAATGAAATGATAATTGGAAAGCTATCTCGAAGAAGTTTGAAGATAACTGGAATTCCAAGCAGTTTGCAAGTCCACTTGAAAAATATCTCCCTATCGATGATCGGGAGAAATCCTACCCCTCACCCCTATTTAAATGATGTAGCTGCATCACCTGTATTGCAGAAACAGGCCACAGAAGGATGTCGAAATAGAAATGCTATAAATATCATCATGCAATCTGCCTGTCCCATGCAATTATGATCTGCCAAAGCTGCACTTTAATGGGTCAACACACCATCACTGTTCAATATTTTGACAGTGAATCTGACTAAGACTGACTGTATTCTACTTGTATTTTTAGTTTTGTTGATAATTGTAATGTTTTTGTTTGTTTTTGTGAAGAAAACTAAAGTCAATTTGGTGCTGGGTTTGAAATTTCAGTATTTTTTGTATTACTTAACTTTAGCATAATAAACAAGATTTTTTATTTAAATTTGAAATATTCTCTCTTTGTACATCCTATTGAATGTCACTGGTTAATTTAAGAGAGTTAAAGTTGCGTAAATTAATTGTTAACGGCGATTCTATAACAGGAGTGTATCAGGCACATTGCGACCGAACTCGGGAGTCCCAGAGTTGAGACCGACTGAGGGTTAAATGATACATGAACATTTTTTGCTTATTTCGCGCTTTCTCTTAGTATTTTAGTGAACTATTATGTTTTACTTACTTGTGATAGCATATATTTAAAGTCGTGAACTCTGTTTTTGTTCTGATTTGTTTTCACGGGGACATTACAAAACATTTTGTTGATACTGCGTGCAATGTGCTAGACTGACGCTTTTTATTATCTTTATAAGGTAGTCATTATTAATTCTGAAAAATGTTACAAGCGTTTAAAAAAAAATATTATAGACTTGAATAGTTGTTATTGTGTAACGTAAACGTTTTAAAGTAAGTATATAATTTAAAATTATCATTTTTGAGCCATTTTGTTTAATGTAACTAGGATATGACATTATGACATCATGTCCAACAGAAACATAAATAATTTTCACTATTTTTCTAGTGGATAATAATAAAAAATAGACTCAACTATAATGTTTTCCGAAAAAAATAAAGGAATTATGCATTGAAGAGTTAAAGTAATTTTCCAGGTTTCGACCACCAGTCTGAACACATTTACTCTGAGCATGAAGAATTTCACTTCGTATTATTTCGTATCTATTGCCAAATTATTTGTCATAATCAGTACTGGACGAAGTAGAATTTTTGTAGATTTCTTTACAAAAAAGCTACCTATTGCAGCCGTTCGGAGGAAAGGGATTTCAAAAAATTTTGGTATATTTTCATCGATCATGACCCCCCGACCCCGAAACCACCCTAAGTTCAAAATTGATATATATATATATAATATATATATATATATATATATGACCTATGTCACACTGTAACTCCCGTAATTATAAACCGATTTCGATGTAATTCGGTGCGTACATAGTACATACCAATGTCTCAACCGAGTTCGTTGGCCAGCTTCACCCGCCGTTTTGTTTCAAAATGGCAGCCATTTAAAATTTAAAAAAATTTAAAACTTCAAATGTGGTACCAAAAAATTAAAAATGGAAAAATATATTTTTCTTATGTATTTGACCTTTATACAAAGATTTCGGAGCAGTTTTTGTTTCGTCTATATCTTAAAAAATGGCTGAGTTATAGCATTTTGAATTTCTAGCGTGGCTGACATTTTGAAACGTCCTGAATTTTGTCACGCGATAAAAGGCGTATTTATGAACCGATTTGGATGTAATTCGGTGTGTACATAGTACATACCAATGTCTCGACCGGGTTCGTTGGCCAGCTTCATCCGCCATTTTGTTTCAAAATGGCGGCCATTTAAAGTTTTTTAAAAATTTTAAATTTTAAATGTGGTACCAAAAAATTGAAAATGGAAAATTATTTTTTTCTTATGTATTTGACCTTTATACAAAGATTTCGGAGCAGTTTTTGTTTCGTTTATATCTTAAAAAATGGCTGAGTTATAGCATTTTGAATTTCTAGCGTGGCTGACATTTTGAAACGTCCTGAATTTTGTCACGCGATAAAAGGCGTATTTATGAACCGATTTGGATGTAACTTCGTTTATACATAGTACATACCAATGTCTCGACCGGGTTCGTTGGCCAGCTTCATCCGCCATCTTGTTTAAAAATGGCGGCCATTTAAATTTTTAAGAAAAATTTAAATTTGAAATGTGGTGCCAAAAATTTAAAATTGAAAAAAATATTTTCTTCTTATGTGTTTGACCTTCATAAAAAGATTCGGGAGCAGTTTTCGTTTCGTCTATATCTTAAGAAATGGCTGAGTTGTAGCATTTTGAATTTCTAGCGTGACTGACATTTTGAAACGCCCTGATTTTTCTCACGTAATAACAGGCGTATTTATGAACCGACTTGGATGTACCTTGGTGTGTACATAGTACATACAAATATCTCGACCGAGTTCGTTGGCCAGCTTCATCCGCCATCTTGTTTCAAAATGGCGGCTATTTAAAAAAATTAAAAAGTAAAAAAAATTAAATGAGATACCAAAAAATTGGAAAATGAAAAAGATTTTTTTTTGTATGTGTTTGACCTTAATACAAAGATTCCGGAACAGTTTTTCTTTCGTCTATATCTGAAAAAAAATGGCTGAGTAATAGCATTTTGAATTTCTCTTGTGGCTGACATTTTAAAACGACCTGATTTTTGTCACGCGATAACAGGCGTATTTATGAACCTATTTGGATGTAACTTGGTCTGTACATAGTACATACCAATGTCTCGACCGAGTTCGTTGGCCAGCTTCATTCGCCATCTTGTTTCAAAAGGGTTGCCATTTAAAAAAAATTAAATTTAAAATTCAAAATGAGGTATTAAAAAATTGGAAAATGAAAAAGATTTTTTTTTATGTGTTTGGCCTTGATACAAAGATTCCGGAGCAGTTTTTGTTTCTGAAAATTTGTTCTTTTGTTGATATCTTAAAAAATGGTTGATTTATAGCACTTTGAATTTCTAGCATGGCTAACATTTTGAAACGATCTTATATTTGTCACGCGATAACAAATGTATTCGCCTATTTCGATGTAAGAAGGCACGTGGATAGTATATATCAACACCTCGACCAAGTTCGCTGGCCAGATTCATCAGCCATCTTGTTTCAAAATGGCGGCCATTAAATTAAAAAAATATATATATATTTAAAGTGAGGTGCAAAAAAAATTAGAAATTGAAAAGGTTTCTTTCTTAAGTATTTGATCTTGATATAAGGATTCAGGAGCATTTTTTGTTTGTCTTTACCTTAAAAAATGGCGCAGATATATAGCAGTTTCAATTTCTATTGTGGGTGACATTTTGAAAAATCTGATTTTTTGCATGCGACAGCACTCCTATATATTAACCGATTCCGATGTGAGTGAGCATGTGCACAGCAATTACTAAGGTCTCGACCAAGTTCACTGCTTAGCCTCATCCACCATGTTGTCTTAAAATGACAGGCACTTTAAGAAATTGCCGAATTTGGCAGCCAAATATAAGTTACTTTAAAGAAAAGCAGCTTGGATAAAGCTGACTAATTTCGGGAAATTCTCATTCATTATATTGATAAAAATTAGTATTGAATCATCTGTATTCGGTTTCCACTAAGTTGAGCTTCGTGTGTTTGCATGAGCATCATATAAGTTGGCTTTTTTTAAATAAGGATTATGAAAGCTACCTCTTCCTCCCAGCACTGGCCGGAAGGACTTTTTTTAAATAGTAGATCTAATGTATCATACATTGTTTATATATACATACACATGAATAACATATCATCATCGATCTAACGACGCGATTAAATGCTAAATGGCGGTATAATTCCGATTTTACCTTTAGAATATGGAAACCTATTTTTAAATTTTTAGTATCAAAATACGGCCTTTATGCAGCGCTGGAACCTGCTGAATTTTATAGTACACTTACATTTTAATTTCTCAAATACCTTTGAAAAAAAGGTTTGTTTTACACATAAAAGAGGTTTGAATGATAATGACAGTCGACCAAAAACAAGAATGACCAAAACAGTCGGTCTTTTACATTTTAAAAATTAAGTATATTAAATTAAAAAAATAAAAAACACTATTGCGTAAAAAGCGAGCTAATTAATTATTTCTCATCAATGTGAAACTATTTTTATATTACTTACCTATTTTAATTACTTATTGGTACTGATGACTTTTAAGTTGTGTTTAATTGTTAGTTCCTATATCTATAAACACTATTTTGATGTGGCCTATACATGTCTATGAAGGTTAGAGTTGCAGTAAAGCTAGAGATCCTACCTACACAACTTCCAGGTTGCGTAATGTTTAAACGGAGCTTCTGACTGTAAAATAGTCAATGAAACATCGTCTCCATTTTAAAAGACAATAAGAATGATATGCCACTCAATATGGTGCGTAAAAAAAAAAAAAAAAAAAAAAAAAAAAAAAAAAAAAAAAAATCTTCTCAACCGCCATTCTGTACTTTACGGCCGCCATTTTGAATTTATTAAAACAAAACCTAGCCTATAGCCATCGGACGGTTAAGACGAATCTATAGAGACCTGCTTCATTAAAGTCCATCCAGCCGTCGTAATGTTTCGAGGGTATAAAGAAATCCACATACCCAGATACGCGTGAAACACATAACTTTTCTTGGCAGTCGGGTAATTAGTGAACTACTTTATTAAAATTGATTAACTCATTTCTTAACAAATAATATAAAAGAAAAAGATGTTGTTGTTGTTGTTGTTGTCTGAGTAGTGATCGCCTCTACAATCAAAATCCTTTGAAGGAACGGGGCGATTTCTCCCTAGTCCACCTAAATTGCACCAAATCGCTAATATCATAAACAGATCTTTTTCTACTGGCACAGTACTAAAAAGTTATTGAGGTTAAACAGAAGCAGATTTAATGAATTCAATGATGAATTCAACCGTTCATTAACCATGATGAGAAAAGTAGGAAAAAAAAGAAAGAAAGAAAAAATGAAGATTCGTGAAAAAAAAAGATGCAACGTTATTTCTTTTTTAACTTTTCATGCTCTATTAATATGGGTATATGCTTTACCTTTTCATGTCAAATTCTCTTTGAGGAAAACTGTTTTCATGCTGAACTTGTTTAAGTGGTCAGATCACGTTGAGCAGTCAGAAAAAGCAGTATTTAAAGCATTACGGAAAACTCTGTTGTTTCTTAACCAATGAATGACACGCAAGAATTTTTTTTTTCTTTACTTTCACATATTCTTATGGTTTGATAAAATATTCAAATACAGAAATATTTAACAATATTCATTAATTAAATCATAACGACATAAGTGGCTTTTAAAAAATATGAATATTGAAATATGCATTTTGCGCACACGATTTTACAAATTGTAGTGCAGATATATGTTTAATCATTCATATTTTGTTATTTATAATATTACTAGCTAACTTGCCCGGCGTTGCCCGGGTACCTAAAAAAACAGCACGAATTGCGAAAAACCTCTGAAAATCACAATAAGATATCGCGAAAAAATTTTAAATCGCTGCGCAAATTTCTAAAAGAGAATATATATATATATATATATATATATATATTGTATTCGAAGATTGAAAGTTGATTCAACTTCTATCAACGTCTTTCACTAATGTGGAAAAATGGTAGAAAATCGCTAAACTACACTAAAAATCACATACAAAATACCCGAAAAATTCGAAAATTGTTATACGAAATCCGAATAAACTTTACTGAAATGAAGGTAGAAATTACTTTAGTATTATAGGTCAAAAATGGAATGTCAAAAAATTGCAGCAGATCGCGAAGAAACGTAAATACCGAATTAAAAATCACCTGATGACGTAACAAACACGTGTAAAGGGTTTAATGTCAAGTAAATTTGACATTTACGATCACCCATTATTGGCATTTAATCATATAGTTTGGCGATATTTTTTTTGGCCTATGGGATAATCAGGTAGAACCACAAATTATTTCTGTTCGTATTTAAAAGTAGATAAATAGCTCTTCTTTATATAAATAAATAAAATAAATATCGAAAAAACATGCTTATATGTATATGAAAAGTAAATAGTTTGCCAGTAAATATACAGAAAATTCACTTCACTCGCCAAGGCCATTTTCTCTAACTCACCAAAGCCCATATATTAAAAATATACCAAATACTCTTCAATCGGTTGCCTGATACTCAGTAATCACAATAATGTAAATAACTATTAGGCATAGATACGTACCGGGTTTGGCGCGATTTTTTTTCACGCCAATTTGGTGAAAACATCGTTTTCGAATACCAGTTACATATATATATTTAAATTATTCTCTATTGTTTTAAAAGGAAATAGCAATAAATAATAAAAAGTTTAATTAATATCTATAGAACAAAACAGTTTATATAACTGTAAAAAATAAAATAAAATAAATAAACAATTTATTAATAAATAAACAACAATAGCCGAGTTACCAATTCAGGCAAAATAACGCCATTTTGGAGCCCATTATGTACCATGGAGCGTATATGACATCTGTGCCAACAAAACTTTCAATAATATAGTAAATATGTCATTTGATGGGGGCTTGATTATCGAAGATTATAAAATATGTGTGTATATGGCACATTTTTACACTAAAATTTAAATACTTGACTACATAGTTATAATTTTAAATCCTTTTTATATAATTTACATTTGAATATAAAGATTTACTCCAAAATGTTCTCCTATACTTAAAAAAAATTATTGCGACCTTCGCCTGGCTTATTTCACGATTCTGCCTTTGTGGCTTAAAATTGCATTGTTTGGCGACCAAGGTAATAATTAAATAGCATGTAACTCACAAATAAAGCCTTTCTCCTGTAAGACATACGATGGGAAAATTACATAAAAATGATAATTAAATTGAATTAAAAAAAAGAAGGACTAAAAGACTGTTACTTAAATTTTATTTCTTCAAGTTTTTTCAGGCACATTTTAATTAACCTGGCGAAGCGAAAATTCGCGTAATAATGTATAAATTGCTTCTTTCATACTAATTTATTTTTTAAGTTTTATAAATATTCCTTTCATATTTAAATTAAATATTTTCATTTTATAAATTTTATCTCGCATTAAAAAGGTTTTTGATTTTTTTTTAATTAAACAAATAACAGTTATTTTCTTTTAATTTGCGAGTTGTTTACATTATTTTATAACGGATATAGCCATTTCAATTCATTTATCAACTATAATTTTCCGCAAAATGACCACTGACAACCCTTTCGTTGAAAATATCAATAAAATAGAATAATCTAAGCATTGTATTATGTTACTTTTATTCACAATTTAATTTACTTGGATTCCCGTAAATATAATTAACATAATCCCTTAACCCGGGAGAACTCGCTAGTGAGAATGTCCAGTTGCTTTTCTTTTACTTTACATTCATATAATATCAACTTTTTTTGGTTGGCTTAGTACTTTTATTCACAAAATAGGTAAAATAATTGTAAAACATTTTGAAATTTTAATTAAAATGAAAAATAATTTAAATAAGAGTCTTAAAAAAGTACGACTGTGAGAGAAAATCTCATGCAGCGAGTTCTCCTGGGTTAAGTTAATACTAGTTTTTGTTGCATTAAAATATTTAATTTGTTATTTTCTGTAAGCAAGTAATCCATATTGGTTTACAATGGAAGCTTGTGGGAATTAGGCGAAATATTAGAAATATCGCCAAGTTGGCGTCACTTTTGGCGACTCATTTTGGTCGCCATTTTGGCGATATACCGCCAAGTTGGCGACAAACTTAACTGCATTATGCGACAGAACTATGTCCCTCTACGGCAACCTCCATATAGGTATGAAAATGTATTAAATGCTGTTCAATAATTGCATAAAAATTCGCTAAAAATTCAAAAATCGCTGCACGAATTCCGAATAAATTTTTTTGAAAAGAGAGCAAAAATTACTATATTGGGTTAAAAGAAAGAAACCATATTCTTCTCACTTATATGGAAAAATCGCCTCGAAACATAAAAAAGCGCTAAAAATCGCATAAAAAATTAAATAAAAAAATCTAATCAAAAAATCGAAAATCGGGCTTCGAGGTGCAAAACTTCATATATAGACGTACCTTTTCCCCAAATTTTGTAGCTCTACGTGCAGTGGTCTCTTCAGAACGCCGTCGACACACTCACTCACTCACTCACTCACACACAAACTTCTTTCTTTATTATTATAGATATGTTACACTGAACTTAAATTTTAATGTACATTAAAAAATTTTAGCATAATTAATGGCTTGTCTACTCATATTTACTAAATTTCACCAAAAAATGTATAATTATTTTTTTAATCAACAATTTTCTGTGACAAAATTCAGACTAAATGGAGGTTCAGCATAAAATAACACATGTTAACTAACAATGAGAGTGCCAACCTTGTTAATCATAGATTTTGATTATTTTAATATATGTTGTAGGGTATCAACGGATTTTATCCAACGCTCTCTAGTTCTTGAGAAACCAGGGGGTCTAATAATGGTACACAACTTAAATGCATTAAAACCGCAACGATAGGTTAATCGTAGCTCAGTTGGTACGGCGTTCGCTTGCTGATCCGCGGACCCGTGTTCGATACCTGAACGCGCTAAATTTGTTTTTCTCATTTTTTGTTTTATAAATATACTTGTAATTATAATTTAATAATTTCAGTTACAAATTTTAATATCATACGTTTAATTATAATGTTAACAAACTTAAATTTATCATTTCTCATTTTTAAACTATTATTTCTCATCCTTTAAAGAGCTTTAAAAAGAAATTGGATCTATTATTGAATGATAAAAATTCCAAAATCGTGACAAAATCTGTTGTGGTGCCATCTAGTTATGATAAAATAAAAGAATATTCAAATAAAATAAAAATAAAAGCAGAAAAAAGATAAAGGTGAAAGCAAAATAATTGAAAGCGCAAGCATACGTATTACAAATTTAAAAATCTTTAATAAGCAAAAAATCAGTTACAATTTAATTCTGATAATAATTTTTTATATAATTATGCTTGTTACTTTAAAAACAGAATAATAGTATTATCGCATTGACTTCCTTTGTTAAAGCAATGCGTAAATGATGTTTCTTTAAAATCACGAATTGACACAATTGCTCAATATCATTGCATCGATAAAGAATATATGAAATACATTTTAAAAGGAATTTTTAAAAAATTAACAGTTTTATGATGTTTTATACAACTATTTAGTTAAAAGTAAAAAATTAAATATGTTAAAATTATAATTGATATACAATATTATAAATTTTAATTGACAATGAGATGATTAATTATACTTACAAGTATATTTATAAAAAAAATGCAGCGGATTCAGGTATCGAACCCGGGCCAGCGGATCAGCCGGCAAACGCCATACCAACTGAGCTACGCCCAACCTATCACTGGGATTGCAAAGTAAGTATTTAAGTTGTGTACTGTTATTAGACACCCCCCCCCCCCCCCCCGGTTTCTCAAGAACTAAGGAGCGTTGGATAAAATCCGTTGAACCTGACACTCAGAGGTCTCTACCCTACAACATATATTAAAATAATCAAAATTTGTGATTAACAAGGTTGGCCCTCTCCTTGTAAGAATATACATAATTTCAAGGTTATATGATAATTAGTTTTTAAATGAGAGTGCACGCAATATCTCATGAATTTTTAGAAAAATCGCTTCAAAGTAGGCTTATAACATTACATCAAGTGCTTTTATGTAAGACATTTTTAGCCATAACTTCTTTTCTAATTGGTATTTTTGTAAAATCTTTTTTGCAAAGGATTTGAAACTTTTGAAAGTATTAATTCTGAAATTTGTGAAAAATCATTTTTTTTAACCATCAACATGATCTGCCCTCTTAACTTAAAAATATACTCTCATAACAAAGGATTTGCCATATACATTTATATGGATGTATAATGAAATTTAATGATCGTTTTATATGGCTTAATATCAAATTTAAATGAGCTACAATTGCTTCAAACTCAAAATGAGATTCTGAATGCTGTCAGTTTGAATTCCATATTGTAAGTGTCGGGGACAACAAGAGAATGGTATTAGTGATACGGGAACAGCGACTTACTTTGTATAGAAATGCATAAGGACACCTTTCTAAATAG